>JASGCC010000003.1:0-602500 GCA_030067915.1 Hydractinia echinata | reverse complement strand
AGTGATGTTCGAACCAGTGCGAACAGAGTAGCATGGAAGTCGACTGTACCATCGTTATTCATCATCATGTTCATACTGACAAGACGCTAAACAGAACACGTGGTTCGTAAATTCGAAGTAAATTGCAACTATGATGGCCTCCCCAATCGCGAAATTAAATTCTCAGAAAAGAGGTTTAATCAGGGCCGGCGAATCGGTTTTACAAGTGGAGGGAGTACTGTTTTGACTAAGGTTGCTTTACAAATTCTTTGAAATTTAGAGCCTCTTGATGGGCTATAACGCTATTTAACTTCTGAAGTTTTACTGTGTTAGAATGGAGAAAATAGTGTTTTCGAACTTATCCAAGCTATCTCTGATAAAAAAGTGGGGATTCATGCGAATTATATAAAATTTCGCGAATAGCGCGTCTTGCGAAAATTTCAGCTTGCGAATTTTTTTAAACATTAAAGTCATCTTTCAAAGCTAAAATTTTTAGTTTTTGCGAGTCTCAAATTTTGTAATTGTAATCACATTTTGAATGTTTTCCAAATTATATAGATACATCGTGTAATATTAGCTTTAACTTGCGATTTAGGTATGACACAGATTACTATAAATTGAAATCAAGTAAAAGAAAAGTATATCATCGCCATCAAAACACCTTACCTTACAAGCTTCTCTATGAGGACAGCATTTACCAAAACCCAGCGGAGGCTCGATTCGTTTTAACATGCTTACTATGTCCACATGTTTCATGCGGCCACTACAAGAAAACAAAAACCGAGTACAAAATTTACTAACAAAGAACAACAGAATAATGAATGAATAAATGAATGAATTAGTGAAACATTTACGTTGCTTCCGAGTCGTATTCGGACCACGTCCTCACATACTCCTCTAAATGATGTGGACCAAGAATTGACCAATCACGTGTAAGATAATCAAAGTTATCCATGATGACAGCCACAAACAAGTTAATGATCTAAAAAAAAATCTTTTATATTCAGGCAATTTTTATAAACTACAGTTACAACTCAAGTTGAAGGAGAGTTTAAAAACGTTGACTTAACAGATATTCTAATTAACCTTAGCTTTTGACAAGTCGGGCGTTTTAATGGCGTTGAGCAGCGCAGTGGCGTTTATGTACTCACCAAAAAAGAACAGATCATGTTGAAGGTGATGAAATACACATAAGCAAAATCATTGCCGCATGTTTGCGTGGGATCCATTTCACACAGCGTGGTAGGCTTATCTAGACACGAATTCATGATCTGCTGCCAATTCTCGCCAGTTGACGACCTGAAATGACAAAGGAAAGACATGTCACATTTACGAAAGTCATGTTTCTTCACATACTGCAGACCAAACACATTAGAGCGCCTGTACCACCGCAAAAGCGACAGGGCGCTTAGTAAATTATTTGAAACGAATTAACACTTTTGACAGGAGGACAGAAAACTGTAATCTTAATAACAAAGCAAAAAGTTGAAGTTAACCAAAACTAGGGCGTCTTCCAAAGAATTCCATATCGAATGCCCCCTCTTGGTTAGGGGTAATTTTCTTTTTAGAGGGAGGGGGAGAAGAATTGATGTGGCACGTGCAATCGATTAAATAGGTTTTTAATAGATAAAAGTTTTAAAATACTTTGATAGGTATAGTTTTTAAGTGTGATCATTTAGATGAACGATTTAGATTGGACAAAACATAAATATACAACGCCCTACCGAAACAACACCAACGCTGCAGCTGGAAAAGTTTGAAAATTATTATAACGATTTATTGCTGAGTCATCATCGGTTTTAATTCCTCCAAAAACCTAAAAATAATAAAAAATTTTTTTACGGTATATCACAAGAAATAGCACAAGAAACGAGATTGTTACTAAACTTGTTACCACCATTAAAAACCAAACACTAGAGAATAAAAAAACAGCAAAGAATACAGTAGATCAGGGTAAAAAGACAAGTGTACAGTTTCTTAGGGCTTTTAAGGCTCAAATTTTAATTGATAGGTTTTTTACGGTATTTAAGTTTCACTAGAAAACCTAAAGAATGTAAAGAGTCAAAAGTTAGTCATTTATCAGCCTACAGCTTGGCTCCATCTAAATCTTTTCTTACAATATGTGATTTTTTTATAAAGGGGACCTTTACTAACGAAATTGTAATTCTACTGATCAAAAGGATTTCTCGACTTTGCTTTAAAGCTATTGCGCATGCGCAACTATTATTTAAAAACCAGAAAAATGTCAGTTCGGGATAATTGAAAGAGGCAGGTATATTTTAGTCAGAGTGAAGGGAAGCTTGTCAAGGGTAGGCTGTTAATGTTTGTGCTGTTGACGACTTACACATTAACAGAGTTTGGTTTTACAAACTGAAGAAAGAAACCATAATATAAATACCTGCATTCCAATGACTGCGTAGATGAAGAATAAAAGTAATATAAGAAGGCCAACGTATGGAAGCGCCTAAAAATAGAGTTAATTGACAATTCTAAGTACTAAGAATTTAGTCTCCTTAAAAATACGGAAGCAAATACAGTCGACTGCTACATTTATGAGGAATATCATAGCATCATCAGTCTAAATCTGTTTTGCAACATCATCAGTCTAAATCTGTTTTGCAACATCATAAAATGCAGAATAACACTAAATTAAGAGCTTGTTCATGTTGACGTCCATATGGTCAACTTACCTGAAAAGATTTCATAAAGGTCCATAATAATGTTCGAATACCAGCACCTTTGCTTAGCAATTTCACCAGACGAAGTGCACGAAACAGGCGGAAGAAATTAAACTTGATTGTGTTGTCTTTCTATAAAAACAAAAATGCGGTTAAATTATCACGTGACTCCAGCGCTTTAATAAACATCATAATACAACAAAATACTGTGTTATTCCTTGCATTATTCGATCTATACGATGGAGTGTTCAGGAGGCACTTAGACACTGATTCAAATGACAAAGAGCCAGCAGAAATGTGGCGCATGCGCACTGCAACATATCAGAGGTTAAATAAAATATCGCTGGGAAAATGATCAATACAGGTGGAAGGTCTAAACTTCTCGTATGAATGCTTTTTTAAAAACGTCCTTTTCAACTTTTTTTTCACTGGCTCATTTATATGCAAAATATGATGACGAAATTATAAGAGATTTGGACTTACATAAACTTCACCAATAATAATATCAGCAATGCTACCAAGGACAATAATAAAATCAAAGATATTCCACGGATCTCTGAAATAATTCTAAACAAAAAGTCACAGAGGGTTAGGAAAACCACTATCCTGACAACGTGTGGGACAAAAAGCCGTCTCAATAGGGTATGAAATAATTAAGTTCTTTACTATCTAAAACATTACAACTTTAATCCCGGTGACGTGACGTCTGATTTTCATAAAAAATAAATTACAAATTTCCAAGTGCATGTTTAACATCATATTAACCATACTTCCGTTTTAACCAATACAAAAAAAATCTGTCAACAAAGATTGCAAAATAGTTTCGAAAAAACAAAGTCGGAACGAAACCTACAAGCACCGACTAAATATTTCGAGAAAAGTGACATTTTTCGAAGTTCGTTCTCACAAGTAATTATATAGGCTATTTATATACAAGGACCTTGCAATTTGAACTTAAGGTCCACTTATTATCTATGTCGATGTTTACATCAGATCTAAGTTATTGGGTTAGATCTCAGTCCTAAAAGACACTAATTGTTGCTGACCTAAGCATGACCACTTTAACAATTTTTGAGCGCTTTGTGGGTCATAAAGTGGATTATTCCTTAAAGCGGACGTGTTGAAAAGTGCGACTAGCGCAATTTAAACGCTTTTTACCTAACCTACGCATCTGAAAAAGTAGCACTTCCTAACAGAGAATTCGCGAGCTGAAGCGTTTTGCAAAGTTTGCTAAATGGTTGTCTCAAAACTTTGGGGAGGGGGAGAGTTGTAGCTTATATTTGACTTAATACTTATATTTTATTACGTCAGTTGCTCTTGAATATGGTTGACGAGTCTTTCGAAAGTCAAAATGACTATACAATATGAAGCACATTCACAAGCCACTGAAGTAACGCCACATCACTGACTCTTTTAACTAAATATCTTACTCTTGGTTTGAATGCGAGAAGCTTTAAGATACACTCCAGCAAGAAAACCATTGTAAAACCAATATTAAACCCATCCAAAACTGTCTCGTATCTAGCTGGTGCTTCGAAATACTAAGAAAAAAATAAACAGAAGTTTTAGAAGTAATACATTGTTCATTTGTAACCGCAAAAGTGACTATAGAAGTCACTTGTACAAGTTGCACAAATGAGAAAAAAAATAGGATCAAGATAGAAAGAGCATCTGCTGGCGTTACACTATACTGTACTCAAGGTTTCTTTTTGAACCTCCTCGCTTTATTTTTAGGCTGAATCAGAAATTCATGTATTTTTTGAAAATTTACATTAGAAATAAAACTGGTTGGGAAAAGGAAACGCTCAAAAAACCAACACATCTCCACAGTTAAAAACACTCCAAAACAAATTCCCTGCATTACCATAAAATGCTGATGTCAGCGAAAACATTTTTAAAGGCCAAACTCACCTGAGCTCCGAGTACGACAGTGTTAGCCACGATGAAAGCGAAGATCATGTACTCAAACATCCGTGACGTCACTACTCTCCAAATATGGAACTGGGTTTGCTGTTCCGGTTTGAATCGGCATATCGGGCGAACACGCAAGACATATTCAATACACTTTCTCTATCAAATAAAAATGTTAAAAAAAATCAAAGGACTGCTAATTCTTTCCGTTTTTTTCTATTGCTTTATTGTGCGTTCTTTGTTCATTCATTCGTTCCCTACTTCACTCATTTATTTATTAATTCGCCAATTTTTGTCCGCCGTCAGTAATAAAATAAGAACTTTTTATGTGTATCAGCATATCAAGCAGAAATAAGTACCTTATCGGTAAAAAAAAGGTTGGAACAAAATGACTAAATTTTGACTTAGTGGTTAAAATTTTTTTTCCATCTTTGCTTTCCCTGTTTTTTAAGTGCATTAAGAACGTAAGGAAACAAACGTTGAATATTTCCAGCTTAACTTTATGAGTTAGAATTATTATATAAAGATATAAATTTGCAGTAAATTCCCCTGTATATACTTTCTGTTTATACACTCAACAAGTATTTCATAAATGGACGGTAAAAAGTCACTGTAAACTTTAGTCCATGTGACTATATTTCGTGCAGGTGACTAATATTTTCACTAACAAAAGATTTTTACTGACTTTTTTTACAGGAAAATTGACTGTCATTAGAAGCAAGTTTTATATTCTCCTAGTAGGTACTCACACCTGTTCTATAATGTGTATGCAGACAAGGGAAAGAATGGTACCTGATTTTTATCCAGTTCGCAATCCTTGTACTCTTCTTCGCCCTCACTTTGAAACGTGACAATAACGAAACCGACAAAGATATTCACCATAAAGAAAGCGATGATGATGATGTATATAACAAAATAAACCGCAACCCAGGGTCGGTTATCTTCAACTGGTCCCTGGTCCACTTTCGTAGAGTCGATTGCATTTTCTAAAATTCTATGCAAAACAAAAAGCACTCTAATTGTCAAACAAGCCTGACACGAGTTGTACAAAATAAAAAGATAACATAGTGAAATAACTAGATAATATTTTTAGCAGACAAGGAAGACAAGGTTCCAAATTGAAGTATCCACTGAACTTGCATGTGAAAATAAACACATACCCTGGCCATCCTTCAAACGTCATCACAACAAAGAGTGTCATCATAGCTTGAAACACGTTGTCAAAGTTGAACTTATGTGACTTCCACTCACGCTCCGTCACCTGAATAAAACAAGGATTCGCTGAAAACTGGAAGCTGTTGACAAAAACACATCTTATTGTAGATTCCCATAAAGATTGATCGTGACTTTACCTGTTCCATTCCACTGCATTTATATATTTTAGTGAAATTATTTACTTGAAAATACTAGCGAGGAAAACTTACCACACCGTCTAGAAGGTCTTTAGTCATTGGTCCATTATTGTGTTCAATGAAAGTTCCTCTATTAAATAAATAAACAAAACACTCAATTATTAAATAATTTGCTTAGAAAATTACGTCAGGTGGACAAATATCTCTGTTTCGCAGAATATGTTGTGCAAAGAACTGGAGTCTGTGATACTTAAATTGTCTATGTTCGTTGTCGTTTGAAATGATCAAAATATTATATCTTATCTGTTAATTATTTTGACATTACAGCATGACATCAATGCATTAGACAGACGACACAAGTCATTGCATTGCGCTGATATGTTTAAGGTGAAATATCTTGGTAGCATGTAGAAAAAACTGATGTCAAAGCAACAACAAGTGCTAGTTATTATCAAAAATTCTGTAAATAAAACAACTTGGAATTTTAAGTTCTAAAATCCATTTTTTGAATCGTTCTGACTCATTATGCCGAATCTGCTATTATTGGGCCAAAAACATTTTCTCAAAAACTAAATTTGTCACATTCAAGGGTCTATTGTTCCCTAGCTTTGTGCAAAATATCAGAAAAAACTGATGATACAATCCTGCGTTATGTCGTAAAAAACGTATTTTTGGACCGGTTAGGCTCATTTTGCACACAAATCTGCCATTTTTTAACTGATAAGATTTTATCTAAAAAAACTGGCTTTGTCACATTTGAAAGTCTATTGTTCTCTATCTTTGTGCAAAAATCAGAAAACACTACCATATTTTCCCCAATAAACGCCCCTCTCTAATAAACGCCCACCTCTAGTGTGATGAAAGGGGGAGGAGTTGGACGTTGAGGATGCCAATATTAAAGAGAACTTGATTAACTTTGATGAAAAAGAAGATGACCTTGTAAATATTGAGGTAAGATAAGAAATATCTCACATATTAAAAAAATATTTTTTGTAAATAAACGTCCCTAATAAACACCCACCCACCCCCTCACATGTATCAGGTAGGTCTAACACACTATCTAAAATCACAGCATGATGTCAATATTTAACTCTTACAGATTTTGGGGGCTCAATTGTGATCCCACTTAGGACTTCAGCCAATTATTTCGATATATGTACAATAAGATTACTGAATGTTTACTACTTACTTGCAATTGGCTTCAGTTAGAGCTGTTTTATCAGTGCAGTATGAAAATGTACCCTAAACAGTTGAATATATTTGACAATATGATGAAGAATAAATATGTAATGACAATTGTTAATATTGTAAAAACAAATGGAAAGAGTTCAATGATAATAACTCAATAGTTTGGAGAAAAAAGTACAATTTAGGGAAGCTTTGAATGACAACATAAACATGGTAAATTGATGCAATAAGAATTTTTGATTATCACTTTTATTTTCATATTGTTTTTCTGATATCCAATTCACATAATTTCAAAACATACACAATATTGTTATTCTTAAAACATTATTGTCCAAAACCGAAATAACAGATTTCATCACCACAAGTTGAAAATTGAAATACTTTTTTATTGACCACCTGATTTTTTTTAACATAAGATTAAAAACGCTAAGCTGAGTTTTGTAGTAGAAAATACACCAAATTATTTTAATTGTGGTGTCTGCCAAAGTTTCTTAAACACTTCTTTGTTAAGGTTTCTTGCTGCCAAAGTTTCTTAAACACTTCTTTGTTAAGGTTTCTTGCTGCAATTTTCACCATATGGTAGACTCTCTCTATATATAACTGAACTTGCAAAGGATGGGAACATTTTGTTCAAACAGAGACCACCATGCGTATTTGAGATAGGGAAAAGTTCGAGTTAGACAGTATTCAGGATAGAGGGAGTCTATTGTACTCAGGGTTCATAAGCACACAGACACAATGAAAATCACATGGCATAACTGAATCAAATCACCTTAAAAAGTTGAATACCAATGACAGCAAATAAAAACTGAAACAGAACTGTAACCAGCATTATATTGCCAATACTTCTTATTGCCACGAACACACATTGTACAACGTGCTAAATAGAAAAAATGAATTCCTGAAAGTATGGTTTTACATATGGTTATTTATGTATAATTTTCGATCACTAGTCTTGTCTTTATAAAAGTGTTCACCTAGTTTCAGGCAAAATGAAACTCATTTTAGTGTTGATTTTATTTTGGTTAAAATGACTGAAAGTAAACTTCATTTCAAAAAGTCGCAGCGCATGTGGACTTTGCACAACCTTGACATGAAACACTCGATCTACTTTTCACCAATTATTTGAGTGTGAAATCTTATTTTGGGGCATGTAAAGGCTACCTTAGTCAACAGAAACAAACCTATTTTTAAAATTATATACTCGAGCACTTATTAATAAGTAATTTAAAACAAGACTATGTTTTAAACAGAAACAAATGGTCCCTCACCTTCAGGCCTTTTGCCCTATTAATAGCTCGTAGTGGACGCAACACACGGATAACACGTAGAATCCGAACCACTGATATTTCTTTAGAGTTTCTACATCAAAAATATTGCTTAAATCAAATAAATCATAGCATAGATGTCAATTGGCATATTGCTATTTTAAGTATGTATTTTAACTTTAAATAAATAAATAAAAAATAAAAAATAGATTTGAAAATGTTTTTAAAAATAGTATTGTACTAGTTTCTAATGGTGAATACATAGATAACCAAACATAGGTAAATATTAATAATCCAGAGTTGGTATTTGCAAAAAATATATTAGACTTTAAAGATTGCTGCTTGCAGAAACATAAACGATTTAGCAAAATAAAAACAACATTTTTTTAACTTTACTTTACAATAGAATACGCTTTACATTACTTACTGATTGAAATTTTGTAACACTGAAACACAATAAAACTACCTGAGTATAATAGCAACGAGTGACACTGACACAATCAGCAAATCAAGAACGTTGAAGAAACCGCGACAGAAACCTCCTTTATGCAAGAAAGCACCATATGCCACAAGCTAAAAATAAATGATGTATTAGCTACAGTAAAAAATACAGTAGCCGTTTACTAAAAAAGAATGAAGTCATTACCTTGATCAGAATTTCAACTGTGAATATGGCTGTAAATATGTAGTCAAAATAATCTAACACCTAAGAGATAATAAACAATAAAAATTCACCTTCAATCTAAATGGGAGTACAAACCTATTATATTTATAACAAGTTAGTTTGCATAAGTAAGTAACTTGAAAGATTGACGGAACAAATAAAATAACAATCAAATTAAGGAGAAATTTTACTAGGATCTAGGCTATGACTTTAAGGCTTTGAAACAAACAAATAATAGGACCTTACTTGATTTCTGATTTGATCTTTATTGAGAGGATCTTCTGCTGAAAGAAGTACACTACTGCAGCAAATCAACACCAGTATGGAATTTACGAAATATGGATGAGTGCATAACTTGTAACAAAATATACGAAACCTGAGACAAAAAGTTTATGTTTAGCTTATTTGTGTGTCTAAAAATTTACAAAACTTAAACAACAAATTTTTTGCAAAACAAATTTTCGATTAAGACACTTGATAAAAGGGAACGGTATCAAGTAATAGAAATTCTGAATATAAGATTCAGGTATTTCTTTGTTCTTAAATTAGATGCAAGTTATAAATGGACCACGAAAGCTAACTTGGAATAATGAAGAACAAAACACACTAAACAATTCTGATGCATTCTTTTTCACGTAAGCATTAATAGCGACGAAGTACATGATGCCATTGACAAAACTTAACATACATGTTTCCAGACTTAAATAGAAACAGTGATCTAGCTTCAGGCATAGGATCAGGGATATCTTTTAGTAAGTTGATTTCTGACAATCTAAGTGGCCTCATTTTGGTGCTGTCCAAATCTAAATAAAAACAGAGGGTGACATCATTGTTAAGAAAAACGAATACAAATCAATAATATGCTAGGTGTGTAAATGTTACCATTAGCTCTGGTGTTCCAAATAAAAAATCAATAGTATTTTTACATTAACACAAAATGAATTGAACAGGCCAGTTTCAAAACGTATACGTGTCATTGTATATATATGTGGTCACAAAGGAAGAAAAATGTTTCTGTTCAATTTTTAACATATAAGAATATTTATTCATTTATTCATTTTTTTAATCATTCGTTCATTCATTAATTTAAATTAGAACTAGATTATTGCAAATCAGAATGAAACTGAAACAACATAAACACTAACTGCTGTATTCATCTTCTGAAGTAACTGTTGCTTGACGGTCCATGCTTGAAGTAAGCGAGATTGATACAGCCTCACTTGCTCGTTCAGTATCTGTAGAGTTTTGCATCGGCAAAGGGATACACATATTTGCTGCAGGACTATGAAAATAAAGATGGACGAACTTTGTTTATAAGAAGCTTAAGCCGCAAAATTAAAATTTTAAAAAAAGAAAAGAGAAGAAAAAAAAAAGTTATATTTTTTAGAAACCTTGTATCATTGTATTCTGACAACAAAATTAAAAGGACATCCAAGTTACTTATCTAAGAGTGAGCACATTGTTTTGAAATGATTGTAAACTTTTAGCTAAATTAGTCTTGACTTCCTTGTCTCTGATAGCCAAAATAATCCAATTGCCGAAATAATGTTTAATTGAAAATGAAGTGAGTTGATTAATTAGACATTGCCAAAAATTACTTTTATTACCTCATTCACAAACTAGAGTTTATTTTTGCATGAAAATTGCATCTCAAAATAAAATCATGTGTGTTGCTGAATCAAATTTAACAAATGGAAAAAAGTATCACAGCAAAAGATTGCTGGAGAACAAGATTAACCTTGGAATTTACCTCAGCAATTGCATAGTGCAGAGGAAGGTTGCAAGGACTGAGATCCTCTTTAATATTTTTTTAACAGAAACTAAACTGCACAAAATATTGATGGGAGAAAATATTGATATGAGTATATTACAAAAAAACATGGATTCCTAAATAACTTTTCACGCTCTTTCATTTATGAAAGGTACGATTTGGACACTAATCAGGCTCTTTAATGAGAGGCGTGTTATATTGACACGCACATGCACATTGATTAACCTTTGAACATTATAATGACTGAAGGGACTGATTCTGCTTGCTCCATAACTTGAAATTGGCTTAAATTCTAATCCAAAGTTATTATGTTGAAGGTGTCTAATAGATAGATATATAGATAATTACGAAAACTTAAAAAGTATCATAGCCTTACACCATATCAACCCTGGACCAGGAAGGGTTAAATTATAGATAATTACGAAAACTTAAAAAGTATCATAGCCTTACACCATATCAACCCTGGACCAGGAAGGGTTAGTGGTGCTATTGTTAGCACATGCATATTACTAAATTTAAAAAAACGTTTATTAATGTAGCACACTTGAAACACATTTGCTTTCAGCTGTTACATGCTAAAAATCTTCTTTAAAAACACATCATCTTACGTTGTCAAAAGTAAATACTCACCCAATCACTGATGGATTCTCTGAATCGATACTAAGCTGCTGTGGTGATGCATTTTGCGCACGTTTTCGTAATATTTTCATCTTCTTCTCCTGCTTTTTTCTCTTCTTTTCTTCTTTATCTATTTTGGTCAGATTTTCTGCATCTGCAAGATTATCGACAGCAATAGCCAAAAAAACATTCAACAAAATGTCTGTTAATGTGGTTAAAGAAACAAAAGATGATTTTAGTCGTTGGAAAGGTCCTTCTACTTTCATAATTAAAGTTTCTAATCTTTGGCTAACACAAATGCAAAAAAACTGAGCTTATTACAGTAAGAAAAAAATTGTACTTTTTTGTTAAAAGAAAATATGAATAGGTCTAATTTCAGAAAAAAGATACAATTTCCAATTACAACCAGACTGATAAAGTATATAATGGCAACTACACATTCTGGTTTTCCAACACCTCCCCAAGATTTAATTCCATAATACATAACTGCATTCCAGTCTTCACCGGTTAGAATCTAGAAAATGAAACATGAAAGAATAAACAAGAGAAAAAACTAATGTACAGCATTATATCACACAGATTAAGATTAGTTCTGGCAGTGTTAATCCATGCTCACAGTTTCTTAGTATTTTAGAAACCTTTACATTTTAGAGGCTTTGCAGAGTCAAGAGAGAATCATTAAAATTAAAGTTAGAACAGCTATCATATATGTGTGCACACCTGAAATACAGTAACAAGAGATCGCCAGAATGAGTTGAAGTTGCTTCTAGGCATTGTAATGTCTTCAAAATTAAATCGTCCTCCAAAGATTTGCATTCCAAGTAATGCAAAGATGAGTATGAACAAGGAAAGTAACAGGAGCAAACTGGCTATAGATTTGATACTGTTGACAAGTGACTCCACCAAGTTGCTCAGTGACTCCCAATATCTATGATGATGATTACACTTTGAAAATACTGATAACATTAATTGCAAATAAAATTACCCATAAAATTTGCACAACCAAAACTTTTTTAATTTTATCTTTTGACATTTTCAAATATTTAAATTATATAGTTTTTGGACTAATAAAACCCTTTTTTTAGGATTCAGATTTACCAAATATTCAAAAATACTCATGCAATCTTTAAACAAGTTTACACATTGTAACAATGAGATTACCTGGTTACTTTGAATATACGAAGTAATCGAATACATCGTAGCACGCTGATACCAATTGGCGTTAAACCTGTTGGTACTGTGATGGCCACCTCAAGTAAACTACTAATGACAACCTACAATCAAAACAAAATCACTTTACATTTTTTCGAAATAAACAAATCATCAAAAAGTAATTTTTAAGTTAAACTTGCTTTTTTTTTCAACAATCTACTTTTTTGACCATAAACAGATGCAATTATAGCTTAAATATGAAAGGAACTTTGTGGAAAATGCAATTCTACTGACCCGAGTTGTCCAAAAGTATAGGAGGTGTGGCATGCAGATGTTCACAGGTTACCTACCAGACAGTCAAATCTGTTAAACAATGAAAGCCAATATCCATGAAAACCAAGGCAGTAGACTTTGAGAAGCATTTCAAAAGTAAATAAACCCAGGAAGAAATAATTTGCACGATCTAAACATAAAAACATTCTTTAATTATAAAAAAATAAAAGTAAAAGTACTTTCGACTCTTAAAAATACAATTAAAATTTGCTTCTCTTTGAGTATTCTTGCCCATATATTTTGGGTTTTAATATAATCGTTACAACCACACAAAGTAAAAAACCTAGAAAACAGATAAGGTTAAGTGAGACAAACATGTTTGACACCTTGCTCAACCCTAACCCTTTTATAAAGGTTTAGACCATTAACTTTACTGATTGAAACAATGTATTTTTATGGCAGATTTAGTTGGCAGCCAAAAGCTAGATTTAACACAGAAAACGTTAATAAAAAACTCTTAGACATACGTAAAAACAAAGTGATGTATTTTGGTTGGTTGTAGTGCTCAACAGCAAGAACCAGCGAATTTAGAAAGACGGCAATGATAACAGCCCAGTAAAAAGTTTGTGATTTGACAACTTTCCGACATATTCTTCGCAAACGGTGATGAAATTTGAAAAAGCGTTTTCTAAAAAAATATTGATAAAATTGGAATAAGTGCAAAACTGGTTATTTTATTTGCTGATGGATATCAAGTTTATGGATTTGTGGATGGATAGCCATTTAAAATAAGAAGGAGAATAAAATTACCATTAAAAGATAAAAACGATTAAAGCATAGTGTTACTGTCATTCAAAAAATCCAACGTTTATATATCAGTCTACATTAACTGTGAAGTTTGGTGGTCTACGTCATTAAACAAATCTTGAACAAACATTTCAAGGGTAATTGATTTATGACAAGTTGACTCGACTTTTTAACCATTAGTTACAGACACACAAACTGTAGATTACACGACTAGATAGTGCACTTTTTTTAACGCCTCTACTCAAAATTATATTAGTATTAGAAAAAAAGAAGAATGACAAAGTTCTACGACATGTCATGTATAATATTTTACCCAACACTTCAGGCATCATCAGACTACAACTTTTTTCTTTTACAACAGATTTTTACAACAGATAAACTAAATTATATTAAATTATAAAAAATTATAACACACTAAACTAATGGTAATTATTTATTTTAGTTTAGTTTTTATTATATTTCATTTGCCTTTAATCTCTATTTAGACATACCAAGCTATTTTAACACAGATTGTGGAGACACAAAGCAAACTATACTCACTTGATTTTATCTGATTTGCTTGCTTGTCCCAGTGCATCTTGCAACTTGGGAGTTATATTAATCCCACCATGAAACTCGCTAAGCCGTTTTGACGACCTTTTCCCATTTGCTGCAAAAACATTAAGTAAATATAATGTACAACGTATCAAATAAAGAATTTGAATTTTTTGACTACAGAGGTTTTATATTTTTGTAAAAATTTTAAAATTTGATAAGTTGATTTTTTTGTCTAAGTAGTTTCTGTAATATTCTAAAATTCTGATATCACTTTACCTAAGTCGAAATCTCGATCTTCGCTGTCTTCGTCAGGGTTATCTATATCCTCTAAAAAAATAAAAACAATACACAAACAATTATTACATGCTATTCACAACAGATGCAGTATTTCTTTTCATGTAATTTTATTTCAACATAGCAATTTTATGTTTTAAGATATTCTTTGCTTTCAGCTTATCCTGTACAAAAAAAAATATTTATTTAAACACAGTATTTCGCACCTGCTTGCTGAATCCAATCTAAATATCCCTTTACAGCTTCATCAACAAGATGTTTTTCTCTCACTTTCTGAAATTTCCCAGACTTTGTTTGGCGTGCTTTCTCTTTCGCAAATTCACTAAACAAGATATGACACGCATAACAGTTAAGCTTAAAGTTATACGCCAAACTCACATAGGTGTATTAGGGTTTACAAAACGATGTTTCCGTTTTTATATTCATAACTTTTTTTCCCTATGTGCACAATGCTTACTTCAAAACAACATCAAACCATAAATAAATTTCATCATTAGATTTAGATTTTATTAGACTGAAGAAGTATATGAATAGTCAGTACAGGACAGGGAAATGTTGTTGTTTTTAACCAAACCATGCTTCGCTTTGAATTATTCTAATAATGAAGCTTACTGACATAATTACTCAATATTATATGTGAAAAAACTTACCCACTGAGAACACCAAGAACAAGGTTCAACACGAAGAATGAACCCCATATAATGAGTGTGACAAAGTATATCCATATCCAGTAATTTCCCATTGCATCTTCAACCTGTGCACAGACATACACATTACTGCAAAATGAACTAAAGCAGCTGCAGGTGATTGATTTTTTTAAACCTTATCAAAACATTTCAAAACATAAAAGGTTGGAAAGTTTTACAGAATGTATTAGTGAAGGACTCTCAGACCAATTACAGTCTTGTCAATGAAGAAAAGGCTACGCGTGCAACAATTCACATGCCCAAAATTGCGGTTTTTAATTCTTCAATTACTGTGCTACAACGCAGGATGCTGTTACGACAAGCATATTTTTTTATTTATTTTCGCTTTACACATGCAGTTAATTAATAATTTTTTGTTACAAAGGGGAAAATTAATAATTTGTCTCGCCAATACAGAACAAACTAGCTGTCAAGGTGAAAAGAAAAAAATACTTGCATGCTCAAAAACTTGATTTTAAAAGTCATGCAGTAAGAATATTTCTTGTGCTGTTTGAAAAGTTATACAGCAGGTTATACTTGTGCTGTTCGATATTTTTACAGCAAGTTATTCTTGTCCCACTTAAAATAAAATAAAAAACAGAAAATTCATTTTCATAGAAATTTTAGTGTTTTTCACACAGTCTTAAATTCTCACATTTGCAAAAATATTTTTAGGGAATATAATTTAGTTGGCAATATTTACAGTAAAATTATTTAAAACTCATAACGGAGGAGGGTATTACGGCAAGCATATCATGCCTTGTTTTTTTTGCATGTATTTTTCCATACGGTGGTCTGTTTAACAACAGTGTCAACAACAATAAGAAAAACATGTAATAGTCATAACAGAGGAGGGTGTTACGAGAAGCATATTCTGCCCATTTCTTATATTATTGTTCTATACTGCAGACTATTTTAGTGATAGTCTTGCAGTATTACATTTTACCTAGCCTATTTTCATCATCATTTAACCTAATCATAACGAAGGAGGGTGTTATGACAAAAATAATGTGTCTTGTTCTTCACTTGTGTTATAACTATTTAAGTGAAAGATAATCTCACTATGTAGCTGCTGCAATTGAGGTAGTTTATTTTTGTTATAATCGCATAAAAAAATTTAATTTATGCACAAGCAATATTGAATTTTACATCTGAGATAAAGACTTAAAAACCGCACGCCTAATTCGGTTAAAGTTTGGTTTCAGTTCGACTAGGAGATCCAGTCTTGTCACTTTAGCACATGCGATTGCACTCACACCCCTCTACACACTTTAACCGAATTGGGCGTCTGAAACCAAACTAAATGGCAGCTGATCAAGAGGAAATTGGGTTACCTTTACCTAAGCATCTATCCATTCTTGCTGTATTATTTAGTTAAGGTTTATATCACAAGTATAAATTAAATCACATATATAAATTAAAGTTTTTTAGCCTATGAATTCACACACAATGTTAATATATTAGATTCGTTTTTGCAAAAATAAAAATGCTACAATATAAGGAACTTTATTTTAAAAAACTCACAAAGTACATGACATCTGTCCAGCCTTCTAGCGTCACACACGTAAATACTGTCAATCCAGCCAATCCCATGTTGTCGAAACTAGTTATTCCAAAATTTGGTCCTTTCCAAACATTCTCGCAACTGGTGCCCGGTGGACATTGGAAACCAAACTTATCGCTTGTACTGCAAGGATGTGGTTCCTCGTAAATTATACTCTCTAACAATAGAAAAAATTGTTACATTTTGCCAAAACAAAGAAATGTCACAGGCTTGATTTATTCATCATTAAAACAGGACTCAAAAGATTCAAGGTCATCTACTATAATTATCATGCTGCATTCTAACAATCACAATTTACATTTTTTCAGTTGAAAGAGAAAAAAAACTTTTCAATGAATTTCATATGCTTTCTATGCCATAGGTAAAAATTTCAATCAGAAAATGGCCAATATGAAGTGCATCAAATGGTAAAAACCTTAATATCTTCCATGTGTAGAATTTAAACGTTTTAAGGAGTCAGATTGAATAAATTGACGGAAAAAATGACACAATTGTTTTTTTAGTGACTAAATAAATAAGCAAACAAACAAAAACAAATTTGCTTACTTGATGTTTTATTGTAGCAAGTGAAATGAAGTTTGCCCATAAAAAGTTCCACGCCAATAATAGCGTATATTATAATTACAAAAACAACTAATAGGGCAATGTAGAACAACGGTATCAGTGCTTTTAAGATTGACGTTAAAACAATCTGTAAACCTAAAAAAAATGTAAGGTGATATTAAGCAAGCCCATGTTCGAGAATTTAAATTAATATCGCAGCAACAATGACCGAAATACTAATCTATTATTTTCTGGGGGTTTTAACCCTGAGGTAACAAACTATTTTTTGTTTTGTTTTGTTAGGTACCAAAAGCATATAGAATTCAATAACACATCTGTTTACAAGCAAAATTTCATAATACAAATAAAATATATTGATGACTACATAAAATTTTGGTAATTTTTTAGCAGATCCATTTTAATAGGACTTGGAGTTTAAAAAATCATCAATCAGATGGAATATTAAATAGGTACAGAAAGCCATCAATGTCTTTTTTATCAGTTTATAAACAATAACTTACTTGGCACACCAGAAACTACACGTAATGGTCTTAGTACGCGAAAAGCTCGCAACGCTTTGACGTCTAATTCTATATATTTTTCGAAAATTAAAGTAAGAAATCTAAAGAAAAAAGTTCCAAAATAACTTTTTTTATCACTATAACAGTGTGTTTATAATATATGCAAGTAATGCTAGTTACGCTTACGCATTTAGTCTCCTCTCTCATCTCAAAATAAAGACACAAGTAAACAATAGCTCACCCTATAATAACTATTGAAAAATCTAAAATATTCCATCCGTTTCGAAGATAAGCACCCGGATGGAATGCAAAACCATAAGCAATTATCTTCAGCATTGCTTCGATAGTAAAAACTACAATAAAAAAATACTCCGCTTTCTCCTATAAAAGAAATATAAAAACAACAACGAGGTTACACTTTTGCTTAGCTTGAACTATTGAAAAAATCTGAAGAAAAAACATTTTGGACAGGGATCTTCTATAATAATATATATGTTACTTTTGTGTACGTGAAAGGCAAAGCAATTTTTTTCACAGAAATAGCTGTCTTAATTAATTGTTAGTTTGCCGTTTTCTGACTTATAGTTTTGTTGCAGGTGGGTCGGCGGATTATTTCTTTTACCTTTCCGTCAAACAAAAAAAATTATTTTACTGTCTACTATGGTCTTCTTGTGAGTATCACTTTACTGTATTCCCCTGGGTCTATTTTTTGTATCTCCAGGGCATTACAATTCAAAACTTCAGAACTGTTGTTTATTGCCTTCCTTAGTTCCTGTGTTTCAGGACATGCTAATTACAATTTATGTCTTGAAAAGTTAGCTCTTTGTCAAGCTTTAATGGCTTGTTTTTTGATGTTCTGGAAGCTGAGCACTCCAAAACACTTACATCAAACATTGGCACCATTTTCACCAACATGAAACATAAATACAAACGTAAATACATACGTTACTGATACATATAAACAAATATTGTAGCCGTTTGAAGTGCGCTATCATGGCATACTTTGTTGTTGTGATTATTCATTTCTTAGTGATTTGTTTGCTACGTTTTTATTTAGCTATACTTATACTTTATAGAAAAATAATTTGAGTCGGTACAGTCAATTTGTTTTGGGTCGGAAATCGGCGAAATACTGGGAAAATAAAAGATTGTTGAAAAATCATAACCCAAAATATTGGGATTGGCGAGAAATTGCGAAGGATAGTCAGTAAAGAGCAAACAAATATTTTTTTAAGGACGACCCAGTCATGTCACATTTACTTTTTATTCTGTCCTTAGTATTTATACAAAACATATTGTTGTCTACATCATTTCAACCCTTTATTTAGAATTTTTTTGAAATCAACAAATCTATTTAATTTATAATTCTTTTATATTTTTTATTTTTTGATGTTTTTCCAGTGAGTTTTTTTAGAACTAAAATGGCTATAAGTGAATTATTACAATAGTCACACTGGCCATACAGCTAGTCTAATATAACACACAAAATGTAGCTTTACATTCTGCAAAAAGGATTACAATAAATTCATGCAAAGCTTAATACATTCTACCCCTGCCATCAAAGTAATATCCTAGTGAACTCTTCAAAAACATATTCTTACATTTTTGCATGTTAAAACATGTTTACACTCACCAATAATTTTGTGCAGGTTGTGTGGTCATTAAAAAAGTTAATATAATAATGTTAGTGGAATTGATTTCTTGACATAATAGTGTCTAACCAAGTCTATTTTAACATACACTAGATGTATTCTTGACCCCTCCATATTTTGGCTATGGGCTGAAAACACAAGTTTTGCTTATGTACGTAGAATTCATGTTAAACTAAATATCCCGGTTAGAAAAATGTGCGATATGAGGACCGAAATTATCAACCATTTTACTCACCATTCTTTCGTTTGTGATTGATGTGTCCCCATTCGGTAGTGGTTCCGTGGCAGCGAGAACAGCACATGTTGCAAATATATTTGCCAATATGAAGAAATCAAATGGTCTAGTTTTTGGTGTTAAAGAGAATAAAAAGCAATACCTGTACTAAAACTTACTAAAACTAAGAAGCATTATTTGTGAACAAAAGAGGTTTAAAAGGAAAGAGATAAAACATAATTTCTATTCAAACTATCCATTGCATATGGACCAGTTGCTCTTTCGCTCTAATGCCCTATTGCTCTTTTTGAGGTTGATTTGTTTTTTCACCTGGTATCTTCTTTTACCAGCAGTAGAAAATTGCTTTTTGGAAATTTTATTGTAAAGATATGACAGCAGAAGGGGTGTTTCAAGCAGTATACACCTTTTTTAAGAACAATTGATTTTTTGCACTTTGCCCAAACATTGTTTAGCTACTTTAGGAAAAAAGGCTCCTAAAAATGTTTACATATTCTGCCTTTTTCTTAAATGTACTTTGTCTGTTTAATGTCAATTCTTAAAAAAGTGCCACTGTATGTTAAAGTTGCAAGGGTCTTATCTCTGACATATTATTATTATTATTATTATTGAAATTATTTACCCAGGATAGCCTCTTCAGTTCCTATTGGTACTGCTATCAACGAGAGTCCTGCGAAGGGGGTCCTAGCGCATTTAAAGCTCCCATTTGAGCTACGAAAGTCGTGCAAGCACAGCAATCTCTCAACTAGACAACCGCCTAAGATATCAATCTATTCTCATGCTGAACGCTAAGCAGAAAGGATAGATTCTTAAGACTTATTACCACCATGGCATTGGTTGTTATTTGATCAATTATTTGCCAAGAAAATTGTTTAATTTTTGACCATTCATTCACCCCATGCAAATTATTTAGCAATTATATAAAATTTGAGCAATTTTTGGGTTATAGTTTAAATTTGGCATTGTTTATAAAAAAAGTATGGAGTAAGATTATCATTTAGGTCATTGTAGAAATCTTTTTTAATTATATATTTGTATAAATGTCACTAGATTTGTATATATTAGTGAAAATTTATTTTATGTATGTGGAGGCAAAAGTTGCTTAACAAGACATTTAATTTCAAAATAACGGTATGTAAGTAGTTATATACATTTTATGTGATGTTTTTAAGAATATAAAAAATTATACGAGTTTAGAATGTTATTTTTACAG
Source organism: Hydractinia echinata (assembly GCA_030067915.1). Classification (NCBI taxonomy): domain Eukaryota; kingdom Metazoa; phylum Cnidaria; class Hydrozoa; order Anthoathecata; family Hydractiniidae; genus Hydractinia; species Hydractinia echinata. The sequence goes on along the minus strand of JASGCC010000003.1, from coordinate 581,597 downwards.
CCATACATCTTTTGATCACATGATTTTTTCTAACTACAACCCATAGGAAAAAAATAATAAAAATTTTAAAGTCAATTGAATAGTTAATTTAGGAATTTTAAATTCTTTCCCTGTGACTTTAAAGGATAAAATCCGAAGGCTGAATGAATTGATAACCATTGCTTAGTTTCTTTGAAAAAAAGGGTGCTGCAAAACTCTCAAATTTTTTTCATATTTATATTTTTTCATCCTTTAGAGATTTTTGCTACATTATTATGTTTCAACATCTTGATAAAAATTTTTCTGAAATGAAAATATTTTATAAAGGCAGAATTTAACTATAAATAAAAAATATTTAGATTTTTTTATGAAAATTTAAACGCAACAAAATTAACAGCTTTGTATAGCAAAATGAATGGAATATGGTGGCAGTTGATAACACTGCGGCATAACCATCAGTGTTGACATTGTTATTTTTTCATAGACATGAGAACAGTTGGTGCTAACAAAACATTACTCCTAGTTAATAAAAACAGAGTTGTAAACACAAAGAGATTTTAGCCATGGTTAAGAATAATACGATGACAGATTTATTAATCACCAAGGACAATGGTTTTTGACTAAAATACTCACTAAAATCTATGAACTGACAAAAATAACGGAAGACAATGAGCAACAGTTTTCAAGTGGAAACTTAAACTTCTATGTAACCACTTGAAAAAAATAGGTACATCGTAATTAAAAGTTTATAAAAAAAAACAATTTTATTCTTAAAAACTTAACCGATTAATTAGCACTCAGAAAAAATGTAAAAAAATAATCTAGTGTTGTGTGGTTATCTTTTTTAAAAACAATATTTGTTATTATCAAAATAAAACCACCAAGGAAATGAAATCTTACCACTCAAAATGGCAATAACCTTTAAGAATAGCAACTGAATCTATTCATGTCTCTTACTCAAAACTATGTGCACAAATTAATTTTATGCACGTAATCATATATTACTTTTGTTTATAACAAACCCTAGGTCGGTCACGTATTTTCAACAAATTTCATTTCTAGCTTATTTTTACAGGAGTAATTCTACTTGCAAAAGTGTTAACAAGTTTCAAACAGTGGTCCTCTAAAGTTTGACACAACAAATTCAGGTTTTTTTTCATCAACAAACATATTGGAACTTATCACATCGTAAAGAAGTAATTTGTGCAAATAGCATGAAAATTACTGTAATATGTGGCCATTTATAAATTCTCAAAAAAATCAATTTTACCATGTGCCCAGAAAGTAAGTTTCATAATGCAGATATTTAGGAGATTTTAGGACAGTTGAATTAGTGAACCTAGAATCAAGGATGTCAAAGGAATTGTATTGATCAGATTAGCTGATGCAGAATATAAATGTATTAGACTTATATTCCACAAAACAAAACAAATGTGATGACATGACACATTACCAATAAACAAAGAACTGGTCTTTAATATAACTATGCATAAACAAAATGTGCAATCGCTGACTGCTACAGGAATCTGCTTTATGCTCTGCAAAATGTTAATGCTATTTTCTTAATTATATTTTTGTTGTTGAGATATCTGCTTAATTGCATACAACATCGTTCTGAAGGTTAACTGTAGGTATCAGAGTTATTTGGGGTGTTTTAAATGGGACAATTTCCCCTGTTCTCTAGATTCTTGTAGTTAAACCATTCCTAACAGAAATAGTTTTATTTCATGAGTAAAATAAGTAGCATGTCAAATATTTTTTTAATGTTAAGGTTTTGTTTTTTCTATTGTATATATTGAACCAGAAATAAACCCAGGGAAGGCATGTTATACAAACTCTTTATGTTAATGTATATACTTCCATTAATATATTATAACATGCTGCTGAGCAAAAAAAAAACTACATTAAGTTTAAATCACATGACCTAAACATCAGTTAAGACAAAACATCAAAAATAATCAGTTGATCTTCTTAACTGGGATCAAGACTACAGTGTTCGTTAAATCACGATAAATCAAATTGCTACTAGGTCAGTCATCAAAACAAAGTTGAACACAAAAACATATTATTTCATTCTTAATTAATTGCTTAGGTTACACTCAAACTTTATTTAAATTAACCAAGTGTTTCTTTGATGTGTCTAAATTACAGCTATCAATTACACTATATATGCCATTAATTAAGATAAGAATTAGCGCATCTTTCCTTCGCCACCTCACGTTTGTTACCTGTTACTTTATATAGATAACAAATAAATAAATAAATAAACAACAACAAATATAAACATAAAAGGTATATATGGGATGTAAACATTTGTTTCAAAATATTGCAAGCACAGGGGGGAAGTGCTTGAAAACAATAAAATAAGTAGTTTAAATCTAAGACAACAAGATTAACGTTAATTGGATGAGCACCTGTTCTTTTTATTTCAAAGAAGTTTTTTATTCTTATGATGATCTCAGCCTTAGGCAACCTTTTATAAACAGCTTGCTATGTTACTTAATTTTATAAAGCAAAAAAATCAGGATAAAAAAATTTATATTACATAGCATGTAGGGAACACTTCTTATAGAATATGATTAAAAACACAACAACTTTTGAATGCCTGTTTTGGATGCCTCTGTCACATATATGTGTGACAGAGGCAATATATGATGTATGGTAAATGACATATTTTCTAAAGAGTTCCCAAAGCTGAGTCGACCAACTTGTTTTGGAACTGACAGGAAAAAAACATAATCAGAAAGAATTTAAACCCCAATATCTCCTTATTAATAAAAACACCCGGTGCATTCCAAGATCGACACAAAATTACATTTTGACCCAAAATATCACTAATGTTGTTAGAAGAACATTGAAACAGAATCTTGTATATCATTGACAAAATTTGATAAAAATGCAGACATTAGCAATGGTAAACTTAAATAGACATTAATTTATAAACCTAGTTTCATTGAAGACAAGGGTAATAGTCGAAAGGCCATACTCATTTTCAGGGTGTACTAAATACATTTCGTCTTTGACCTACACATTTTTTTAACAAGTCTCTTTTGTCTAAAACAGTGATTCAAGATCATAATCATTCTTTAAACAGCTAAAAAATTATTTTATGCCTTGTTTATTATGCATATGTGATATATATATATGGAGACAAAGAGAAAGCACTTTAACCTTGATACCATCCTAATGTCTTTTCAGGTATATAAGTATAACCTCAGTTATCTATTTTCCATGGGGTTTACAGATGATTGCACACACAATTATTTTGGCTTCTTTGTTATGAGGTGTCGACTTGTTAAAATAATTGAGACAATCAGTGAAAAATCTGATCAATTTTAATTTTTTTGACTGTTAACTGTAAATAATTGATTCAGTGCCTACAAATAGGTAGGATGAGGGAAAAAAACTGATTGTTCACAATGTGAAATTAATGTACAAGCACAAATCTGTGTGAAATTTGTGTCTCTTTTCTAATTAGCCTACAATTATGATACTTAAACAGACCAATTATCACCAATTATGTAACCTTTATAAACATTTTTTCAGATTTTTATTTATTATATATATAATTTTATTTATTTTATAATTTATAGATAGGACTACTCAGGTAATAATCTGCTCCGAGCATAACAAGAACATACATACTTAACCATTAATATTTTAAAAGAAATTTTAAATAAACATTTGGCTGCTATTGTGTATATATAAAAAGTAAATTAAATAAAATATATACCAGCAAATACAAAAATGATGTGTTAATTTTGATAAACAAATAAAGATCCATTACATAAACGAATAAAAACAAAGATTTACATTTTTTTATGTAAACAAAACATAGAAAAATCAAATATTATATGCCTAGTGCTTGTGCAAATAAGTTTATGTAAATAATTCAAGATATATACCAAAACATGATATACTAATAATATCAACCCAGTGACCCTAACAGAAATATCATTTAGATCTTGGTAATTTACTAGAAAGATAGCTAGCTAAACTTAGCAGCTGGACCTTAAAATAAAAAAGAAATATGTAGCTAGTAGAAAAAGATACTTCCATTCAACTATAGCAATGCATGCTCGCCTTAAGGGATTGCTAACAGTCAAACAACATAGTGCCCTTTTTGGTCGGAGGTTATGCCCAACATTTGCAGTTGCTTTCTTTTTTGCAGTCACTGTTGTAGTGCCAGCGACGCCGCCACTCGTAGTATTATTCAACCGCTGAATTTGGTTATAACTAAATGGATCTATAGATCCATTTGCTGGAGTATTGTTTTCTTCCATTTTAAAACATATTGCGGACGGATGATTGCTTCAGTGTGTTATCTTTTCTTTGTTTGACCAATATATGAGTGATAGCAGAAATTAAGTATCATAATATGCTTAAATTTTTCTCTTTTCTATAATTAATACTAACATGTATTAGCGCAATAAAATATAAAAATGCTCCAAGTAACATCCAAAACTATTCACGTAAAGCCAACCACAAATTATAATAGCTAGCAGGCTAACTAAACATGGCATATTTTACATTGCTCTTTATTATATTACCTGGGGTTTTACGCTCTTGTTTTTAAATTACGAATGAAAGAAATAACAGGTTAAATATAACTTAATCGTTTAAACAGGTGTGTAAGACTATATGAAGGAATTTCTGTACCCAGCTGTAGTTCCCCATAGTTTTAATTACGAATGCATCCAAAACACTTGGCCATTTGCTTTGCTCTGTGTTCCGATGTTTTTAAATCTCATTTTATTGAGTAATTGAAAGTACGGGAAATAATTGGACTTATAATCTGATGTGATTTTAGTAAGTATCACATTAAAAAAAAACAATGTCAGTTAAATGCAAAATGTAAAGCAAAACTTTCAAATTAACATGGTTTCATTATTATAAGACCAGCAGAAGTACTTATTTATGTTCATATAAAGGATTTATTACCCCCGTCTGGATTAAGCATGTTATATACTCGACAGAATGATACAGATTTAAGTGGTTTATGACCCTGAGTAATTTACAGACCAAATCCGTTCGGCAATCCCTTCCCCCCCCCGCACTTGCCCCACCACTTGTTATATATCTGTAAAAAATACCGCAAAAAAATCATAACATTTCTTTCTCTGTTCCTATTTGATTTACAACGAGATTTCTTTTTGTCGCCACAACTAATGCAATATATATAGTATGTAAAGTCCTTTTAGTAATATTTATTAAAAATTTACCATTACAACCTCCCAGTCGAAAAACCTCGCATGTGTTACATTATTTTCAAAGCACGCATTCTTCATCTTCTTTTTCTTCTTCATCCGTGTATGACGTCACACAGAGTGACGTTTTCTTTTAAAACTAACGAAAAAGAAATGATAACATGCCAGAAAAGAAACGTTTTAAAACATCAGACCGTGCGATGTGTATTTAAAAAATATTTTCTCAATTTTTAATTATTAATCATTATTTTTTGAAACAATTAACCCATAGCCCGCCTTTTTTATTTTATTTAATATAAGACCTCGCATAATATCCAGATATAAAATCCATTTCCAGAATAAGTTGTCGAGATATATATGCTAAAGAAATGCAAAAATCTACCCAGTCAAACTATGCAAGAATATATAAACACAAATTTTGACTACCAAAAAAAAAGCAAATCTGGTCTGATGATATTTTTTAAAGTAAACATGGAAATCGACAGATGATTCAAAACTATATCTACATATAGTTCTTCTCAAGGGGGCTTGGTGAAGGTAAATCAATATTTTGTCTAAACGTTAACAAGCTAATTCACCGCCTCAAAAAGCGTTACATTGGGAAAAGAAGATGGAGGGGGTAGGGGAGGGTGATATCAGCGATACATATTTTTATAATCTTATCTCGCGTCCTAATATTATGAACGTTGCTGCAACCCAGCCTCCTTGTGATAATTGTTTTTTGGCGCGAGAATCTGGTAACGAGAATGGAAAGTATCAAAAAGCTCTGGAGTGGAGATTGTCTTCGATCAAGTTGTAAAAGTAGTTTTCAACCTCGTGCAATAAGCAATCAAAAATAAGATAACTTAAAAAAGGCTGGGGACAAGGGTGGGCAATGTTTTCTAGTGAACAATCACAAGCGTTCATTCCCATGCTTTTTCTTATAAATAAATTTGTTATTATACGATTGTGCGTGTGCAATCGATCAATGAAACAGAAAGATGTGTCGGCTGCAACCTACTTTTGTTGCTGGATCGTCATTTCGATTTTAAATTTGATAAAGACGTAACAGATGCCCAATTTTTTTCCCATCCACCCGCAAGCTTTCTTTCACTTGATGACGCAACGAGAATATAGTTAGTTCTCCTACGTCACACACTCGCTTGTACATATGATCATCGCGTCGAGTTTTTGCAACCTTTCGATGTTGTGAGAAAAACTGTTAACTCTTACGTAAGTTGCAGCAGATGTGTTAACCGTATTCAGCATCTAAAACAACCCCTTTGGCGATATTTTATCGTGTGTTGCGAAGAGTGTGTGCTGCTTTTGCACGGACATTCCTTAGTTTACATGTAAACAAAGCATCAGCGTTTGCACCAATCAGAGAGCTTTTAACGACAATATGTTTTCGCGCTATTTTATGTGCAATCTTTAATGGGGACAACATGAAGTTTAAGATGATTTGATTTCTGTGAAATACGAAGAATCTGGTAAGCAACCACCCAGCCTGTAGTGAATGAATAAAATAAATGAAAATTCAAAAGCAGAGATTATAATAACAGCAACATTTATCAAAACTTTCCTTATTCTAGAAAGTTATTTAATTTTCAAAAACGTGACTTAAACTCTAAAGATTGATATTTGTTGGCGTGTCAACCCAACGGAGAAAGAAAGACGTGATTTTGGTATTCCCCAGCAGATAGTCAACAAACCACAAGCAACAATTGAACCTTTAAGAGAGAAACTTAAGGTCGCTCAGAGGGAAATTCAAGTGTGTTTGGATCAGTATACAATGTTATGATCAAGGTCGGAGTTTTTACTAGCTATTTCCAGCATTAAAACTAAGTGCTCTGCTGCTATAGCCTGCCCGAAACAGGAAAGTATTCTAGACAGATCCTAACTTTATACAGTTGCTAAGCTACATAAATCTAAAGTAAAACCGAGAAACATTTTTTTTTTCTCGTATTAAGGGTAAACGCCTGGAGGATAGACGCTACAGATAACAAATAGATAAAGAGATAAATTTGGGGTGTGTACGAATGCTTCTTTTGTCAGTTAAAGCCCTCGTGGTATTTTTTTTACACAATCGCAAGAAATCAAGCAAATCTTATAAAACAAACAAGAGCTATATGTAATTTTAAACAGCAATGAAGGTCAAGGGTTTATAGTGAGTTTGTGCATACTTGTGGGAGATGACTAGTCGTGGCACTTTAAGGTGTGTCGGGTATAAAACAATAGTGTGCGATGCGTTGTCTTTGCCACTTCAAATCTCCCGTCTCGTATTTCGTCAACTGGATTACTTCAATATCACATCATGTTTGTTGTAAAAACATTTCTCTAGATAATCAAGGTATGGACGCATATTGTCGTTTGACACCCAGGCAACTTTTGAGGCTGAAGTTGTAAATTTTTCGGATTGTGTAATTTCTTACGTAGGCAATGGATTAACAATAGTTAACGTCCTATTGGTTAACTCAAATGTTTGTTCGAAGTATTTCAGTGTCAAATTTTAAAGACCGTACTCACGAAAAGGCATTTACGCTCTTTCCGGATTGCACTTTAACCGGATATAATATCGCGAAAAAAACTTTCGCAATTATTGGCTTTTTTTGCGAAATTTTCAAATCTCGATTGTCGATTCGCAAAAGTTTATCCAGTGAAATTTGAATAAAAAACCTCTGAACTGCCAAATATCTCTTCAATTCATACGATGGGTCTTTTCAAAACTTTGAAATATATGCAGTAACAAAATAATATCGGTGGAGTAACACAACACCGTAGAGCAACTATACCATACTGCCGAGATAAAAATCTTGCAAAGTGAGCGTAAAGTCTGAAGCAGTAAAAAGAAGACGAACTTCGAACGGAAATAGCATGATTAAAACAATACAACAATATCACTTTCCAAAAAAAGCTCACAATAAAGCCCAAGGAAAAAAAAATTTGAACAAGGCGGGAAAGAACTCTCACGAAATGACAATATTTATTTCATATAAATTATATTCTTTATGTAAATTCTTTTAGTTGGGAGTTCGTCGAGCAGTTCATCCTATACGTAAGATATACAAACCAAAATTGGAATTTTATTTTTCGTACAATTAGTTTCACTAAGACTGCTCTTGACTTTCAAGGATTTTTGCAAATTTTTGCTAAAAAATAGACAAAGGCAGTTTTTTCCTCGTTTTTCAAATATGGACAAAAGTGTCGAACAGTCAATGCTCTACACCCGGCAGTCTGCAAAGTCGCTGCTTTTGCACACACGTAGGCCAGGCAGACAACGTTGAAAAGTTGCTAGTCACATTCTCTAGCACTCCCGCACACCGAAATAACCCACGTCAGGCCTACGAAGGCAACAATATTCGTGAAAAATAGCCAAGCTGACATCAGCAACAATTAGCACATTTCAAGAGTTTGGACTTAACTAAATAGCTAAGAAGTCCGAAGTCCGCTCTGAACAAATATTGACAAGTTCGAGATGTGTGAATCTAATATAGAAATAGCCTACGCAATTAATTGTGGTGGCGAACTTCGAAATTAGTTGTCTGTCTCAACATATTATCACCAAAATTGTGTAGGCACAATTAAAGGCCAATGCACAAAGACCTAAAAAATAACATTGCCAAACGTTCAAGTTCCCTGAATATATTGGAATCACATCAAGTTGCTAAGAGACAATATATTATACCTGTTTTAGGAGATATATTTAAATTTGAAGGTATTCAAAGCTAAGGTTTTCAAGGTCCCCTGGTGTGATTTTGACGCTAGAGAAAAAGGTTTGCCTGTCAAATTTTCTACATAAATAAACCTACAAATAAAATATTACAAAAAACATTGAACGACTTATTAAAAAGCTCTATTTACAAACATGAACCAATTACAAAAAAACAAAAATGTTTCAACAACTAAAAATTGTTCCCGTCTAAAACTAACAACACCTTTCCCTGTTTCTTCATACATACACAGAAAGACATACCTATAAACATACACAAACAACGAAAATATTATTAAATAATATAACTATAGAATGAAAATACATTTTATATAACTCGCGGTGTCACATTTAGTGGTTGAGGCGCTGAGCATGGGTTTTTAAAAGAGCGCCGAAGACAAAAAAGAGCGCTAAGAAAAAACAATACAATAACAGAGACAGACAGTGCTGATTTAGTTTGCAAATATTGTTTCGAATTGTTCTATGTTTTCCCAATTGCCAAAAAACAACAACAAAAAAACTTCTCATCAGTCCAGTAAAAGTGAGATACAAGTTTCAATCTTAAAACTGGCTTTTGAAGGAAAGATTCATGGCTAAAAATCGCGAAAGGAAGGCTCCGCTAATGAAAATTATTCGCCTTGATTTTACGTTTGAATGCACTGAGCTGCATAAGGTCTTACTCCATCATGAGCATAAGAATTCACGCTTTTATACCATATTGAAAACAAGTAAACAAACGAAAAAATATCGACTGACTTCGGTGATGTATTGTGGACATAGCGCTCAGGGTACCACATGAGGGTCAATCACTCATGTTAGGATCCGTAAACCAACAAATTTTTGGATTTTTTCGCACTAACCGTTTTTTAACCGTTAACCGTTTCACAGTAATAATAAAAAATAGAAGCCCTTTTCTTCGCCTAGTTAACGGCAGCATAAATAAATACACACGCCTACACATATATTACATGAAACTCGAAGCTTGCCCCTACCGAGGTACACGAAGAAAAAGTACCACTAACGGAATCCAGTAACATTTCAGGCGCTTGCAGAAGACATGCGTTCCCCATAAAAAATATAGACTATTACTGTTCTCACTACGAAGTTGAATCGTGTCGACGGTGCAAAGCTTCGCCATCCGAACCTGACTCAATCAACGTGTCGTTCGATTCATTCGACATCAAATAGAGGCCAGCCTCGTCATCAGATGTTCCATATCCTTTCTTGCTTTGCGTGAAGCTCACTGGATCCACTTCAAATGGTTTCGTTTTCACGCATTTTCGTCTCTTATGCATGAGGAAGTTATCTACCACCCAAAACATCAACGCCTACCAATAGAAAGACAAAACATTCAAAAAAAAATGGACACGTTTCAGCTATGAAATTTAATCTATCAAACTCCACTAAAAAAATCCAGCTATGAGCTCTATAGAAAATCTAGCTACGCAGAACAACAAGTTGAAAATAAAACATGATATTAAAAAAATTTATGACGTCATCAACGGATTGTTGATGTACAAATTTAATTTAGAAATTTATTTAGCCATTTTTTTCTATCGTGTGAAGGTAGAAAGGCTGATCAGATTGTATTTATAATATTAGATACTTAGAATGGGCGTGTACTTACTAGATGCAGAGATTTTTTCTTATTTGCTTAAATTTCAAAGAAAAAGAACTAAAGAAACGCCCTACATATTTAAACTTTTGCTGAAGGGGAAACGTCAACGACAAGACATATCGCCAGTGTTGTTCCTTTTTTGCTGTCAAAACCAAAATTAGTTAAATTGGTTAAATTTTTAAAAGAAACGTCCTACATGTCTAAACTTTGTGGAAGAAACGTCACTCTACAAAAGGTTCACCCTTTAAACTCATTCAAAATACATTCAGTGAACTTACATTGATAACAAATGGGACTAGCAACAATACAACAACCAGCTCCAACTTGGGATAGCCACTTATTGGTTTTAAAATTAATTTTTTCACACCAGTCCAAAAGTTAAATTGAAACAGGATCAAAATAACTATTTTCTCGGTCAGCATAACAGCTAGATAGGCCATACATTGAAACAACCATGTTTTAAATCGCGGTGGTTCGCCTATAAAAAAGGTGGATTTTTCTTTAAAGAGCAAAACAAAACAAGCAAAAAGTCTTCCTAAGATTTTTAAAAAGTCTCACGGTTTTCGCCATTTTTCGCTATTTTTCCCCGTATACAACACACAAATATTTGTGTACAGTGTTGAAGGTATACACGACACAATATGTTGTATGCAACAAATTTTGAACCAAAAATCGTATCATGTATTTTTGCCTTTAGATGGATATACATAGTATGCCTCATTTTAAAACATGTCTAGTTTGTATTGTAATGCTTCGTTGATTGCTGGACTCATTTACAAACATGTAAAGTAAATATGAAGTGACAAATAATGAAGTTGTCTAAAAAATGGTGTCAGATCACTCGTTCCAAGCCTCTTAATTGTTTCCTTACTACGTCATAATAGTGTCGCTTGGCCCTCTGTTCATTGGAGTCTACACAATGACTACATTTATCATTTATCATCTCACTCTCTAAGTAAAAAACAAAATATCCGACAGGTGTGCTTTAACAGCAGTACATGATGGCATCAAAACACTGTGATCAACTCAAAATAATAATAAATAACATGTTCTTACCATATTCTCCCATTTTTAATTTGTGCCAGTTTTTTCGAGAGGCTAACACGTGCAACATTTTGAGCACAAACCAAATCACCAACAAACCAACGGTGGTGTCCAGAAGATAATTGATGAAGTACCTTGCAAGAACAAAAGAAGAAGTTAAAAATTACTGTTTTCATCTTGTCAGTTGTAGCTGTTTTCATCTTGTCAGTTGTAGGAATATAGGAGATTTAGCAAGAATTTTGAGGCTCACAATTTAGGAGGAAAAATTAAAAACACATAAAACCATTTGTTTTAGATTTTGAATTTTTTTTTTAGGAAATCGACAGTTACTGATAATCAAGCTTTTCCTGATAACACACACCAGTAATTTTTTTTCAAAAAAACATGAAGATTTATCAGGTTATTTTAGAAGGGTTTCTTACATTATTTTAGGAGGGTCTCCATTTTTAGGTTATTTTAGGAGGGTCTCCATTTTTAGGTTATTTTAGGAGGGTCCCCATTTTTAGGTTATTTTAGGAGGGTCCCCATTTTTTAGCTTATTTAGGAATTATTAATTATTTGTTAGCCAGAGAAGAAGTCTAGTTTTTAAAAGATTTACAGGGTGCTAAGAGAAACCGAAAAATCAGCTGTTCCTAGGTTTTGCACAAGACCAGGCACTGGAAAGTTCAATGTAAACAATGAAATATGGCGAGACTAAACTCTAGTATTTTTCACATTCTTTTTGTACCGTTGGAAAGCCTGAGAATCTAGTTCTAAAAATGGTATCACTTTTCATGTGCATCAGTTTATTCACCAGAGAATGCAAAAAGTTAGGTGTGGCCAGTCATGTAATTATTGATTAAAAATTACAATAAAATGTAACAGTTAATTATCATTGTAATAATAACACTTCCTGCATTTATCTGACAAAAAGATGGATAGATTTATTCGCATTCTCACTAAAAAACCTGATTGGCATATTCACCAAAATACTTGAGTCGCATTCTCACCAAAAAAATTGATTCTCATGGAAGTCACATGGTGATAAAATGTTGTTGTAATATTAAATCCAAACGGATCAAACAAAGCTGTTTTTTTTTCTTCATTCAGTAGAAATAAGTCCATAAATTGAAAAAATGATGCGTGTGCACCCTTAAGTAAAACCGTTTCATGTGGACGGATATCCAAATTAACGAGGGCCTTAAATTAGGACTGTATGGGTAACACAATGTACTGACTATAAAGTTATAAATATCAGGCTTTTTCAGGAAATTTTTTCAACATGCTAAGTTATGTTGGTGCATGTGTCAGCAGGCTAAGCTGTTACAATGATTTGAATTAAGTTTTTTTATTTGACAGAAGTTTAAATCATTGAAAATTGCTGAACTCCCTAGCCAAAAAATACACTTACATGTTGCAAAACAAACTAGGTTCATGAACAGATGCTCAAATAAATTTATATGGGAACAAAGTTGTATAATTATGACTATAAACTTACAAAATGCTAGTAAAATATTATTAAACTGTAAGAGTGATATTTATTTGTTGTTTTATAATATTTTAGTCAATAATATTAATTCAACAAAATGAGATACTAAAAGCTTTGATTTTCAAATAGCAATTACTAACCAAGTACATGGATCTGTACTTTTACTCCACATAGCAAGAAACACATTTGCGAAATGAATGAACATGGCACCTGCAGCTTGCTTCGAAGTATCACAAAACCTAATATAAATTGAATATAAATTAGAAGGATTATCAAGGGCAGAAAAAGATTTGAATAAAGGAAAAACTGTTAGGTTTCTGATATAGAATTCTTTACAACTGTTTACAAATAAGAAAACATGCGTATACATCACCTAAAATAAGAGTATAAGGAACAACACATGTATTTAGGTTCAAACTCACCAAATCATTACAGATCTTCTTTCGTCTGCTGGCTCTCGTAACCGTTTAACTGAAGTGAAAAATTTAAGTCTGACCATGAAACAAAATTTTGAATTTATAGGACAAAAAGACAACAAAAATAGGAAATATGTGAGGAAAGCCATTCTATTTCAGAATAATCACATAAGGGCCGTATAAATTCTTGTTGTTCTTATCCTACAACACTTCTCAATTTTATTGGCTATATTTATAATGGGATATTGCATACTCAATGCCTTGTGTATCGTTTGATCTTGTTCCCATGCTACTTACAAAGAAAAATTTCATTTAATATGTGCTTAATTTTTTCATGAGATAAAAAAAGAACAATAACAAATTAAAATACACAAACTAAAACAACAACAACAAAAAACTTTACCAATAAGCACACTAAATGCTGTAAATGCCAGAACGAGTTGAACTATGATTCCGAAATGACCATTCAGGTTGCATCCCATTTCTTTTGTATGAAGTAACGTTGTGTTAGACCTAAAACAAATAAATACAAACCAAAATAAATTTAAAAATAAGGATGTTGGTCCATTATGCACTACGTCCACACAGATTCACATTATATACATAGAAGTTCCTTACATTCTTGCAGAGTGGTCAGCTAATTGAGAATAATATTTTAATAATTTTCTAGAAGAAAAAGAGAATATGTGAATCATAATAAAAAAGAAATTGATCCTTATGAAAAGTATGTAAATTTTAAGCTGTGTGGGCCGTTGGATGTTGCCGGGAGTTGTCTACTAGAGCGCGGGCCCTAATTGGGTTTGCGTAGCTCAAAATGAGCATTAAATACTCTAGGACTCTCCATCTAAGCCATGGCCCCTCCTGGAAATAATAGACAGGGTATATCCCTAGATATTTGTGAGGCTAGCCATGTAAAATATGCACATCTATCTATCTATCTATCTATCTATCAGAGTGATCACAGGTTTAAGTGTTACAATTTTGGGTATATATACATAAGAAAGTGCAACGGTGTTGCAGGAAGGTAAGATGATGACATTCAGTTTCATTAGACATAGTTTAGAACTTCTGTTACTTACTGGGGGTCGTTTACAAAAATTTGCACAAATTTGTATATAAAATATTGTATATATACAAATATATACGATATATACAAATAATCTAAATATAAATCACATTTTTATAAAAGTTTTCTAAATTGATTTAAAATTTGTATGTATACCTCTTAAATTAATTTCATGAGTTTTTTTTAAAAAAACTATAGCTACAAAAATAGATAAAAAATAGTATAATATAAGGGATTGTCTCAAAACGTTATACAATATTTTTGGTATGGTTATATATATGAAAAAATGATACAAAGTAAAAGGAATTAATTCAACTCCTTAAACAAATTTCACATAATTTAGACAGTTAATTTTCTCATTCATCATCATTCATCATTCTCGGCTTAACGTCCGTTTTCCATGATAGCATGGGTTGGACGGGGTATATTAATGACCCTCTTCCAATCTGATCTAGACTGTGTTAGATCTAAACTCAACTTCCTCTGTATCAAGTCTGTCCTTATAACTGTATCAAGTCTGTCCTGCCAAGTCTTTCTCGGTCTGCCTCTGGGCTTTGCCCCAGGAACTATCAAGTCTCTACACTTTCTTACCCATTTCCATTCCATTCTTTCCAAGTGCCCCAGCCAATTCAATCTTCTTATCTGGATAACATCTTTAATTCTACGGATACTTAGCCTGCTGCTTAGCTCATCTGAACTCTTTCTGTCTCTCAGACTGGCGTTACACATCCACCTAACCATTCTCATATCATTCATTTCTAAACGGTCAAGATCTTCCTGTTTCACTGCCCATGTCTCACTACCGTACAACATAACACTTCTTACACAGGCCTCATACAACCTACCTTTTACCTCAATTGACAAGACTCTGCTAGTCAACAAAGGCAGTAACTCTCTGAACTTTTTCCAAGCAGAACCTAACCTGCAAGTAACACTTCTTCCAACACCCCTTTCACTGCCCAACATATCACCTAAGTAACAGAAGTTCTCAACTATCTCTAACGAGCCACTGTTGTACATCATTAAAGCTGGAAATACTTCATTCTCTATAATCTCACCTTTGCAACGCTTGCATACAAACTGAATGTCAGCTCTTAACCTTCCACCAATACTACTGCACTTCTTATGTACCCAATGCTTGCAAGTCTGACAAAAAATTGAGTTACTACCAACCCCTTTCCTGCAAACTCCACAAGGCCACTTTCCAACTACAAGGTCACACTTGGCTGCAATGCTACTAATCATGACTTTAGACTTTGCTGTGTTCACCCTTAGCCCTTTCTCTTCTAGTCCTTTCTTCCACTTCTCAAACTTTTCAACTAATTCTTCCATCGACTCTGCTATGAGAACCAAATCATCTGCATACAATAACTCCCATGGACAACCTGTTCTGAACTCCATCGACAGCGCTTCTAAGACTAGAACAAACAACAAAGGACTACGTACAGAACCCTGATGTACACCAACATTTACACTAAATTCATCACTAAGTGAATCTTTAATCCTGACACGACTTCTAGCATTGCTGTACATAGACTGTACCATCGTAACTAGCCACTCATCCACACCTAATTTTCTCATAGCCCACCAAATAACTTTACGTGGCACTCTATCAAAAGCTTTCTCTAAATCTACAAAGGCAAAATAGAGATTCTTTCTCTTCCCTAAATACTTTTCCTGAAGCTGTCTGAGTAAAAATATTGCATCTGTAGTGCCACGCCCTGGAACAAAACCAAATTGCATCTTATCTATATCAATTCTTTCTCTAAGTAACTTATCAATCACTCTTTCAATAACTTTCATTACTTGATCAACCAACTTCAAACCTCTATAGTTACCTCTTTCTAATGCATGACCCTTGCCCTTGAAACAATTCACTATTACACTCAACTGCCACTCACTCGGAATAGCACCATCCTTTATAATCTGATTAGCAAGACTTGTAATAAGCTCAACTCCAATATATCCAGATGCTTTTACCATCTCTGCAACAATACCTGATACTCCTGCAGCCTTGCCAATCTTCAATTTCCTAATAGCCTCCACTACCCATTCTGTCTTGATCTGCATAGCTGGCCCTTCTACAACATCATCATCAGACAAATTATCCTCATCCCAATCAAACTCAGTGTTAAGCAACCTCTGATAATAATTCTTCCAAGCTACCCTTTTCTCCTCCTTTGTGCTAGCCAAAACACCTTCATCATTACGTATACACTTCTCACCTACAACATCTTGATTAGTCTTCTTCATTTGCTTTGCTATCTTGAATACCTCATTGCGCTGATCTTCCCTTCTTAACACATCTGCAAATCTGTTTCTCTCTGCTTCTGATTTTGCCTTATACACTGCTGTACGAGCACGACGCCCATTCCCACCACACCCGTGCTGCTGACAAAGGCTTTTTGAATCTACCTCTTGTTCATTCAACTGCGTTTGGTAAAAAGTCTGTTAAGTTCTTTGCAATAAACTCATGGAACCGTCTTCAAAATTCCTTACCCTTTAAAATCTTGAGTAAAAATACCTCTGAGCTAAAAATTTTTTTACATAGTCACTTTATTAACACATATAAAATCTAATTACAATTTTATTTTATTTCACCCAGTCCAAATTCCTTTTTCCTGCTTGAAGGTTTGTTTTAAGCAGCTTCCAGACATTTCATGCTATTTTTGACTTTGACTCTGTGATATCCTCGTCTGAATGTTCGTCTTGTCCCTGTGTTGTCCTGTGGCTTCGTCCTACCTGTTGTTCTCCCAGGTAGCTAGCACGTTATTTAAGCACATAAAGTGCTTTGTGCTAGTTATCCTTTTATTAGGTAAATGTTCAATATATTTTTCATATTATATATTTTCATTGTAAACTCCTAATAAAAAAATAAATCTCTCTCTCTCTCTCTTAGCTTCTAAGTAAATATTTTTACTACCACCTGACTTCCACTCTTTCCAAAGTTTCCTCTTTTCCTTTATACACTGGTCAACCTCATTATTCCACCACCAGGTCTGTCTATGTCTAGTTGGTCCTTTCGTCCACCCACAGGTATCATCAGAAGCTTCTAGAAGACAATTCTTCAAAGTAGTCCAAGTACTTTCAACATTGTTACTATCACATTGACCATTGTGGGCTAACTGCTGAACTTTTGCACTAAATTGTCTTGCTACAATCTCTTCCTTCAGCTTCCAGACTTTACGACGGGCGCCTGTACTTTCCCTTGGCTTCTTTAACACTCTTCAAGATAATATCACAAACCAGCAACCTATGCTGGGAAACATACTCTTCCCCAGATATAACTTTCACGTCCTTCATCACTTTCTTGTCTGACTTTCTAACCAGGAAGTAATCTATCTGTGTCTTACAACCACCTGACTCATATGTTATCAGCCTACTCTGTCTCTTACTGAATGATGTGTTGCAAACCACCATGTCCGTTGCCATTCCAAACTCAAGCAATCTCTCCCCGTCCTTATTTCTGCTCCCAAATCCATAGCCTCCATACGCACCTCTGTAACCTTCGGATGACTTCCCAACATGACCATTAAAGTCGCCGCCCACCATGACAAGTTCAGTGTCTCCAAACTTCGATGTGACTGCTATTAACTCATCATAAAACTTATCTTTATCTTCTTCACTGAGTCCACACTGTGGAGCATAAACTGACAGAAAAGTGACAATCCTATTACCTATCAAAAACTTTATCACTATAATATGACTATTAACACGCATAACATCTATTACTTTTTCTACCCACTTCTCTGCAACGAATATGCCAACTCCTCCAATTATTTTTATTCATTATTTTTATATAAAACAAAAAGAGTGTAACTAATAATAATTGGGAACAATTATGTTGTTATTTAAAATACAGGCTTATACGGGGAACATTTTTTAACTATTTTCCATCAAATTTTCGGTTTTTCATTATTTTTCTTCATTCTCCAGACTTCTTTTGAAAAAGCAGTATCTTAAATATATCGTTCCATGTTATGACTTCTTTATGGTTAGCGTAATGTTTTTTAAATGCCACTTTGCTAATGCCAATATAGTTTGCTTTTTACCGCAGATTCTCTTCAGACATCACATTGGCTTGGTATACAATGCATAGTGTCAGGCATTGGTTGTTGGGGGGACATTGTTCTTTTTTGATGCAGTTGCAGTTTCATTCTTTTTGGAAAAGTTTTTTGTGTTATGCAGTTGCGTACCCAAGATATGTATAGATATGTGTTGCTTCAAATTGGGTACGCAACTGTTTGTTTCGGTTAAATATATTGCCTAAAGATTTTCACAGCAAAAATGATAAAATTATAGCTAAAAAACAGGACCATAAAATGTCTGTTTGGTTTGGTTAGGGGCCGTCGACAAACAGTTTTTGTCTCTGTTAACGGCAAATTGGCCGCTAGACTCGGACCCCCCTCCCCCTGCCCCTTAACGACAAGCCCATTTCCCCTACGTTAGTTTTCGTCTCCGTTAACGGCAAATTTGCCGTTAAATAGAATTTTGCCCCCCCTCCGCGCTTTACGGAACAATCTTTGTGGAGACTTATACGAACACGAGATACATTTTTTTAACAACCAATTCTAGATTATGGCGGACTTTTACTGTGGAAACATTTTCTAATTTATTGAATTTTTTTCATTTTCCCTAAAAGAAATAAAAAAGGTGAGAAAGTGAAATTCGTCTCCATTTTTATATTTTTAACGGACGATGCATTACCCCCTCCCCCACCTAACGGCCAATTTGCCGTTAACGGAAACGAAAACTGTTTGTCGACAGCCCCTTAGAAGTTTGAGGAATATCACACCATTTATTTACAAAAATAATGCTGTATATACAAGGGCGAGCTTGGCCAGCTTTTTGTATAAAAATCACCCCTTTTGCTCGATAACTCCAGTATTTTCCAAATTGAATATATATAGCACTTTTAGTAAAATTTTGTGTTTTTCAAAATGCTGTACTCACATGTTTTTTTTTGGCATTTTCTGGTGTTGGCACCCTTACCTACCTGTTGCTTTTTGTGGTTACTTAGTGACTGCTAACCAAATCTAAGAACGACAGAGTCAAAAAACTGTAAGCAAAGCTCAATTAAAGAAATATACCTCAATTGAGGAATCCCTTCTTGAATATGTGTGTTAATCCCTGAACTGGAGAAAATAGCTAGCTAAAGGTTATCTGACTGGACTGGGCTGTTTGAATGACTTTTGACGAAAAGTCAGTGTAAGGAGGGAGAAGTATTATTTGATGGTCCCTTATAGCTGTATTCTCAATCTTCAGCACACTAGAACCAAAATTAACTAACAAAAAGGAAAGAGGGAAGCATCCAAGATCTGAAGGTGATTCTTAGCTATAGCTGTAGCTAACTTACATTTTACAGTGATGTCCAGGACCAGTTAACAAAAACAGTCGTTTAGCAGAAAACACAATTTCGAAAACCTTTACACTGTAGCACTACCCTTTTCACATTTTATTCAGCTAATCCTGTTTTGTTTTTTTTCTCTGGCTTCCTCTCCGCCGTTGCTATTTCGGCTACCATCTCTCCCCCTTAGTGAGTAATACAACTTAGATAAAATCAAGATTCTGTACCATAGCCTAAAAAATCCCACGGTCCCCTAAAAGGTTGATGAAAAAGCCCGTCAACCCAACATATGATAAAAATTACTTTATTCCAGAAATAAGGAGAGGTACAAAATTAACGATAACGAGATTAACACGAAAAAAATTAACGCGCATGTATCTAACAACTTATAAAAAAGTATTTAACTGACTTACAAAAAGCATTAGAATAACGCGAATCAGGAAATATCAACCTCGTTCCCAGGGCATTTTGTCTTGTTGATAAGTTGGCCACTCCGTAATAACGGCTCAGGGGCCGCAAGACCCTGGGGACGAGGTTGAGGAAATATATTATACTTATTTCTGAGAACGGGTTCATTGACAATCAGTTTTTCATGTTTTTCAAAACGTTTGCAAAGTCAGCTATCCTGCAGCTTGCCTTAATCACATTAGTTAAGTGAACCGTATCAGGACAATACTAACTCTTTTTGCGTCAGTCAAACAAGGTGAACAAATTATACGTATGAACTTTGTATTGCGATTGATAAAAAAACATATTTTTAAACTGTAATTACAGGTTTTAAATTAATAAATAGGAACTTTTTTAGCGCCCTGGATATTAACATTGTCTTCGAATCAGATGCATTAGCCAAGTTTAAGGGTGTATATGCTACATTCTTTTATACTTTCTTATTGTCTATTGGTCATAAGTTTATGGTCACTGTTTGTTGCTGCATGAAATCCGAGAACTTTACCAAATTTGAACACACGCCTTTTATGCGCATTTCGCATGTCAAATACGCATGCGCATGCGCTACGACATCACTTTTAGAACCTTTCGGAAAACATTTGCCGACTAACTGGTGAACTTTCGTCAAATAATATTTTTTTCTGTTTTTTGCTCCAAATTGCGAGTGCAATAAAGTAGTTTACTTTGAAGCACTGGGAACGAGGTGAGATATGATGCAAAACTGGTTGTTCAAGGGTTTTTAAACATGATCGGTGATGCAGCAAATTTTAAAAACAAAACTTCCTCAAATCAACCTCGTTCACAAGGCTTATTTATCCCTTTCTGATATCAGGGATATCGGGGATGAAGTTGTGTCGTGAGATGCTTATTTATAGTTTTACAAGGAAGACCTTCTCCCAAGTTTTTCGGTTATACTGGCAAGGAGTTCCTCAGGCTAGAGACGAAGTTCCTTAGGCTAGACGAAGTAGGTTCGGGTTGTTTTTCTTTCCTCCAAGAGTTGAATGACGCACCCTTTATGATGCCCTCTTTTGGAGATTGTTGTCGCACTTCTGTTGACACGCTTCTTAAGTTTTCTCCAATGATGAACGATCATAAGAGGGCGCAAATGTTACTGTTTTTAACCCTCGTAGTGCGGTACGTGTGTCAAAAAGCCCAATTTTGACACAACTTTTCTTCCTACTTCAATTGACTATAACTCAAGAACAAAAAGGAACTAGATACTCACTTCAGACTTATTTGATAGAAAAAGACCTAAACTTTTTTTTTGGCGTCCAGAAATTTGCGTCGTGGCGTCCGTCGCCTCCCGCCAGGGGGGCGATGCCCCCTGGACCCCCCGGGCCTGTTGACTTTGTTGACTTTAGTTTAACGTAAGAACGGATTGCGAGCATTAGATGTGTAGCAAATGCATTGGGCGCACGCTAAGTAAGTGTGCTGTGATTGGGTGAATTTGCGCTGCTCTGGTGGCCCGTAACATGACCAACAATCTCGGACTTGGCAAAATTTGCGGAGATATTTTTTGAATGAATTATTGATTTTGTAGGGCCGAAATTACACAACAAAGCGCTTTTAGACTCCGACTTTCTTTTCAAAGGGCAGTGTTTTGGTCTAATACCAGATCTGAGTAAAACCAGTTTGTTGAAATTGCTTGTGACGCAGCTGGGCGGGCCTGTAAAACGCCCGTGGCTATCCCGTATATATACGGGATCCGCACCACAAGGGTTAACTACGTTTTTTCTTTTCAAAAAATATGAAATGAAGTTTTGTAAGCAAATCATACAATCCTGCGCGCATCATTTTACAGTTTTAGCGTTCAGTAAACCTCTATCCCGGAAATTGATACCGCGACTGAACTGAAGCAAAATAACTAGAAAACTGGGTTTTCTCTCTTTTAACAAATCATTGTTGGAAGAAAAGAACGTTTGATGTTCTCCAGGAAGGAAAATTGTTAAATTACCATCTTTCTCCAACCTACCCTCTTATTGGTATTGAGAAGGGGGTGGAAGGGGAGTAGACAAACATAAGAGACACGATCTAGGAAATTTAAATTGGAATATTCTATAATACACCCACAGTTTACTTCAAATTAATTGCCAGCGTGTCAATGGAATGCTGGAAACTATATATTTGTCAGCTTACAATAATAAAATACATTAAATTAAATTCTTAAGATTCCCTTACCCGACATTATCGAGCCAAAAATAGGATCTCGATTGGTCAGATTTTTTGTGGCAAAGGTTAGAAAATTTCGATAATAAAAATACTTTGCGAAAGATAACATGC
Organism: Hydractinia echinata; assembly: GCA_030067915.1. NCBI lineage: Eukaryota > Metazoa > Cnidaria > Hydrozoa > Anthoathecata > Hydractiniidae > Hydractinia > Hydractinia echinata. The sequence continues at coordinate 559,037 of JASGCC010000003.1, read as the reverse complement.
TTTCAGCTACCTTCCGCATAAAAAATCGAGAGAAACATAAAAATACAAAAAAAAACAGAACATTAAAATCTTCAATAGCGGTTGTTTCGTTAACTTTATCAGTTTTAATATTTGGTGTTACTTGTTTCTGTCTCGCTTTACGTGATTTCAAGTTAATATAACTATGAAAATCGTATGAATAAACAAGACGTTTGAATTAATAGCGAGGGGACATAAAAATGTGTAAGAATTATAAATATTTTCAAAATGCGAGAAAAAAAAAATATCCAGCAGTTAATATTCAGCAGTTTATATGGTCCAACATTTGTTCTTTTTTGAGTTCACCACGACATGACTCAGAGAACACATTCACATGTTCACCACAGCAGGTGGTGCTAATAAATCTTGAAATTCTATTAACGCCTCTTTCAAGGAATGTCTCACTTGCTCGGAGCTACATGTGACGCAATCTAAGATCACTGGATACATCCCAATTACGTTATTCCACATGTTGGCATCAACTAAAAATGTATAAACTGTGGTCACACGCACTCTGCTGTTATTGCACTTAAACACTCTCAAGTGAAACCAGGAAAGGCCGACATGACACATTAAATACCTTAAGGAAACAAAATATCGCCGACTTCTCGGTTTGTGCTGGAATACAGGTAATAAAATTCCCGCAATTTTACTTTGGAACAGAAAGACTAAGAAATTTAACAGAATCGGCCTCCCACGAAAATAATTTTTCAAAATCGAGCACCGGGGGGGGGGGGGGGGGGGGGGGTAAAAATATTTTAACTTTTGTTACTGAGATATTTTGAAATTATAAGAAACACGATGCTTCTTCATGAGAGAATATTCCGTTGCAAAAGCATGGAAAAAGCTGACAACCACACTGTGCTTCCCCCTGATGACGACATAATGAAAAAAATGGTAGATTGTGGCACCGTAATGCTTTGAATAAACGCCCGGGGCGTTTGTTAAATTTTTCGAAAAACAATGTTGGAATACGCACGTGAAATTAAATACCCGCAAAACGGCTTCTTTAGAACACAATTTAACTTTTGTTCTTCCATTCGGTGTGAACTTACTTATGTCAGGCTTGCTCTCCACAGTTTTCTTCAACGATGATAACAGCGTACTGATGGCTTTAATGGCGAATGACATTTCAAACATCCGAGCTCTGAAAGATATAAAAACGTGACCTTGGTATTCATTTAGCACAACAACGTGTGACAGCTCTTATTGCTTTTGAGAGCGAGGCATGGGAAAAGTTCGTTAGAAGTACCGGTCAGGAAATAAAATAAGGGTTAGCTTTACAGATTAAAAACGACTTCGAAGTTAAAAAACAAACATTTAGTTGAAACGTACTGCTTAAGTTTATTAAACGTGTAGTTAAAATGGCGAGCAAGATTTCCCGATAAAACTTTGATTTAACAACATCCCTTAAACCGATCTTGAAATCATCGCACGACGTAAAAATATAATTCGTCAAAATTCTCAGAAAATCGACAACAAACCTCGGCAAAGGAAAGTTTCCATTCAGTCTTTCATCTTCTGAATATTTCTTTAAAACGTTCTTGCAACGATCAAGTAATGAAGACAAAGCTAATCGAGACAACGTACTGTCCTCTAAACAAAAATGGTTTTAATGAGAAATGATGTGAATGAATAATTAGTTGCACATATAAATACATGTAACTATCGCTTTAAAGATTTAAGTAGCATGTTTAGAAATTCTTTGGTATTATTTACTGGATGAAAAGCTTCATTCCCTAGTACCCTTTCGATTCCAGCTAAATCTTTCGCCTTGTTTCGAATTTGTTGGTCAGTTCTTGAAACTTCTAAAAGTCATGTACCATACGAACAGCAAGCTTGATATATGAGTACTTTCATAAGCTTTCTTAAAATTAATATTTGGTCCTCTTTCTATTGTCTTAGTTTACTATAAATACTAAGCATTACCGAGAGTTGCTTGGCTGTGTAAAGTATAAGGCTTTCTAAGCATCAATACGATAAGATCACATATACATAGATAGAGGTACACACAAACAATATATGCACATACCCTCATTGTCACTTTCTTTGAAGAATGAAAATTGCAGTAAAGTTTCAAAGCAAAGTTTGGCGAAGTCTTCCTTCATTGGGAATGCAATAGTGTCGCCTGTACAAAAAATAGGTATTTCTGTTGAGGATACACTCGTTGCATTTTTTACATCATGGTTCCCAACCAAACCATTACGTATATAACATGTAAACAAAACACGAAAACACACAATCGAATAAAAAACACAAAGTTAAAGACATAAAACAAATAAATATGCAAACAAACAAACAAATGTACAACTAAGCAACGCAATAAAGCATGACGCATAAATTATATAAACAAACAAACAAACAAACAAACAAAACCCAGACATAAAACAAACAAAAGCAACTTACTATCAAACATGCTCGGTGTAGCAGAATGTATCGAGCCTTTATTTAAAAGTTTCATTAGACTATCCACAAAATCGTTTGGAAGAGAAGCAGAGTAGGGCAAAATATCTTGGCGAATTAACTTTAAAATTTTCACATCAATTTTTTCATCCTGTTTATGTTGTTCCAATGTTTGAGTGTCTGGTGGAGGACTGAAAGAATGACAAAATTAACATTACAAGCCTTTTCGAGTTTCATGGAATTTTTAAACAAACGTCCACGCAAAATTCTACATCAAACATACCTCAGAGAGAATAAAAAATCATCCAATGTTACAGCCAGTGCCATCCACATGTCTTTAAATTCATCAGCTACAACAGAATATAAACTTTTTAAACCTCCTTGGTATGAACAATACAAAGGCTTCTTTTACACGTGTTAAACCACGCCCTTGTCCTTGTTACCCTTTTGTCTTTTAACTGTCCCCCTTCCTACACTGCTAACTCCCTCCCCCACAGCTTTCTTTACCGCTTCCTGTTAATAAAAATAACCTCAAATATAGACGCTTTTAAACAAGTATGTAAAAATTGTAACCATGCTGGTCATTATTCTTTTTTCTCTGTTGTAGAACAATAGACCTATTGTTTTTTAACCTGGAATCCCAGCCTGATATTCTTAAAAAGCATATTCTAACAAAAGAAAAAGCGAGTATTGTATATAGAAACATACGTGTGTAAAACAGCCTTAAGTGTTAAGAAAAAAAGTGTAAACAGCCTTAGCCACGTGCTAAAAACACGACCAAAGGAAAATTAGAAAGTTGATCGTGCAACAGATGAAAGAGCTTTGTTTCTTTCCATAATAAAACATGACGAGGAGTGATAGAAGTACACCTTACCATTTCCATCCATATGCGTCTTCAATCCACTATGAAGTACACTTAATAACAAGTCTACTGCTAGCTTCCACGTGGTTTGGGCCGGGCACGCGTACTTCAGTTTCATCGGTAAATGGAGTGTCTACAAAATGAAACAGAGCAAATATATATATAATTTGTAACAAGAGATTTTCATTCTTTTTTTTCTACAAGAAGAATGTTTTTATTTTCATGAAAATCACTTAAGTAAGACACTACACTCGCCTTAACACATTCGAAATAGCGTTGGCTCGCAAAAAGATCAAAATGACTTGATTAAGAAACAAGCACAGATTAGTTGAGTATATTATACAATGAATTAAATAGAATTTCGGATAAAAAACACGATTTATAAGAAAGCTACCAAAATAAGCTTAAAAGTAAGTCATATAATATTCCTGACAAAAAATTCATTAGCCTTCGCCATTTCTCAGTGACTTTTTGCCAAGAAAAAGTAAAATGTATGCAAAACTTTAGATTTGGCCGTATAACGTTCTAAAGCTATCAGAATGCAGGACCGCGTGTAAATAGGGTTAAGTTATCCTTTTCTATTCAATCCCCATAAGATTGCATGGCTAAACTATTTTTTAATGTTTTTAACTTGCCAGCATTAAAAACATGTGTTACTCTCAGTTGAAAACCGAATCAAAACATGTCAGTATATTTTACTGACGCACAAACGAACCCCGACAGCGGTTACATCGGCAATTGCCAATCCCAATTTCAAAAGGACTACGAAAAGCAGGCGCTATAATGCAATAGTTTACAGAGAATTACGCTGACGATAACAGACATACGAAACAGTACAAACTAGTAAACTAACCTCTATAATTTTCTGTAACACGTTCTTTTGAATAACAGTTTCTATAGAATGACTCGCTTCGTACAACTCCTGGATCATCTTCATGCTGTTCTCGGCTAGTGGTACGTAGTTCATCACCACCCATTCACCAGCACGCCCGCGTATATGCGTGAAATTCTCTTTATCGTGCGATTCGACTTTTGGTGGGCAACTCGCGTACTCGACGAAAGTGAGTAACAAAGCAAACAATGTTGGGTACATAGGCTGGTGCTCGTTGTGTTCTAAAATGTTCTTATTCTGCAACTGTGGAACTTCCACAAGCAACGCCTTTAGGGAGTTCAACACAGATTGTTGTAGAGAGGACAATACAGCCTCGTGGTGGAAGGTAGGTAGCAGAAACGGTGACGTGTCAGAGTGTAATGGCATCGATACAGCACGCTGTAGCACTTTACATAGACGTTGTAAATCGCCTATACCAAATCGTGTATAAATACGAGCTAACAAAGGCGGGAATATATTGACTAGGGCACTTAAAAATGGCTGCGAGGGGTAGATTGTTTTCATCTCTGTCTTTCCGTTACTATCCTTTACAGTCCTCAGGAAGTGTGGGCTCTCCATCGAGTTTGCTCCGATATTCTGCCACACTCTCCACGCATTAATCCATAAATCAAGCTCAGCGTCGGGTACATCTGTGAACGCAGGTGTGCTTTCGCTTCCCTTTTTCGTCTGAGTATCAGTTGGCCGAGTATCGTAATTCACAATCTCTTGAAAACTCTTCAACGAGTTTAAAGCCACTTCCGAGTTTTTAGTTAATGCACTAGCCTCAATCATTTCTAGTAACAATGCCCACGCTCGCGGATAATCTTCGAGCTTTTGAAGTATGTGTGACCTCGTACTGAAAACTCTGGACACTCCAGCCAATGACAAGACGCATGTTTCAGCCCATTGTTTCTCAGCAGTGTCACGTGAGTGATGTATGAGGATGTTGCCAGGCAACGCAGTGTTGTCTGAGGGAGGAGGACAATCAGCCGCAACGGAAGACATAGCTCTGACTTTTTCCAGTAACGGGAATAACACCTAGGCGAAGCAAAATACAAAGTTGATAAACCTGAATTCTTGTTTAAAATTAATGCGAAGTACAAACACATACCTTCCACAGCACGGTGTACCATGTTGCATTTTCCAGCAATCCACCGTGAGCCGAAATAGTTGAAAATAGCGTTTGACCAGCACTTTTTCTTACAGCAGGACGAGGGTCTACGCACAGGTCGCCTAGTTTTCCATACAAACACATCCACGCAGAATCAAAAGGAGGTACCGAGGTGTCCAATGTCGGATAAAGTTCAACATTATGAATCGGGCTACTTCCGTTCGATTCTTCCTTTTTGACGAGGTCGGGTTGACATTTCATGTAGTTTTCTAAGTCGTGCTTTAGTGACGTTCGGTTTTGATAAAGAAAATCTGAAAGATTCCACTGAAAAGAAAGAAACCAGGAGTTTTTTATTGATTGTGATGCTTATAAGTTATTAAGGTCATGCTTATAATTTATTTTTTAATCAGATTGAACGTAGAAACATGTGAAGAGAAGCTCTTACAAGACCTTACTCCAGGTTGTATAGACAATTTTATGAAATCATTCATTTTCTACCCAGACCTTCAAACAGAAAATATTTCCAGAGGTTCACTTCCTTTAAACGTACCAGCAATCCAACGGCTGTCAGACTTATGTTGATCTCATTCGGTTGCAAACCAAACTTTCCCGCCACATCTACCAAAACTTGTAGACACCAGCAAGGAATTATGGGTAAAAAATCTGTCACAACTAATTGCAGACTCTGAAAAGCCAGTCGAATGATTGCTTCACTAAAAGGATAAAAAATACACAAGAATGAGAATGAGACATCTTTTGCTTAAGAAAAATAAGTCATTTTTTTCTGCAAATCAACATTTTATTTTGAAAGAAAAACACAGAAAACTGTTGACTGAACTATCTTGATTTTACTAAGCTTCAAAATACGATACCAAAGATTTCACTGCATAAACTTTTGGAAAAAGTGAATAGGTTTAAATACATAAAGTTAAGGGGTTTAAAATGCATAAATTGTAGAAAAATATTTAGCTTGAAAGAAACACATTTGAAGCAGGTGTTGTGACAACACAAAATTCACCTAAAGGAGTGGCCTGCAAAAGCATCATAAGTCGACATAAGTATGAGACACATGAGTTAAACAATCTTATGACCTACTTTTGTTGGTTGGTTGCAGAGCCAATGATACGTAGAACAACAGGCCATGCAGTAGCTAGCTGTGGTGCACATTCTTGTAATATGTTCAGTGTACATTCGAATTGTTGTTGGCGCACATCTGTGTAAGTTATTGTTGCCATTTGTTGCAGTGGGTATAAAATCATCAACTGTAATGACTATAAAAAATAAGATAAAAAAAATTGATGTTTAAACTAATTCTTTTTTAGTTAGCTTAGCCTGTTTGCTTTTCCGTGTATCCGTGGCACAGCTATCGAATCACGCAGAGAAAGAAAATGGCTATTAATAATATAGAATAGTCAGTTGCCTGTGGATAAATCCACAGGTTCTTTAATTTACACATTTCAGGTTTCTGTAGTACAATTTTTTCTCGTGCGCAAACACGTGCGTACAATGAGCAGGCCTTTCCATAAGGGGAGAGCGATTGCTCTTGCTTACGCAAAGACTCGCCCAATTCTGACAAATGAGAAACTAGCTGAGCCATTATTTGATAACCCAATTCCACAAAGAGTTTGTCTAACTGAGCAATATTAATTCATCTCGCATAGAAATTAACGTTATCTTTCTTATTCTATTTATTCAGGTTGCTCGCCCAGTCTAAACTATTGTAACCTTGGGCGAGCGATTTATTGCTCGGGTGTTATTTTCTTATTGATAAGCTTGAATGAGATACAAAAATTCTGATAGGTCTTATGTGATTTGTTGTAGCAGGTATAAAATCATCTACTGTAATGACAAGACAAATAAACGAGTAAACTTTAGTGGGATGCAAAAATTCTGGGAAGGTTCCATGTACCAGTACCCACACTATAAAATTTCATCAATACTCAAACAACTCTACATACAAACGCTATTGTTAAGTCTACTTACTAAATCTTCGGTGAGTGGTGGTTTGTGGTCATGGAATATAGCCGATTTTATCAAAGCTGTTAATGCATCTGCTCCCCATTCACGTAACCTACTATGAGGATGTTGTGTTACCTGTAATAAGAAAGGTAAAAAAAATATTACCCGATCGTTGACGATACAAAGAGTTGGATGAATAAACCCCTAAAGATAGCTTTTAATCAAAGCTTTATCGTAAAATGACATAAACTTCACAAATCAACTGAAAAGAGCAAGTAATGTTTTTAGATTTTTTGTCACGCACAATATCAGCCTTTCTAGTTCAATTTATTTAGAGTACGCAAAAAATTGCTGATGTGAAATGTCAGCAAGCTTGTATTTAACATCAGCCAGGGTTCTACTCTGTCCAAAAATTTAGACAGAAAGTGACTTTAGTTAATACTTTGGAGGCAGCACACGTCTATAGACAACAGAAGCAAAACTTTAGTTACAAGTTACATGCAATTTAACGAAAATAGGCTTTCACATTCGCGATTACTGATTGTTGACGTTTTAACATTGCCCACGGTACTATGCTCTTAGAGTTCCTACATTTGTCCAGCATCATTTTTGATTAATTAGTCCCTCTTCCACAACAACTGTGTACAGAAGATCCAATTGCAAAAATATGTATTGAAACTCAGCATCTCAAACACTGAGTAAATTACAAACCTCCAATAAATGAGCAGTTAATGGTTTCCATAAAACACGCAAACGATTTAAGTTAACCAGACCAGTCTCTAACATTTTAGCTACAGCAAATAAACTTGGTTCCTGAAATATAACAGCATAGTGGTAAGCAAATGAAATTAAAATGTATTGAGTTTACAAGTTCTGGAATTTTGACACAAAGATTTATAATTTTTTCTTTTACATGAATAATGTTATCTCTGAGGAACACAGCAGTTGCTAGTGTCTTCATTTTTCATAGCAGGAGAAACAACACAAGATACAAGAATTTACACATCATCATCATCATCATCACCATCGTCATTCATCATACCATCTACCTTTTACCTCAATTGAAGAGAAAATGCATGTAGTAAAAGGCTTTTTCAGAAAATCTATACCTTGTTATTACTTGCATTTTCCATATCTTCTGTAGACAAACGACATAACGCACTGACCAAATGGTGAACACCAACATCGTCCAAATATTGTGAACTTTCAAATAAACGTGATAGCATTGATGAAAGAATTGGCAAATCTGCCAACATGGATTGACTAATGACCTAGAAGATAAAAAGGCATAAAACTACTACATTCCTGATCTAAATTTTGAGATACTTTTGATGAAATAATTTGTGATGTTACATGAAGTCACGAAAAAAAGGTTCTCAGTGTACAACTAACTCATATTATTTGTATATCAAAAACTCATACCAAATTTGGCAGCTCGTTTGCTTGTATGGTTTTAAAACTCCCGCCTGATGATAATTTTAAACCTAGGATTTGCGTCAGGTGTTGCAGCGTCATTAAAGATAAATACCAAGCTGTGCCAAGTATATCACCATGACAATGTGCCAAGTTTAATAACGCACGCATACATTGTATGTTTTTCACTGTCATCTATAAACAAACAAAAAAAATGGACAACTAACAAAACCATATATCCATTACACTCTTCAAATCTAAATGATGTTTGTGTCTTTTTACATTGAAAAGATATTTACTAGGTTGGAAATAGGTTGAACACCAGAAATTACCTTACAAGCGTATATTACATTTACCACCTATTTTAACAACACAAAAAAGCATCAGCGAATACACTAGACCAAATAATTAGAAACAGGCTGGTGACCCCAGTTATTGTTCCTGCCGGGTTACTGGGGACCACCTAACACTAAAATTAGTCAAAATTCCCAAACTGCCTTAATATACTTCTGAACCGATGGGTCATCAAAATCATTTTAATGTCAATACCTCTGCAACCATTTGTCTAAAGTACATGATTCTATACATTTTCTGGATCACAGTTTCATGCTCTATGCACCGAAAGTTATTGAAAAAGAATTTTGGGTATATTGAGGGTCATTGGTGACATCATCAAAATATATTGCTGTAACTATTTGCCTCCCTTAACTAGTTAATCAATTAACCAGTTTAACATAATTACTAACCACGATGTTGTTTCCTGATGAATCATTCGAAGATTCTGTTTTCAATGCACCAATAAAATTGACATTGTAACTTGGTTGCTTTGACAACAAAGCATGAAGATTATTTGCAGCATAGTTTTCAGGCAAAGACATCTTACAAATGCATGAAATAAAAGCATCTCGATTTGAGTTCAGGTCAAGTTGGCCACATACACTGGCAAACGTTTGCAATGATTTCAAGATCTGATCCGTTGCAGGCTCGTCTGTGCTAATAAAAAAAGGATTAATTTTATTAATTGTTGAAATATGTACAATCAGCAACTGAAAAGCTACTGACAGCAATTCTAACAATGTAACAACATTGTGAAGAAATGACTGAAACAACAATCCAGTCACACTAATGCTATAATAATCATTAGCTTTCAATCATTGAAGTGAATGGCAGACACCAAAAAACAACACTATTCTTACTACTAACAAAACCGCCTTAGTAATTGGTTTACTATTTATTAGTGGTTACTGAGACTTCTATAATAACTGCATACATTGCAGGCCTATCAATAAGAAAATAACACCAGAGCAATAAATCGCTCCCCCAAAGTTACAATAACTTAAACTGGGCGAGCAATCTGAATAAATAGAATAAGATTATAAAGGCATATTTTATCACAAAGTCTTTTTTATTTATTTTATTTTATCTTTTTTTATATATTTTGGTTCTTTTTTACTGTAAATAATAAGAAAGAGAACATTGATTTCCATGTGAGATGAATTGGTATTGCTCGGCTAGAAAAACTTTTTTTGGAATTGGGGGAGCAATTAATGGCTCAGCTAGTTTCTCATTTCTCAGAATTGGGCGAGCCTTTGCGTGAGCAAGAGCAATTGCTCTCCCCTTATTGATAGGCCTGCATTGAATTTAACAAAATTACAAGTAGATTATTTAACTAACCAGGCTTCCAGTAATATGGTAAGGGTCGTTAACATGTGACTCCAGGAACAGTCAATCATCTTAACCCATACAGGCTTCATGTCTAAAACATTGTATGTAAACAATAGCAATATGTTATGGCAAGGGATAAGTAACAAATACTGTGAAGAGGTTCTGATTGCTCGATTTTGAACCAATTCAAACAAGAAAAAATTGAATTTTGCGGAACACATTTTTATTTCAAAGAACAAGAAATCATAGAAATCATACTATATCATAAATAGCATGTGAATACTTTTGAAATATCACACTTGAAATATCGAATTTGTAAAAGCACAGAGAGTAATAACTGTCATGTTACCATACTTTCTAGCATTAAACTTTTAGGTCAACTATGAGAAACAACTCACCTTCATCTTCAACATCTAATGGCTGGTTGTGTTTCCAAGCTTCAGAGCCAAGTCCTGTTTTATCCTGATGTTTGATATCTTTAACTTCGCCATTTACTTCTTTTTTCTTTTGTTTCGAAGGTCTGTTAAGTATTAAGATATCGACAGCTTGACATATTTCCATGACACACGAGAAAACGACTTGCATCACATAGGATTCAGATACGTTGACACCTTCGTTTTTATACTCCAACTGTTCTAGACTAAAATAAAATTGGGTTGTTATTTTTTTTTATCATTAAGTATATACATTTCACATCAAAGGGACCTAGTCAAAACATCTCTATATCTATCACTGTATTTTGTCGGCTAAAATAATTGCATTGCACCTTTTATTGCAAATCCCCCCTCCCTTGCAGAGTAATTTCATTAATGTATGCCTACAGACGAACAAGGATGCAAAATACCAATGCAGGAATGTACAACAAATTTTAATGGATTTTTCTACCAGTAAAGGACTAGTATCTCTGTAATAATAGGAATATTTTTTTCAAGTCAAAATAGTTGCACTCTGCTTTATTTTGGACTCTCACAAAGTAAATTAGATAAGTATGCATGGTATGAAATTTCTCAGAAATTCTCAGACTAACAACCACTTTTTAATAACAAGGCAATAAAAATGTGGGCTGTCAACAACGATAAAATTGGATATGTTGCTCACTAAAAATTTTTCAGTAATAACTGTTTAAGGAATTTATTGATGAAAAAAGATTTTTAAGAGGGGGGGGGGCTTATTGGAGTGGGACCTATTAGGAAAAGGGGAACCTATTAGAATAAGGAGCTTATTACATTGTAAATGTCCATAACAACATGTAAGCCTATTATTCAAAGATCAAAATAAATAAACAATATTAACATTGTGTAAGATATTCAACAAAGAATTTAAACAACATATAAAATCTTTTTTAAATTTGATATATTTGTGGACAGTATAAGCCATCCAGCAGATAAGCCCTTTTGCCAATAAGCCCAACTTCATGAAAGACTGTACGTTAATCTCAGGACCACATATAGTTCTGGTACATTTGATTCTCATAGATGACATCGGGAAGTTCTATTGTCAGTTGAGATGTCAAGTAAAATTTTACATTCCTTATCCCACTTAACTAAGTCACTAAAAATATTTGCATAGTGTACACTTACTAAACTGGTTTAGGAGACGATTGGCTGATATTAGGGACTGGTATCCACCCTCCTTTGTATGAAAATCCTGACTGATTGGTTAATTTATCCACAGGAACTGAGTTGGTTGATGTTTGTGAGTTAGCTACGTTTTGATTGGATACAGCTTGCGATGCAGCTTTGGCCAAAAGTGATTGTATAAATACACCAAGTGATTCACAGATAAGTTGAAATATTTTTGTTGAGTGTTCTTGCATGTCGTAATATTGGCAAAATGACCTGGAAGAAAGATTTACACAATCCTTTGGAACTATCTTGTCTGATTTACAAAACAGAAAGGTAACAAAGGACTAATTAAAAAGTCAGACATGTCACATGAGACAGTCAAAACAAATACTCCAATAAAAACACAGATATTTAAAAAAAAACAATTTTGAAATCTACGGTTGCATTCATTTATGATAATATTCCACACACAATTCTTGGTGCATCTCCCAGTCATATCTGTTTCCAATTATGCATAGAGTATCCCAGTTTGTTATGTGAAAAATCCTCTCTTGCAATTTGTAAATAAGAAAAGGCCAAAATATTGTAGAGTAATCAATGACTTACTTTAATATTTGTGGTTGGGCGCAAAGGCTGAGAAGAACTTCTAGTGCTAAAGCTCGTTGCCAGAATGGTTTGTCTCCATCCAAGAATTTCACAAGTAATGACAAAAATATCTCACATTCGGTAACCTACAATCGAAAAAATTAATCGAAATATGGAACTCTTGACAAATAATGACACTCTTGGTCAACATCCTACAACTTTCTTTGAAAAACATTTTTAATTAACATTTGGGCTTTTGGTTGCAAGAACCGTTACAGTGTCAACAAGATTTATATTAGTATATTGGCATTAGAAAATAGTCTGAAATTTTGGTTAAATGATATTTCAAAAAGCTATACCCTACATAAAGCTATCCTCACTCTCACCATCTTGCCGCTAATCCCACCAGCTTTCTTAATTTATTACAAGACCAAATATGTTTTTTCGTATGGATCATAGCTAATATAAGTTTGGTGATGTTCCTTACAACTTTTCTTGATTGCTCAGATACATGCAGGGGTTAGTTGTTGAAACTTGCAAACTCATTGATCGTGTAAACACAGAAGTTGGCAATAACAATCTATATTATAATACCTGTATGCGTCTGTCTGTCACGCAAAATGGTAACCGCAGTAGCGAGACACACGAATTGCGGTGAATAAAGAACGGGTGAACCCGTGGATTTTTCCATGGGCCACCGACTAGTTTTTTATTATTACTGATTTGTAATGTTAGGTGAAAATAAAAAAAACAGTAAAAATATGAAAAGATAAAAAGGGCTAATAATTTGAACACTAAGTTTTTGTATTTTTATAGATCAATTATTGGTGGATAGGAAAGTAGCCTAAATAATATACAATAACATTTTCGAAATGATGCTGTTTCACCATTGTAGTCTCTTCTTTGAAAAGGTTGGAGCTGAAAGTCTATTTTAGCCATCTAAAAACTAATTATATTCAAAAGCAAGATTCAAAGCAGATAAACAAAAGAATAAAGCATGTTATGAATACAAAACATGTTTAAAATATGCAATATTACTTACAAGTAATGTATAAAACTGCTTGATTAGAACTGAAACAATGCGTAGCAAACGAACCGAGACAGAAAAAACTGGCTTTTCGATTATTGTTGGTGTGGTTTGTCCCCCTTGTTTGTATTTGATGTTGGGAGAAAAAAGTTTGATTATCAGTGGACATATACGTTCTTTTAAAAGAAAACTGAATTCTGGATGCTAAAATAAATAAATAAATAAATAAATACAATTCATAAGGTATCAGAGAGTTATAGGGATAGGGAGTTAGTTACTATTTTCTTTCAACTGGCAAACATTGATCACTAAAAACTTTCCGTTTTTAGGTCGTTTAAGGAACTATACAAATATATAATTTCCATTGTTAACAGTTTTTCCATTGGTATTTTGTTTCTCTAAATATATATATTTCATCCATTATACCTTTTATATCATATCCTGGAGTAAAAAATGCAACAACTTTCAAACATTTGAAACTTGGTTTTTCTTATATTGAATGCCCAGATTATAATTTCCTTGATGCTTTGATATAGATTGTACACCCTGACAAAATACATCACATTTTTGTTCACTCTGAACATAGGACCCTAATTCAGTATATAAAAAAAGTTAACATGGCTAATCAAGTTTTAAAAATATGAACAGGCTAACTCACATCAAGAAATGCTTTTGGATAATGTCTTAGAATGGATTCTAATAATTCTAAACCAAACGTTCTTGTCATTGTTTTCATTCCTTGTAACCAGTATGGATTGTCACCATTTGTGAGTTGACATAAATCCTGAAATAATAAATATATACACAATATATAGTTAAAAAAGTATTAACTATCAATCTGAGTTTAAGTACAATGGAGAGCTGAGTCTTATTTAATCCATTTTAAGTAATACACCACAATACAAAGTTTAAAAGAGTTTTTTTCCTTTTCTTCATATTGTTTAAGATTTCTTATAACGTCCACACTTTGTATTATGCTTGTACTGATCTTTAAAAAAGTATGTGGCATCAATACCCGGTTTTTTGTAAAAAATAGTGGAGTAAATAAAAGAAGAATGCTAAATATATGCGATATTTAAAATCTAAAATCAAATAGGTCCTAAAAGAAAAATATTGAATTTTCTAAAATAATCCTTGCAGCAATAACACTGAATGCAAAACATAATTTTAGTTTGTTTCATTTTAACAATCTTTCACATTTGATTGTGATACTTAATTCCACTTTGTCTGGAAATGAAAATCACTCTGCTTTCAACAGAACTATTTTCATTTCTGCACGGTAAACAAAAAAGTATGGAAATCACATTAAACTTTCTATATTTATATCTATCAAGCTGGGTTCACACAAATTACAAAATTACTATAGGGCTCAGTATTCATCATCATTAGCATTCCCAACTTAATGTCTGTTTTCCATGCTAACACGGGCCAGACAAAAGTTTTTTAGAAAAAAATGCATTAACTTTGTTAGCAACAGTTTACAAACAAAATGAATATAAAAATAAATTCATTTTTTTGAAATCTTAAAGACAATTATCTAGTGATTATGGTGCTTAGTAGATAGATACCTGAAATAACAAGTAAGCATCCTGGGCTCTTGGTCGTAACGTCCGAGGACATTTAGGATGTGGCGAAATTGATTCTTCGGCATCTTTATCTACTACAAATAAATTAAATTTATAAACATATATTTCATTTCACAAATATTTTGACCTTAAAGCGAAATTTAATGATAAATCAAGATAGGAGTTATGTGTGCTTATTCAACAGGGCTGAGTGCTTATTCAAGGAAACAATATTATCGTTAAAGAATTTCATAAATTAAGCAATATAAATTAATCAAAATTAAAAAGCTAACTGCTAAGTCGTTGGCGTTTATGTAAACATTTGTTTTTAATTTGTTAGTTTTGTATCCAAAATACTTTATTTCAGTGTATAACGCTGTCTTGGACTGAATTGTGAGGACTTTTATCAACATGTTGGAAATATATATAATATATAATATATATATTATATAGAAACGAGCAAACAAGTGTCTTTTTGGCAAAAAAATTTATGTTAACCAATTCACTTTTATAAATATATAATGCATTGATAAATTTTGAATGTGCATCCCTTAACAGGTCTAAAATTACTGATGACAGAAAATCTCAAAGCTCGCTATTACTTAAACATAAAGTATTCCTTCATGTTAAAGAAACTAGGCTTCGAAAATTAAATATTATGGTTTTTAGTACACATCGCTCAGGTTTATAAGCAAAATAAACAATATAACCAATAAATTGGCCAAACACAAAAATTACTAAAAAATGTAGAAAACAAAAAACCAAGTTAATTAGGAATATTATTGTGACTTATCTTGACACAACAAAACAGCAAAGAAAAACATGAATTTCTTGCACCATATTTTTGAAATAAATTTCTTATTTGTTCTTAGTTATATATACCTTTTGTTTTGTCTTCTTCAATCATACGATCTACAACAACTGACACTCCTTGTCGAATAGCTGCAGATGCTGTGTTGCTGGTAGTACCATCTTGATTGAAATAAAGTTTAAAACACAACACCAATGTCTGAAAGATTAAAATTCAGATTACATAATTTACCCAGGCAAGCAGAATGTTCAATAATACATGCAAACGTTTTGATCTCACCTGAGCAAGTGGGTCTTTCTGGACCACATTGGAAGTTGTCAGCATAACAATAATGGTCTGCAGAATGCGAAGATCTTCAATATCATCGTCGGCCAGTAAACCAAGTTGTGAAATGACCTTACCAGCATAACCCTGTTACAAAGATTAACAAGCTGATTAAAGAAATGTCTTTATAGTATCTTATATATCTGGTGCAAAACAACATTTCCACCTCCACTTAATGACTCATGTTCAAAAACACATGCGGAACAGGTCATTATCGTTATTGCAGTCCAAGTCTATGATATATTTAAATTATTAATTTAACGAATTTGTAAGAAATAATTAATTAATCAAAAATGAAAATAAACAACTCCTAATAATGAGCTTTTTATAGTTCTAAATCCTTAACAATAAAAACAGTTTTCCTAAGCTTTTTTACTTAGTGTTATATCTAGAAAACATATCCTCGTACCTCACCAATAGCTGCTGATGATGCTAATTTCTGTAGGCATGATAAACAAAGTGGGATAATCTTAGGGAATTTTGATTCCAATCCAAGAAGTAAAGGAGTAAATACCTCAGTGCTTAGACTGAGACCTAAATAATAGAAAAAGGAAAAGCAATTTGAAAGTCTTAAAATTATTTTATTTGAAAGGAAAGTATACAGACAGATGATGACTACATTGTCAATTAAAACAACAAGTGACAAATTTCATGTCTGCTTTTAATTTACTCAGATCCACATTTGTCCGAAAATTACATGCATCTGAAACACATAACTTTTGAGTTTCATTTTTAATACAATTAAACAAATACCTTCAAATTTTTGTTTTTCGCTCTCAGAAGAAGTCAGCATGCGCAATTTAACAATTCCTATTTCAAGTGCCTATAAAAAACAACATATGACATGTTTAAGGTGCAAAATTGTAGAAACATGCAAAAAACCTGAAATAGCAGTTACAATTTAACTTAATTTCTGACATTAAACATAAATTCCTTAACAAACATGAAAAATTCGGAAAATTACACACCTCTTTTATTTGCGGATATTTCTTCTTGCATTCACTGTGAATGTTTTTGAAATCTGTAAGAAGACCTTCAATGAGTTTATCTGTACCTGCCATCTTTTCTCATGTCACCATAATATATTGTAGTTTAGTATTTTACCCCTAAAATAATAACAGTATAATTCTATCATACGTTACAAGACTAGAAGATTTATAAGGGTCTGTACATTTTATGACGTACTATGTATTCAATCCTATGCTGTTCCAATGCCACTGCTATTTTTAGCCATGTTAAAGACCAATATACAACATTCTTTAAACGCTACTGTCAGAAAAAAATTAGTGGGAATATGATATTAGTCACTGTCATTTTCATAATTTTATTCATATTTTACATCGATTAAATTGTGCATGATGAAATAATGAAGTTTCTAAAAACAGCTTACAGTTTCTATACAGTTTAGCTACTACAAAATAATTTTTGTTTGTTTTCCTAAACAAATAACTCTTTGTCACAATTCACAATCTTTTTCTGGTAAGTCTGATCTTTGCAGGGTCCACTGATCCTATGGTGGGCATTTTTTGTTCAACCCTGCGCAAACACCCACCTTGTTTACCAGCATTTTTGAAAGTTGTTTCTAGGGATGGCTTATAGTCAAAACCATGAAGTTATGTGCCGAGTGGAGTTGCCAGATCGTCCTAGAGCTGTTTGTTTAAATAACCACGCTAATAGTCTATCATAAAACTATCCTAGCCTAATTTGCAGTAGTTCTTGAGCTTTATTTTAATTCAGATATTTTAGAGACTATACTTTCCGCGTGACGTAGTTGTTTTGATTTCATTTTGAGAACAATGGGCATGCACGCACTTTTGTGTAGGTAAAAAATCAGGACTTGCACAGGGTAAAATGGTTATTAATGCAGATTAAAGATTTTTTGGGGTAGCATAAGATCCAAGATAAACTGGAATTAAATTTTAACTATATTCTTCTAATTCTTCTTCAAAATTTTACTAATTTTGAGCGAATTATTTCTTTTTTTGGATGGATTTCTTTGATTATTGTGGTCTGTTGCTTATACTTTCAGCCTACAGAAATGCTTGCGCATGTGCAAAAAAACCCGCAAACTTTTTAACTTTTGTAAACATTGGCAAGTCATCTATAGTTCTTTATTAATCAAAACTTCTTCTGTGAGAGTTTCACAGTGTGTTCCCCTCAACTAAAAAAAGTGGTATAGCTGCTGCTGAACTTATGCGCCACGGTTATGTCTGAAAAATGGCTAAATTTCCCACAGGATGTTTTAAAAATGGCTGTGCATATAGCCTAACTAGTCTTATACAACATGACATTCCAACTAGGGATTGTGTGGTGGCTAACTAACATCGAAACTTACAACTTAGATAAGATAGCTAGCTATAAATGGTGTGGGTTTTAACCAATTTTGGCAAACAAACAAGTCAATAAAGTAACAAAAGATTACTTTTCAATTGTGGTGACCACCTGGCTAGCTAGATGTGTCAACATGAAGAAGTTAAGCTGATATTAGCAGAAAGGCCAGTTAGAGGTAGCTAGAGAGCAAGTACTTCATTTTGTATGGAGTTCCTAGTTAGCTTACAGCACATGTTAAGGTTACTGACATACCGCACAGAAAAATGCTACACAAAAATTATAAACATCAAAGGAACAATTTGTGGGAGTTTAAATCCACCATAATAACCCTCATTACGACGCGTTCAAGCACATCCTGCTACAACCAAACTGGAAGTCGTACGGGATCACGCAGCTTGGTTCCACCATCTTTGTTTTGATTTGAGAATTCACACGCATGCTCAATAAGCACCGAACAGTTGGCACACTCCGTATATGACGTATGCTCAATCCAATTTCCCCTTTAGTTTGTTACCCAAATAAAAGGATGTGTTTCATGCGACCCCTAGAACACTTAAATCGTCATCTGACTTTGAATGAAATGAGTGTCTCTCAGAATTCTCAAAGTGCAATTGAAATGTGCGTTGAACAATTTATACAACACCCGTGCTTTTTTTAAAGGCAACACAAAACTTTGGCCGAGTCTCAATCAAATGTTGCAACAATTTCCGTGTTTACAGGTTCGAGTATTGCTCAACCTCATCCCCAGGGTTTTTTGCCTTCTTGATATGAGAGAAACCCTGGGGACGAGGGTGGAGTGTTGTTAATTACCGGAGCCGTCCCGTCGGAATATCACAGGCGTGGGGGAACCCTGGGGAGGGACGGGGTTAGAACAGGCGAGTTCTTTTTTTATTATTATTATTCAAAATATTTATACAGGATAGCCATTTCTAGGCTACGTTTCGACAGGCACAGCTGCCATCGGTCGGCGATTATTAAAATGATATTAGTTGAGGAGACAATTAAATGATCGACAACCTCGTCCCCAGGGTATCTTGTATCTTTCCTGACATCTTGGCGGTGATACGTATCGTATTGATATATATCATAAAGTAATTAACATTTACGGACTAGGATGGAAACACTAGATTGATTAAAAGGTCTTCTTTTTTCCCTACAAGTTTGCTTTCGTTACGTTTGTCTCTAACTAATTTGCACTTTTTCTAAATTACAGATGTGCGAGTAACCATATTTCTGGAAGTTGATAGGAAATACTGTTTGTATTGAGTATTTCTGTCTATATTATTACGGAGTTTTATACTTCGCAGGTTTAGGCACTAGCGAATCGCTTGTAGGGACAGATTTTTATATGTTTTTTTTACCTTTTTTGTTGTTCAACCGGACTCTCGGTCTATTATCTTTTATCCCATCCAGTCTACAGTATGATCACTTTTCCAGCAATGGTCTGCAAGCTCATTTCTGTCTGTATCTGTCTGTATATTTTGTGAACTTTGGCATGTATGGCAGGCACACTGTAGTTACTGGTTCGTCTTCTGCATCCTTCCCGTCACCGTTTCTATTATTTTTGTTCCTGATTTTCCATTTTGATGGTTTGTCTCGAGTACCCGTTTAAAAGTAAGGCTTGTTTGGGCGAGATATCTCTGTCTTTTGGTCATTTTCTTTTTGGATACATTGACTGCTCTGTCCAGTAATGAGGACACTACACTTTCTTTGCAGAGCGTTTTGTGATTAGATGCGTAGTTGAGATATTGATCAGTATAAGTTGGTTTTCGGTATACCGATACTGATAAGCTACCACCGTTGCGCGACACTAGAGTGTCTAAGAAAGGACGCGTAGCATTCTTCTCGTATTCGATTGTAAATTGAACTTTCGGGTGTAAAGTATTAATATGTTCATGAAATACGTCTAGATGTGTCCTATTATTAAGAAGACGTCATCCACATATTTTTTCCCAACCCTGGAAGCGTGATCTGTAGTTGATAAAGATGTAGTCTCCTGGGGCTGCATATTTATTTTAGCTACCACAAAGGAAGCCACACCGTCAGTTTGCGGAAAGAAATTACCGTCAAATAAATACTATGTTTGTGTCAGTGCTTTGAGTGCTTCTGCCAAGGACATTAGGTTATTTATAGTAAGACGTGTTTTGTTCTCATACTTATCATCATTTTACAGTAATTCTCTGATGATGTATAATCTGTCCTTCAACGGCACATTTGTGTACAGTGAAGTAGCATCAAACGATACCATACGCTCGTCGTCTTCGATTCGTATGACTCTGATAAATCACATTGATAATTTCTGCTAGATCTGATTTGAGGCGTGCATATAGACCGTCGTTAATGTGGTCATAACATATAGGTATCTAGATAACCCTGCTTACCTAAAATCACCGTTGTTCGACCTTAATCCGCTTGCAAGATTATAATAACAAACGTGATTGAAAGTTCAACTTCAAATTTCTGAACCAACTTAACAGAGCAAACAAACATGAAATTATTTTTCTTTCAAGTAAGTAGTCAACAATTCATTTTTGGTTTGATTGCAAAAAAGAAGGCTGACTTAACCCTTTGAGCTTTCACTTGTTTTTTAAAACGTTCCTTTTTCTGGTCAAAGAATAATTAGCTTTCTAAAAGGCGTGGTGAAAGTATTGATCCTTGACGAACCCCTTGCTTAAGTTCGTGATGAGTGATGTTTGTATGAAATTGAGGCTGCAAACAAATTGATAAAATGATATTACTTGTACAATGTTGAGTGGTATGTTTTTTTTTTATAGTCCAGGAGCTAAAATTAGAATCAAATATGCCAGTAACTTCGTAAACACTGGTATGATGCTGATACCTCGATAATTATTCGGATCATTTAATGATTTCTTGTAAAATTTTACTAATTTTAAATGTTGATAGGGATGCTGGAGTAATTCTTAACCAGTTGAGTAGTTCATAGCAGTTTGAATATCGCCAGTCATCAGAGCTAACAATGTTTACTGCAGTTGTGTTGTCTAATGAGGGTGTTAAGCAATGTGTCAAAAAATTCGATGTGATTGCACCTCTGTTTTGTTGATTGTAAATAGTATGTTGTTGTTGTCTTTCTTCAGTTGTCGAAATTGGCTTCAAAACTTGTGTGAATTTAAGGCCGGTTTCCATACAGCTGCATTTTGCGCCCAGTCGTAAAATGCGCCGCGACTTTTATCACATATACCGAACCATTTCCATTTAGCGATTTTTGCTCACGTGTTTTTTGCAAAACATTGCTGATGTAAACAGACGATATTTGTTGCTGCAAAATTTGAGAGTAGTCCTAGCAATATTTTTATCACGTAGAAATAAACAACGTTGTAAAATACGTAAGAAAAACATGTGGATGAGACGACTTTCCATAGAAAGAAGAATCAAAGGACTATACAACGTTTTGCTTAGGGATTTAATGTTGTCAGATCACGAGTAGTCTTTTTAAGTTTGTTTACAACGTTGTTTCTTTGTGCCTCCACAGACTCATTAATGTTATTTTGTTTTTCATCTACTTCACTTGATTGATATATATTCTGATTCTCTACATTCATTTGGCTTTGACAAAAATTTAACACAGAAACGAGATGTTGCTAGCCATCTTGAAATGATCTAATTAAAAATTCTTTCGTAATTCATGTAGATTTCTACCTTTTGATTGGCTGTTAAGCTGAAGCGCAAAATGTAGCTCGCAAAAAGTAGAGCCTGTTCAACTTTTTTTAAATCGCCCCAGCGCATGCAAAAGCGCGAGGTCAGCGGCATTATTCTGATAATGCGCATGCGTAGATCAAAAGTCACGGCGCTTTTTACGACTGGGCGCAAAATGCAGTTGTATGGAAACCGGCCTTAACTTGTTTCAGATCGTTCATTGTTACATATTTTTTATAAAGTTTTTTATTTTGTGCAGACTTGACAGATTTTTCTAAAAATTTTACGTGCAAGGATGTAACGATTATATGTAATACAATTTTCTTCTTTGTTGTTGAAACCTGTGTTTTTCCATTGTTGAAAGTGGAAAGATAGAATGGTGCGACAACGAGTTAATTATGCAGTCCACCACGGTTTTGAGAAGTCAGATCAGTTATTTTTATTAGGATGTGTATTGTTATAAGCATAAAAAGCACTGGAACTGGTAGGCTTTGAACAGGTGATTTAGTTGGTCGTTATAAAACCGAAAAAATTGAGCATCTTTTCATGCATGATGTGGTGTTGCTGATATATGTCTGTATGATGTGGTGGCACTTGGCAAAAAAGAGGATTTTTATCGCTTAGCGGTAACGCAACGTGTGTTATGCTGATACAGATAAATGTCTTGGTGTCCGGGTAATGTCTATGTTTGTTATGAGTGTGAGTATAGGGAAAAATTGCAAGACACTGATAATTATTTTGAATTTATCGTAAAACACAACTGCAGCCTTAGTCATAAAGGTTTAGGAGAAACAGCGATATTGACAGATCTAACACAACATTTTATGGCAATCACCAATTGCGCTATCGTTGTTTTATTTGTGATGGTAATTGCAAGTCCAATGCTGGTTTTGTAAAGATACATTGTTTACAATCTAGAGTGCGTGTGGCCAAATTTAAAAAGGTGGACGTCTGTGAAAATTAAAGCGAAAGAACAACGAATTTCAGAGGGAAAAGACACTGAACGAGAAAAATCGCTTCAAAGACAGTGACAAAAAGCTCAAAAAGTGCTGTTCTATCGCAGTGAGACAATCAACAGGAAAAACGGTCTTTGTACTTTTTATTACACCTATTTTAGCAAATCCAGAAGTAAGTCAGAACATATGTCAACTCTCGATACATGCTGCAAATATCAAGTTCGAGCGTTTTAGTGAAGAACAAAAATATAGATTTATGGCCTGGAAAAAAATATTGATATTATCTTATTGACAATTTAATTTGCTTTCATATCCAAAACAGAACTTTTGAGAATTAATAAATATACTGAATATATGGTCTGAACAGTGTCCTAAATCCTATTACTCGTCTTTCTATAAGTTTAGTGTCATTACCGTTTTTAAATAAATCGTTTTTTGCAAAGCTTCTCTTTTTCCTGATAATGTAAAGAGTCTGTGGGATCAAGACATTTTTTTCATTCTAATCAAGGAGGTTTTTCTAATGAACTAACAAAATCGGTAAATACGTTGTATTGACTCAGAATGTCATTTAGATAGCAGTTCGTCTCAATATTCTGAGTAGTAGAGAAAACCCCCCGTTAGACTTTTGTGTATAGCTGAGCCGTCAGATAGAGGGCCGTGGTTGAGAGAAAAATAGAGTGTAACCATAAAAATAAAATACCGCAGACAGCTAAAGTAAATCCATGGGGTAAATTTCCTGGGCTTACATTCAGGGATGCTACACGTTGTTTTTTCGTTTCAACATGAATATTCTTAACTTTTGGGTAAAAATTATTCTGATATATTTTTAGCATATTCTTAGCATAGTTAAGATTGAATAATCTGAGAATGCAATAGTGTTAAAATCACATCTATAGCGCTGACAGTCTAATTCAACAGACAGACAGACAACTAGATTTTATGGAGGAAAATAATTCAAATGAAAACTAAGAAAATACATTTTACATCAATCATGATAGGATAGCTACAATTTTTTTATGAGTAACAAACGTGAATTGTTATTTCTGGCTTATTTAGGATGCAAGAAAAATTTCAAGATAAACATATTGTTAAAATATTCTTTATTCTTCGTCTAATTACATCTTGAATATTTTTATAAAGTACCTACGTATAGAAAAGAAAGAAAAGCTTGTAATTCATATGATTTAATTTTGAGTTTTATTTCAAAATGAGAATTCTTCTCATCCTGAAGCTTCCAAACTGTAAGGCTTAAAAAGTAGAGAGCTTATTGAAAGGTTATTGAAACTTTTTTTACAGCTTAAATAACTTTTCAGACACTTACCGAAATTTTGGTGTTTTTATTCTGGGCAATCAATAGTGGCACTTATTAAGTTCCTTTGACCAGCATTGAACGTTTGTTTGAGTGAGGAACTTTTCTTAGGATTGAGCTTAATTTCAACCTTGTTCCCAGGCCATTTTGCCTTGTTTGATTAATTTTTGATTAATATCAAAATGTTGTATTTAGTTTATTAGTTAACCATGTATTAATTACTCTTATAGTTTTGTGTACAGCTTGGTGTAAACATTTTTGGAATGTAGAAAAACTTGCTATCTCCTGAGATAGCAAGTTTTTGAGATTTGCTATCTCCTCATCCTCGCTTACTCGACGGTCGACCTCGATGTTAAAAGGGCAAAATCCCCTGGGAACGAGGTTAATTCTCCTTGATTTTAGAATTACAACCAATCCATTCTAGAGCTTTTTCAGATTAAACTCGAAGTAAACTTCTTTTGAGGTTAACTCGAAGTAAACTTCTTTTGAGGTTAACTCGAAGTAAATTTCTTTTGAGGTTAACTCGAAGTAAACTTCTTTTGAGGTTAACTCGAAGTAAACTTCTTTTGA
The DNA here is from genome assembly GCA_030067915.1 of Hydractinia echinata. Classification (NCBI taxonomy): domain Eukaryota; kingdom Metazoa; phylum Cnidaria; class Hydrozoa; order Anthoathecata; family Hydractiniidae; genus Hydractinia; species Hydractinia echinata. Next base: position 534,038 of record JASGCC010000003.1, on the reverse strand, counting down.
GGTTAACTCGAAGTAAACTTCTTTTGAGGTTAACTCGAAGTAAACTTCTTTTGAGGTTAACTCGAAGTAAACTTCTTTTGAGGTTAACTCGAAGTAAACTTCTTTTGAGGTTAACTCGAAGTAAACTTCTTTTGAGGATAACTCGAGGAGAAAAATTAGTAAGAGACCGAAAGATTTATTCTAGATTTTCAAAATAGTTATCGAGAGAAGGCCATGTTAATGAGTACACACCAGCGGTTTAACAGCCTATTCATTCCTTTTCTAAAACATGGGTGCACTTTTCGTAACAACCTAGTCATGAGAAGATATGGCGCTTCAACGGTAAAGCTGTTTTTAGCCCAGATATTTCTATGACCCGTCCTTTAAAGGTTAACGGAGGACTGGATGATAATTCAGAGTGCTCCAAATGAGTCAGTTGGACGAAGTTTCAACCCAACATCACGTTCAGATTGTTAAACGGGCATTTTCAATTTTTCAGATTCGTAGTTAAGGCGTGAAATCTCATTGTCCACGTCAACATTGCGAGATCTTCTGTTTGAGAGGAAGAAAATTTCTCAAGTTAAAACACTGAAACAACTTGACCCGAAATATAAATCTAATCATCAACTTAAGTTCCAGGCCTTTTCAAGCTGGAGGAAGAAAATAATGAAAAATTAAATAAAGTGCAACCTCGTCCCAGGCTTTTTACTTGTCAATGATATTCTGAAGGGGGGTGAAGAAGAACTCTGAGTTCGAAGTTGACGAATTCAAACAGTGAAACACTCATAAGATTATGTTAACTTAGCGTGTTTTACATCTTTTTACATGCTTCTCTTGATAAAATTTCTCATCTTACACAAACATACTTAATAAATCTAGTTTCTTCTTGTTTCCTCAGTTGTATCAAAGTTTCATCTCAATGTTGGTACAGTAGACAGCTGTGTCCATATTTAACCTTTATGATACTATATATGGGAGCACCGAACAGTTTATCTTCCTTGTGCTGTTCCTTTACAACGTCACTCACATTACAGATCATAATGAAGCTTTTAATTTTGTTTGCTTGTGTTGTATATGCGGTCGGTAAGTTAACGTTCTCTACCGTGCTATTGTTTTATTTATATTCTTAAAGAAACGCCATAGAAACGTGGTGGTCGCCAACCTTGTCCCTAGGACTTTTTTCTCTTTCTAACAATTTAGCCGTTCAGAAAGAGAGAAAATAGCCTTAGAGACGAGGTTGAGTTTACACCAGTAAGTAATAGCTTTCTACACTTTGACTATGATTAATTTTTTATTTTTTTTGGATTTTTAAGATGTCTACGATTGCTAGTATAAATTGCAATGTTGTTAATACCAGTCTCCTGTTATATTTTCTACAGCTTTCACATTCATTTCTGTTAGTTCTCAATCCTTATCATGGTTCTCACGTTTTCCGCTTTTCTTTGACAATCTTTTAAATTTTTATCGCATTTAGTCGCCATCCCCTTTTTCTTCATACGCATATTTGAGAAAAGGTTAAAACAGTGAGGTTAAGCAAAGCGGACTTGTTTTAGGTTAGGTGTACTGTCTGATACATTGTCGAGTAATTTTATAAAATGCGATGTCTGAAATCTCATCTCTTTTAAATTCGCACCCAGCGTTTTTTTTTATTTTCTGATACTGTGAAATCAAATCACTGGAAACAAAGTTGTTCATTTTTACACTTGTTTAAAATAAATATTCTGGTGTCAGAAGGCTATAAATTCGCAATCTTTCCTAATTTAGCTGATGCTGGACCAGAATGTTTGAACACAAAAGAGGCAGCAGATGTAAGTCTCGATTTATTCAATGTATTTGTCCCCAGCCTTTGTCCCCCAGGTCCACTAAGATAGTATCGCCATCCAGATAACGAAAAAGATACAAGATGACCTTGAGACGATGTTAACTGATTTGACTTACATATGTTTTGATGATGATATTTTGGTACATTAGTACTAAGCAAAGACATCATTGTATTGTATAGCTTTTAATCAGTACATTTTTTCGTCTGTCGTAGAAACAGTTCAGGGTAGTTGCTGTCAATTTAAGAAATTTGCACGTTATGTACTCTTTAGGGAAAAGCAGCAGTATTGTTGCACGACATTTAAGCACAATTTCCATTTAAAGACCATTAAGATTGCACACGCTAGGTTAATTTTGCTTGCACCAGTGCTTTGTTTAACAATACGCTGGGAACTCCCAAACGTATACTGATTGTACTGGACTAGTAGCAAATATCTATGAATGGCTATAGGAAGGTCGGCGAAGACAAAACCAGCCTTAAGAAATAAACCGTGTGAATGATTATTCCCTTTTTTTAGTGCTATCGTGACTTCACCGCCTGCAGAAAATTAACTGATTCTCATCGTGCTCGATCGAAGTGTTTGAAAACATTTGACACCTGTGTAGCTGGACCATGCCCAGTCGCTGTAAGTAGACCTTGTGAAGTTGATACTTTTTTCCTTTATAAAGTAATACAAGTATTTGAATTCATATTTTCTTTATTAAGTTTAACTATGTTGTTGTTCACAACAGCTGCTGTTCGAGCATGACCCTTTACCTCTTTCTTTCCTTGCCTCTTAGCTTGATATTTCCTAAATGAAATAATACAAAGCTTCGTAATTTTTTAATTTTTTATTAGTTAACAGAAATTCAATTAGTTGAGCCAACGAAAATAGAAGTACTGCTAATCCAGACAGTTTAGTACTAGACCTTTTAAATTTTAAGAAACTGATCTGTACGTAATCTTAGGGGGTGAGTGGGTCAGGGGGGGGGGGCATGATGGCCCGCGGCATATTCCATTTGAATGCTTTATATTCCTTGCCCTTCCGTGACTTTCCCCCCTCGGCCTTTACCGAGCCAAAAAAGTCCGGCTTAATAAGATTCCACTTAATAAGATTTTGTTCATTTTTTACACCAGAACCACCGATCCTACTTATTTGTTTTTTTATTTTTCAACATTTTGTTACAAAACAATTCTTTCCCTTTGAATCACAAGTATTAACCATGTTCTGTTTTGTTTTTTATTTAGTGCAACAAAGTAGTTAGAGATTGTCTCCACAAGACAGGAAACCTTGCTCCAGATCTTATCCAGTGTCGTGTTGATCATGAAGCATGTATGAAAACTTGTGTCGACAAACTTTTTGAATAAACAAACAAATATATGCAAAAAATAGTCAAATAGTTGAGCATTTGTCTTCTCCTTTTCTCTTTCTACCTTAGTTCGAAAGATTATAGGGAAATTTCATGAAGAGGTTGTCTTTATATTTGTGAGAATATTAGTAAAGGATTTACCAAGATTTTTTTATCGGCTTACTGTGCCAGCCCTGTCGATATGTTAAAATAAGTAACGATATTTATATGTTCAAATTGATTAACTACAAATCTGAACTTTTATTTATTTTCATTATTATTCTGAATATTTACAAGACAACCAGTTTAGTGTTGGAAACACTGTTATCAATGTGGGTTCTGTTCACAATGCATGCTTAGGTATGCACCGACATTGCCTACCCAATTTCCGTCACATGGCATGGGGTTTATCCGTAGCTGCGGTAAAAACACTTGCCGTGCTGTGGACTCAACCACGGACCTCGTGATTGTAAAGCGAATTTAACGAATTAGATATATTTTGCAAAAAAACATCTGCTTTTGGTCGTGGATTTATTCAAAATGGTAGCTGGGTTTTGCTTGAGAATTCACTGCATCTTTGCGCAGGTAAATAAAGGAATAATGTAAAGAAGTATTCTTTACATCTGGACCCATTTCATCTTGGAATGGACAAGGTACCCTAAAATCGAGCTTTCGTAGCTTTTTTTTAAACTAACTCGATCCAAAACCTTAAGAACCTATTATTACTTTTCAAAAATATACGAATTCCTGAACCAAGTTCTTCCATATGAAATTAACTTGTTTTTCGCGGGTGATACACTTTAATATTGGCATGTAGTTGGAAGTTGCTGATCTATGGCAACCTCGCTCACAGCGCTTGTAGCTTTTCTGACTGAGTATGAAAACTTGTACGCGTATGGACCTGGAGCCTAGGTTTGAGCTTGGGAATTTTGCACAAAATTGAGAAGTTGTCAGAATTCTGCAAAACCGAATACATAAAATCTCAATACATAAAAAGGGTCTGGATACAATTACTACCTTCTGGACCATTAGAACTATTTATAGCTTCTGCTATCTGTCGATATAGTGTTAAGAACAGATTAATTTAAAATAAGGGGTAACTTAAGATTTATGAGTATCATGAACGATCTTAATAATGTTTTATGAGGGGATAATACTTTCTAATATATCTTCTTGCTAATAATAGATTATTTGTAAAATAATTAGTCGTGTGTTGTTTTTCACAATTTTTTTCCCTTTGAAAATAAACTTCTCGTGCAACCTCGGTCCCAGGACCTGTGCAAATTCATCCTTATATCTAAAACTGATACAGGTCGTTAGTTGCAAGTTGCTACTCGTGTTAAATAAATGTTAACATGGCTGATCATTCACGTGCCAATAATTTTTGGTTTATAAAGTTTTTATATTTTATAACCATGGTAGTTTTTTTGTTATAGAAGATCTAGATACGAGTTTTTCTATACGAAAATCAAAATTCTAACCAAACTGCTCATTATTCTCATTTCTCCATTGTTCTAAACAACATACTTATTGTTTTTAACCAGAAAGTGTGTATTGGCTGTAGAATATGGTCCGATATAAAATGTCTGTTGTATTATCTTATTTCTACTTTTAGAGATGACTCAGATATAAAAATTGTGAAATAATCAACTTAGGACGGATGGGATTTTCATAAGCTGCAAAATTAAAGAATGTTCATGGAACTTGACAGAGCTCTGGGTCTATAAATTTTCAGAAAATCTCTTTCAAGATTAAGAAACGTTGTAGAATTTTTAAAACGAAAAACCTGAACAAAACAAGTTATAATATTTGCATTTGATTGGAACCATAAATATATATATATATATATCTTTAAATATAAAGTAATAGATGAAAAAAAAATAAGACTATAAACACATAAAAAATCACTAGAAGATCTCTACGGAATGGGCTGCAAAAAGGAGGTTAAAAGTTTACGAAGTTATCTCAGCATTGCCTTTGAAGGGCGGCGTCCATATAATCAGGGCGCAAAAAAACCCCACAGCCCACACAGAACATTCGAAAAGACACGCAACATAACGTGGTAGCAACAACAACAACAGCGAATGTGACTTGTATCTGCGAAGAAATATTCATAATGGCGCATGTGAGCTGCAAATTACCAGTCGATTAAATTTAAAAAAAATATAATGGGGATTTCGGTTACCGTAATAACAGCTCGCATATACGGATATTTGTGTACGAACCCCGTTCATGTATTTCCAAATTTCACATTATGGATCCTGTTTATAGTGGTATTGTCATATCATTGACTTTACTCCGGTTGCCAGAAAACAACCACATTTGAGAATGTATTAGACTGCGAGACACAGTCAATGAAAGATTTTCTTTAGACAAGACCGCATTGTTCAAATTTTTGAAATCTTTTATTAGACTGCGAGACACGATCATATTACTCAAAAACTTTTTGTTTTCACAACAATCCTGCCATTTTGTTGACTGGTTTACATTAATTTACAATCAAAATAGCTAATAGCTTTTTTATCGCTTGCAAACTTTTAAATGTTGTAATTAAGGCATGGTACCGTCTCTGAAAATGCTAAGCAGTCTCTTGTATGCACTGCGATATTGAAGATAGAAAAGAATAATATATAGCTAAAAATCCCTTACTATTTTAAATCCATTTTTTTATAAGGCACCGCTGTCTAAAATAAACGTTGATTTCTCACTGCTTTCAAGTAGTTCTCCTCGTTGAAATATTTTTAGACATCTTTCATTCTATTCTAATTGATCACATTAACTTCTACGACAATAAATCATTTTTTATTGGAGTCGCACGTTTTGATCCTCCTCCAGTCTTTTTAAGAGTTTTGACTTTGATTGACTTCGTTGAAACACGCATTGTGTCATACGTCAATACTTGGTCACTTTCTACCCAGCAAATCTAATCAATGTGTCATTAATTTGACGTTAATTAACCAAACGTACTCTTTTAATTTGCCAGCGGTACATCTCATCAAATGACAGCCATGTTTAAAATGTGATTAGCGAGAACTCGTTTATTTCCTAATCGCCTGAGCTGATTTCGAAACTGCTAATTGTTGATAGCATGAAGAATAATATTTGCTCCTGTATATCACGATATCACAGATTTCCATTTAGCTAATGAGACGTGAAGTAAACAATGGAAATTCTGATCATGTTTCCTGATTGGTGGTCACATTTTCCTTTTATATAAGTGGCCAGTTTATACCCAATCAGTAAATGACAGCTAAAATCAATTTTTAGGGATTAAAAGTTCTTAGAAAAATTATTAACTTAAAATAGAAATGAAATGAAATAAATAAATAAATAAATGAATAAAAAATTGAGCAGAGCAGTTAACTTTTATCTATATTTGTACTATTCGTGGTTGTATTGGATAACAATGTCAGGAAAGCAACTTACATTTTTTATCTATCAGGGTCGACGAATTAGTTTTGAAAGTGGAGACCCAATATATCGAGAGCAAGGACTTTTGTGTTAGGAAAGACAAAACTTGTCTTAGTATCTCTGAAAAAAAGAGGTGTTCCGCCAGTTTAGTTGTGTATAGTGTCACGAAGAACATTTATCACCAAAACAATCTTTTCATTGTTCGAGATTAAATTTGCTTTCAGAGACTAAGAAACTATTAAGCAACTTCGAACATTGAAGCTAAACCTTAATTGTTAGAGTTGTATTCGGAAATGAAAATGAAATCGATTTTACGCGCATTAGCAAAGAAAAATAATCAATAAAAACAATTTCAAATTTTATTGTCATTTGTCATTTTTGTAAAAGAAAGCATAAAGGTTGGTTGCATTTCTTGATTAAGTGCAAAGCTGAAAATCTTTTTTTTAAAAAAGCTGCCATCTTTAAAAATAAAAATAAACGGGAAAGGAAAAAACGAACGAAATGCCACAAATAGAGGGGTAAAACATACGGCAGACGACAGTGTGTGTGTGTCAAAGTGTTGTGAATATTAGAGTAAAGAGATGTTTCCCACAAAAATTTCGTCTTAAAACCATACAATGTTATCAAACCACAAAGCAAGTATGGACAGTACAATACACGCGTGAGTAAAAATGTGTTTACACCTCCCAACATGGCGGAGAATAAAAAAACGTCACTAAGTAGGTTTTGTAATTTTTTTATTAATGAAAAGTGTACACGTGCGTATACTTAAATGTGGGCGAATTTTCTTGCAGATATTTATTATATCAATGGAAGCTCAGGATGTTTCACTAACCAGAATATTTTCGCGCCAAAAACTAGCAAGCGTTAAATCACCTAGTAAGTAATTAACTCCCTGGGAAAGAGGAAATTTATTGCACTATATAATTTTAAAACAGCCGCCTGCAGAATATTCTTATTATATTGCTGTTTGATAAAAAACATTAAACCAAATAAAAGAAAGATTGAGGAAATTTGCAGACGTGAAACAGGAAATGTCCAAGCTGTACAAATCTTTTTGTAGAAACAAAAATCAGCGTGGATACACAAACGTTCGAGTTAAAATTCGAGTTAAAATGCGAGTTAAACGAACTTTCGTTGGCAACACACTCTTAAAAAGCAATATGACATTTGCATGGGAAAGTAGAAAATACTGTGTCGTTTTTTTTGTACTGGTTTCGTGAAAAGCACGAAATGAATCAATGGGAGACGGATATGAATGACGTCACCATTTTATATGACAACATACACGACACGATAGATAGATAGATAAAAAAGACATGATATGTTCCGGTGGGTACTGTGATCGTTTATTGATTACTGTTACTCATTTTATGACTGTACATCTATAATAATCATGCATCCAGTGAAATCTAGTGAGATACAAAACTTTAATACTTTTTTATACTGCACAACTGTTGTTAAGCATTACGTCAACCTCGTCCCCAGATCTATTCCTTTCTCTACGGCGCTACCCATTTTGAAAAAAAAGTGCTGGCTACGTGTTTATCCATATTCTTAAAAAAGGAGAGGAAAGTCAACCTTGTTCCCAGTGCCCTTTTATGTCTATCTGATAGACTGCCTATTACATAACGCAGGAAAACTTTACGCTTAGGGAGCTGGGAAAGCTACCATATTAAATGCTAAGACAACAAGGTGAACTTTCTAAGGATAAAACGCGGCATACAAAGGTCCTTCGAAAGAATGTTTGGTTAAAAACTTGCATATTTCTGCAACATAACAGGATTACAAGAATCTAATTTAAAATAAGTTAAAATATTTTAGTTATTCTTCTAACGATGGGGTGCCATGCATCTCGTTTGGTATGCTTTCAATCACCTTTAATCGTATTTTCTAGAGACTCCGCCTCATTTTAATACTTTGTAACGAGAAAGTGTTGACAAACCATCTCTCCACCATCGTTCTCCATCGTGGAGTATTTAATTAACCAGAAGTTAATGCTGGTTTTAAGTATTTGATGTAGAAAGCAGATACGTCTGAAGTGCTTGTTTAAAGTTGTGCACGATTTTGTTATTATTTATTTCTTTATTTCGTTGTGTTTTTTCGTTTATTATATATATTCTGCAGAAATATCTTCATGTGTCGATAAATCAAAGTTTAATTGTTGTGTCAGTTAACTCATTAAACTTATCCGTGGCGGAAGTTCAAATGGGCTCTGATGAACAACGTTTAATTATTGGATAAAAATATTTTAGGTTAGTCAAATTGTTGTGGGTTGAGGGAGATTAAAAAAATTGACAAATTATTGTCCAAGATTTGAAAATTTCAACCACATAAGAAGATCGAAGGGAAATCCGGTAAGGCCTATGTTGTAATGTACTTTTTTTGTACTTTCTTCAAATAAATATTTATAACTACTGAGTGGGCGGTAATTAACACCTTTTTCATCATACAAATTATTACTGCGAATATACCTGATACGCCCTAAGTGGCGGTAATTGCCCACAAAGAGTTTGCGTTTAATGTTATTAACTAACGTTGAAAATGACTGGTATTAAAACGGTCGGTGTAAAATTAGGGCCGTTTTAAAAAATAGTATACACACGTTGTACACTATTTTTCTAAACAACACAAAATTTTCCCTGTTTAATTTTTCTGTTAATTATTATTACAACTTTCAAATTATACTATAATTATAATTACAATTGTAATTGGTACGTAACCATTGAGAAATACCCTTCACCGTTTGATTAATCGAGCCTAGCTTGTTGGTCATTTCAAGCAGAATTTTTATTTATGTTAGTGCTTTAGGTTGCTCAAAAGTTGTCGCATATTAAAAAACTTTGTACAAATTTTTTACTTCGAACGTGTACATTTTTAGTAAGGTTTGAAATTTTCTGTTGTCCTTTATCACAGCAAGAAGTTTTGGCTTTTCTTGAAAATATATTGAAACTTGAAAATGTCGTGGATAAAAGAGCATTTGATGCAATTTGTATATTATGGTTTTGTTGATTTATGTATGCATGTATTTATTTCTTCAAATTAGAAAAATGTTCATGTTTTCATTCTCCTGGTCGGCAAATGTCACGTGATACTTTTAAACCAATTACAGGTCCGTATTTTTCAGAGTAGCCATTTTGATTTGAGGGAAAATACGCCGTTCAAGCAGTCACCTTTTCATAAATAGGGCCTGAATTTTTCGTAGAATATTTGTTTTCTAACTTCAAACCAGACATATTGTGTAGTTTTAGGAGAGTTTTTGCTAGTTTAGCTTTAGTTTAATTCAGATTCTTGTAGTTCTTGTATAACTAAAGCTTCTCCTGTGAGAGTTGGGCCGTGAAAGGTCCGTGTTTTCCTTCAACCAAAAGGTGTACCACGTGATATTCAGACCGGGAGAATACGTACTATTTTCTTGTTGCTTGATGGTTCATAATTTCTGAATTATCTTTTCAAAGTGTTTAACGATATTAATTACTGAATTAATTAATGAAAGACAAAAAAATTAAAATGCGGAACATAAAAGTAATGTTAGCAGAATATCTCATGAGATGATGTTTAATATTGTAAGTATTAGCACCTCCTCAAGACGTACTATCATATTTATATTTATTACATACAATTCGTAGAGAAGGCGTGTCTACAATGTCAGATTCGCAACATGTAGTCCCGGGGTCACAAAAAGCTACCATTTTTCCGGTATATTCAAAGTTATTACGTCATCGAGTGTAGCCATCTTGCTTAAGTTCATCACGTCTGCGAATTGCAACATCATGCAATCTTGCCATTAGAAACAAAAGGATATTGTCATTGCCTGAAAAAAAACATATTTACTCACTGTGCGAATATGTAACAGAGGAAGAACATTTTTATAATATCCGCAAATTTATTGGCCATTAAAAAATTGAATCGATTTGCTACAAGAATAGGCCTTAGTTTTTATCATGATGGTAGCAACTTTTATTCTCGTTCCTAAGGCTTCTTTAGCTCAAATGGGAGCTTTAAATGCCCTAGGGCCCCCTTTTGCAGTACCGTCGTTGATAGCAGTATCAGTAGTAACTGAAAACGCTATCCTTGGTAAGTAATAATTTTGCTTTCAGGCATGTGGCTAGTGCGCCATCATTTTAAGAACATCAATAAAACATATCCAGCTTTAGTGAACAGTCAACCTAGTGGGAAGAGAGTGAAAATATATTAATATAAAATCTACTAATCAAGTAAAAATTGCACGATTTTTTTGACATAAATTCTAAACTCAAAAACATAAAGAGTATATTCTTAAAAGCACAACCCGCCTCGTTAACATTCTTACAAAAATGCGCGCACGTTGATCTGTAAAAAAATCAAGGGCTCTGAAAATACATTTCCTCTAGTTTTTCACTACTTTCTTCAGACGAAAAGAAGACCTCCTTCCATCAATTAATAAATATGGAGAATATATTAAAAATCAATAATTTAATATAATAAAATATTAAAAAAAAAATTAAAACTATGAGTCATAATTTATTTTCATATATATATTCATTTCGTTTTTTTTCGAAATCTCTCTTTATTAGCTCATCATTAAAACTGTAAATATGCAATTAAGAACCAATCAATGTTACATGTCATTTTTTTTGCTGAACTTTTCCCATGTCCTGCTGCGTCAAGGTTTTCACCTATCATTGCATCGGTCATACGTTAAATGACAGAATGACCATATAGGTTTTGCAACAATATGTTTGGTATTTCCATGATGGTACTTAATGCAACATTAATGAGAAAATTGGTACATTGTTGATATTAATGGCGAATCAGCATTTATTAAAAATTTTAAACAACATGCGAGGGCTCTGAACCCACGCAAACATGTGAGTGCTTGAGTAACGCTGGGAAGTCACACATGTCACCTTTATCACATTGAACTCTTAAATTGATCTCACATTCTGGACTAAATTGAATTAAATTTTTTTGATTTATTTATGGAGTTCTTTTGGCACCCTTCACCATTGTAGAGTTATCCTTCTAGCTACCATCATGTATAAATTTTTGTGGCATGAATTCGACCATTGATTTCTTAGTGTGATAGTTGTTACAATTTGGGGAAAACAGTCGGTAGTGAGATTCGTGTAAAAAACAGACTTTGGTCCCGTACCTTGTTGTTTATTCCAAATATACTATACTATAATTTTTTTATTATCTAACCTTTTTTATTACAAAACTTGCAAGCAATGAAGTCTTTAGTATTTATATCTCTAGTATCTCTAGTATTCATTGTCCTACTTCAGGCCCTTATTCGAGGTCGCAAAAATTCAAGGGGAACACTAAATCAAGTGATACGATATAAAATGACTTAAACTCTTTCGCATCCAACAAAAAAATGTTTTTGTTTATCTGATTCTACCAAACATGAGCTTGGCTTATTTTTAATGGTTTTACACCAAGCAACAAATTAGTCTGTGTTTGCTGACAAATTGAGCAGCAGCGAGGCTGAACAAAAAATTATTGTTGTTTATTATAAAATTAGCGTGGTTGTTGAAACGGGAAATAAGTTCACACTGCATTGTTTTGTTTGGTAGAAAAAACAGCGGCTGCACAGTTTAGCATCCCGGATAACACAATTAGAATGTCGACCAGAAAAGTTTAAAAGTTATCAAGTTAAATGTGCCTCGATTAAGTTAAAATAAAAGCTAATCCAAACTAAAATTGAGATAAATATAAAAAGGATATGCCCTAATGAAAATCCCCATTAAGTGGGATTATCTTTGTTCCGTAGTCGAGCTTGGACTCTGTTCTCGTTTCCGGATCAAATTTGAGACAGCAAACAATACATACAAAAAAGTATCCGGAGCTATTCTTAATTTTTGAATGTTTCGCGCGTCATCAAGGTGTTCCGCGGGAAAATGAATTTAAAACTTTGTGTTCCATTTAAAACATGAATAATCCGGAATGTTATTTTGGTTGTTCCTACAAACGTGTTAATCATATATATCTCCCCTAAGAGGAAATCTGTGAAGAAAGGAAAAATAATTTAATGCAATTTTGTATTATGCTAAAACTGAGAAGATGTTTCAAAACATGAATCTGACTTCACAGGCGTTCACTCGTTAAGATGGCTTCATTACATGAGACTTCCTACTAAACTTATTCGTCATCAGAATTTTAACTGACTTTTAAAAAACTTTGACATCTCGTATACGTCCTCATTTATTGGTGTAAGTTACATGAAGAAACTTTAATTCACGTTTATAGAAGACTGAGAAAAAAAGGTAATAAACATCTAAATTTTTATTGTTAGTTTTTACTCTTTTTCGTTGCAGCTTAGTTTATAAGTTTTTTGTAAACAAGTTATTGAAAATTTATTGACCTGAAATCGAAATCCAAATCTATTGTACAAGACTTTTGGGGGATGCCAATAACATACAATTATTTCGATAACATTTTTTTTCAAAAACTTTTTTTACTTTGTAAGGCAGTTTTTATTTTGGTTAAATAAAACTAATTATGCCACTTTCAATGAAGTGTAAACCGGGCATTATTATTCGTGTTTGTTATTCGAACAGATTTTTGAAACTGATCAAATACTGTTGAAAGCAAAAACAAATTTTAAAGTCTGTAATTACTTTAGTGAATATATTTTTAAAGACTTTTTTGATTCAAAGATTTACAGACACTTCAACCCGTGGCTATCTACACAAACAAATATATAATACCATAAATTTTATACCAGACAGATATTGTGCTGAAATATGTTGGCATGGAATAGTTCTATGATAATTTGATAGAATGTGAATTGAGCTGTTAAAACATAAGATGATGGATGCCAGCTCAGAAGAAAACTATTTTTTCTCGTGATATTCTGTTTTAACAAAAAATGTGGCTTATTTCATTTCATATTTAAGTATGCGATAAAGATATAATAAGTTTTAATACATTAAAAGAAAAAGAAAAAGACAATACTAATCAAGTCAATAGCATTTGCCTTACTAATCCAAACCAATTATTTCTTTATCTCTCACGAAATCATATCATGAAATTTTAGATCCAGGTGTTAACAAGAAAACTTTCACGAGATAGCATTTGTATTAAAGTTGAAAAGAAACCGAAGAATTCTCTCAAATAACATTAACGAATATTTTAAAAACAGAATTAGATGAGCGATAGGGATTTTTTTTTCTCTTCTCGTTAATCATAACATGCGGATTGATGGTTTAATTTTTCGTAATTAATCATTTAAATTGAAGCTGTAATCACCCACTAATGGGCTTCCTTCAATGTTAAAGAACGTATTACGAAGCTGTAATTAATGACCAGTTACCACAAACTGTTAATGAAGTGTTTAAACAATAGCTCTTCTAAATACAACTATAAACAAGGCGATGAACTAGGTTATTATTATCATTTTATTTCTACGCCGAAGTGAACGCACGTAGGAAGAATTGACTCATAAGAGGTACATTTTAATTTTTTTTTCGTGCATATATTTGATGTAATGTTTTTTTTTATTTATATAACATTATTTTTTCATGAAGTAACTTCTATGTAGATATATTACATAATTATAACACTTTCTCTATCTTTCTAGTTTATATAACATTAAGTTTCTTGTAAAGAACTTGAAAATGCTTTTTATGCGAGAAACTTAAATTTCTAGATTCATGTAGTTTTTACTTGAGTTCGCCGTATAATCAAGATCGTTCTGGAATTTTTTGAATTTGTGCTTAACAATATTTATTGTTATCAAAAAAACATGTATACATAAATATAATACATATTAAATTTAAACTTTTATTTCTTATATTATTATACCACATTGTTTTAACAATACCATTTGTTTTTCCACTTCAACGCTGCATGCAAAATTTGCGCAATATTTTCACACATCACACAGACTTTCAAATTTCATTTTTTTAATTTTTAATCACTTATATTCACTATACAAAAAAACACGTGGTGTCCATATATTGTAAAGAATTAAAAATACCAAATGATAAGTCCTTACTGACATTGTTCACTAAACGTGATGATGTGCCGTGTTTACAAAAAGTAGTTGATACGTTAAACCTAGGTTAAAGAGGAGGGTAAAATGTTGATAGTAACTTGTTTTTTATTTCATTCTAGATCAAAAGTCGTCAACCGCTCCAAAAACTATTGAAGTACTCAGAAAACACTGCGAATAGAAGAAAAAAAAGAGAAGTTCCTCACAAAGATAAATATCTCAAAAATCGAAGGACAGTTTCAAGACGTTTTATAGCTAGTGTAAACCAAACTTTAAACCGACCAGTAGCTGTAACAGCGTTCAAAATGGCTAAAATCCACTACGCTTTATTTTTATTATTTGCTGTGCATGGGATTGTTTACGCATGTCCACAACAGTGTCATTGTAACGGAAAGAAAATGACTTGCGAACGTATGACACTTACGAAGGATGTATTAAAAACATTAGTCATACCATCAAACATAACCGAAGTCGTTCTGGATGATAATGAACTCAGCGAGCTATCACAGTATAGTCTAAGAAATTTCAAACATTTATTAGCATTAAGAATCACTAATAACAGATTAACATCTTTACCCGATAATCTTTTTAATGGCTTTAGCAATCTGAAGAGCTTAATATTGAATAACAATCTATTAACGTCGCTTCGTTCGGAAATATTTAACGGTCTTGACAACCTTCGTCGTTTGGAAATCAAGGACAACAAAATACAAGAATTAACCCCCGGCGTGTTTAACGATTTGTACTTCATACAGATCATTCGATTGTCCGGAAACGAAATAAAAGAGGTGCCCGACGGGGTGTTTACTCCGTTAAAATGGTTGCGTGATTTGTTTCTTACGGGTAACAAGCTGGCTCGAATTGGTGAGAAAGCCTTCCAGAATCTAACCATGAATCGCTTGCTATTGTCCAGCAATAAATTAACAACAATACCAGTAAAAGCTTTCAAAGGTTTTCAAATATCTGGAAAAATGATCCTTTTAGATAACCCCCTGGATTGTCACTGCGAGCATGCGATGAATTATGCAGTCCGCTTGCCGAACCTGCGAAATAAAGTATGGGGGTATTGTAAGACGCCATATTACATGTTGAACAAACATGTAATGCTGGCTCATAACGATATGCAGTGTACTTTATGTGATCTACAGCCGTGCACAAATGGCGGACACTGCTCTGGAAACAAAACAGCATTTAACTGCGCATGCCCGGAGAAGTTTAAGGGAAAATCTTGCGAAGTAAGCATATGTCAAGCAGAAGTGAAGTATATCACAAAGATTGTAGAAGTTCCTGTCATTAAAACTGTTGACGGCGGGAGCACTATCCCTTTGAAACAGAAAATTATAAATAGGACAGAATACATCGTCGTGAAGAAGAAGGTCCACAACAGAGATGACCATCAGAAACTTATGATTTTATACGCCATGTGTGCGCTAGAATTCATTGTCATTCTATGTTTCGTCGCGTATTTTGGCTTAAGAAGGTATAATGATTGGAAATTACAGAAAAAATATGAACATGAAAAAAGTCGGAAACTATTATTGAACATACGAAATGAAACGAACGCTAAATTAGCGAAATCATTATGTCAAAAGCAGGAAGATGAAGAATTCCCGTTCGATGTGAAAAATATGATTTTAAAAGGAGCTGTTCCTGTATGAAAGTATTTTCTTATAATATAAAATTTACCTATATATATATATATATTTAAAAAAAAAACATTATGCTAAAAGCTGGAATCTTAGGAATTACTACTGACAATAATAGGAGCATGTGATTGGTCAAAAAAAATTAGGCGGAAAACCAAACTCTATTTTTTATAAAGTTATTCCGTTGCTAAAAATTAAAGTTTAGCTAGCTACCAAAAAAACGTTGCATTAATAGCTTTTCATTAAAAACACGACATGTATAATTGCTCTCTTAAAAAAATTGTGATGTTTTCAAAATGCAGGCCAAAATTGTTCGCATTTATAGTGACTCGTTGAAAGAGTCACGTGACAATCTTGTTTTGTATATTGTATATTGTTAGTTTGTTTGTTGTTGTATATAATTATCATTATTATATTTTCGAATTTATAAATATTAGAGAAAAAGAAACAATGTTAAAGATTAAATTGTTATTTCTCTAAAAAATAAACAAGACTGAAAATAAAATGCTAATCCCCAGACCTCTATCTTCAAAATGCAGAATGCTAAGAACTCTGTCGACATTCTGGAAAATTATTTATTAAAGACGGTTGAAGTAACTACTGTTCGATCCCATGATGCACTTGTGTAAAAACAGACCGATCTTCGTTAGTTCGTTAATCGAATTAAAACTTGTCTCGCTTAGCCCTGATTTACTTACTAAGATTTACACAGAGACAATTAATATCAGGTATTCCGCATCGCGGAAAATTAAACTACTGGTAGATTTTTTGCTGAAAACAATTTGTGAGTGAAATTCTGTTTGAATAATCAAGCAAAACTTGTTTTGCAAGTTTCAAAGAATTTCAGTAAATTAAATTTTGTGGCTACGTTTTTGTTTAAGAAATATTTTTTAATAAAAGTCCGAATAAAAAAAAAAGACATTTGATGACATTTTTGTGGCTTTTCGATTCGTCTACAACCTGGTTCCCAGTTGCGTTTAGATCTTTTCTTTGTGTTGGAGATCTTTTTTGCGTCATAAAGCGTCTGAATTTATACAATACACCTAATAAATAATTTTTTTGGTGGGAACGTCATCCTTTACCCACTTTGCCACGTGAAAAAAAAATCTGATTGGCTGAAAGATTTGTTGCTATCTTTGTTTGTGAGAACGACACAAAATTTATACTTTGCCATGTGTTGAGAAAAAACTTGCTTGGGTGTGTTTTGAGAAAAGTTGGAAGAAAGATTGGCAACAATAACAAAGTGGAACTACATCCGAGAAATTTTGCGTCAAAGATTTTACGTCGAAACAAAGGTCTACGAAGAAACAATGAAGCAATCCTGATATTAGCACGGGATCTCATAAAAATACGATCATCTATGTTATTATAGCAACCTGAATACCATTGACGTCAATACAATGTCAAAAATGCTGACACTTTCTTTGAAAGCTTCCCCACAACGAGCACTTAAAAATCTCTGATCGAAACTTAATAGCCTGCTAGAAAATGCGTTTCCAGTCCCTCAATATTTTGTTTACAGGTTGGAAACTAATGTAAACAGGGGAAATAATTTTCGTCTGGAATAATTTTCAATGCCAGGGAGAATTTACACTAGAAACCACTAAATGATGATAAGCTTTGGACATATACCTTTCTATAATAACAGCCGTCGTCTGTCTGTCTCTGCACAAAATGGTACCGCAAGTAGCGAGACACGCGAAATGCGGTATATGGGGTATACGGGGCGAACCCGTGGATATATCCACGGGCAACCGACTAGTCTACAATAATAGTCAAAATAAAAATTAATATAATAAAATGAAGACGTTGATAAAATTTACCACGGGTTAACGACTAAAATGACATAGATAGGATATGCATATTCAAGTTCTCTTTTCTGAAAGTACTTAAAAGTCGATAATAAGTTTCATTCTGGCTTTCTTGAAGATATCATATCTTGAAGAGCATTCAAGACATGATAAACATTACACATAATTATTTTGGGCCAGCCAAAACTAAGAAAAAAATTAATGGTGGTGTAAAACAATTGATTTTAAAAACTCAGTTTATTACTTCATATTGTATGTTTAACATGTGTTTGAAATTATATGGTTAAGGATATTTAAACATGATGTTTTAAATGAAATGATTGAGCGCGTTAAAGTGACAAAAAGCCTGGGACCGATTTTGCTTTAACGGCATTGGATATTTTGGAGGAAAATCCTTTAATTTGCTATATTAAATGGCATGTCACATGGCAATGTTTTCAGACTACTTGTAGTGAATTGGCAGAATATTTAAAAGAGTTAAATAGTTGCCCAGCTTAAGAGATTAATAAATTGGGGTTGGGGTTGGAATTCAATCATTTTTCTGTTGTTAACTTATATTATGAAATTACAGATTCGCTGTGTTGAAGTTGCTCCTGACCTATAGAACCAACCTCGTCCCCAAACTTCGGGAGAGTTTTGTTCTGTTTCTTGTTGTTGCAACTGCCCCAAACATTGGCGTAAAGTGAGCCATTTTAGACAGAAAGTTTTCTCATAAGCATTCAACAATCACTTCCCCAAAGTTTTTAAGTGAGTATTTACCAAATACTCGATTATTTACCAAATACCCGAGTATTTATCAAACACATCCGAATCTTAAAAATGGATACCACGCGAGATATGCTAAGCATACAGTTTCTGATTTTCTCTGATTTAAACTTCCGTAATTTGAATATCTCCAGCGGGAGTTCTGTTTGTTGCCAGCCAATACGACGTGCCTCGACAGATACTTGTGGACCAATGTGCCTCCACAAGATATCTATGGCCTACGCTCAACTGCGCAACCTCCCTGCACCGCCCTGGTTCACTACTTAAATGTATAGTTCAATTATTCAAGACTGTGAGCAGGACTATCAATAGTGTCCTTTATGGTGTGGGGGACCTTGATAAGGCAATTGTCTGGAGTCTGGGAGACCCAGGCTGTCAAGTAATTTCAGCTGTAGGTGGGACGATTAAGAAATTATAACCATATTTTAAACATATTTTAAGAAATTATATTGATATTATAAGGTATATTTCAGTGATATTATACAAGTGTGTATCAGGTCCTTTAGTCTACGTGCTTGCAAAATTGTACAGAAGGAAATGACGTAATTATTAAAGGGAAACGTTAATAACATCAAAGATGGTGCATTATAAGACGATCTTCATTATGCTACACTGCACGAGCTTTAACTTTTGATAGCAAATAAACTTTAAAATAAAGTATTGTTCATTGGATAATTAAACAATTTGTTGCACTGTTAGGATTCTTATCGGCTTAAAACTCATTTTAGCCTCGTTCTCATAAAAAAACGAGGATTTAGGCATTAGCCTGGATAAGTTTCGGGCGTCCAGCCTAGCTGCGCTGTCTCTATCTATCTATCTATCTCTCTATCTATCCCCTCAGGCGATTTTAAAGATTCTGCCTTCGCTGGCGGAAATCAACTAGATCCGAGTGTTGTGAATGCTTTCATGCTTCCACTGCTTGAGGTGTTTAGCGCTGCTTGAAGTGTTTAGCGCTTGTAAGGCCTTTTTCTATACCGAGGTAATTGAGCGTGTAAACTGGCCTGTCGAAAAAGTGATGTAAAATCTCCCACTTAGTATCAAAGTATCTTTTTTTTGTCTATTGTGTCATATTATTTTAATTTTGCATAAAAGAAGAAATTATGTTCGAACTGCCGTTTTTAATTTTTTGATTTAGGTCACGTGGTTGCTCAGAAATGCCCCCAAAGCGGTTTTTTTAAAAAGACCAAATACGCCAAAAGATCTGTGAGAAATTTCAGGCGGAAAAAGCTATAATTATAAAATTTTGGGATAGGTAATCCAAAATTGAAAAGTACAACCTCTTCTCTGGATAATTTTTGGTGTAGATTTTAGAAATATTAATCGATAGTAGTCGCAAACGGGAGATTTTTATGTGTTTTTTTACCGCTGTGTTGAATTGCGACAAAAGCTCCAGAAAGAGCAAGTCTTTAAAGCTGAAGTAAGGAGCTTTATTGAAACTGAGAAAAGGAGTATCAAAAGAAGTCGCAAATATATTTGGTGTTTTACCAAATACACTTTTGACATGGAAATATATGGATAAAGTCTTTTAAGGCTTTTTAGCAGTTTGACAAAACTGCTTATAAACAATTCAAATTTTGATAATTGAGAATCAACAATTCCGTAAACACTATATTCGTAAAAACTATTTTTGAATGTCCCTGTACTTTCCCTATTCAAAATGAGTGCACTTACAACTAACAGAGTCATAACCCATTGGATCGTTCCTCCTATGGCTCCCAGTATACCATAAAACATATTACCAACACCCGGAGTGACGTCTTTACATGCAACACTAGACATAACCCTGTTGGCCATATGATTGCTGACATTTTGTGACGTTCCCTAACTTTTCTAGGAACTTGTAAAAAAAATGTACTTTGCTTGTATTGAATTTTTAGGGGCGATTTTTTTTGGAATTTTGAAAACTGCTGACATTCATATCATGGTTGTAAAATGTTGTATTAATTACATGTATGTCGGTTACCAGTTGGTTACCAAAGTGTTGCTAAGGAGATGTTTGGTTTCTAGAAATAAAATACAGATCATTAAAAGGATATATCGATCCAAGTCTTTTCTGAGCCTAATGACTTCTGAGCCTAATTCCGTCATAATATTGTTTTTCCTTACCTCGATCATCTCGAACTAAAACTGATGGATGGCATTAGCATATATATATACCACATTCAGACCATTTTCTAGCACTACACGGTATATATAATCTGTAAAGGCGGGTTCACACTTCATTTGCCGTAGTCGCACGAATAAGCGACCATGAATCTGCACATGCGCAATATTTATTTTTAGCATACTACGTAATTTTCTCTCATTCGCCAGTATTCGTCGCAGTAGTTGGAATACGTTCAACTACCACGGCGAATGGGAATTTATCAACCAATCAGATTTCGAAATGCAATTTCAAAACGAGGTTTGGAATTTCAAAATGAAAACAAAGTTGATGAGAAAGAAAAGTTTAACTTTTTGTGTGCAATATTTAATGTAAACAATGAATATCTTATTATTGAGTATAATATTAAGTATGATAAATTAAAAAAGGGCTACAATGTGCTAAAATGGAGTAAAGTTAACTAACTGGTTGTACCAAACTAAAAATTTGTTATCTGCAATCTAATTCTTCGCGCTAGTGTGAACTGCATTCTTTCATTCGCAACGAATAGATTCTCCTTTTTCGAACGACTACGACGAATGACTGTGAACCCACCTTAAAGCAACAAGTAAATTGATATAATACCTTTTGAGTTTTAAAATACACACCAATTTTCTTAACAATACATGCCCTAGAGCATGTTAGCATAGGTCACAATTTGTACGTCTAATTTGCATGGTTGACGAACCCCCTTTACGAACTATACTTTTTTGCGCGAGAAACCATTTTTTTGGTATTCAATCCGCAAAGAAACTACGAATCAAGGTCGTAGAATCACGAACTTAATTTTTAACCTAGAGTAGGCTTTTATTAACACATTCTGCAACTGTTCGAAGTTTATCACTTAAAATAAGTGAATATAGGCAGGCACCATCTCTCCTCCAGGTACACACGGGCCTAAGAAACGTGGTTTTACTTCATAGCTAAACTTAATATCCCGTACGCTACCCTGAACGTTCAAACGACCTAAAATATCGCAAAACATGTTAATTTCCTAATAAAATCCAACATCAGCTAAAAGAATTTTTAAACGAGATTTTAGTTAATTTGGATTATAAAAATACTTCCAAAGAAGAAAAAAAGTATTTTGAGGGAAAATATGAGTCTTGAGTAAAGTAACTAAGATTTTTTGTATAAATAATTATAAAATCTACTCCATATAAACATAATATAAATAATTGAAAATTACACTTCTTTGTTGCACTCTAATCATAAAAACCATAATCAATTTGGTATAAATTTAAAAATGTGAAATACAAGAAATAGACTACAACACAAACTGATTTGCAGTAACTTTCGCGCCAAAAATTTAAAAAATAAATAAATGAGGAATGTTTACATTTATGGCGGGCTCGAAAAACATGCAAGAATGTAACACGCGCCAATATTATTATTTATTTTTTAAAAAAATGCTGTTTCACTGAAATTGCTCCCTTAGATGACTTGCCAATGTTTACAAAAATTAAAAAGTTTTCAGTTTTTTCGCACATGCGCAAGCATTTTTGTAGGTAGAAAATATAAACAACAGACCACAGTAATCACAGAAATCCATCCAAAAAAAGAATTATTCGTCTAAATTAGTGAATTTTTGTAAGAAGAATATTTAAGAACATAGTTATGTTTAAGAACATAGTTAAAATTTAGTTCCAGTTCCTCCTGGATCCTATGCTACCAAAAAAAATCTTTTATCTTCAATAATAGTCATTTTACCCTGTGTGAGTCCTGCTTTTTTACCTTAAACAAAAGTGCATTGTTCTCAAAATGTAAACAAAAAAACTACGTCGCGTGAAAAAAGGTCTATATATATATATAAAAATATAATGATAAAATAACATAGTCTTACATAACATAGTATAACATAGTCTAGCAGAGAAACATACGTATATTTATTATATTTCACTTTTAAACCGTATTGCAAAAATTGGTTCACGCTAAGATTATTAACAAAATTCCAAAATTCCTCTCACAAAAGTATTCAAAAACCGTCTTACGACGGGGGTTGTATATTGTCTATTTTAAGTGTATTATTTGATTTAAATACTGGTCGCCCATTCTGAACCCTTGACTTAATTTCATCAAGCGCTTGCTCTACTTGCAGCATTAGTGTCTCATCATACTTATCTTGGCCACCCTCCACCACAGTACCCTCCTTCCCAAACGATTCATTATTATTTTTTGCAGCAGTAACCTCCTCCACATTTACTACACTATTCCTTGCCGCGGTATCTTCCTCCGCAGTTGCAATACTATTTCTTGCAGCAGAGCCTTCCTCCTCCGCAGTTGCAATACTATTTCTTGCAGCAGAGCCTTCCTCCTCCGCAGTTGCAATACTATTTCTTGCGGCAGAGCCTTCCTCCTCCGCAGTTGCAATACTATTTCTTGCAGCAGAGCCTTCCTCCTCCGCAGTTGCAAAACTATTTCTTGCGGCAGTGCCCTCCTCCTCCGCAGGTGATTTACTATTTCTTCCAGTTACTTGAGTCGCATCACCTGTGGACGTTTTCTCTTCATCATTAATGTTAATAATTTCAGGGTTGGTGGAATTTTTTGCGTACCTTTTCTTTAGCAAATCTTTATACCTGATCAGTACGCTCTCCCCCGTGATCAGTCGGATTTCAACAGAACGATCCTTGTGCACCAACAGTTTGCTTCCGACTAAATCTCGCTTACCACCGATCGACGACACTATAGCGTCATAATTGCTTTCGATGTACTTCTGCACATTACACGGTACATCTGCGCTAGGAATGAACCTTAATTCTTTCTCTCGGTCACCTTTCTGTAAAGAACCAGGATCATTGGTTTCGTTGTTGGTTGAACAAGTCACTGAAGTGTTTTCTGACGTATACGAAGTATCAGAAATATTTTTTAACGACTCGAAGAGCGGGTTTGGTGAATCAGCTTTTTCATCTATCACAATGGGCTTCTTGGACATACTAGTTGGTTTTGCGTCAGTAGTTGTGTCCACGTTACTAGACGTCGCATTGGTGTCGACGTGACTAGACGTCGCATCAGTACTCACGTGACTAGTTGTATCATTCATGTTCATGTGATTGGCTGTCACAGTTGTAGTTACGTGACTAGTTGTCGCTTTTGTGTTTACGTGTCTAGATGTCGCATTTGTGTTCACGTGACTAGACGTCGCATTTGTGTTCACGTGACTAGATGTCGCATTTGTGTTCAAGTGACTAGATGTCGCATTTGTGTTCACGTGACTAGATGTCGCTTTTGTGTTCACGTGACTAGATGTCGCATTTGTGTTCACGTGACTATTTGTCGCATTTGTGTTCACGTGACTAGATGCTACATTTGTGTTCACGTGACTAGACGTTGCATTCATGCTCACGTGACTGGTCGGTTCATTTATGTTCATGTGATTGGCTGTCGCAGTTGTGTTCACGTGAGCTGATACCGCAGCTGTAGTTACGTGAGTAGATGTCGCATTTGTGTTCACGTGACTAGATGTCGCATTTGTGTTCACGTGACTAGATATCGCATTTGTGTTCACGTGAGCTGATATTGTAGTTGTAGTTACGTGACTAGATGTCGCTTTCGTCGTCATGCGACTTGATGTGTCTGTTTTATTTATATGGCTAGAAGTCACATTTGTATTCACGTGACTTGATGTCATAATCGTACTGGTGTAACTAGACGACCCATTAGTTTTCACGTGACTAGCATTCGTGATCACGTGACGTAATTTCGCAATTGAGGCCACGTGACTAGATGTTGCATTTGTGGTCACGCGTGTAGATATCAAATTCTCGTTAGTATTTCTAGACAGCGCATGCGGAAATGTGTTGGCAGAATTCTTCTTCGTGTTTGAATCGAATGGAAACGACGTTATGTACGATTCTAGGTTCTCGCATGCGCTCATACTAGAAACTTTCTCCACGGAACACGCATTGTATGTGGTCGAAACTGGGTTCGTAATCTTTTGTCTGTTGTTGTTTATACCCTTACAGAGTGCGTCCAATATGGCGTTACTGGATGAATTCACAGAGCGACTCTTTGTCTCCGTATGCCTATTCAAACAAGATGTAACGGAAATCGGTTTGATAAGTGGATTACTAATCCAATTCACAGAGCGACTCGTGGTTTTTGCGTTCGTCTTCAAACAGGATGTCGTCGGAACAGAGTTTATGCAGTTAGGTATGGACCGTTGACGCGCACTAGTCTGCGTAGTAACGGAAATCGGTTTCATAACTGGATTTATAAACTGCGATATCGTATTCACGCTTGGATACGTGTATAGAGAAGCCGGGTTGATGATCAGATGGTTAGGTCTTGCTTTAGGATTTAAGTACCCTGACGCATCTAGGAATGTACTTCTGCAATTTAGTGGCACATTTACACTACGAAAGTCACTGGCAAAACAGGATTGTTTCTCAACCCTTGATATCGCAGGAGCAGTTGGTAGATGCGACAATCGACCTGCCACCGGGAAATTATTTGACGTGCGTATGGAGTGAACATCGGAAACCATCGGAATGGTTGGGCGAATGACTTGCGACTGTTGAGGTGATGCAGAAGCGATCGTTTCAGGTTGATTTGGTGTCACGCCTGATGGATCACCCTGGAAACCAAGATTCATCAGTTGTACCAAGGGCGAAAAAGCGTTTGGCGTAACTGTCGACATTACGTTTGGCGAAATAACCTGTGGCGTGTTATGTGGGGATGCTTGAGGACGTACAAGCCGCGGAGCGTTGTTCAGAACATATTGTTGAAAAAGTGATGTCGGTTGCCGGACTGATGGCATTCGCCGTATTGCAGACGTTGGAATTCGAGGAGGGTACACATTTTTATGGAAATTCGAATTAGTCGATTGCGCTAACATCATCATTCGAAAAGAGTCCAAAACAAATTTGTGTGGAGGAATTTTTAACAAGTCTGGCGTCGCACGTATTACTAATTCCTTTGCAAAACCGAACCAAGTCGGTGGAGCGAGTCCATTTGCCAGTCTATAATTGCGAAATCCAACAGCTAATTGATATACCAGTTGAACTCCTTTCCCTGAAACTTCTTTTAATTGCAAAAGCATATAATCATTTAGCAGTTTTAGTAACGGTGAGCGAGAAGAGACTACAGCTTCTACGAAACCCCTCACTTTTTCATAAAGAAATTGAACCTGCAGCAGGGGAAGTTCTTTCAACGGAGACTGCCAGTCTTGTGTCTCCAAAACTTGGCGAGTAACACATAAACCAACGATGCTGAGAAGATTTTGTGAAACTTCCTCCTCGGAAATAAAGTGTGTGCTATATGCGGCATATTTGATGACGTTGATGACGTCTTGGTAGGAACTTATCACACGTTTTGTATCCGCCACCGTCGGCATAGTTGTATTTGGCGGGAATAACGTTCCGATTGGCGGGAACGGCATCGCGTTATTTGACGTAATTCTATTGCCGCTAGACGTTACGATATTACTAACTGGAACAGATGAAACTTGATGAGTTACATTTGAAAACTCCGACTGTTTTAACACATCGTCGTCATCGTCATCGTCGATATCGATAACTTCTTGTTTCACACGTGCCACGGCAGGTAAACCCTTCTCCGCAGAGCTTGCATTGACCGACTCTTCCTGAGACACTGTTGTGCTGGTAACCTCATTCGTGGATAGAAACGGAGTGCTACTACAACAAGTAGTAGTAGCTGTTGTAGTTGTCGCAATGGGTGGACTATTATCAACTATGCCTACGTCATTCACCATCTCTGTCTCATAATTCTTTTGTGGGCTGGTACACGAAGTCGTTATAGTCGTGGCACTCGCTTTGGGATGTAGGGATGGCAACGTGCACTTCTTTCGATTGGGGCTATCAACTGGACTATTGTCGAACACGATTTTGTTAACTAAGTCTTTTAACAAATTCGACGTGGTCGAGTCAGCTTCATCTCGAACTTCTTCCGTGATGTCACTGGGAGCTTCCGTACTTGGTAACGATGGAGAGTCCGCAACACTCGAGTCAGACTCTTCATCGTGCTCGCTGTAGTCAGTATCGGAATCTTTGGTCGTTTCTTCTTCAGTTACGCCTTTCCGGTCTATCTTCTGTTTTTCAAGCAGCTTGCGAATGACAAAAGATGCTTTCAACTTCGCCGTACGTTTAAACAACCCCTCGTCTAACTTTTCCGTCTCGCTTAACTGTTCGTCTTTTATCCTTTTTAAGTTCGTGAACACATCCGGGACGTCGTCCATGTTATCCACCGCCATGACGTCGTCAGATGCGACGTAGTAAGGACGAAGCCTGCTGTTACCTTTCTGCTTTACGCTGTTTGACTCATGTTCCTAAAATAATATAAAACATATAAACAAATAGAAGAAATGAAAATGATATCAAAACACATCTGTACCATCACAGGCAAAGTGCTTAAGGAGCTGGGCAACCGGGCCAACAGGTTGGCTAACATTTGAATCAACATTGTTGGCCAGCATGTTGGCCCGATAGCAAACAACACTTTGATGAAGAAAAAATCATCCAATAGTCGGCAAACATTTCAGATTACAAACACCTCTTTTGGATGTTTTTGTTCGAATTTCGAAAAACGTCATTGACTAAGACATAAGCATTATAAAGTAAAATGGCGGTAAGGATGGATTTAGCACCAAACCCCAAAAGTTACGCTGGAAAGATGAAGATATCGAAAGGTTAATCGACTACTTTGAAGCTAGACCTTTTTAAGACACAGTCGATAACATTGCAATAACATTTCCTGGGTAAGCTTGTATAAGCTTGTATGTTTACTCCCAAAATTTGATTGCAAACCGACATGCAGACCCTAAGTTATGGGATCGTCAGCAAAAAATTAAGAGGCCTGGAACGAGCAAACGAGTATCGTTTTGGAAAAAAAATTATGTTAATCAATTCACCTTTATAATATCTATGCATTGATAAAGTTTAAACGCACATTCTAGAAAATGATGGTGAATTTTATTAGAGCAGCATTTTGCGCCGCTGTAATTAAATTGGTTTAGAGATTTTGGTGACCCAGCGATAGAATAAAGCTTCCTTGCAAAGTTAAACAAACTCGACTTTGTCAGGGAATTTTTGAGCGATAGCAAATCAGATCACTTGAAAATGGGTGAATACCCTTTTCATCACTTATGAACTTAATGGAAATCACACAAGAGATAAAATCGCCGTCCCAAAAATCTCAGTCACAATTTGCGCTCAGGCGCAAAAATCTGCTCTACGGAAATCCACCTTTATGCTGCAGAACTTAACAGTTGTTTAAAGTCTTTAGACCCCGAAAATTCGCTATTATTTTAATGTGACATCACAACTTATGCAGCATAATTAAAACCAAATCGAAGATCGTAATTACTTACACTCAAAAGGTGACCTCGATTTTCCTGACATTTTTTATTATGGCTGATAAACTAAGTGACTGTTCAAGAAAGAAGAAAAAATGAAATATACATGTAGGAAAAAAGAAAAAAAGGATGAAACAAGTACAAGCTGAAGATAAAAACATTATTTTAAAAAACATTATATTAAAATGAAATGCATATGCAGGGACAGGGACTTATAATAGAAAGTTTAAAATTTCATAAAAAACCCAAATTCCCCTGACATTTCATAAAAAAAACCAAATTCTCCTGACATTTCATAAAAAAACCAAATTCTCGACATTTTATAAAAAGAACAAATTTTCCTCACATTTCATAAAAAGACCAAATTCAACTGACATTTCATAAAAAGAACAAATTCCCCTGACATTTCATAAAAAGAACAAATTTTCCTCACATTTTGCCTATATTTTCAAAATTACTAACATTCCTGACATCCTAATAAAACAACTTAAAGTGGACGAGATACCTGATGTCAGAATTTTTTTTTTTTATCTGCTGTTAAGAAAAACTGCATGAACAATGATAATTTAACGGAATCGAAAGCACGAATAACAAAGCTGGATTCTATAAAAATTTCCATTGTAATTTAAATGGCACAACATAGATTCTATTCGTAAAAAAAATATTTAACCAAACTTACCTCTAACTTTCTCTTCTTGTTGTCAGGAGTATCTCTATTCGAAGTTGCGTCACTTGAATCTCTCTGGATAAAAAAGATTAAACAGTTAACAGAGTGTTGGAATAAACATGAATAGTGAGATTTACACAATAATAAGCGAAGCGTTTTTTCACTTAAACAATGTAAAAAATTGTAGCCGCAAGTGCTTCTCATCCCTCTGAAAGATAAGGCTTTGATTATGTCCCCATCTAGGGAGACCTACAATTTTGATTATCATGGACAGTCCCGTCCTTTGGGGACTGTCACAAGATTAAACTTACTTTTAAAAACAGTGTTATCTATTTAAAGTTTAAAAACATTTTCCCCTTTTTTTCCTAATTATTTTTTTATTTTTCAAAGTAAAGACATGATACATACGTAAATTGTTGAGCGAGGGAACATGTAAAATAGCAGTCAATAGGAGACAATACATGCGTTGGGACTCCTTAGTACGATATTTCGATTTTAACCATGAAATCATTCAAGTCAGCAAACTCAGGACTTTAAAACACCAAAGCAACATTTTTTTAGAAAGACAAAAACTACCTGTTCTTCTAAGACTCTTTTTTTCTTCTTCTTTTTTTTCTTTTTCTTCTTCTTTTCCATGTTTAATTGGACAAAGTTTTGAGTTTTCTAGATTTAACATGCATAAAGCATAATAACACAAAGAAAACATCATAAAATACTTCCCATAGATAAACCTTTGGGCGTCTATGTGCACAAATTTTACTACGAGAGAAGAAAATAACACATTCTATTATTAGCATTTTTTTTCTGTAGGTATCGACCTTAAAACATACTATTTTCCCTGCACAAATATTTTCACAAAAATGTTAAATTTATATGATTACTGGAATGTGAATCAAAAGGTTCACAAATATCATTATTCATTTGTCATAATAAATTCATTCAATTGCAGAAATCTATAAAATGAAAAATATCTTTCCCCGACTACTAACTTAGCTAGGAATATTAAAATCTGACTTTCCAGACTCATTTAGCCGGGGATATACTAACCTTCCTGACTCATATTATAGCCAGGGATATTATTTTCTCTGACTTTCCAGACACACATAGCCAGGGATTTTATTTTCCCTGACATTCTAGTCTCACTTATCCAGACACTATGGACCCTGCTGTGTAAATCTAATTCACCTTATTTAGAACAATCAAGCAAAGAAACATACTTCAGCTAATTTTTTCTCTCTTTTATGAACTGATTCCCAATAAGCATTAACCAGATCAATGCATCCCTCAAGGTTCTCTTCGGGTTCCCAACTATCTGCCCATTTGACTTGATAACAGCGATGACCATCCTAAGAAAATAAGGAAATAGGTTTGTAAAATATCTTTTCAATATTTCAACATAAAGCGTCTGTGAAACAAATCTTAGAGTTCAGAAATAAATTAAATAAACGTGCAATGTTAATTCAAATCAAATTGTGATGCTAGTCAAAATTAACATGTTACACTTTGAAGACAAGCAATCAAAATAATGCTGAGGTGTTATTATGTATCCACATAATAACACCTCAGCATTCTTCTGTTTACAATAAAAAAAATTTGGGATCCTCAAAATTATAGATAATTTGTACATTTAAATTTTAAAAATTGTATTTTTATGGTTTAAAATTGTGGGTTACAATGTCATATGGGTTACATTTCAACGCCGTTAAAAAGATATGAAAAACTCTAAGATGTTGATGTTCATTCTTCTTTCTTTTAGAATAAGAGAAGTATAGTTGAACTATCACGTTTCGTGCTGCGCAACGAAGTATCCGTCGTTCATAACCAATCAAGCCTTTTTCACAAGCTATTGGGATTGTCTCAATTTTCAGCAAACCGAGTCGGTTGTTATAAATTGAATCCCTGTAAGCAACTGTCCCCGGTATTTATCCATCAAATTTTGGATTTAGTTAAAATGAGAACCAACAAACTCTGGGATTCGAGAGTATAGGAAAAGGAAAATATATCTTTAAAAAGCGAAGAAGTACAATTGATTCATTTGCAGCAAAACCAAGACCTTTTCCGATTGACAGGTTTATCGGGCCAGACATCTTCAAAGCAGGACATCGTAATTTTAGGAAAGATTTGATGGCGTCTTCATCCTTTTTTGTGTTACGTCATGCCTCTTGTGCATCTTTTACTAATGTCTCTTTTCACTTCTTTCCATCCATCCGCACGCAAACAAAACCTTTCAATAAAACTTTTGTATTCGTTTTTTGGGTTTTTTTAAACAATGAATTTGAAAGATTTTACTCTCGCGAAATTTCCAGTATAATTTGCTTTTTCTCACTCATTTTAACTTTTAACAAACGTTTTAATAATTAACAACAACAAACATTTACTTTCCCTCGCAGCTGAAATTTGTTCGATCGAACATGTGATATCGAACATGGTATATTCGAAATAGAAAAAGGATCTTTAGACCTTCAAAATTAATTGTTACGCCACGTGTGTTGATTACAACAGTAGGTTTGTTATATTTGCATGGAGTGGCAGGTTGTTAATTACTGGTGATTGTTTTTATAATAATAATAATATAACGCAACGCTATATTTGATATTATTATACTAGGAACGAGTTTGGTTTTCGGTACATTTAGATAAGTGCTGAGCGAGATCAATGTTTGATAATCGAGACCAAACATCGCATAAAGATAGTGGTGGAAGGAAGACGATACGGCTGATTGGTTAATGAAGAATTTCATAGCGCAAACTCAGGTTGCGAAAAAGCTGGGAACAATAATTTATTTTTCCTATGACGCAGCGCATAAATTATCACGACTATATTTTTTAACATAATTTTCGCAATCTCGGGTGCACCGGTGTCGGTCCGCTGGCGAGGACCATATTTTTTTCTAAGCACGTGGAAACAAAGTGATTAATTTTAAATTTATTTCGTTTATCACATTTCATTTATTTTTTGTGCTTATGTAACGCCCTTCAAAGTTGCAGAGTAATGTCTGAGGAGACAAGTTCTTACTGTTGTTTATCGTCGTCAGATGATGGTAAGTACAATTTATTATTTAACGTAAATGCGTTTTTTGTTATCTCGCATTTAACTATGTATATTTTGCATTAGAATCCTCAAGCGAAAGTGGCGATGCATCTGCCAATGCAGGGTAAACAAAAGTTTTACATTAATATCGAATTTTTTAAATCGTATTTATACAGAATAGCAAACAATATTGTTCATACATCGGTATAAAATTAAATTTTTTTTTAGAAGTCAAAGAATCAAACTTATTTGAAGTTTCTGAAAGTAAGGAAATCCCCATAAGAAGGAAAAGTATATCTATAGGTATGCTACTTTTGCTCAAAGATATGAAGAAAAAGTCACAATTAATGTAAAATAAAAAAGACAGGGTTCTAATTTGAATATGATGTTTTATAGTTCAAAACATTGCGCTAGATAGACGAGGCCCTATGTTGGTGCTTATAATGCAACAGACTTTCGAATAAGAAACAAAAAAATGCATTATAGTTTCTTGTCCAGTGACGAAGAAAACACTGTTCCAGACATTTCATCTCTAAAGCCATTTAGTTTTGAGCCTGAAATGTCGTTGGAAGAGCAAGATAAATTTTTAAGTTCAAACCATGAAGACGAAGTTATACAAAAAGAAGACAATCGAATTGGAAACAATAATTGGTGTAAATGAGGTGGTCACTGTAGACCGATGAGTTTATTCTCTGAAAGTTTGTGCTGCAGAGATATAATGAAATTCCTGACGACTACTTTGAAAGTACAAATAATTTCGCCAAATATAAAGTCTTTCATATTTATAGTGATATCCATTTTATATCTTTAACATCCATCTGTCTTCAATTAATTGAAATTGTTAAATTGAATCGTGTTAAAAATAAAAAGTCCGATAAAAAAGGAAATATATACATTTTCCATACGCACAACATGATAAAAAGTTTCTCACCAAGAAATTCAATGAAGAAGGCCCGGAAAGCAACAATGATGAAGGGATTAAAAAAAATAGAATACCGAAGATGCGTTCTAATGAAGAAATACTATTTCCGGGATATTTAAACATTAATAGATAGGTGGTTATAGCTCTCATACTCTGTGCGGGAGACCGGCACGGATGTTTCGAAGCGGACAAAAATTTAACGAAAAAATAATTCGAATTACCCTCTCAGTTAAAACAGGATATCTCAAGAACGAAATAAAAATTTTATATTCTGTAAAAAGAATAATAATCTCAGATAAATTGTCCATATTATTAAAAGAAAAATTTTTTTGGACACCTATCCGAAATTGGTATATTTAGGCCAAAATGTCTAAAAATGACTTAAAAATTATCATTTAGATGAATGTCTTCCACAATATCTCTGGAATAAAGTTAAGGAAACATGTTTTTTATGGTCCACAGGTTAGGTTAAGTATCTGGAATGAAAATTACTTAATTTTATTACTGTCCGAAATTGTCCAAAGGGTTATTTTTGGGCCAAATGTGAGACCTATGTGAAAAACGGACTTTAGAGCCTCAATGTATGTTTAAAGTTCGTTTATTAACTGAATAAAAAACATTACTTTGGATTCTAAGGCCATTAAAGATGATGTAGATGACATATTAGTCTGTCCGAAATTGTCCAAAGGGTTATTTTTGGGCCAAATGTGAGAAATTATGTGAACAACGGCCTTTAGAGCCTGAATGTATGCTTAAAATTCGTTTATTAACTGAATAAAAAACATTACTTTGGATTCTGAGGCCATTAAAGATGATGTAGATGTAATATTTAACTGTCCGAAATTGTCCAAAGGGTCACTTTTGGTCCTAAGGGTTTTCGGGACAAATATGTGAAATCATACATTAAATAAAACGTCATTCAGAGTCGACGGTTTCAACATTCTAGTTTATCATTCTAGTAGAAAATATCTCAAGTTGTGCATAAATAGTTTATTTATTATATACATTAAATATATACAAAGCAATCATTTTGTGTTTCTTTATAAATTGTATAAAATAGCACCCAATCTTGTGATAAAGCCAAGATTAGCTAGCTAGCTAGCCATACACATCTTTGATTTCAACAATTTCATCTTGAGAAAGCCCACCAAAGTCTTAACTAAATATAAAAAAGAAGTATTAAGTGACTTAGCTACAAAACACGATGCAAAATGCAAAACTGTAGGACCAAAAAATAGCTACTTTACAGAAAAATACAAAACAGAAGAAAAAAGATTAAAAAAGATAACAATTAGCCACGTTTGAAGTTTTACAAGCTATAAAACAATTTCTTAAAATCAAGGGTGATCTTATAGCAAAAAAATAATATTAAAATCCCTGCAAAATAAAGCAGTTTACTGTTTTGTCCCTTACGTCGTGCTCTGCCAAATTTTAGCTAGCTTCAAAATTGATAAGACACCGTTGTCTCGCTTATTCCAACATTTTCGAAAAATCCCGGTTACGAACTGGGATTCCCGGGTCGAGCAATCAAGTCAAAGTAAACACCGGGTCGCCGTTATTTTGCTGGGAAAAACCATACCTACCAAAACATTAAACGCCATCGCTGTGACTTGCTTAGAAGTTTAGATAATTATTTAATTAGACAGAAAAGGGATCACACTAATCAAATTCCCGAGCACCACTTTGGAAACTTTTTCTCCTCTTTTTTAGCGCCTGAAGAAGACTTTAACTTAAAATTTAAGTAGTTTATAGTTTGCGAGACGAACGGTGCACGGTACCGGCCGATAGAACCATGTTTCCAGGCCCCCCATACCAATTTTCAAGTCCGTAGCTAGTAGCGCGGCGTTGGCACAAGGTTGGAAAGATGGTATACTTTCGCCAAAAATAATGTTTTTTTTAGTTTTGTGTGTTTTGTTCGACGAAATAACTCGAAATTTATAACACACATGTATAACATATTTATATATTTAAAAAGGAGAAAAGTAGATCGTTTTAATACTTTTTAATTCAGTAAAATTAAAAAAATACAAAAAAAGTTTCAATAACTTAAAAAATGATAAAAATACAAAATTTCAAAAAAAATTGTGGAAGCCATTTTAATTTTGTCCGCGGTTTGACCGTAGCGAAACAGCCGTGCCGGGCTTCGATTCCTCTTGACGGCGATTCAACATGGGCGAGTGAATGTTACCATAGCCCCGGGTTAACCCAAGCCATGTGAGGGAAATTGGGAAGATGGCAACACTGTCTAGTAGAGCGCGGGCCCTAATTGGGTCTGGGTAGCTCAAAATGAGCATTAAATACTCTAGGACTCTCCATCTAAGCCATGGACCCTCCTGGAAATAATAGACAGGGTATATCCCTCGATATTTGTGAGGCTAGCCATGTAAAATATGCACATCTATCTATCTATAGATAGATGTGCATATTTTACATGGCTAGCTTGAACCGTTTATCGTATAGAGTTGAGTGACCCCTCATTTTTTTTGTCTCATTGAGCTTTTTCCAAAAGCCATGTAATAACAGCATTGTTGAAAATTTATTTTTTGGTTTGGAATTGCTAGCTACCTGAACTGATCAACGTCAGGAAGTAATTCCTTGTCATTAACTTAAATATTATAGCTAATGGATGAAAAGCTACAGAATCTCAACATAGGAACATAGAGATCTTAATGGGAAAACTATTATATGTGTAAAATTATCTCAGCCTATCTAGCTACCTGTCCTATTTTCGAATCGACCACTTTCTCAACAGCAAATACCGGTGTGGTGTCCGCCATTTTCCATTCTTACTTTCTTTCTGTCACTGGCATGGAGCGCCGTTGTAGAGAATAAATCGAGAATGGAGTGCGATATTGGCATAATAACTTTCGATTTGCGCTTCCGGCGGCGCCTGTTTTGTCACCCTCGTTTCCAGCTATTTTTGCCTTTTTGATTTTCAAAGTGAGTTTACTAGAAACAAAAAAATGCTTTGATTGTGGTGGTATCTGTAATATAATACTAAGTAGCTTCAAAAATTGCTGGTAGGTTCAACACTTTGTATTTTGTCTACCTTTAAATCCTTAATAAAGCGCCGTCGTGCCTATGCAAAATCTCGAGCATATCTACTAGTGCGCATTCTCGTCGTCCACACAGGGTTTGTTCCCGATATGTTCACCGTCTTCTCTAAGAAGGCTAAAAATACCTGGGAACGAGGGTGGTTGCCTGATGTTGGCGAGGCTGTAGCCAGTATAGGGGGTCATGATGTACACACTTTTCCAAAAAACACGGTCAAACTCTCACAAAAAATATCATACACAAAAACGCTTGTGACGTCACAGCTGTTCATCACAAAAAATCATGCCGTGTTTATCCATGCATATCATCACAAGTCCCTAATATGCTATGTTTATCGATGCATATCAAAGAATGCTGCAAATGAGTAAATTCCCCCCTCCCCGCACACATCCGCTAATAATCATCAAAAATCAACGCATGCGCAGTAAGATGTGAACAAACTGTTTTGAGTAAGGGAAATTCCCCTACTCAAAACTCAGCAATCTTTGGACAAATGTGTATATAAGAAAGGGATGAGTTGGTTTAAGAATGTAATCAGCAAACTATATAGCACCGTGTCGGCACCAGTGGCCAGTGGCAGCAACTCGCGACGCTCTTGCCGATCGACTACAGAGTGTGCGGGATACCGTTGCCTTCTACTACAACCAGGCAAAGGAACAAATTTCGGGAGGGACAACGCTTCACAACGAGATCGAACAGGAGGCAAGGGAGGACTACACGGAGGATATTCAGGGCCCTGAGGACGATATACAGATTTTGGAGGATGGAAATAGGATCAAGGCATGGCGGTTCAACAAGGATTTGAACCAACCTCTAATGCTATTATGCAAAAATTATGCTATTATGCAAAAAATTACGCCACACATAGAAATGCGTGTCAAGATCGTGTATAGTTTCAGCTGTGATATTTACAAGGGTGGAGGTGGTGTGTCTGATTACCACAAAACTAAGAGCTCCAGGTCGCTGTCAAGTATAGCGGAAATCGAAGCGTTCATTGAAGAATGCGAGATGAAGCGTGAACCTCTTCTGGGATGCGGTCCTCTCCCAGATTGGCTGCGAAGCAAGAGGTGCATCTACGCCATGGATGGGAAAAAAGAACGAACGGACAACTTATGCTTCTGGAGATGCCTAGTTGTGAGAGAGAGGGCCAACGTAGTACGGGGAACAGAACGTTTAACAAAAACAGCTCTCACTTTAGCTCGAAATTACTACGAGGACATTAAACTTAAGCGCGAAGATGTGAGACCCACGAGGTTGGTGGATCTGGAGGGAGTTGCCAAACAATTCAACGTCAACATTAGAGTCTTTGAGCCCAAGACAAACTCCGAGAAAGCACCATGGCGACTCGTCTATGGTCAAAAGCAGTACAAAAAGGGTTTAGACACTATCAATCTTGGTATGCTGGACGGGCACTGTTACTACATCAAGGATTTAGACGTGCTGGCCCAACAGAAATGGGAATGTGAGGTATGCAAACAACTGTTTACCAAAAGCAACCACCTATCACAGTATAAGAGGAACGAATGCGAGGGCGTCAAGACGACAATCATTTGCAAGGGTGGGAAGGTCAAACGTATTCCTAGCAAAGCGGAGAAGGTCTTTTACGATGAGGGTTTTAGCTACGATGCATCAAAACGGGTGGAATACATGGCAAAGCAAACCGGAAGGCATATCCATCACGTGCTATGTGGTCATGGCGGCGAGCGCGTTATCTGTGAGGGTAAAAAGGAGTGGAAAGTTGATGGCTACGAGCCTATCACAAAGACCGTCTATGAATACAACGGTTGTAAATGGCACGGATGTCCCTGTCAGCCCGAGAGAACCGACGCGGACAAGGCTCGGTACGGTGCAACCCTGTCCAAGGAAAGGATGATACGGGAACAGGGTTACAACCTCGTCACAGCTTGGGAATGTGAGAAACCACCTAAAATTAAGAGGTACTTTCAGAAGGAGTTCAGACCATATCCTCACTACCTGGTATTTGATTTCGAGGCCCTCCTAGCACCTTTAAACTACCAGCAAACATCTGATTTAACATATCTTTCAAGACATGTTCCTGTAAGTGTTGGTATTGCCGATAGTTTGAATAACCACCCGACGTTCATTGAGCACGAGGATCCCAAGGTCTTGGTTAAACAGTTTGTGGAGCAGCTGGAAAAGAGGCATGCCCTCATTGTGGAAGAATTCGAGAGAATGTACCCCAAGCCTGACGATTTCGACATGCTCTCCAAAAAGACCGGGAGTTGTGGAATGAGTGGGTAAATCAAGTAGCTGTAATTGGGTTTAACAGCGGCAAGTACGACATCAACCTGATTAAGCGGTATTTTGTCGAAGAGATCACGCAGGGCGATAAGATCAGAGTAGCGAAGAAAGACAACGACTATATGTTCCTCACCACCTCGAGGTTTAAATTTATCGACATTCAGAACTTCCTTGCTCCCGGGCTGAGCTATACCGGTTGGTGCAAGTCCTTGGAATGTAAGCTCGAGAAGCTCATGTTTCCGTATGAGTGGCTAACGAGCCACGACAATCTGAACCATGTTGGACCTGTCGCGCACGAGAACTTCTATAGCCGGCTAAGTGGGAAAAACACGCTATCTCGCGAGGGGTACGAAACATTCTGCGCGGAGTTTTACGAACGAGGCTGTGTTACCATGATGGACTGGCTGCGCGAGTACAACCTAGCCGATGTGGAACCGTTCATTGAAGCCGTGGACAAGACGAGACTGCAGTATTACACCGATGAGATAGACATTTTGAAGGATGCGGTCAGTATCCCAGGTGTATCAATGCGGTACGTTCTGAACAAATCCCTACGGTTGAACCCCAAGCTAGAGCTATACACTCCGGGGGACACATGCAGGCACAGGTGCGAGGACTCTTGCTACACCAAGAGTTGTAAGAGTTGTAAACAGGTACAGAAAGCATGTGAAAAATGTACTAGGAATGAGGTCTACAGGCTCTTACGGACGGGGATGGTTGGTGGCCCCGCGATCGTATTCTGTAGATACCACGAACGAGACGTGACGGGTATCAGATCTCACGTGTATAAGGAACTCCACAAGTGCAAGACCATTCTAGGGTATGATGCAAACACGCTCTACCCGAGTACCTTGATGCAAGACTTTCCCTGTGGAAAAGAAGAGCTGATCAAGGTGGCTACACCGGCATCAGCACATAACTTAGAGCTACTGGCGCGAGGCGTGCGAGATGGATCGCTCTTTGGATTTGCGCAGGTTGATATTCAAGTACCTGAGGATCTGCGTGAAAAATTCAGCGAAATGGCTCCGCTATTTGTTGTTAAGGAGATACCTGACGGCCAAATCCCTGAGCATATGCACGAGTACCTGAAAACTTCGGGGCGCAAGCGTGTTCCAGGTACGCGTAAGCTTCTGGGGTTGCTAAAAGCTGAAAAGATCCTACTGTATACCCCTGTGCTAAAATGGTACCTTGACCATGGGCTGAAAGTGACTGCCTTTTACCAGTTTCTCAAGTACGCTCGAGGTAAGCCCTTTGAATGGTTTCCGGAAGAAATTGCCAATGCAAGACGCCAAGCCGATAAGGACCCCGATAAACGTATTGCGGGAGATACGGCAAAGTTAAAAGGGAACAGCTTCTACGGTAAGATGATTGAAGACCTAGCGAGGCATGCAGATACTACGTTTACCAGGAATGAAAAAGAGGTTGATGCAGCCCTGCGAAGCCCGTACCTAGAGGATCTTGAAGAGATTGGAGATGCGTACGAGCTCAGAAAAGGCAAACACAAGTGTAGTATCGATAGAGCCTACCAGTGTGGTATTGCAGTGTACCAACTAGCCAAGCTTCGGATGTTGGAATTTTACTATGATTTTCTTGACAAGTATGTGGATCGTCGAGACTTTGAGTACATCTACATGGACACTGACAGTGCGTATTTTGCCATATCTGGGGAAGAGTTGAGAGATGTCGTTCGCCCTGAACTGCTTGACACTTACAACAAAGATGTGAAAAACTGGCTCGTCACCGATAAATACTCGAGTCGAACGGGAGGATTATTCAAAGCGGAATTCATTGGGTTTCGGATGATTGCCCTGACGGCCAAGTGTTATTTCATCGAAGGTAAAGAAGGTACGAAATTTTCATGTAAGGGCATGTCAAAGAGGCAAAATGCTCTGACCTGGGGTAGATACCTGAGTGCGCTGGGGGGTGGTATGGACAGGGCTAAAAACGTAGGCTTTAGGGTACATGAGCAGGGTATGATTACGTACGAACAGAACAAACTCGGTCTCTCGGCGTTTTATGACAAAAGAGTCGTGCACGATGACGGGGTACATTCCTCCCCACTTGTTTTTTAAACATTTTTGAATAACGAGGTTTTCTAAAAGCTGTCCAAAGTTTTGTAAAGGTAGTACTTTAGAAAAAAAAAACAATATGGAGGGGGCTAGAAAATGCACGCAATGTAAGCACACCTTACCACTAGACAACTTCAAGGTGATCCAACATAATTGACAACATGTCGAAAAACCAACGGATCAACGCCAAGCTTTAAAAGAGGCACTGCGTAAGGGCAAGGGGCATCTCCTACCGAAGAAATGTACAGAGGGCTTTGTCGACAAGGCCCCTGATGAATCTATCGACAAGGTACATACCGAGTATGTTCTACGAGAACTTCAAGAGAAGGGGGAGAAGACCGCAAAAGCGTTGACTACTCACGTAGTCAATCTGTACGCGATGGTTGGAAACTTCGTGGATATTGATAGTGTCGATGAGCTCCGAAAAGATATCGAGGATGACCCCATTATACGGGACGCTATGACGGACCTCGGGATTCTCGTGTACTGTACACTCGGGAGGTGTTTAGCGCCTATCTTAGTGGTGGGACACACCGCCCGGCATATGTCCAAAAAAGAGGATGAGGCGGAGGGGAAGGAGAAAGATCCTTGAGGATCAGGGTAAAATTTATCTTATAGCCCTTCGGGGCTATAAGATAAATGGAAGAGTCTAACCAAGTCATAACCAAGAAGAATGAAGGTCGTGTTGCTGCTGGCAAGAGACTTGCGGAATGGAATCGCAAGAACAAGGCCGACTTACAGAAGAACATGGGTAAAAGTTCTTTATCAGATGATCAGGAACCTGCATCAGGTCCTCACAAGTCGATGGACAATGTCTACCTTTACGAGGTAGGGACGCTTGCCGTATTGAACAACAGGACGAGAATTACCTACGCCTATACACCCTGCTATCGCACGACATTGTACCGAGGTACATTGAACTTTTGAAAACACCGATCAAGATACCTTTTTTTTACCCCGGACCCTGCCCTGTCTTGCAAGAAAAGGTGCGTCTCGTCGAGAGATATCGCAAGGTATTACGTTTCCTACAGGGCAAGATAGTATTTGATCCTACCCCTCATATACAAGACCATAGACTGCCCCGTCTGTACGGGGTCTTTGGTCAACAACCATGGAGGTGTGTGGATCTGTATCGAATGCCTTTCCACTATCCCGAAAATAGATAAGAAAAAAGGGTTTTAATATAAAATGTTACATGTGGTCCTTGAACCCCACACAGCAATCTTTACAGGCCTGACAAGCTGCGGAAAAACGCAACTTGTTTTGGGCCTACTTGAAAACGAATATAAAAAACACTATCACAACATAGTCATTTTGTGTCCGACTATACAGTGGAATACGACCTACCTTGAGAGAGCCTCGCTCTGGAAGGACGAATATTTGTTCCTGATAGACCCCAAGGATCAACTCTTTGACTGGATTCAGAAATTGTCCTCGTTGCTGGCGGGTGAAGAGACGTTGTTTGTCGACGACGACATGATAGCTGACGAGAGCCTCGACAAAAAACGTCAACCCCTGCTTGAATTAGCTATTTCAGGTAGGCACAGGAAGCACAGTTTGTGGCTCTTAACGCAGTCTTATACTGCTTTGCCCAAGAACCTTCGAAGACAGAAAAAAGCCTTGTTTTTGTGGTATCCAAACGAAAGATCGGACATGAACATGATATCCGATTGGGATGATATAAAGGCTGAATTGAAAAGATCCAAACACGCATGCCTGTATGTGAGATTGGAGCACCCCAAGACTTGGAAAATCCTCGAATGACCATACAAGAAATCCAATTCTATCCTATAAGGGGAAAGATGTCGTCGCAACTTACGTTTAACGCAGGAGCCATCGAGACCCTGTCTAGCAACCAGAATCAGCCTCTGTTCAAGCGTGCTGACCTAGGGAGGTTTTTGAATATTGATGATATAAAGGCAACATACAGAGACGTGAAAACCATACCTCGCCGTGATATCATGGGGGGTGCGTCTGACGCACCCCTCAAAGAAGGTCAAAATATACATGATGTATTCGTCACATTGGATGGTGCCCTGGAGATTGTGCGTCGTTCCAGGAAACCAAAGGCTGTAGGGGTAATCAAATGGCTTGCCAGGGCAGGTGTCAAAAATTACAAGATGAACTTGAGAAGCATCGTCAAGCCCTCGAGGACAGGGATATGGCTATTAACATTCTTGGGGATGATATAGACGACAGAGACAAGCAACTCGTGGTGTTGGAGGACGAGCTTGATGCCATAAATTGACAACTTGCGGCACAGGCCCAGGAAAATACAAGGCTTCAGGAACGGTAAGTACCACGTGCCCAAGATCCAAAGAAAGACAATATAATTATAATTCATCGCAAGCATACCGCACGGGACGACGACGGGTACCATCATCTTCCCTATTACTGCACGCGTGTTCAGAGGCGCAATATTAACAAGAAGAGGTTGTGGTTCAAGGGTAACTACCCAAGCGCGGAGGAGATTGTCGTCATCGATAATCCCAATGGCATGCATGCGTTTAATCGGTTTGAAGAGGATGGACATGTGGAGCGTTGCGGGTGCCACTTTAGGCTTATCGACCTTACTCGAGACGACCTGTATGACTTGGGTGTTCCGGCACTAGAGGACTAGGGAGGCGCTAATTTTACTACTCTTGTGAGTAGTAAAATTACCACTTTGGAAAAATATACATTTTAGACTCGTTTGGTTGTATGTTAAAAACCATTGAAGTAACAAACAATGGAAGAATATATACAAAAAAATCAATTTACAAGGGATTACAATAAGATGTACCCGTACTACAATGTTGTATCAGGGCAAAGTCAGTGACTGGTTATTGTCCTACCTGCCTCGAAAATTTTAAATATAGAGATGGACTCTACTATGAAGGTTTTGAATATAAGGTTGACGAAGAGCTTTTAAACAGGTTAGCGTCAGGCGAAAAAGAATGGGGGACATTTACAAGAAGCGAGATAGACGAGGATCTAGAGGCTGATATTCAACGTCTGGGGCTCCATATTGTTGATGTTAAGGAGAACAACTATGGGGCACTCTGTTGTCAGGTCATCAAAGATAAGGAGTTGAAGCTATCGGATTTGGCTGATATATCAAAAATAGGCGATATACTCAACTTTCCGATACCAGATAGACGCTTGGTCGATATTGACCTTGATATTG
The DNA here is from genome assembly GCA_030067915.1 of Hydractinia echinata. Lineage (NCBI taxonomy): Eukaryota > Metazoa > Cnidaria > Hydrozoa > Anthoathecata > Hydractiniidae > Hydractinia > Hydractinia echinata. The sequence continues at coordinate 490,679 of JASGCC010000003.1, read as the reverse complement.
AACCCAATGTTATTAAAGGTATCGTATATGGGTACCCGTTCTACACCCTACACCCCTCAGATTATTTAAGGGATCCGAATGAAGATGATCTAGATGATGATGACGAGGATGAAATAGATCTGGATGCCCTAGAGGAACGAATGAAGAACTATTACCACTCCTTGATATGCTCCGGCGGTACCTGAACGTCCTCTGGAATAAGCATTAATTCTTCTGACACGAAGCTTCTTTCAGGGCCGTCTTTCAAATAGTACAAAACACGATTACCTACCACGATCCTATCCATCCTGTAAGTTTGTCTGCTCCAAAAGGCGTCAGTGGCGCGTCTTTTAGAGTCGCCATGCTCCTCTCCCGGCTGTAACAGATAGAGGTACAAACCATCCTCGGGTAAGGGCTTTTCCTCGGGATATTGCTGACTTTTCGCGAGTGGGACATCTTCGAGCTTAATCGCCCTGTTAGGTTTCATCCCAATCATGGCAGTCTTGGTATTGTTGAGACTTTTGACGATAGCATACAAGTGTTTCACTCAAATGGTACTAGCTTCCCCAGAGACCAACTCTTGCGCATCTTGGGGTTTGAAGAGCCTTTCCGCGAGTACCTTTTTGTAAGACTCGACAAAGGCCGTAAACGTATGGTGGTACTTGGTGGTAGCCCGTTTAATCTCCACCCCTTGTCTTCTAGCAGCCTTGTTACACCTGACCTGAATTCACTACCATTATCACATTGAAAAATCTTGGGGTATCGAAGAGGACCTGCTTTATAAATGTCTTTGATCATATCCGCGACTTCGCTGGCTTTTTTGGTACGCAGAGGCCTCGCTACTTTGTATCTTGAAACCACGTCGACCCCTGTTAATATGTACTTGTAGGTGCTACCATATACCCTATCGTGAGGCATATACAACAGATCAAACTGGTGCATTTCGTTGGGTGTTGTAATGGTAAAATGGGGATAATCGATACGTTTTGGACCCTTGATATTCCGGAGCCAGAGCAGTTGCCTGGACAGCCAGTGAGTGACCTTCTTTTTTGATAGGCCAGCTTCTGAGGCGAGTAATTTGATGGCTTTTCGTCCAGTCCAGAGATGTTCTGGGGTATAGTAAATTTGACTTAATTTTTCCGCCTCCTCCTCAGTAGCGATATGTGATGCTTTTAACATGTCTTTATTACATGTTAAAAACGTTCCTACAAATACTTGTATGCTACAAAACCTAGCAGAGACAAGGAGCCAATAATAAAGGTGAGTTCTCCATCTTGTTGTTTCTTGGAGGGTGTGTAATAATCGGACAGTTTGGGTACCTTATCATTCGATACAATGTAGTACTTGTACATGTCATCTTCCAGCTCCCGAAGGCTCTTCCCAGCCTGTAGTTGCAATTCCCTTTGTTTGTTGAACCAGTCGATCTTAGCCTGCCGGTCTTGTACCCACTGTGCTTGGGCTGATTGCAATTTTTCCATCGCTTCGTCATGTCTCTTGCGCTCCGCCTCACCATGCCCTGCAAGTTTACTGAATAGAAAGTTTGTACCGCTGAATGTTAACGCGTTAATCGCGGCACCTGCAACAAGAATACCAAGAGTTACCATTTATTGTTTGCTCTTCTTACAGTCTTTGCAGCGATACTTCAATTTCTCATGGGGCATATTTGACTCCCTCTACACTCTTTACAATAGGCCCTCTGTTTTTCATGGGGACAAAGTTCGACAACCTCGTTGAGAAGCTCGATGAGAAGGGTGATGATATTGAGATGATACCCTTACTCGAGAGTGTCCTAGACGAGACGGAAAGACTTATCGAAGATACTTCGTTTGGTGGTGATGATCAAGGTATCACTGAACGTGAAAGAAGAGGGCTTAACCTCGAACTTCAGGCAGTAAGGGGTAACTTGAAAAACTTGAAAAGTAAGATGATTTTATACGACAGTGAGATTGACAAGGCTGAGGCCAAGGTGAAACAACTCGAGGCACAGAAAGCCGGGGCAACCGAGGGACAAAGGGCTAACCTCGAGAGGGAAATAGCAAAGCTTGAGGAAGAGATTGAAAAATTGAACGATAAAAAAGAGGCCACACAGGAAGCACATGGCCTATTATCCTCGGGCATCCACAGCCAGCTGAAGGTCATCAAGGAGAACCTAATGAAAATTGCTGGAGATGACACGTCCCTGCTTGAAAAGCTTAAAATTTTGTTCAAAGAGCAGGGTCTGACCATAGCTAGTATCGTGTCGGCTGTTGGTCTACTGATTTCCACCATTGTACTCGCGGTTACAGGGGGAAGTGCTGCAACAGGTGCGGTAGGAAGTGCCGCAGCGGGTGCAGGAAAAGGCTTTGTAGAGAAGCAGCTGGAAAGGCTTGGAAAATTCCTAAAATACCTAGCAGGTAAGGCAGGTGCTGCATTACCTGGTATTATTGGTACGGTTGTCTCGTTCTTTTTGAGGGTAGCGGCAACCATTGTCGAATATGCGGCCAAGCACTTGTACATGGCAATCGCGGCTGCCGTTGTGTTTGTTGTGGTCTACGTTGGAAAAAGAAAAAAAGCCTAATATGACCTATTTTTTAAGACATATGTAGGCAATGATGAGGCCTACCCCTGTCGTAATCAATGCGGCCTTGGTATCCTCATGTTGTTGTGGGGCTTCCCTGTGTTCAGGCGCAGTATGCCCAGGTGGTATAGCATGTTTGGTAGGTATGGTATGCCTGGGGGGCAGTTTAGGGGGTGGTTTGATAGTATGTAAAGGATGTGGTTTGATAGTATGCTTAGGTGGTGATTTGATAGTATGCCTAGGCTGTGGTTTGATAGTATGCTTAGGTGGTGATTTGATAATATGCCTAGGAGATGGTTTGATAACCCTCTCTATAGGCTTCACAATAGGCTTGTTATTCACGTCAACCTGGACCCCCACATTTACATTGGCGGGTGCAATCAATATGTTGTTATTATAGCCCGAGATTTTACCGATACGTAGGTTCATATCGGAAGGTAACATGTATACGCTTGGTATAACCGCAAAATTCACTGGAGTTCTAGCGTATTGAAGCACTTTTTTATCACTGATATTGCAAAGCCCACGATGTTTGAGGATTACCTGGGGCAGGACACGAGAATTGCTCTGAAATCGATAAGTATCAGGCCCGTGTGGCTTAACCTTTATAGTGACAATGAGCTCGTCATACGTAAGATGGGGTCTGATCAGAGAGAAATTAGAATTGAGATCACGAACGGCCTGTATAGGATCGAGGATTTAGCGGCTATCGTGAATAGTCAGGCACAGGACAGGATCAAACTGTTTGTCTTGAAAAATGGACTCTGTAGGCTCCGTGTCGGTGACGGGTACACAGTGGTTATTCATCGACAGCTGCAAGAGCTCTTGGGCCTACCCTACGATCCCAGTAAAAAGTACTATCTGAAGGGTGACTATGATGCCTTCTACAAAACTGACGTTTATAATAGACTACAACTTGTTTGCCCTCAGTTGGATGAATGTGATGCCCTGCCGGATGGCAAAAAGTCAAAAATTCTCGCTCTGCTTCCCACCAAGGAGCTAAACTCTTGGGGCGACATGCTGACCTGGAGTTTTGACACTCCGATCTACCTACCCCTAAAAGGCTCTACGGACCGTCTCGAGTTCATGTTAACAGACGAATATCACCACGACAAAAATGTATCCTTCACCGGAATTACAATGTGTTTGCTCATTGAATAATAAATGAGCGATATATCCAAGCTGTATCCAAATTTACCAAGTGCGCCTGCGGAGGATGATACTATCCACGAAATCCCAAATTATAGACTTGGGAAGATTGGTGAGGTTGAACAATATCTACGGAATGAGATTAAGGAACGAGACAGACTCTCAAAGAAGTTCAAGATGCACGGGACCTGGGTCAGATTTTGCGACCACGGACTGTTGAGTATTAGTATTATTACCTCGGGCGTTGGGATTGGGGCGTTGGCTTCGGGGCTCGGCGTACCCCTGTGCATCGCTATGGGAGGTATTACGATTGCTGTAGGGATCGGGCAGGCTGGCTTGAGGAATGCCGGCAAGAGGCTGGGTATCAAATCGAAAAAGCACGAGAATATAAGGCTACTCGCGGATTCAAAATTGAATTCCATCGTTGATTTGATTTCAAAGGCTATGGAAAATGGGGTGATTGAAGACTACGAGTTTAGTCTTATTATACAGGAGAAGCAGAAATATATGATATTGAAGGAACAGATGAGGCAGCGGTTTAACCGTATTGTCAACGCAATCAATGAACGGGAGCGTGCTCAGCTAGTTGCGAAAGGTCGGGAGGAAGGCATAAATGACTTTAAAAAAAAATTCAATCTGTACAGTATGCAAGTAGTATCTAGAGCCTCCACCTGTTTACAAACCCTAATTTGGTATGTTTTATAACCCCTATATGGGTTATAAAATATATGGGTTTTCTAATCATCACTTAGCAGCCATTCGACTTTAAGGTCCTTGTACCTATATTCTATAACTTGCACCTGTGGGTAGTAGTTTTTACCCTGCATATACACGGATGATAGGGCTAGGATGGCACTGACTTGGCAGGGTACATCATAGGGTACTCCTATACCATGAAATTTAGTTGTCATCACGTCCTTGTAGTATTTGAGCTTGGCGCTAATATAGCGGTCCTTTTTCACAGGCTCTGTCGTCAATTTTTGAGATATCAACTCTTCGATTTTGTTCCAGATTTGGCGATATTTTTCGACCCAGTCGGGGTAGTCTTCAAAATCAAGACTTATCGCCGGCACAGCACTGGCATTGTACCGGGTGACTCCAATCGGGGACCAGATTTTAGGCGTCTTTACTCTCAGGGCTACTATGAGGTCCCGTGTATGATACCCTACGATATACCGTTGATCATTGCCCTTGTTGGAAGGAATGGGGTCTGACACTGTCAGATGGTCCACGTTGATATCATTGATGTCAGTAAAAGTAGTCGCAAAGTTGTAGAATTCTCGAGGTTTCACAATTTCATTCTCAAATTTCAGCATCCTTAATTGAGAATTTAAAGCAAGGCCCGAGGATTGCTTCTCCTCGCACATACACAACTACCCCCGTTATAAGTGATATATTCCTGGTAGCAGTACCAGCACAGTATTTTAGCTTTCACCACAAACCTTCGTCCAGAGGTACACATGTCATACTCATCGAGTACGCGTTCACAGTCCTTACATTGTTCCATTTATCTTATAGCCTGAGGATATGCTATCTATTCCAGGGCATCAATGCGATCCTCCAAATCCTTAATAGCTTGCTCATTCTCCCTTTCCTTTGACGATTCTTGTACCAAGGCCAACGCCATTAGTGGGAGAGACAGGCCAATACCAGTTATAAAGATCATGACTACTACATTTTCAAATACTTCAAATTTTGATTGAGTGTTGATGCACATTTATTATAGTAGTTTTTTTTATCTTACAACAGTCACATCTTACTGCGCATGCGTTGATTTTTGATGATTAATAGCGGATGTGTGCGGAGGGGGGAATTTACTCATTTGCAGCATTCTTTGATATGCATCAATAAACATAGCATATTAGGGACTTGTGATGATATGCATGGATAAACACGGCATGATTTTTTGTGATGAACAGCTGTGACGTCACAAGCGTTTTTGTGTATCATATTTTTTGTGAGAGTTTGACCGTGTTTTTTGGAAAAGTGTGTACATCATGACCCCCTATACTAGCTGCTGTCGCTTACTCTTGATGGAAACTTGACGGCTTCGCCCTGGTCCTTCTCAAAATGTCAAAAGGCAATAACTCCTTCCTAAAAAAACTATTTTAATAAAACTACACATCCTCGTTCCTAGAGCATTTTGCCTTTTTGATGAATTTGATAGCGGCCGCTCCGCAATAACGGCTCAGGGGCCACGAGACCCTGGGAACGAGGTTAAAAACTTACATTGTGCATTGTGATGAAGCTGCCATCTATTTATTGATAGAAAACTACAGATAAGCTTGATTCATATTGACCATTCAAAAACTGAAGACTGTCTGTATAAAAAGCCATATTTTACGCGGGCTAACAACTTGCGCCTTTCCGCTTCCGACGCAAAAACAGTAATTACCTACAACACTAATTTAATCTGTTTTGTTTAAGTAAGTCAGACCCTGTATCAAAAATGTGCGGACTTCATGTCAGCCACACAGCGAAAAACAATTATAGTACTTAGCTACAACTTTAACCCAGCGATTTCATTCCTTTAATTCCCCGTATTTTATTGAAAAAATGATTTAAAAAGAGTAAAATTGTTGTTGACTGTGAATAAAGATTGACGCATTTATGATCCAAAATTCCTAAGGCTAATCATATTTTGCATTTTTAAAGTCTCCGTTTTTTTATTCCGCTTGTGCACCAGGCCTCGCACTTCTGATTGCCTACAGATAAAAAAACAATCGAGGTCAAGTTGTTGTGCCTCATTTATTCCGGCTAGTACTAGCTTGTTGCTACTACTAACTCCGTCTCTATGACAGGAAAGATGCACAAGATGCATTGGGAACAAGATTGCAAATTGGGAATATTTAACGGTATAGCTTTTTTGTCACTCTCGTTCGTAAAGGAATTTAAATACAAAACAGCTACTTCCAACACAAAACTGCTACTATTTTTGCACCAGCAAAAAGTGAAAAAGCCGTGGGTACGGGATTGTGGAAACATAAACGCCGTGCAAACACGACTGCTTACATAACCATAGATCTGCGCAACTAAGGGCCCCTTGTCTCTTTTTTGTACATGTGACAACGAGACGAACACGTCAATAAGCACAGCACCGGTTAGACACAAAAATCTTGGGACGAGGTTACCTTTCATGGGTCAATTTGCCTTATCCTTCGCGAAAAAAAATCATTTGAACAAGGCTAGAATCTGTTCACAGAATATGAAAGAAAATTAAAACAGGTTAAATTTACCTAATGCACCCGAAGCGTCATATGGAACGTTTCTGAAAGAAAAGGAAGGGATAAAATGTTTCAACCAACGCCAAAAACTTAAATGCCCTCTCCTTCTCTTCATCAAATCTCCCCGTTCACGAAGCAATATATTGCATTGACAACCTCGATCCCAGGGCCTGTAGCGTTTTTTGATATGAGGATGAAACGCACTCTTTGTTTGATACCGGGATGTGGCAAGAAAAGTAAAAAGTTTAAAAATCAAAAAAGAATCTGAAGTTTAAAAAATTAATCCTATCATACGTTTCCAAACATCCAGTTTAAAGAGTAAATATATTATATTTCTATTATATTCCTATTTATGTCCTATAGGCCATAACGATTCGTCTGTACATGATATTTACAAGCGTGATGAAATTAATAAAAAGAACTATTAAAAATTTCTAAACTCCGGATGAGGAGGCATCGGTGGTATAGATGGCATTGGTACTATCGGTGCCGGTAATTTTGCAGTCACTGTATTTGGTGGCGTTGTGCCACTTTTCTGTATTGTTTGTTGACAACAAGGTGGTTTTTGACAGTTCATACACGAGTTGCAACAATTTTGATTGGTAGTTTGACAGGAACTGCAACAATTATTTTGTGGATAGTTTGAACATGGACAACAGTTACATGACCAGTCTGACCACGGACAGTTTATACACGGTGTGCAATTCTTGCAATCATTACAATTATTACAATTATCGCAACAGCAATCACAACAACATGGAACGTCTAACATTACCGGTTCTTTAGGAGGAACCGGCTCATGAACAACATGCGGATGACAACACGGTATTTCTGGACGCACCGGATCTGGACCTTGTTTAACCGGTAAAGGAGTGGGACCAACTGGTATTGGATCGTGCGGCGGATGAACGTGGTGCACCGGATGAACATGATGCACCGGATGAATTGGATGTGGATGCTTTTTAGGCGTTGCTGGAACATCAAATGTTAGTTGTTGCGGTTGAACTGGATTTGCATGTCTTGTAGAGTATAACCGAGGAGTAGGAGCACGGGTTGTTGGTTTATGACGAGGTGTGGTCATGTGCCTGGTTGAAGATCTGATTGGAAGACTGGAACGAGGTCTAGTTGTCGGTCTTACAGGTAATGCTAAAGGAGTTTGATGTACCGTTGTTGAGATTGTTCTTGGCACTGATGGTCGATTTGTAGTTAATGGAAACTTGCGTGAAACTGAGGGTCGATTTGTAGTCAGCGGGTACTCGCGTGAAGCGTGAATTAACACTGCAAAAAATACTTTCCAAAACATGGTTGGATTCTTTTTCATCTAGAAATGTAACAATGAATGCAGATCCTAATAATTGTTTGTAACGACTTACTACATAACTACAAAACAGTCCGCTCCTACCGACTTGCTAACTTGCGTAATTTCACTCACATACTGTAAAATTGGAAACTTTTGCGAAATTTGACCCAATTCTGAGAAAATTTAAATTCCCTGTTTAGGCGCATATGCAATGTACGTGAAAATCGTTTTAAAAGTCTTCACAAGGTAATTTTTTCCTCCTAAATAATTTCCACTGGCAAAAACTGCATTAGCTTAATTTAACCTCATCCCCAGGGCTGAGCTAATTTGAGAATTTGTGTTGTCGAAGAAAAGGAACAAAAGTAATCGAGTATCCCACCTCGTTCCCAGTACTTCTTAGGCTTTTTATATTGGCAACGAACATGAAAATTTTTCTCTAGATTCCGTTCCAAATATAAAAACGTAGAAAGCCGTGGGACCGATTAATTAAAAGTATTTAAGAGTTTAAATTGCTTGATCATAATTGGCCTAAACAATAATTAGGTCAGGCCCGCATAGGTTGATTCTAGTCCACGGTGAAAGCCTCACGGGATAAACTAGAGCCAAGACTGGCTGACTTCAGATTTTCTGACTAAAAATAGGTCAGGCCCACCTAGGTTGATTCTAGTCAACGGTGAAAGCCTCACGGGATAACCTAGAGCCAAGACTGGCTGACTTCAGATTTTCTGACTAAAAATGGGTCAGGCCCACATAGGTTGATTCTGGTAAACGGTTCCGGGTAAATTCGACAGAATTCGATTTCTATCCTCGGCATTTTTTTACTAGGTCGCGTGACAGGGTTGATCTAGTCTAAATCCGCGCCTGCTCTTGCAAGCCAACCAATGCATCCAGTGTCGTAATAAAAAAAAAGAAAAAGTGTTTTTTCTTGTGTTTTATTATCTTTATGAACGGATAGAACAACCTGCTTCATGTGACTTTGACTCTAAGAAAATTCCACTACAATAATTTCTTTCACTGAAACTATAATAATGAAGATGAGATAAAATCAAGCCAGCGAGAGAGACTTAAGTATTAATTAAAACTATACTGCACCACAGAGTGCGCTTGAATTAAATAATTATTTTGGGTGTGGCATAGATAAATATAGTGAACTATAAATAATGAATAACAATATAAAAAAGTTCATCTTGCATTTAGATGCAATATTTCTTACCTCATACTGAAAGAAACAGGAAACAGAAGTTTTTGACAACTCGATCAAGCAGCTTTGTATGTTATACAATGAGAGCTAGTTGTGAAAACGTTTATTATACTGAACAGCAGCTTCCTACAGAGATACAGCTGGACATTATGCTGAAGAGGATACAATTACTTTTGAAAGTCAGTTGCTTATCGCTAACCGACAAGTGAGTGATCAGCCGATCAGTTTGCTATGCTGAAGGTTGTACCTAACACTGTACTCACAAGTTGCTTCAATCACCCAAACTGTCTTTAGTGTAAAACCAATCAAAGATCCTGGCAGGCGAGACATCGGAGCTGTTTGTATTCAAAAAACATGATTGTTATAATTAAATTTAATTAATTTAAATAATTAATAATTAAATTTCCAATAACAAAAACAATTTTTCTAGTGAAAGATAAAAGCTTTTTGTTTTACCAGAAATATAATATATATAGTATATACAATCGTTTAAAAGCTTTCGCTACATTCTTCAGTTTCATTTTCTTCTTCTTCTTCATCACATTCTGTTGTAGTATCTTCATCCTAAAACAACACAAATTCGTGTTCTTTATACGTTTTTTCATATCAAAACATATAAATTCCTAGGCTGGATGTTCTTATTCTTTTCACTTTCTTAACTGAACATTTGCAAAAGCTATTAACATCTTATTAACAGCTCGTTTTATAAAATGCGCTAGCCTTTGTTAATGCATGTATTATTAAGAAAGAAAAAACAAGAAATTCGAACCTAACGTTTTATTCATAAAATTTTTAAAGTGGAGGATTTTTAAAGTGGAGGTATGTTCTTGAGGTATTCTTAATTTTTGGCAAATGAAGCCTGCAACACTAGGTTCTACATTAAGAACTAAAATTTTCGGCGGAAAAACTGTCGGACACAATTTTTTATTTCAGCGGAAAAAGATTTATAATGTCAAAAATTGTATGGGTCTTTTGAACGAATTTTAACCAAATTTCAAAAGTAATGACTACGGGAAATGACACAAGAAATGAAACAAGAAGGCTAGAAGCATTTATAGTGTACATGTATTCAAACAAAATCTAAAAAAGGGTCTTCAGGATCCAACTTTATAGATAGAGCCTCAGCCAAATGTGAAAATAACGAAAATAATAAGTTCAAAAACTTCATTTTTTATTGATTTTCTGATTACCCTATATATAATTTCTATGCACTGTTTCTTTTTTTAAAAAATTACAAAAAACAAAATTTTCGGACAAAAAAACTTTCGGCAGACACAAATTTCGGACGGAAAAATTTTCGGACAAAAAAAATCCAAAAGTTTTTCCGTCCGAAAATTTTCGTTCCTAATGTAATAATAATAAAAAAAACAAATGTGTAAGAGCCTTGATCTTTCGTAAGAAATCTTAGTATCTTTGAAACTAAACAGTGCTTTCTTAGAAACACTTGACCTAACATATATTTTACTAATCAGAAAACAACAACAAAGTTTATACCGTACGGTATAAACTTTGTTGTTGTATACAACCGATTCCGTTTTGTATACAACCGATTCCGTTTTGTATACAACCGGTTCCGTGTTGTTTACAACCGATTCCGTTTTGTATACAACCGATTCCGTTTTGTTTACAACCGATTCCGTTTTGTTCACAACCGATTGAGTTGCAACATTTACTAATAATTACGCACCAGGTTATCAACCAACCAACATTAAATAAGTATAGAAAAAAACTCAGCAAAACATAAACATATCTCACTTGTGCGCTCGTCTCTTCCACTGTAGCATTAACTTGCGAAACAATCTCGTTTCCATGGAGATCTCGGTTCTTCAAATTACCCAACCAAAAAGCAGCGTCACAGTGATTGTAGACGAGTGTAGCCTGGAGACGAAATAAAAGGAATTGTCATTTCCAAAGTAAAAAATGTTTTTACCAGCTGTATGCGACGAAGATTGGATTGGCGAGGGTACTAAACGATTTAAAAGTACTTTTTACAAGATAACCTGTTGAAAGTTGCGACATTTACGCCCGGTTGGTACTACAAATGACACTAATCGATGCAACTTTTTACGAACGCAAGTAATATGGATGCCGATCGTTTTGGCTTTAGTTTAGACCAAGAGGTATTTAGAAACTCTAAACAAGATTTCATTAGTTTAATCTTTTTTTTCCTATCCCAAGAGAATCAATTTTTGCGATTAGTCTTTTTAATATATTCCACGGGAATAAATCTTCGCGATTAGCCCTATTCTTCACTATTCACGGGAATAAATCTTCGCGATTAGCCCTATTCTTCACTATTCACGGGAATAAATCTTCGCGATTAGCCCTATTCTTCACTATTCACGGGAATAAATCTTCGCGATTAGCCCTATTCTTCACTATTCACGGGAATAAATCTTCGCGATTAGCCCTATTCTTCACTATTCACGAGACCTAATTTTCACAGTTTCTTTTTTTTTAAGTATGCCATTGACATTACGCGAAAAAGGTTACATAAAAACATTTTTGGTTTACTGCTATAAAAACATTTTTGGTGTACTGCTATAAATTAGAACAAAGTTTTAAAAGGGATTCGGCTCTATCTCTGTCAAAGGAAATTTGCTCTGTTATAATTTACTTTAAAGAGATTTGCCAGTATTAACTACCTTCACGCGAAACACGAACATTTCCAAGCATTTTTTTAACCCTGGTACGTGCGTTGTCATGGAGATATCTTTGGCAACTTTTGAATGTCCGCAGAGATGTTGTAATGATCTTGTACTCTGCTGCGCACCTTTCAAAATACTGTGAACCAAATCCTAAAGAAAGATTTATGTATGTTAATTAAGTCTAATTAAACTCGGCATTTCAGGGCGCTATTTTAGGGCGCTAATCGAACTCGACATTTTAGGACTCTAAAGCTAAGGGGGCACGAGGGACATTTTCATGCGCGTGCTATGTAACATTGAACATTTTGTTGCATAGCAAATGTTGCTCGTCTCGCCACCTTCTGCAACATGTCCCGGGACAAAATTATTGTTGCGACACATTTGTGCCTCGTGTCCCCATATCATGCAACAAATATTTTGCAAAACCATTTGAGGCATAGTGTAATTGACCAATGAAAATGCAAGAAACTGTAAACATTGCTTTTCTTGAGTCGAACATCAAGTGAAGAGAGAAAATAGGAGAAAAAGCAAAAATGTCGGACGAAAAGAAAAAGCTAACTGATGAGGAAAAGACAATTTTAATCGACTTTTATAAAACAAATCCTGCGTTATGGGATAGTAAGAATGTACATTTGTAGTATACTACAAAAATAATAATATCTGGTTAGTAACTTCAACGGTGCATACAGCTCCAATAACCTCGAAAAAACTTTCCACTCCCTCCACATCCATACTTCGGGAGGTAGGAACATTTAAATCAAAGTTTTTCTTAAGACCATTCTGCAGCAAATCAGAAGTGACGTCAAGAGAAACATTTTCATGCGCATGCTATGGGACATGTTGCATAGTGCGCGCATGAAAATGTCACTCGTGTCCCCTTACCTTAATCCAGCATATCATCCACGATATTCAAAACTTTATTCATTTAATGGTGAAAGCAAATTTAATTTAATAGAATATTTATAAAATGCCTAGGGTAGTTTTGTCCGTTATCTCGCAATCTGGTAGAATATAAATAGCAAAATTTCGAACAAAAATGTAAAATAGAATTTTGGTCTGATCAGAAGTCGAACCTCACACACACACAAAAACAATAAAAAAATAAAAAAATAAACAAACAGACAGACAAAGTATAAATTAAACATACTTTATTTGTTCGCAGTGTTTTATCTAATAATGGCATCACACACCGTAGGAATTGTTCCAAGTACAATCTGGAACACTAAACACAAAAACAAAAAGATGGGCAAAAACTTAAGTATACTTAATGAGACTTAATTATTCTAATCAGCAAGAGTTTATGCAAGCAAAGTGGCAGTGAAGAGAAGTTTTATGAGGCTCTTTCGAAATACTTAAATATTGCAAACTAGAAAACAAAAGTCAATGGGGGAACAGTGGAGTTGATTCATATCAACAAAAGTATACCTTTAATGACGTTATCAGAACTTGTCGTGTATCTATACCCTGTGAAAAAAATTACCGTGCAAGTTTTAGGTCAAGGTCAAGATAAAATGAGGTTTACAACTCGTATAAAGAATTATTTTCAGTATATTGTCTTTTTGGCCCCATTCTACCAATATAAAGCAACCTTTTTATCGTAAGAAACAAAGTTCTTGGGGTTCAATCTGGATATTTCCTAATTTTAAAGGATATTTTTTTAAAAGGATATTTTTTTAAAATTATGGATCCTGACCCCTGTTTTTTCTAAAAAACGTGTAGCAGGAAAAGTCTAATAAAGTCACCAACATAAATTTTGAAAAGTAAATTGGGACAGTATTACTTCCGGTCTAGAATTAGAATTAAAAACTCAGCATGTTGATAAAAATTTTCTTAGTATTTTTTACCATTGTCATCGATGCAAATAAGACTGGGAAAGAGGTTGCATAAAACATCCACCCACCTTCACAAACGAATTCAACATTTGGAACAACCGGATTGATGACTGTACCAATTGCAAACGCTCTTCCACGTCCTACAACAACAACCACAACAACCACAACAACAACAACAACAACAACAACAGCGTGTTTTCTGAGGAAAACAAGGCTAAATTACTGCGAAATTTCTTCCCGCGAAATCTTTCTTTTCTTAAAGTACAAGATATAACAAGTAACCGAACCAAGTGAACCTTTTAAGAAGCCCTAAGCAACTGTGAAGTGAAATTAATAGACCTTCGAAAAATAACACACACGCAATTTTTTAAAGCTAACTTTGCCTTCACAAATTACGTTAATTGTACTAATTTTCGCGGATATAAAATTCTCGAAATTATGTACCAGCAAAATATTCTTCAAGATAATTTTCGCAAAAATTTCTACCTGGCGAAAAAAGAAATGGTAATAATTTGTAAAATTTCTGAAAAGAGAAGAGAGTGCAATTTCATTCATAAAACTTCCCACTAAAAACGTTCACGAATTTATTCGAAACATTTATTCGCTAAAATTTATACTCGCAAAATATATGTTGTACAAAGCCGGGAAATTATCTACGCGAGCAAATTACTACCATTAAGGTACTGTTGTTGTATGGTTTCAAATAGGGAACAATGTAACAAAATTGAATTAGTCGTATAATAAAACTTTGACTAAATACTTTTGATTAGAATATAAATGGGGTTTACCTCCTCAGTGTCAGCGTTTTGTATTTTAAAATGAACGTCGTTCTTTGTAAACGAAATAAGTTCTTCAAAGAAGCTTCGATAAAACGAACAAAACGAGGACCTGAAAAATAAAACACGTCATATCATGTATCAGAGATCCTTTATTTTCTCTTTTTCATGTTTCACAAAAAAACAAAACAAAAAAAACAACGGAAAATCCGAAATCTCTGTATCAAACGAGGCAAATTTTCATAGCTAATGTATAAGAACTGTTAGCAAAAAGTTTAATCAACCCAACGTCAATTTTCGTGCGAATCGTCTAAATGACAATCTTGAAGTCAATGAAGTATTATTTTCGTCCTCAGAGTTTGTTGCCTGGAAACAAGGTTGGAGGCGTACTCAATTATCCAAAAAAGAGTTTAGTCAGATTGGCTATTCTTCAAAAAGATTTAAACAAAGTAACTAATAGTGCATGGAAATATGTCAGTACACTGGCTTCAAACTGGACTAAAAATTAGGCAACCTGCTTAGCAAACTCTTAACACATTTCCCTTAACAACCTTCCCAGTTGGAATGTGAAAGAAGTCTGCTCAGAAGAAATACATAGCAGTGCTTAAACAGCTCGTTTTATTATGTATTTTGTCTTTAATATTACTGTAAGTAAAAAATATAAAATTAAAAAAATAAAAAAGTGACCAATTTATTGACTAACTAAGACACTATAGTGATCCTCTTCCCAACCCAAGACTCTAAAAATGGGGTTGCTTGACAAAAATGGAAAACAGATGTTTCAGCTTGCTGCAACATCTGTTTTTTCCTATATAGCTAGAAATAACGCATAACAGGCCCAATTTCTGACTTTTTCTGACAAATCATATTTTAATCTGTTAATCTAATTTTTTCCCATGTTTACCACCTAATTACATGGCCACGTGATGGCTCTGAAAAAACCTGGTCATTTATAAAAAAAATATTTAAAATTTAAAGTTAACATTCTTTGCTTTCGTAAAAATATAATCTTTTCTACTTCAAATCAAACTCAAAGAACTTTGACTTCCTAGATTGACTGCTTAGTCAATGAAGCGCTTCTTAAAATCTCATTTTTTAACACAGTTTTTTAACAGGGTAACGCTGGGTCAACGCATTATACTATTTAAGATATTTACCTTGTTAAGCATGGATATTCGGTAGTTCCATCAGCAGTCTTATTGTTGATCAGTTCGGTAACAGGACCTTTACAATACTCTTCAATTAATTTCAATGGTTCTTCAGATATGCTAATGTATGTCCTGAATAAAGAATAAAACTTTCTAATAACTTTTTTCAACGTGAATAACTGGGTAATTAAGCGTGATAGCCATTGAATCGTTCAAGTTGCATTGTAATGACTAGATCACCTACTGCAGCGCGTTCTAAATTCAGTATTGCTGTTCCATCTAACTCTGTTCGGACTTTTTCTATTTACGGCAAAGTTACTGCAACCCTCTTGTGAGCATTGCAACAAAATACAGTCTGATGGAAAAAACAACTATCTGCTACAATTGGATTGGACAGAAATATTAAGACAAACAAAATTTCTTCATCATTTAATGGACAAACGCGTCAAACAGTCAATACTCTGCAGCAGGCAGAGTGCAAAGTCGCTACTTTTTCACACACGAGTAAAATTTTCTAGTCGCATTCCCTAGCATGCCCGCACATCGAAATAATCCACGTTGGGACCTGACGTCAGAAACAATTAGCATATTTTAGAAGTTTCAACTCGACTAAATAATACAGGATTATAAGTCCTAGGTCCACTTTAAAACATTAAAAAGTTCAAAATGCGTGAATCCGGTATAAAAATAGCCCATGCAATTACTTGTGGTGGCGAACTTCGAAACTAACTGTCTTGTCTCAAAACATTTGGACCAAGATTGTGGGATGGAATCTTCAAGCACGGTAAACTCTGAACAACTACGCTTTGAGCACGCTACCAGCATTTACAATGTACAATAATGGCTTGTTGGTATACCATGGCACCACAATAAAGTGGATAATGGCGTTTCTCTTAAGTGGGCGTTGACACTTTTCAAGCCTAAGTAAATCAGTAAATCGGACATATTTGGTGAAAGAAATAACCATTGTGATGGATATGGTTTCGAGATCTGATCTGAGAAGATTATCCAGTATCCTTTTTTCAACAATTTTATAGATACCATTTGGTACTAGTTGATGGCCCGTGGATAAATTCACGGGTTCGCTCGTCCTTTATATACCGTATTTCGTTTGTCTCGCTACTTAAGGTACTATTTTACGCAGAGACAGACAATACGGCTATTATTATAGAGACAATTTTAAACAATAGAAAAGTAAGTAATGTAATGCATATTTGGTTATTGAGCTGCATATTTTTTGCTTCTCATCAAATAAAGATAAGTTTAGGTTACTCATGTCTCGGTGTACACAAACGCACAAATAACTTACCTATATTATAATACCCGTATACGTCTGTCTGTTTGTCACGCAAAATGGTACTGTAAGTAGCGAGACGCACGCAATGCGGCATAAAAACAACGGGCGAAGCCGTGGATTTTTCCACGGGCCACCGACTAGTATTTAAAATTGTACCAATTCATGAAAATCACTTCTAAACGAATGCACTAGCGAAAAACGTTGGAAACGCATTTGTTTTTTAATAATACGACTGACCCACCGATTGAGCTAATTCGCCATTTCCTTGCAGGCTAAAAATGCTTATCTCATTCTAAACACAAAAAAACTTGAAAAATAAAAAAATTCTACCTGATTAAGAAGGCATAATGCTCATTAAACTGTCCTCCTTTATCTTTATCTCCGTTCTCACCTATCCACGTGTTCTTGAGGTATGTTTCAAGAAGTCCTCCTGGTTGACATAAAAGATAAAATATTTTTTAATGCAGGCTAGCAGCTAGCGTATTCTCTATATTATTTACTTGGTCTAAATATCTTATTCACCGAGTACTGTTTGTTTGGCCATTTTGAGAAATATTATGTCCAGGGTTGTAGCCTTAAAATAATTACGAAAACCCTTCTTTGTAATAAAAACTTACTCATTTCCTCATGGTGTGTGCGTTGCTCGTCTGACCAATGCGCAAGCGCGAGTATTAATTTGATGGTGAGAGTTGCTATGGTAATAGGTGCCATAGCAACGGAGCAATTAAAGTAATTCAAAACATGTCTAAAAACACAAAAACATGGTGTTAGACTTTCAGTGAAAGACAAAATTTTTGTATTAGCATTGTAAAATGTTCTTTCGATTTTCGATTCTTACGACAGGATATTAATCAACAAGCCAAAACGACGAACTTTCGTCCTGCATATTTTTTTGCAGTTTTAACTTGTAAAACGGATCTAAAAATTGCGGAATAGCCCTTACTTAGCATAAATACATTACACACATTATCTCTAGCATTGTGCCGATATGCAGAAGCGCAGAAAAAGTCATTTATGCACCACACACACTGGAAATAATACCTGATTCCGTATTGTTCTCTTAAACTGTTATTATAGGCTTATTAGTGGCCGCATAGGATGGCGGCATTGATAGAAATCCAATGCTTTTTTTCGATTTGATAGTCCTATGCCCATATTGTTGTTTAAATTGTTCAGTTAACTTTTATAAGGTTTGTTTTAGAATAATGCTCTTATTCTATCTTTATTAAAAAATACCAAACGAGTATGTCAAATTTATGACTTCGATATGAAGCCAGCCAATTACTCCTGGCTTAGTTTTTCTTCCACACGACCTACCTCACTATGTCAGGAAGCGTGCATGGCTGTACCACTTGCGTTAAATTTTTCACCAAAACAGAGAGGAAGCAAGTAAGTAACTTTTTATCGCGTCGAAAACCATCCCTAAAATAAAAAATCGCGTTTGCGACATGAAGTCATATTTTCGTGTATTTATTTGCAAGTAAAAGCAACGTGTGAAGAACACGACAGCAAGATACATTTTAACAAAAAAAGGTTTGATTTATGTCTAGGAATATGTTCCCATGTAAACAACAGTTTCAAGGATAGTATAAAAGATTTTTAATTTCTCTTTTTTTCTTCGTAACATTCTTTAAAAAAATATTTGACAAGCTTATAAAACTGGACGTCTTTTAATACATTTTGACGGCCACTATTTTGAATTTTAAGCAAAGAAGATACAAATTTTACAGTAGCAACATTTTTAAATCCTGACTAAGTTAAAGCATGTCACAACACACATACCAGTTCAGTGTGACGACGATAATTTGCAACAGACGTTGATACATAAGAAAGAATTCCGTGGTTTTAACGGGCTGTCGGACGTCACAATCCACAATGCCGTCATTCTCTTCATCTATATCCTACACAAGATTTTGTAAATAGAAAACGAAATATATGAAAATACGCCAACCTACATTAAGAGTCGCAAAATGCTTTATTTTGCAGAATATATTCTTGCAGATGACTACATTTTCTCAAATTCGCAAAATTAATTATTAAAGATGCTGAAAATCAGTATTTTAACATAGCTTTCGGAAATAAATGTATTTTCAAACGAGCAACGAAGAACTACATACCTAGGGCCTTAGGGCCTATAAGAATTCGAAGTACAAAAGATAAAAAATCTGCAGTAGGAATAGTTGCAGACACAAAAAATGGAAATATTTGCATCATAATTTTTCGCGGATGACTGATTTTAAAAGTTTTTGCAGAACTTATTTTCGCGGATTTAGGCCAAAACCGCAAAAATAAGTCTGCAAAAAATAATCTGCAAAAAACGTTCCGCAAAACCGCAAATAATAAATGTTTTGTAGGTAAATTGTGCTCACAATGAATTTAGCAGAAAAGCGTCAAAATTTGATTTAAATTACGTTGGTGTGCTAAAGTTACCTAACCCTAACCGGCCAAAAAACGGAGGTATAATAGAAGCTCCTACCTCCATGCTAGAACTCTTAATCGACAAACAAACTATAACCATATTCCAGAAAACTAACTAAGCACAAAATTAACGATCACGAAATTAACGCGAATGCCTATAACAACTTTTATTTAATTAACGTAATTTAACTCAACTGACTTTCAAAAAGCATTAAATTAACGCGAATCAGGAAATATGTTTATCTTCATTTTGAGAACCAGTTTCTCTTATTTTCTCTTAACGCTTGCAATACAAGCTTCCCTTTAGCCTTTCTTAATTACATTCGTGTCAATCAAACAAGGAGAACGAAGCATGTGTGTGTAAACTTTGTATTTCTATTGCTAGGAAAATATATTTTTAAACTTTAATTACAGGTTTTAAATTAATTAGTACTTTTTTTAAAGTCGTAGATATTTACGTTACACTAAAATAAGAAGCATTTAAATAACGCGAATTTTCAAAGTTAATTTCAGGCCTAGTTAATTTCCTGAAATAAGGTAACAAAAATCTTACAATAAAATATTCCTTGCATATTTTGATAAGTTCGCACAAAGATGGTAATATCTTGATAAGAAACTCCATCACTTCTATATCACGTGGTAAGTTAGAGAAACCAATCATCTTTGAGACGGATTGCTGAAGAAATAAAAATTGCATACATAAAGCAACAGCGAGTTTTTTAACTTAAAATTTTTCTTCCTATGACTGGCTCGTAGATCCCTCTATGCATCAAGCTAGATTTTGGCTCCAACAAATTTCTATGAAATGAGATTATCTTTCTTACCAGCATGCATAATTCTAATTTTATTAAGTTACGCAGAATTTTGGGAAAAATTGAAATTTGTTGAGTCAAAATTGAGCTTAAATCAATATAACCTATAACAATCACCTAGTCTAGCAAAGCAATAAACTAGTCTAGCCTTACAATCAATTAGTCTAGCACAACAATCAACTAGTCTAGCACAACAATCACCTAGCCTAGAATTACAATCAACTAGTTTAGCACAACAATCACCTAGTCTAGCGCAACAATCACCTAGTCTAGCGCAACAATCACCTAGTCTAGCGCAACAATCAACAAGTCTAGCCTTACAATCAATTAGTCTAGCACAACAATTAACTAGTCTAGCACAACAATCACCTAGCCTAGAATTACAATCAACTAGTCTAGAACAACAATCAACTAGCCTAGAACTACAATTAACTAGTCTAGTACAACAATCAACTAGTCTAGTACAACAGTCAACTAGTCTAGAACAATCAACTAGTCCAGCACAACAATTAACTAGTCTAGCACAACAATCACCTAGCCTAGAATTACAATCAACTAGTCTAGAACAACAATCAATTAGCCTAGAACTACAATCAACTAGTCTAGTACAACAGTCAACTAGTCTAGAACAACAATCAACTAGTCTAGCACAACAATTAACTAGTCTAGCACAATAATCACCTAACCTAGAATTACAATCAACTGGTCAAGAACAACAATCAACTGGCCTAGAATTACAATCAACTAGTCTAGAACAACAAGCAACTAGTCTAAAACAACAATCAACTAGTCTAGCACAACAATCAACTAGTCTAGAACAACAATCAACTAGTCTAGCACAACGATCACCTAGTCTAGCAAAACAATCAACTAGTCTAGAACAACAATCAACTAGTCTAGTACAACAATCAACTAATCTAGTACAACAATCAACTAGTCTAGCACAACAATCAACTAGTCTAGAACAACAATCAACTAGTCTAGAACAACAATCAACTAGTCTAGAACAACAATCAACTAGCCTAGAATTACAATCAACTAGTCTAGCACAACAATCAACCAGTCTAGCACAACAATCACCTAGTCTAGCACAATCAAAAAATATTGAATCTCTCATTCAGGTTTGGCACTCTTTTTTTAGACTCAAAATTATGGAGAATTAAGGAATTTCGACGAATAACTTTATCTGTTTTTAGGATCACGATAAAATTTTAATCAGATTGTGATTGTGAATGTGATTTTCTTCTAAAAAAATTGAGATAATTGGAAGGGATACCAAACTTCTTGTAAACCCTGTATAGACCACAAACTTTTAAATAGCAAATTTAAAAAGACGATTCAGATAATGAAATTTTAGAAGTTTAGAGGGGAAAATATTGATTACTAATGATGCTTTGTTCGAACAATGATATTTATCAGGGGATTTTTCAAAATGAAGTAAAATTGAAAGAAGTTCTGCGGCAAACCTTTCACTAAACAGTTGAGTAGCAACAAGTCACTAAACGTGCACTGGAAAAATGAATACCTTTAAAAATGTTCTTCGATTAGCATTGGTGAAAGAATGCTCAATTTTTCGAAGGAGGTCAGCAAGAAGAAAATTTGTTTCGCTGGGTAGCAGTTTGATCTCCTCTTTTGTCTGAAGATAAAGTGATACAACTTCAAGGTTAGTAGATGTGTACAAGTAGATAATGGAGTTAGTAGTTCAATTTTTATTATTTTATTTACCTCCTTATTTCGTTAAGGCTTACCTCTCGCGAAAAAACAACTTGGTTTCATATGAAAGAGCTTCAAAAGTTGTCTAGAAATCTTTTTATTTTTTTAAAAAATCTTTATTGGCTTTCGTTCTATTATGCTAAATTATGACAGCATCAACTAGCTCTAAACCATGTCATTGTTATGAAGCATAATTATAGTGAATACTAAAATGTATGTACAATGTTTAAACGCCTACCTAAATGGCTAAAAACATATTTAACCCTCAGTAAAACTGGTAAATTCAATACCTTACCCAGAGCTATGCCACGAAGAACTAGTGGAAATTTTCAGTCCAAAATCAAGAGCCAATCAAGATTCGTCAAAATAAATAAATTCAAGCTTTTTATATGAAATTAACTTGTTTTTTTTCACGGGATGTAAGCTTTAAATTGGCTACACGACAGGAATTTCTTCCCATTGTGTTGATAATCATAAAACTTGTGTGCTTACTTACTGTGTGCTGATCACTAAATAAATCCTTTACAGAAACGTTTACCAGGCATACGAATTTTCAAAACTGCAGTATACTGGCTACAGCGTATTGGCTAGTTGAGCTATTTTCTAATTTTAAAAGAAACGACAATTCCAGGACTGCAGGTCATAATATGTAGATGGTGTGTGTAGATCGTGTATTAAAAACTAACATTTGTATGCATTTCTGTATCAACGTAGGCTTTGTCCACACTACCATATGAAAGTGAATAAAACATCTGCAAATCCAGTTGTCTAAACAAATGAATATTTAGTACTTCATAGCATGTATTATGGTCATGAAGACCCTCACACCATTGTTTTGTGTAACAGAAATAGCAAACAAACAAATCAACTAATACAAAATTAAGGTAACTGTAAAATTAGGAATTTATTCCTTGGTCCTTCAAGGAATAAATTCCTAATTTTACTTTAAAATTTCTATAAATTAATTTTCTAATAAATTCCTAATAATAATTATGGCAAAAATTTAAATTGGTGGTTTTTTGTCAAATTCGCCAAACTTTTATAGACCAATAAAGCAGTACTATAAAAATAAATGTATTCAAAAAATCAGTTTTCCCTCTAACATTCAGTGTTAATTTCGTCGAATCAAAAGTCACTACTTATTCTGAAAAGAACTAGCAAACAATGGAGAGGCTGGAGAAAAAGAGGGTAGTGGTTCCTCCAAAACTACTTTTACACACCTCAGTATGTACTGACACACATGTGAAAATCCTGATCAGTACTTCTCTAACAATAAGAAGGACAAGATATTTATGGAAATTATGGTATTCATCAAATCTCACCGAAAAACTAGTGACTGCTTTTGCTGGCCTGTTAATGTTAGTTGATTTTTCCTATTGAGTGGGTACAGTAAAAAAACAAAAATTAAATCACACCTGAACGAAGCTGGGAAATGATTGATACAAAATGTAGCTGACTCGCCCAACGCTGTTTCATTTCCATTTTTACTTTCCTGAAATAAAGATAAATCGATGTGTATAATATTTTCTTACTTCAGCAAACAATGTAGTCTGCCAAATCACAATTTAATATAAACGTCAAACATCAAAGTGGTTGCATTAAGATAATTTGATATAGTAGTTAATTATTGGTAAATCATTTAAAACTCTGCTAAACCAAAACATAGGTCCTAAAATTTTCAGTGTACGCAAAACACGTAACAGCCAGCAAAAAATATTGAACTACTTTCATCTAACAACATCACACCTTCTCGTCTGCATTTTCCTCCACAACAACATCGTCTTTCGATTTCTTACTCTTACTATGGAAGAGATTGTTAGCATAGTCAGTAGGGCACTTACTTTGTATCCGAAAGGTCATGGGTTGGATCCTCACCTAAGGCCGTAGTCTAGTTTGGCATAAATGTCAGATTATAGAATACATAGAATTAAAAATATTACTGTTG
This sequence comes from Hydractinia echinata, assembly GCA_030067915.1. Lineage (NCBI taxonomy): Eukaryota > Metazoa > Cnidaria > Hydrozoa > Anthoathecata > Hydractiniidae > Hydractinia > Hydractinia echinata. The sequence goes on along the minus strand of JASGCC010000003.1, from coordinate 466,680 downwards.
CTTGTTACGTAAACGATTTAAAAAACAACGGTACGAGAAATCACATAACATTTTTAGCTATTAGTAGAATAATTAAGAGAGTTTAAAGGCTTTCCTGCATTCCAGTGTTCTTCGGGTTGGTCTACAAATTCTAATATGTACGTGCAATGCCAAACATCTCATCCTTAATGTCCAAGTTTGTTCCCACCCTAAAGCCCTTACTGCCAAAGTTTTACCCCTGTCAAAGGGAATGGAGATCTGTTTTAAGGGAGAACACAAGCTATTATTACACTTATGAAATGAGTGTTAAGCAAGTTAAAACCTGTCATGGTACCTACACTCACCCACAATATTGATTTAAAAATTAGCATGCCACAAATTTCCGAAAACTGTGTATATAAATCAATATAGATTACCAATTAACAGCCCTCTTTTTGGGTTTTTTCGCTTGGCGTCCATCAATCACCTCTTTCAATGTTTTAATACGAGATAAGATATTTTGATCAATGCTAAAATCCACTACTGGTAGATCAAATGTAGGCGTCACTAAAATTAATTATGTTGTGAATATTTATTCCGCTTCTGTCATAAATACAAGCTCCAAGTTTATTCTTCAAAGATTCTTTTCTGGGTTCTGTCAGCAATACAACATATGGGAATTCATGTGGTATACAACCAGCTAATTTTGCAAAAACTTAATAGCTAAAATTATATTACAGGAGTTTAGAATTTCAAGGCAAACGAGAAAAGAAAAGAAGCTAACAAATAATGAATGTAAATACCAAGCAACATTTTTTCTAGTGTGATATGCAATTCTACCAAAGTTTTTATTCTTGAGATTATCTTTCCACGTACGTCTGTGTCAACTTTTTCACTTGAAAAAGCATTTAGTGTCTAAAAAGCAACAAGACGTATATTGGAGAAATTAGTGGGGAAAGTCTGGGTTTTTTTCATTCAGATAGTATGATAGAGAGTAAATGCCAGACTGATCCAGTTAACAATTGAAAACAGATTTTAATCATAGCATACAAGTGTCATGGACATCTACTCTGTACCAACAGCTGATTGTGATAAAATAAGATAACATAAAATAAAATAAAATAAGATAATATTTGCTATTACACTACACGGCAAAGATTGATACAAACTTCACTTTACCTCTCTTATCCAGTTAATTGCGTAAATAATTGAGGTGCAGCATATATGTTTTTCGTCATCTTTTAAATTATCTTGATTTTTTAATAAAACAAGAGGACAGCCTAAAAAAAAAGATGACATGACATAAAGATGATGCGTTTTCAAAACTTAAAAGGTTCTACTGGCAGTGAGCAGGATTCAATCCACCTTGGTAGAACTGCAAGCCATAAACACTTCAACATGTGCGACATATGCTTCCAACGCACGTAGGTAGCTTGTGCCAATGGTGTGATTATATCGGGCTTATCATAACTTATCTGTGTTGTTGACATTCACAATAAATATGACAGGCTAGTGTAATCAGTCAAAGTTTTACAATGGTAAATACTTCAAAGTTTTTTTTACGTTTAAGGTTGATTGCTCATGCAAAATGCAAACTAGGTCGACTACTCTACCTTGACCCCCGTATTACTAATCCTCTGATCTGATGCCTGCACCTAACTAGTATACTTGACAATGTTTTCACATAAACTTAGTATAGACAAAAAATGCAAGCATGGTGTGACACACCAATACACTAACCATACAAATTTCCAACCAGACAAAATTGGTGAGACACATCAATACACTAACCAGACAAATTTCATCTAAATGTGATAATTACATACTGCAAAAATGGATAAACTTAAAATAATTTCAAACTAAATTCTTACCCAGTAATGCATCAATTCCTTCCAAATCACCATCATTTTGTTTCTGTTCACATATCCGAACTAATCTGAATTGTGAAGCTAGTGGTATAAGCTTCATCTTGCTTGTAAAATGTGAAGATGAGCTGAAAAACATTGGAATGAGTTGTCATGGAATAAATAAAAAGACATGTTTGCAGGACTCTTTGAGGTTGAACTCTACGGATATACCATGATAATAATGAATTTTCATAATCATAATAGTATAAATAAATCCAAATGAGCATTTTTTTAATATCGATAGGAAACACAAACCTTGATCCCTGTCTTTCCACCTCAGATAAAATTAACGGTATGATGTTTAAAGCTATGCCACCTTCTTCGGGTTCATCTAAATCATATGCTAACTGTAACATTGCATCACGTCTGAAATAAAAATGTTTACGTCGTAACAAAAATGTTCTTTAACTATCTATAACAGCCTATAACCCTTTTAGGAAAGGAAGAAATATTTACAGTAAATCTGGATATGTTTAACCATTGTATGCTTGGAGTCCCCTTATCGCTGTTAACAGGAGTTATAAGGGGTGATTCCAATTAGAAAAAGGGCGTTGTTAATACCATCAATGACCTGTTAAGCGCCCTGGATATTTATTTAATCTCGCATTTTCAAAGGTGGGCACATAATCGAACTGGACAATTAATCTCACACTGGGTGCTTGAATTGCATTTTAAACATGTTATGTTTGTTTGTTTGTTTGGCTTATGTTCTTCTAACTATAATAATGGCTTATTAACCTTATTAGCCGGTCTATACGGGAAAATATAGACCAAGGTCATGACGTCATGGACCGAACGCAGTGAGGTCCATGCGAATGGCAGGGTATTTATTACCCGACTGATTGTTTCATAACCATTAATGAAAAAAGAGGTTTTAGAGTCCAGGGGTCTTTACCAAAAACAAGGCTTAGGTGGAAACCATGTAACTTTCTTTATATTTCGAACGTACACAGACATTCGATCCACAACTCGTTCAAAAATAAACAATACAATACAACTTTTAAAAATAGAACATTTCAAAACAGTATTAAAATTCAATTCTTTGTCGTTTCGCTGGTGGAGTGTTCGCATTAAAATTAAATGTACAATTGTTAAAATTTCCTCCGGAAAAAAATGAAGAGAGGGTTGAAGACTGCGTGGAACTGGAAGTATTAAGAGCTGTCGATTGGTTATGTACGTCAAGTTGGTTATTATTTGAGCTCAAGATGTTTGACATTTTGTAACGGTGAGTGGTACTAGCTGATTTGTAATTTCTTAACGAATCAATATTTTTGTGACCACTGTGTTGGGCTACATAATTTTCGGGGACATTTGCATCCAAAAACTTTCCAATCGATGTTTTTCTTACCGAATGATTTGCCACTTTTCTGCCTGTAAGCCCGTGTTTTTTGGAACTTAAAAATTCTCCAATTTTATTTTTCCCGAGGGGAGTTTTTAAATACCAACTGTCTTCTCTTGTGTAGTCAATTTTTTGCCTCAATGTAAGAAAAAAAGGCGAGTTGTCCATCAGCACTTCCTCCGGTTGATGTTTTTTGAACTCTTTGTAAAGGGAGACTGGGCATCTTTCTGTTACGGCGGCATATGCAATGGGATAGAAAAATATTTTTTCTTCCTTTTCATTTCCTTTCCTGGTTTTCGTACCTCTTTCCTTTACCAAAACTAAACATTCCCCTTTTTCTGGATCGTTTTCCAATACAATGTCTCCTCAAAGCAACTTTCTGGCCTCATCTCTTGCACAAAAGCCAAAATGTAATGAGATAATCCACCCCATTGTTCTTTGCAGTGAGAGTACATCCTGTTTTCCAAAAAAGCCAGTCTTGTATAATTTTTCAATTTCATGTTCCTCCAATTCCCTTGTAGCATTTGGTTTATTTCCGTACCCAAGTTTTGTCAACTGTTTTCGTTTTGCTGCTAACACCTTTCTGGACTTTTCAAAATCATCATCAACGAGGATGTTAAAAGGAACTTTCATACTGTCTAGATGTCTTTGTAAGCCACGGTGTAGTGATGTAAGGGAGTCAGGTTCATATTCTTTTCCGTTCTTTTGTTTGACATTAATAAATAGTTTGCACAGTGTGTTGTTCAGTTCTTCTGGTGGTATGAGATGAGGTGGTCTATATTCTTGAATGCTTCGACAATACCTGACGTATTACAATATTTTGTAGCTTTTGACTGTTGTCCTGCTATGAATTCGTCTATTTCATTTAAATTGTCAAATAAACTATCGTCTACCAGACGAAAACAAGGAGTAATTGACATTTTTCTACCACTTTAAATTAACTTTCTTGTTTCGGTTAATACGGCGTCATATAGACTGGTCACGTGAAAAAAAAAACAATCACATTTTCCGAGAACGTTCGAATAAACGTAAACATTCGAAAATACTCAACAGTGGGTTAATAATAATGTATATTGCATTTGCAATATACATTATTGACTTATCATCTTCCTCGTGTTCACTGCTACCAAAAGGTCTAGGGTTGCCTTTTATACCTCCTCTTTTACAGGAATTGATTAGCTTTACTAGGACGTTACACAACACTAACATCAGATAAAAGAACTGCTGATACCTAATGAAAGAGCTGAGAAAAAAATGATAAATATTTCCATTTTAAGGCGACCCTGCAAATGCATTAAAGGTCTGTTGTTTGTTTGTAAAAAACTTCCCATTAAGATGTTGTATTGTCATATACAGAATACCCTAGCTAGTTGAAATAAGTGCCCAGTTCAATACTATGGGTGTTTAATTGGGCTGGGCGTTTATATAGGCCATGGGTGCTTGTTGGAAATGTTCAGCTCAAAGGTGGCCACTTATTCAGAATGGGTGGGTAAACATTCGTTCTAACAGTAGTTGAATTTTTGGGGGAAATTAAATGTGAATTGCAATATGTAAAATGTGAATTACAATATGCACCTTTCTTTCACTGTGTCAGCATCAATGAGAAACTCGTCTTGAAAATCGGATACTACACTTTCAGATACCCAATTCTAAATACAAATACTAAATACGCATACAAAACCAGTCATTTAAACATTTGCATTAAAGTAAAACGATCTTCACATATATATTCTGAAAATGAATTGTATTTTCTAAAATAATAAAGGGTGTGTGGTTAATTAAAACAAGGGAGGATTTATTACGATATTGAAAAGAAAGGCAATTATAAAGGTAAGAGTTGTTGCAGAAATTTTGTATCTACATAGCTGTCAATCCAGAATGAATGGAAAACAAAAGTAAAGATTATTAAGAAATATTTATATACTGAACAAAAAAACACATTGATCACTTACTCAGTGTTTCAAATAAATTATTTTTTAAAAATTCTTACCAGAACTTTTTCATCAATATTTTCTTTTTGAATTACATTAGCCAACTCATCATAAAACAAGGCAGAAGCTTTGGAGTCATATTTAACATTACTTTTCACCATTTCTAATATGCTGACAACCTAAAGAGAGATGATTAACACAAAACTATTCCTAATCAAAAAGACTATATATGGTGCCCATTCAAATAATTTATTAATTAAATTTTTTGCTCTTTTAGACTAAGTATTCAGGGTTGCTTGGGTCATGAAATTGTAATATGTTGTTAACCTTAAAAGAAAGGCGTTTTACAGAAAACTTTTTTTTTTCTGAGAGATTGATTTTCTTTTCAATCCGTCCCTGAAAAAGGTCTCTGTAGTGAAGGTGTCCGCTAAAATGAGGTGTCACTGTAATTACAACCCAGGGTTACATTAACACGTGCAAGAAAAGAACACTCAAAAAGGCTAAACATGTTGTTACTTGTTTGTTTGGATTATAAAATTTGAATTGTATACCATATTAAAAGTTCTATTTACATCATACACACTAGCACATATGAGAATCAATTAGGTACAGAAAAAGCTCGATTTTGAGAAGAAATATGCTACACACCTGTTTAAATGAAGCTGAAGGCAGGGTATTTTTTTCAATATTTGTTGTACCATGTCTCCTTTTTCCAATATTTGCTACCATCGTCATCCCTCCAATGATACCCACTCGTTTGTTTTTACTAGCAGTACTTGACAACTGCTTGCGAATAAGAATGTACATATCATCAGTGCTCATCTCGGTGGGATTATTAGTATCGAACGATAGCTTACTAATCATAGAGAACAAGCAACGCATTTGAGAAATGGATAGATTGTCAATGTAATCAAGTATACCCTGCAAAGTAAAAACAAATTTAAAATGTTTATTTCACAACAGAATCAAAATTAATGATGACAGGTGGCAGAAATTTATCTGATAATTTCCTCACATAAAAAAATTGGCACATTAAAAACAAAGCGTTTGTTTACAACATGTTCATATTTTTATAAATTTTTGATGGCTTCTGCATTCGTGGTCATGTAAAAAGTACAATTCTAGAAAGAAGCTCAAAATGTGTTGTCTAATAGATATATGTCATGTCATAACCCCAAGCAAAAAGGAGTTAAGACAAAACTTCCAAGACAGGCTAAATTACATATCCTTCCTGAAAACTAATATACCTTTCCATTTAAACTATACATGAAATCATTATAATAATTTTGAAATATACAAAGAGACATTAAAGTTAAAAAAACATGCTCATTTGTTAAATGAATCAAAATTTATGATTTGAAAACTCTATGTCCATAGCCTTCCCCCTTCAGAAGATACATAGGTTTGAGGCTCCAAAGGAGGACCTAAAAGGCCCGACCTGAAAAGAGTTAAACCTATGATGATTATCTTTCTTAAAAGAAGTAGTAGGGATATTTTTACTACTGGAATATGGCGAAAGTTAAAGAGCATATTATGCCAAGCAAATCAATCAGCTTTTTCTGCCAAATTACCTTAAGAAAGACATTAAAAGGAGCCATTTTAGAGGAGTATAGATCTACAAGTGATGCAAGAACAAGGAAAGCAGACTCTATTTCTGGTTCATATCCACTACCAACATGAGTAACCAAAGCTCCCACTACCTCCTAAAATGAAAAAAATAAATAATGAAATACACCAAATATTAACATGTTTTGTTGTGTCTTGGGCAATATACACATAAGGCATTTAGTTTTTCTACACAAATTCCAAAGCGTGAGTATCAAATTTCACAAATCTCCCTACCTGAAACATCAAAGTCAAATAATTGATAGTAATTTTAGCGTGTCATAATTGATAGTAATTTTAGTGTGTCATAATTGATAGTAATTTTAGCGTGTCATAATTGATAGTAATTTTAGTGTGTCATAATTGATAGTAATTTTAGTGTGTCATAATTGATAGTAATTTTAGCGTGTCATAATTGATAGTAATTTTAGTGTGTCATAATTGATAGTAATTTTAGCGTGTCATTAACGCACTTGCATAAAAACCAAAACGACTATAGTTCTTTCGCGTAGTATGCACAATCCATCATTAATTTACTAAAACGCTCCTATTTTTTATTTATTTGAAATTAAATAAATGTAACAAGACCTAGGTCTAAAATTAACTGTGCTCATGATCAATCTACTTTGAAAAAAATGCATAAAATTATAAAACAACATTCGTTGCAAGAAATTTAGTATGCATGCAAATTACTAAAAATAAGTTAAAAAAACACAATGAATAACAACAAACAAAACAATGGTGTATGTTTTAGTGCTAACCTGCTGGGAATAAGCATCAAACCTGCCGAAGACTGTTCTATAAACATTACAACCATAGTTTGAAACAACAATTTCTGGTGATCGCAAAAATATTTCTCCAAGTAAAAGAATGTCAGTAAGATAATATACAAATACCTAAAAAAAAACAGATGTAGTAAACACTTTTTAAAAAAAAATCTCACATATCACATTGCATTTTTGGTATTCACGAAATGCGCCAGGTGACAATCAATGATGACAGTACGACCACTTTGGTTTAACATATGGAATTTGTTTGTTATCTTAAAATTTGATCTTGTTAATCCGTTATCCTGATCTGGGTAAGAGCAAAAAATCAAAAATAGTATTTGTAGTTAGCAAATTAACTAACACCATGCTAGCATTTAAAAACAATTTAAGATTAGTAAGAAATCACTATTTTTGTTTACTATAATATACCTACACTGAAATGCGAAGTAAAAATATACCTCAGCGTGGGTATGAAATGTTGCAGTCAAAGCATCTTCTGTAAAATGTCCTGCCTTCACCTTGCTGCGAATTAACGACTCTACATTCTTTCGTCTGTTTTTAATGCTATGAAGTACGAGCAAAACAAACAAGTCTAAAACCTAAAAAACAACCTTAAACTCAACGAATAAACAAAAAAAAGAAGAGAGAAACAAATTAAAAAGTCCTCCGCCCCTCCCTTCCTTTTATTCAGCATGCTATTTTGTCCAGTGTTGTAATTTTTAGCACAATCATCAATTATTATTAATGTTGGGTGATTTTCGCAATTGCCGCCTGGATAAGGAGGAGAAAAAGCCAAAAGAAGAAGCTGACAATTTTACCAAATAAAAATAAAATAAATGAACAATACAACTAAAAATAAATAAAACTACCTTTTGTTCTTTATAGGAAGATATTGATTCAAGCTCCTAAAAAACAAGTTAATGCAAGAGACAAGGTACAATGGTCCAAAATTAAATTAAAATTAAAGATTAATGTTGAAAATTTATATATTGCTTAAATTTAAGCTAATTTTTCATATTTTTTTTAATTAGAAAAAAAAATTTTGGGGCTGAATTTTTTTTTGTGATTTGGATCTTAAAAAAGTTTTGTGTGGAATAATTTTTGTGAATTTAAATGTGAAATGATGCTAAAATTGATTACATGTACATTATTTTTGAATCAAGAATGTTTACAACTTTTTTGAAATCTATTCAACCCCATACTTTAAAATAATGCCTAAAGCCTAAGCATAAGAAATCCTTGTATGAACGTTGTCAGCATAAGCATAAGAACTCACTATGTGAATCACATAAGATATCAAAACTCATGCTTGCAGAACATTTTTTTTGCAGTGACACCAAGAAAAACATAAGCATAAGCATTTTTTTTCATGAAAGTTCAAGAACATTAACAAATTGTTAGGTTCCATGTGTGTCTCTGAAAAAATTAAACACAGATAAGTTCATTATTAATTATTTATGATAAAAACTCAAAAAAAAATGTCTTAAAATAAAGATTGTGGATAAAAAGACGGATGAGACATACAATTGACATCAAGTAAGAAGGAGTAACAAAAAAATCATACAAGTAACAACGAGTGACAACAAGCCATGCAACAAGTGACAACAACAGTAAGTGATGAGTGACACCCAGTGGCAACGAAAATATTTTTGCAGATGATGGAGCTCAGTAATTAAATGAAGCACAAAACGTCTTACACAGGCCTCATACAACCTACCTTTTACCTCAATTGACAAGACTCTGCCAGTCAACAAAGGAAGTAACTCTCTTAACTTTTTTTAAGCAGAACCTATCCTGTAAGTAACACTTCTTACAACACCCCTACACTACTTAACAGATCACATAAGTAACAGAAGTTCTCAACTATCTCTAACACGAGCCACTGTTGTACATAATTAAAGCTGGAAATACTTCATTGTCTACAATCTCTACTTTGCAACACTTGCGTACAAACTGAATTTCAGCCCTTAACCTTTCTCCAATATCAATGCACTTCTTATGTACCCAATGATTACAAGTCCGTTAAAAAAATTGAGTTATTACAAATCCCTTTCCTGCAAACTCCACAAGGCCACTTTCCAACTACAAGGTCACACTTGGCTTCAAACTTTGCTGCATTCACTCTTAACCCTTTTTTTCTAGTCCTTTCTTCCAATCCTCAAACGTTTCAACTAATTCTTCCATCGACTCTGCTATGAGAACCAAATCATCTGCATACAATAACTCCCATTGAAAACCTGTTCTGAATTCCATTAACAGAGTTCTAAGACTAAAACAAACAACAAAGGACTAAGTACAGAACCCTGATAAGATTTGGGAAAGAAATGCTGACGTCATCAAAATGTTTATTTTTCATATTACTATATACTACTACCTTTTGGAGCAAAAACAATGTCAAAGAAAACTAGAAAGTTGTCCCTCCCTCGTTTGTTTGTTAAATTTTTTACTGATGTTATAGGTGTGAACGTATTATACTTCACGCATTCACACATTCATGTAAAATGAATGTGTATGTTGCTTATGCTTATGTCATCAGTGGGAACCATGCTTTATGAATCACTACATTTTATGCTACTAAGAACATGATAATTGGCAGTAATGCGGTACAATATTTGTAAACAACGTAGTAACTAAGCAAAATGTAAATTAAAAGAAGTGAATATATGCTGACCTTCATCCATGCATCTGCAAGAACTTTATGAAACCTCACACCTGATTTAATTGCATCGAATATCAGAGTATTTTGATTGATACTTTCTTTGTGTAAAGTGCTAAATTTTTGTTATGAAAAACATTAAGATTTTAAGTATGGATCACTTCATCAACACTTTTAGATTTAAAATGTAAATCTAAGTACAATAATATGCAATACTAGTTCACTTTTTTCTTTGAAAACATTAGAAGCAACTGTTACAGTAGGACCTGCAAGTGATAATAGATTAAATCACCTGCATGAACTGCAAACACAAATAAAACAATCTTCAAACAAAGAACTCAACTCACCTTGAGTTTTTACTAGAAAAAGGTGTGGAGGAGTGGTTTGGTGTGCCGACCAGGGAGAGTTGTAGCCTCTCTCGTAGTTCTTGCACAACCTAAAAAAAATCAAGTCTCTCAAATACCTTTTAATTGTTTTGGATAGAATTTTGTTTTAATTTAAATTTGTAATTGGTCCAAATAGAAATTCAAATCTAATTCATGGTGTAACATATCCTATGTAATTAAGAAACTTGAAAAAACTTATGCCATAGCAATAATACATTTTAATATACAGTCTTCTCTTCTCAGAAAAATCATGAAACATTCAGAAATGAACAGTTCCGTAATAATATGTCTTGACTAAAAACTACATCCATCCAAAATTTTCAATCCAAAGGGCACTTACTAATCAATTTTTTAACATTATTTAGAAAGGTTGGTTAGATGTCTTGACTTGAGATTTGCAAGATGTTTTGAAAACATTTGAAGGCAGTGATTGAAAGAGGAAATATAAAAAAAAAATCACACACTGAAGATTAAAAAAAATCTGTGGCATATATACAACTTTTTGTAAATTTATTACCTTAATAATTTATTAAATTTCAAATTTTTTATTTTCAAGTAATGGAAACCAATATTTGTTTTAGCCTTTAAAGCACTATGCTTTTGCAGGTCATTCTGAAGTAATCCCATATCTCAAACCCTGTACAAAATTCATATCTACTTCTGAGACTGCTTTTAAATAGTTTGTCTCAAACTAACCTCTGCTGCATTATGTTCAGTAGCAGATTGTTGAAAAAATTTGATGACGACCGGCAAATCAGCGATATCTGCAGAACTCAGTACTTGTAATACAGCTTCACGAATCTATGAAAAGCAAATGTATGTTGTGTGTGGTGTCTCACATAACATATAAACATAAGTCTAAGATTGTCCTGACCCATCTTCCAAAGCGTTCTGTTTGTAAACAGGACAGCCCAAATTTCAAACCCATTATTTAACGATGTGACCCGCTCCATCCCAGCTATCAACGGTTTAGCTAGTAATAGTACTAAAAAAATAGCAGAAGAAATAAAAATGTAATAATTGGTTTTTTGACTTTTTATCTTCAAGATCTAAATCATTTTTAAAATTTAAGTTATGTTGAAGCATACAATAATAATTCAAATTTCTTTTGGAATTAAGAATTATGTTCGATGCACGCCAGTCTTAACATTTTAAACTGCTAATTACAAGCTTGTGAGCTTGTATTAAAACGCAAATGTGTCCCACAAGAATGGAAATTTTTTCCTCTCTGAGCACCGTAACGGGAGTAGTCGTGTGTTCGAATCTCATCTTGGTAACTATTTTTTTTTTTTTTCTTTGCTGTTATAAATTTTATTTTTTGAAAAGATAAGATAAGTGTTCAAAAGCATTATTTAACTAACTGGTAAAGTAAAGGTGTTTCCACCTAAGTTTACAAAAGTGAATGTAGGCAGAATTAAGGTCTCCCCAAATACCTGGAAAGTAGTCAGCGAAAAATAAAATTTCCACAACATTACGTAAGAGAGAAACGAAGACGCTCCACCATATCAATTTATTAAATACATCGATTTTACAAAATTTGGTTAAAATGTAAGCAAAAGGCAAATTATATTGTAAATAATGACGAGAACGGAATTCTTTTCGCTATGCTAATGACACGCCAACATAGAGAAATATGATTTCGGAAACTCTAAAAGAACGTAAATTTTCCGATTCCGTTCTTGTTATTTGTCTCCGCGCCATAAGGCGCAGGATTCTTTTTAACGAAGTTTGCTGTTTGTGACAGTTCTGGTTATATATTTTTTTAACTACAGCTATTTCCTTTTTCGAACAATTAAGATTTACTTGTATATTATTTTTTTTATTTTGCTTTTTCTCACTGAGTGACTCTCTTATACCCCGTTCTTTTGTGGTCTTTCTTCTTTCTGTCAGTCAGTTTACCCCAGACTGACCCATTGAAATTTCGAGGAATTTTCCGTTCAAGAAGATCTCACAAATCAATTTTGAAAAATAACTACATAGTGTGTAACAAATATTATTGCCTATCTGAATAGCAAAATATGTCGTGTCTAACTTCGTAACAAAATTACAATCTAATAGACAGCTTTTTGTAAACTTTATTCGTGAGGTTGTTTACGTATATCATACGTCTTGTTGCACTTGTTATGGATAATATAAAGGATGCTAGGATGATGTTTCTAGTCAACAGAAAAAAACGTACATGCAAAGAGTTTACCTTATCGGGAAAAAATTGGTAAGATGTGATCAAATTCTGAGAAATTTTTTAAACAAACTTTTTTAATAACCAGCCATTTTTAGTTTTTTGCCAACACTTCTATGCCAATTATTGCATTCCCTTTAAAATGTGTCAAAATAAGAGGATACAAACGATGTAAATTTTTTAGTTGAATTAAATTCTTTGCATTTTTACCCCACTGATACTGGTATTTTGACCTTAATCATCCAGCTAGAACTTCCTGAATGAAAAAATTCACAATTAACCTTTTTCAAAACATGGCAGGTATTCATAGCTTTTGTGGACAAATTAAAAATCACTTTTCTACTACTTGAAGAAACAGATTTTTTTTACTGGCCCTTAATAAAAATCTGTAGGAGGCATTTAAATTCCTTTTTTACTAAAATTGATCCTGATTTCTTTCTAAACAAGATATATTTAAATGTATTTATGAATTATTCAGACGCTATAAACAGTCAACAACACAATGCCACTGGTGTCACACTATACTTGCTGGACATTTTAATGACTTATATAGGAAGAAAATATGGTGCAAACTTGCGCAATGGAAAGAAGAATGTGGATCGTGCCACATATATCACTGTGGAAAATTTAAACCTTGATTGTTAAAATGTATATAAGTATGCAAAGAAAGCATTAATAGTTGAGATGGGTGGCCCATCTTCAAACGCTGCAGTTTTTTATTCAAAAACTTGTGCAAGACCAAGTGTTGACAGTTGAAATAGGTGGCCTATCTTTAAACACCACAGTATTTTATTAAAATTTTTAAATGCTGTACACATCGCAGGCAGGTCAATCTTTCATCGCTCTGACCCAACTTTCAACAGAGAGCCCCGTTTACAAACAGGATGATAAAACATAAGCCTACATGTTGCACTGTATTATAACAACAAATAGAAAACATTTTCGAACACAACAAATTTAATAGAAATGATTTTGAGAAGAAAAAAAACATAAGGCAAAGGCAAATCTTTGAATCAAAATGTCAAGATTATATACAATTTCTTGGCAACCATTTATTTGATTCTGTTCCCAATCTTGATTGCTTAATATAATTAGAATAGATTTAAACATTTAAAAATTGTTGCAAAAATTTACGAATCCATTTCCCTAGTAAAAGGTTTGTATAGTGGTGGGTGTAAAAGAAAAGAAATTGAAAGCTTTCTGGTGATGCTGAAACAGTAAGTTAGAGTAACACAAGCTTGTCTTGGAACCACTACATTAATAGAATGTTCACCTGGTCCAACAATTCTCCTTTCAAATTCATGTTACTTAAAGTATCAAGTGTACAAGTGACTAAATGAGAATTCTCCAGTAGTAGTTGCCTAAAACATAAATTATTTTTTATATAAGTCTATTATAATGCTGTGAGCCAAAGAAAATAGCTGTCTGTAGCAATTGGGAAATACCCACAGATTTTTCTGACAAGTGAATTCCCATAAATTTTTCCAATAACTAAATTTCAATGAATTTTTTAGACAAGTGAATTCACGTGGATTTTTCCATGGGCTTCACAACTAGTATAGACAATTTAGGGGAGTGTACACATGAGCTTTTGTCAATTAACTCAAAAACTTTTAAACCAGTTGATGCATTTTTTTTTCAGACAACTTATAAAAGGTTGAGGATAATTTTCTTATTAGGCTTATTCAACTTATAGTATATCAAAATAATTAAGAATAACCATTCTTAAATAAATTTCACACTTGCACTAATATGACTTAACTAGTATTCACTTATAATGTTCATTAACTTTGTAAGTTAACAATAGATTATGTTAAAATGGAGGGTTTATAAAATGTTCAATATACATTATAGGTCTCCAAATATTTATTTTGAATAAAATCAGCATGTAGATTTTAGGGAAAAATATTTACCGTAACTTCATAGCAACTTCAGTATGGTTAGAATCTTGAATTAAATCAGGTATACATGATATTAATTCTTGCTGGATGGAAATATTAGATATCGAAATCACATCAAATGTTTTTTCTAGGATGGCCTAAAAAGCAAAAAAAAATGCGTCAGGATGATGTCAGCCATTTAAAACTAAACATTAAAGAGACTATCTGGTGATTTCCTAAAATACAAAAAAGCACAGAAATACATCGTCTTTTATCTTGTCAGAAAAACTCAATTTTATGTGTTGTGACACCTCATGCACCGATATTTTTAGCATTTTTGCTTATGTTACACATCAAAGCAACTTTTTATTGACATTTTTAATCAAGGATTAAAAAGGTTATTAGCTGTTGCTGAGGTGTATTTTGTGAGTTTCTCACTTCTGCATTGTATTAAAGAAGCACAAAGAACAGAAAATCAACTTTCCCTAGCCCTACAGTAATTAAGCTTGACTAAAAGATTTCTGAAGATTGTAGTTTTGCGTATAGTAATGAAAACGCATTGCTAATAGCTGTAAATTATATATAAAAAAAATCCCCTTTAGGCAATCAATTTGAAATGATTTTTTTTTTATTCAATGCAAAGATAGGGTTAATTTAGTTTTATTGGCAAATACGGGTTATTGGTTATTAAACATATTTTGAAGAACATAAATCAACTAAGAGAGAAAAAATATAATTACAGATCATTGACATTTATCACTTTCAGACAATGATTACATTACATTACGTTGCAGTAGACAGTGTTTTGAAAAATATTTTCCCAAATAAATTTAAACCACAAAAACTAAAAAACTTTTTTGGTAACTAAGGAAAAAAATTTAAAGCCCCATAAAGGTTGTTAAAACATGAATATACCTCACTTTCAATTATTACATCCAACCACCGTAAATGCGAAACAATACGATGCACCAAGTCTATATCACCTAGTTTGACTGCAATCAATGATAGTTCATTGTCTGAGTAAATTTCCGGAAGTTTTTCCAATAAAAGGTTGGCAATAGTAGGCTGCAATAAGAGAAAAAAACAATTATTAAACAGCTCTCTCTACAAATAAATATATAGGTAATAAATTTATAATATATTTAAGTACATTTAAGTATAAAAATAAATTGCAATTTCACATGCAAACAACGTTACTTACAATTACTTTCACATAACTTACAATTACTTTCACAATACTTACAATTACTTTCAATTGTGTAGAGCAGGATCCAATTAATCAGAAAACAAATTTACCAAGACTTTTAACAAATCCTCTACTAAACATTTCAGCAGTATGTGAAAGAGATAACATATTTTCTTGTGTGCTATGGACATCTGTTTTTCATATGTTATGTTTTAATGGCACCATTTTAATAATGGCTTCCCAAACCGGTTATTGTAGCTCTTACAAAGCCCTGTTTTAATAAGTCAATGAACTGATCAGATTTTTTCATACTGGTACAAAACTGGTTGGTCAACCAGTTTTTTGTACCAGTCAGGTAATAAAATGTTATACTATATACTAATAAAAATATAACATTCTAAGGCCAAGTGCAGAATTATTAAAATTCTACAAGATAATTTATCACAATACATTTTAATACTTCTAGTTAAACTTACCTGTAGTACGTCAATTCCGAGGAGGATACGAACTAGGCTATCTTGGTGTTTACCACGAGAGCTAAACGGACAAAAATGTAAAATATCCCTTTTTTCAACTGTTTATTCACCAATAAGATTAGCAATTCATAATGCACACAGATAACAAAAAACAATTGAAACAGGCAGGCTGACCTAATAGTGCAATCATCTGATGATATTGTTGGTAACAGGCTGAAGCAAAATCTAAATAAACAAAAAACAAATTTTAAAGAAAGAAATGCTTTATGCCCTGTGTAAAAAATAATATATATTTTCGAAGTTTTAAATCAAATTCACCAATGACAAGGTTTCCAGAGGTAAAGGAATGCATAAAACATTCTCTTAAAGGAGCACTTAAAAAATAACCCATTTTCCCTGGGTTACACAAATATTTCTTTACCTGATCCTTAAACTTAAATTTTAAGGAGCTTAATACAAAAAAAGTTGTTAAAAATTGATTAATTATATTTTTTTTGCTGCGAAACTAATAGTAATTTATTTATATAAAAGCAAAAAAATTTGCAATTCCTAAACTATTGATAATGCAATGTTGATAAGCTTCTTTCCAAACTGTGTTAAAATCCTTTGTTTAGGATTTTATGGCCATGAGCTTTGTTTGTTTTTATTTTTCAGTACCAGGCAATGATACATAGAAAAGAGCAATGTTAAATTGATATTTCTTATGATATGAGAATTGATATATCTCATATCCAGAACGTTGATGGCATGATGATGGGTTACAAAAGTTTGCATCAATATGAATAAAGAATTCAATAGAGTAAAAAAATGTGACAGAAGCAACTAAATTAAATGTCAAACATAGCGTTTTAATTATTTATAAAAATATATGAACGAAGAGAAAACAAAAAAGAACTAAAATACCTATAGTTATCTTCCCACAATTCTTCCAACCCAGTACAGAGTTTATTTGCAGACTTGACGAGGAATAGAAAATATGTACAACGATTAAAGAGAAAACAAATACTGACAATATAAAACAAAGTAAATTTTTTTTACCTCCTTATGTTTTAAAGTTGCTTTTAACGTCTGTTGCAGCATTGCTTGATCAACACCTACGAATATATTTAACAAATTATTGATTGCGCTGATTTTTATTTTAAACTTTTAAGGGTCACATAATGAAAATTTGTATTCACAAAATAATTAAATATCAGGGTTCGAATTAACGCTTCGCATTTTGCAAAATGCAAAGTGATTTTGAAAAGTGGGGCAAAAATGCGATGCGATTTCTAGCATTTTCTTACATTTATGTGAAGCATTACATCAAGCCATAAATTAGTCCCAAAAAATCTTAGTTCGGCGTAAGAAACAACTATGATTTATAGTCGTATTCTTTGTGGGACTATCTTGTTGAACCCTCATCGATTATCTTTCAGCGAGGTTACCATTTTTAAATGCACTCATTTCGCCCCTTTCCCCTTACCCCGAGTCTGTGCACCAGAATGGTGCATTGAGTTTGTAACAACCTAAGGTTGTTTTTCGTTAAAGATCCTGCACTTTGTGTGTCGCTAGCATATTTTTTAAAAATGTTTAAAACTTAGATCCTTTGAAGTTTATTTTTAATGGCTGAATGCATGAATTCAGAAGTGAGAGTTGAAGAAAGTCTCTCATGTTGGATTTTATAATCATTGTTCGGTAAAAAAAATGTTATGGAAAAAAATTGTGTAAGTGGAAGCTGTTTTAATTAATACTTTCTTAAGTTCTCACTTTTAAAATTTAAATGATTTAAGATGACATTCAATGAATTATTAACAAGTTTTATTTTATACTTTAGATTTGGATGAAAGCGACAAAAATATTTTCAATTCTGGCTCAATTTGTGAATGGACCTGGAAACGAGTTGTATTCTCTTTTTACGCTTGATCAAAAGTGTGTTGTTTTTCAATTTATTGTTTAATAAATAATTATTAAGATTAGCGTTTCGCATGCCACCAGCAGGACCTCGTAGTTCTATAGAACTTATTTTCGAATACAAATGTTCTATTCTAAAGTAGTTCTGAAACAGGTTGTTTTTGGTATGGTAGTAGGCCTCATCAATATCGTTTACCTTGATATCTAGGCAAAAATATTTACAAACAAGGACGTCAAGACATCCTGCGGTAATGTTTTGCATTTGATAGAACTTTTGTTAATAACACCATTTACAAACGCTAAGTTAGAACGAGTTTTAGCCGCATAAACAGAATCAAAACGGATTCGCGGAATAGATTAGCGCAGGAACGGCTGGAAATACAACTGCAAGTTGGCGAGGAAGATTCAATGGTGCTAAACGCTGTAAATATCCCTCTAAGAGAAGAAATGTTACAGACGGAGCAAGCAATAACACAGTGATGGACATTGCTGCTGTCACTTTGTCCGACCTGGAAAGTGAAGGAGACGATGATAAGTGAACTTTTATAAATTTTTTTTTAAGTTTGAAAGTTTTCTATAATAAAAAGGAAATTATTCGATGATTTTTTGGTTCACTTTCCCCAACATTTAGTTCCTCACGACTTATTGCCACTTCTCTTATTTTTTTTTCGTTGAAACAGAGGAGCTGGGAAAGAAGTTATTCGTAACTCGTCCACCGTAAAAAAGTGAGCATGTGCGATAAGAACTAAGAACAAAAATAAAATGTCCAGACATCGTGATCGTCAAGCACTATGTGTGTGCTGATTGCAGGTACAGGAACTTTGTTTCGGTCTATAAATCCATCACTGGTGAGAAGAAAATTGGAAAATAAACTATAAAATCATACAAATATGTCATACCCATTAGTGTTTAAATATGCTGGAAATGCATTTTCCGCCAATCTGAACTCCTGAAATCGCAAACACTGAACTAGTACAAATATAACATGTGCGAAGTATTTTTCATATGATAATTCGAACCCTGAATATCTGTTTTTAGTTAAAAAGTGCGCCTTATTAATGTAAGTATATGGTTGGTTAAGAGGATATGCTACATACTATGGTGTATTTTAAGCAGTTAGTTTTACATCATAATAGACTTCCTCAATATGCCACTAAATTTTTTTTATAACGTTTGTATGCCATAGTTAACTTTTTCTATGTTGTAATTTAAATTTTCTTTGCCAAAAATGCTACGCCATATTTCGATTAATACAAAACCTTTAAAAAGTTGCCTTACGAAAACTTAACGTTGCTTCGATTTGTGAAGAAAAGCAACATCTAAAAGCTTGAACAATAAAAGCATGAACAATAAACATCACTATATTTTTTTAAGAAATGATTAAAATGGCTTTATACAGAACATTAACATTACAGTATTTAGGTTGAAAATCTTTAGAGAACTTTTATATCCAGTATATTGTTTCATTTCCTTAAGAAACGATTTTAAAGCCTTCTTACGAAGCTTAAACATTGCATACAATCTTTAAAAAGCAATTTTACCTTTCAAGAAGGATTTTTTTAGATCGTGATTTTTTCAGGGATAGTGAATTAAAGTTTATTTGTTGAAAATAATCTGAAAAATTTTGAACTTAAAAAATTCAAATACAGGGACATTATTTACACACACCTTGCCTTTAAAAAAATGACTTATACTTAGAATTGTTATAGATGTATGTAAAGAATCAGCAAATTGGGCATACTGTACAAATTTATCTATGTATATTAGACTAATGCTACACTGTAGCTTGGTTAGTATAAATAAACAAAGTTGTTTCATCACTGATAAAATCCAAATCAAAACAGTTAGCAAAATATCTCTATAATAATACGCCAGTTCTGTCTGTCTGTGACTGTTACAAAGACGATATTTTTTACCACCCGAATGCGTGAGTTTGTCGAGTTTTTTTGTTTTGTTTACATTTGTCTCGCAACCGTTAGAAACCACGTGATAGAAAATAAGCAGCATGATTCGCTCAAATACATACTTTCGAGCGGGACGGCATTCGAATAGAAAGTTTCCTTGGCGTAAAAACAAACAAACAAAAAAATCTCTCGACAAAGTTCTCGACAAAAGGCGAACTAAAGAAGCGGATAAAAAATGTCTTATTTTCGACGATCCCTTAGTCATAAAAAAGTGCAGATATTAAGAGCAAGGAAAGTCAAAGTGAAGAAGTGGAGTGGATTAAAAAGGTATATAATTTGGAACAGGGCTAACATCGACACATAAAACAACAACAAAAGAACGGTCCCTTCGTCTTCAAAAAAGTGCAAAAAGTAAAGTAGTTCAAAAAAGCATATATATAAAAAAAAAAGAGACCAAGTGAAGAAGTAGAAGAAGAAGTAGAAAAGTCAATTGGAAGCCACAATAAGTTACTTCGGAAGTGAAGAGTGGAGCTAGAAGTAGTAAAGTAAAGTTAGAAGTACAAAATGAATGCTAGAGTTTCAAGTGAACTGGAATTGAGAAAACGTAAGAACTTTGATATTTTTAGACGTTCCGTTTTTATATGTAGCACACTTAAAATTGTCAAGGAGAATCGCATTCTCAAAAAAAATCCTATGGAGCTTCAAATTCTTTAAGTTTTATGTTTTACCGCGTTTTTTATAAAAAAGGCTAGCATTTGTTTACTTTTTTTTGCATAATTAATGTCTCCCCTAGTGCGTAACTAATGTATTTGTCCTAAAATTCAAAATGCTGCATAAAGCTGTTAGCTGGCTACCAAACAAATGTGCCAGCGAAATAGAAAGTTTTGGTTTGTTGAACTAACTGCAAATGTCATAATTTTTACATTGCTATTGTTTTCCTTTATATGTGTTTTACTAAGCATAAATAGCTAGCTATAGACTTAGCTAAGTCTCCCCAGCTTAAGTATATTTAACTGGGTGTCTTAGGTACTGTTTTTTTAGCTAGCTAGCTAATGTTAGCTTCAAGGCTCCATCCCATAGCTAGCTCTAATCTATGAGTTTTCCTCTTTTTTTAGGTATTTATAGCTACCTTAGTAGTCAAAATTCTCTTCTTTTTTGAACACGAATTATGATGTAACAAGCTAGCTACAAAATCTTTCTTGAACTTTTAGGATACTGTGACACATTTTTATGCCCATAGAGAATAATTTTTTCACATTTCCTGTAAACTTTACAAGGGGACCACAATATGACAAGTGGAACGAATTTTATAGAATTTAAAGTGCGTGTGTTAAGTTATTTTTTATTGTTTTGTTTCCTTATCCTGTTAAACTTTTGTCAGCCTACATGTAAAATGCCGGGTTTTCTTACAGGGTTTTTTGACATTTGATTGGAAATTTATATACGTGGGTTTATGACTTTGGGTTAAAAAAATTTATGAGAGGATGGTATGTTGTCCGTTTATATTGTTTGTGTTGCAAAGTGCTGTTATTTTAAATTTTGGGTAAACTTTTGTGGAAATAGACCACATGCAATATACTAAAAGAACAGATTTTTGTAGAATTACACTTCATTGTAAGCTGTTGTGTAAGCTGATGTCTTTTTGTGTTTCGCATTATAAACTTTTGACAAGTGGAACGAATTTTGTAAAATTTAAAGTGTGTGTGTTAAGTTATTTTTTATTGTTTTGTTTCTGACATCCCGTTAAACTTGTGTCAGCCTACATGTAAAATGTCAGGTTTTTTTACAGGGTTTTTTTACATTTGATTGGAAATTTATGTGGCTTTATGACTTTGGGTTAAAAAAATTTATGAGAGGATGGTATGTTGTCCGTTTATATTGTTTGTGTTGCAAAGTGCTGTTATTTTAAATTTTGGGTAAACTTTTGTGGAAATAGACCACATGCAATATACTAAAAGAACAGATTTTTGTAGAATTACACTTCATTGTAAGCTGTTGTGTAAGCTGATGTCTTTTTGTGTTTCGCATTATAAACTTTTGACAAGTGGAACGAATTTTGTAAAATTTAAAGTGTGTGTGTTAAGTTATTTTTTATTGTTTTGTTTCTGACATCCCGTTAAACTTGTGTCAGCCTACATGTAAAATGTCAGGTTTTTTTACAGGGTTTTTTTACATTTGATTGGAAATTTATGTAGCTTTATGACTTTGGGTTAAAAAAAATTATGAGAGGATGGTATGGTTAAGTCAGTTTATATTGTTTGTGTTGCAAAATGCTGTTTTTTGAAATTTTGTGGAAACTTTTGTGGAAATAGACCACATGCAATATATACTGAAAGAACAAATTTTTGTAGAATCGGACTTCACTGTAAGCTGATGTCTTTATATTTTGTAATATAAACTATTGTTGGGGAGAAATAACTGTATGTATGTGATGTCATTTTTCATCATCATCATCATTCATCCATGCTAGACGGGGTATATTAATGACCCTCTTCCAAACTGATCTAGACTGTGTTAGATCTAAACTCAACTTCCTCTGAATCAAGTCTGTCCTTATAAACTCCTGCCAAGTCTTTCTCGGTCTGCCTCTGGGCTTTGCCCCAGGAACTATCAAGTCTCTACACTTTCTTACCCAATTATCATTCTCCATTCTTTCCAAGTGCCCCAGCCAATTCAATCTTCTTATCTGGATAACATCTTTAATTCTATGGATACTTAGCCTGCTGCTTAGCTCATCTGAACTCTTTCTGTCTCTCAGACTGGCGTTACACATCCACCTAACCATTCTCATATCATTCCTTTCTAAACGGTCAAGATCTTCCTGCTTCACTGCCCATGTCTCACTACCGTACAACATAACACTTCTTACACAGGCCTCATACAACCTACCTTTTACCTCAATTGACAAGACTCTGCTAGTCAACAAAGGCAGTAACTCTCTGAACTTTTTCCAAGCAGAACCTATCCTGCAAGTAACACTTCTTCCAACACCCCCTTCACTGCCCAACATATCACCTAAGTAACAGAAGTTCTCAACTATCTCTAACGAGCCACTGTTGTACATCATTAAAGCTGGAAATACTTCATTCTCTATAATCTCACCTTTGCAACGCTTGCATACAAACTGAATGTCAGCTCTTAACCTTCCACCAATACTACTGCACTTCTTATGTACCCAATGCTTGCAAGTCTGACAAAAAATTGAGTTACTACCAACCCCTTTCCTGCAAACTCCACAAGGCCACTTTCCAACTACAAGGTCACACTTGGCTGCAATGCTACTAATCATGACTTTAGACTTTGCTGTGTTCACCCTTAGCCCTTTCTCTTCTAGTCCTTTCTTCCACTTCTCAAACTTTTCAACTAATTCTTCCATCGACTCTGCTATGAGAACCAAATCATCTGCATACAATAACTCCCATGGACAACCTGTTCTGAACTGCATCGACAGCGCTTCTAAGACTAGAACAAACAACAAAGGACTAAGTACAGAACCCTGATGTACACCAACATTTACACTAAATTCATCACTAAGTGAATCTTTAATCCTGACACGACTTCTAGCATTGCTGTACATAGACTGTACCATCGTAACTAGCCACTCATCCACACCTAATTTTCTCATAGCCCACCAAATAACTTTACGTGGCACTCTATCAAAAGCTTTCTCTAAATCTACAAAGGCAAAATAGAGATTCTTTCTCTTTCCTAAATACTTTTCCTGAAGCTGTCTGAGTAAAAATATTGCATCTGTAGTGCCACGCCCTGGAACAAAACCAAATTGCATCTTTTCTATATCAATTCTTTCTCTAAGTAACTTATCAATCACTCTTTCAATAACTTTCATTACTTGATCAACCAACTTCAAACCTCTATAGTTACCTCTTTCTAATGCATCACCCTTGCCCTTGAAACAATTCACTATTACACTCGACTGCAACTCACTCGGAATAGCACCATCCTTTATAATCTGATTAGCAAGACTTGTAATAAGCTCAACTCCAATATATCCAGATGGTTTTACCATCTCTGCAACAATACCTGATACTCCTGCAGCCTTGCCAATCTTCAATTTCCTAATAGCCTCCACTACCCATTCTGTCTTGATCTGCATAGCTGGCCCTTCTACAACATCATCATCAGACAAATTATCCTCATCCCAATCAAACTCAGTGTTAAGCAACCTCTGATAATAATTCTTCCAAGCTACCCTTTTCTCCTCCTCTGTGCTAGCCAAAACACCTTCATCATTACGTACACACTTCTCACCTACAACATCTTGATTAGTCTTCTTCATTTGCTTTGCTATCTTGAATACCTCATTGCGCTGGTCTTCCCTTCTTAACACATCTGCAAATCTGTTTCTCTCTGCTTCTGATTTTGCCTTATACACTGCTGTACGAGCACGACGCTTAGCTTCTAAGTAAATATTTTTACTACCACCTGACTTCCACTCTTTCCAAAGTTTCCTCTTTTCCTTTATACACTGGTCAACCTCATTATTCCACCACCAGGTCTGTCTATGTCTAGCTGGTCCTTTCGTCCACCCACAGGTATCATCAGAAGCTTCTAGAAGACAATTCTTCAAAGTAGTCCAAGTACTTTCAACATTGTCACTATCACATTGACCATTGTGGGCTAACTGCTGAACTTTTGCACTAAATTGTCTTGCTACAATCTCTTCCTTCAGCTTCCAGACTTTACGACGGGCGCATGTACTTTCCCTTGGCTTCTTTAACACTCTTCAAGATAATATCACAAACCAGCAACCTATGCTGGGAAACACACTCTTCCCCCGATATAACTTTCACGTCCTTCACCACTTTCTTGTCTGACTTTCCAACCAGGAAGTAATCTATCTGTGTCTTACAACCACCTGACTCATATGTTATCAGCCTACTCTGTCTCTTACTGAATGATGTGTTGCAAACCACCATGTCCGTTGCCATTCCAAACTCAAGCAATCTCTCCCCTTCCTTATTTCTGCTCCCAAATCCATAGCCTCCATGCACACCTCTATAACCTTCAGATGACTTCCCAACATGACCATTAAAGTCGCCGTCCACCATGACAAGTTCAGTGTCTCCAAACTTCGATGTGACTGCTATTAACTCATCATAAAACTTATCTTTATCTTCTTCACTGAGTCCACACTGTGGAGCATAAACTGACAGAAAAGTGACAATCCTATTACCTATCAAAAACTTTATCACTATAATACGACTATTAACACGCATAACATCTATTACTTTTTCTACCCACTTCTCTGCAACGAATATGCCAACTCCTCCATATCCATCACTATTACCTATCCAAAAAAGCTTATACCTTGCCCTCCTACCTTCCACAAACCTCACTGAAGCTCCTCTCCACCTGACTTCCTGAACACAACACATATCAACAGATCTACGTTCTAACATTTCAACTACTTCACCTGCTCTACCTCTCAGAGTACCAACATTTGCACTAGCCATCCTCAACCTAGTGTTATCTACCTTGTCTATTTTTGCTGGAAGAAAATTCCATGGTTTCACGGTTTTGTTTTTCTTGAGAATTTTACAAAATTTTGTAGGGATAAATGTTTGCTGATGATAAAAAAATACTTAATGTTCTGACTGAAACTGTTTTTGTTTTTTATATTTTGTATATAATCTAATGGGCGAGGACTGTATACACTGAAATGACTAATTTTTCTAAATTTTGATGTGTTTTATAACCTTTTTGTGGAAGATTAATGGGTAATGGCAATATACGACACGCTGAATGAAATTATTTTTGTTGATTTAGATGTGTTTCTCAAAAACCAATCTGTTTTACATTTTATGTAAACTTTTGTTTACGAACCGTATAATACAATGTTTCCAAAATAATGATCTTTTTTTATTCAAGTTTATTCTTTGCTTATTGATTTTTTGACATTTAGGTTCAAAATTGTTGGTAAAGGGCAGTACGGGTCATCAAACTAAAAAAGAAAATTTTTTGTGTTCTTAACCGGTTGATTTTTACATTTTGTGTAAATTTTTGTGGGAGAGGATGGTATGCAACCGAAATGAATGATTTTTGTAGATTTAAATTTGATGTTTTCCAAACTATGGCTTTTTCATATTTTTGCATAAGCTTTTAAGGGAAAGACAATATTTAAAATGTGTAAATAACTTATTTTTGTTGATTTGTGCTCTTGCAGGCCAACTTTTTGACATTTAAGAATAAAATACTGAGGGCTTTCAACATAATCACTTATAAGATGTACATATTTGAGATGTGTTATTTCTGACATTGTTATTATCCGTGTTGTGACTGTCGGTGTTGTAACTGTCAGTGTTCTTACTGTCAGTTTTGTGAGTATTGGTGTTGTGAGTGTCGATGTTGTGAGTGTCGTTGTTGTAACTTTTTATAAAGTAGATTTTGCACCTTGCAAGCTGTTCTTTTTTTATTTTGTGTAACATTTGACATTTGACATTTTGTGTAAGATTTTAAGAACATTTTTTTTTGTATATGCACTGCTGACATCAACAAAACATCTAAAGCACCCTATTTTTTCAATGGCCTTTTGCCTAAGTGAATTTTTCCACGGGCCTTATCGACTAGTAGATTAATAAAAGCAGAAAGTAAACAAATAAACAAACAAACAAGACAGATGTCTCAAAAAACTTACTAATCTGGTTTGGTTGATCGTTTTCCTCACTGAAGGTAAAGCCATTTTGAACTAACAACTTACACAAGTTGTTTCTCTCCAGTATGGAATGCCTGCTTTTCTTTCTCTTACCTATGTAAATAAAAAAGTTGAGATTATTTCCCTTTTGTTTTCTGTCTTTTTTTTGCAGGGAGAGGGTGCTGGGTACTGCTTTTGCTAATATTTTAACAGTTTCTTCTTTCACTTAGGCAAACACTTTATTTCTTCTATTTGAATCTTCCATTAGACATTACAGCCTTTGTTTTAAAAAAATAATAAACAATAGAACATAAAATAATAGAACATTAATTATTACAAAATAATTTTAAAATTTTAAAGAAGTATAAATTAGTACAAAAAGGATGTTTCTTGATCTACTACCTGCCCATTCTCTGTCAGTCCAAGAGCTTGTAACAAAATTGTACAACCCCTAAGGTACAAAAGGTTTGACCTGATCTATCAAGAGTAGTAAGTGGAGATACAAAAAAATGTTTGTAAGCTATATTGTGTTTGGGGCGTTTGTTTCCACAGGTCTCTTGAATTGCCTCATATATTTTCACCCTAACAAGTACCTGCATCAAATCTTCACAAGAACATCCTCGTGAACTAAGTAATCCAAATTCACAGTAACTTACTATAATATAAGGGAAAAGTGTGGGTCAGCAAGCCTATCAATAGGAAAATAAAAAGTTGCAATAATTTAGACTGGGCAAGCAATTTGAATAAATAGAATAAGTTTATAAGATGTGAGATGACTTGATATTGCTCAGCCAGCCAAAAGAGCAATCGCTCTCCCCTTATTGATTGGCCTGGGTCAGACCCTTCCTCAAAGAGGCCTAAAAAGCCAAAAAAGTACCCCATGAGGACATGGTTCAAATTTTTTGTTAGTGTAATAATGTTGTGAAGCAGTTTAAAAATATACAATCTTTCCAAAATTTCAGCCCAAAAGCATGGCCCGACCCCCCACTAAGTTTTTGACTCTAAATTCCATAAAAAATCTCACACAGTACAAGGCTCAAAATCTTAAAAAACAAGCGATGACAATAAGCTTAAATCATTAGCTTTTGAACTATAAGAGGTAAATTTTTATATATACCTTCCAGAAGTCATTTCAAAAAATTTTATCCTATCTTATTGGAAGACCAAATACCAGCAAAACATCTTGCACTGGGCAATGCTATGAAAAGTAGTAACAAATAATATAAATATTAAATAGGATATTGTGTGAGCTATCATGCAACCAAAAGACTAGAGACTAAATTTACGTTTGAGGTAAACAAAGATAAGAATACTACGGAACGAAGCCTTGTGGAATAAAAAACGATCCCGGCTTGGGCACTGGTGTGTAGCTTTTGAAAACTTCAACAGGTTTGTGGAAACTATAAGTGGAAAAAACATAGCAGTATAGGAATTTCTTTAGACACAAAGAAAATTTATCAACACAAAGAAAATTTATCAACGAGCTAAATTATGTAGAAACGAATGAAACATTTCCAGAAAGTGAAACCCTCGGTAGCAAGGAATTGATTCCCCCAATCAAGAGAAAGAAAAGAAGAACTTTTGAAGCTGTCGAGTTAGACATTGAGCCTTATAGAAAGAAACCGAAGATGAACAACTTGTACTAACAATCTTGGTTTGAAGATATCTTTTGGATGGCTGATATACCTTGTACTTGTAAATGACAAGAATGCAACACCAATGTGGGTCCGTTGGAATGCTTCATTACATCTTTGCAATGATGAAAATGTTCAAAATATATGGTGCATCAACTCAACCAATCTCCCACATCAAGTTCAGTCGTTCTCAAAACAATGAAGAAAGCACACACGTAGCTACAGAAATAAATAAAGACAGAACTGCTGTAATTTACAACTTTGCAATTGCCCAAGTCGCAATGCAGATTCAAGCGGAAGAATCATTCAGTCTTGATAATTTGTGCATTGTCATGGAAGCTTTTCATAGTGAAATGGAATTTTTCCATACAATTGGTAAATTTATAAAATAATCTAGAAGTTCATATGTTTTAACGTAGGCAATATCTTGGCTAAAGTTCTAATAAAGGTTAAGAACTGGGAAAAATTACAAGATGTAAACGCTACTCAGTGTAGCCTTTAAAATACTGCGCTAAGTGGTTAATGACACAGCTATCGAATATTAAAGAAGTTACTCGTATCATTTAATCAGAATTAAATGTTATTAAATAAAATGAATTTAAAAGTCAATTTTATTCTTGTCGCATATTTATTATAAGCATTTGAATCGGTAATCTTAGACTATATACATATTGGTTATCTGAAATTGGAGATATTTTCTTTGCTTTCAATCATCCAAATTACGCACAATGGATCGTGAGGTATCATATATTGAGACTAAAAGAAACACATCTCACTGTCTATGAAGAATTAGGGAAATGACAACATGAATAACCTATTGATTTAACAGCTGCAAGTGAAAGAACAAGTACTTTAACTTTTATGCAATCATAGCATTAATAGAGAAAACATAAATCCATTCTCCGAAATTGTGGACAAAGATAAGTTATACAACATTGGCACTGGAAAATGTGCAGCAGACAAAATGGAAGATTTCCTTCTGAAGGTGAGAAGTCCGGTTCAGATTTGTGTGAGAAATTTTTGAATGAATATAACCAATTTGAAGAAATTTAAAGAAAGTAACAAAAGACAAAAGTTAAAAACAGTTGCAAAAAAAAAATCAAAATCAAAATCAAAATCAAAAAGTCGTAGCTGTTAGCATGGTCTGTGACATTTTTGGCTCTATTCCCTATTTGTCTTTACGAAAAGAAAGTTGATACAGGCCTATCAATAAGAAAATAACACCTGAGCAATAAATCGCTCCCCCAAGGTTACAATAATATAAAATGGGCGAGCAATCTGAATTAGAATAAGTTTATAAACGCATATTTTATCACAATCTTTTTATCTATTTTATTTTATCTTTTTTTATATATTTTGGTTCTTTTTTACTGTAAATAATAAGAAAGAGAACATTGATTTCCATGTGAGATGAATTGATATTGCTCAGCCAGACAAACTTTTTTTAGAATTAGAGGAGCAATTAATGGATCCGCTAGTTTCTCATTTCTCAGAATTGGGCGAGCCTTTGTGTGAGTAAGAGCAATTGCTCTCCCCTTATTGATATGGCTGGGGATTTAAAGTATCCCCTTACTCCATTACCACTATCACTGAGTCATGTGGATGGAACAATGCAGAAAACTGCTAGGTTGTTACCATTAAGGGGTGAGTAAGGGAAAAAAATTCATTTTTTTTCAAAAATATTTTTTTACACATTCGTATAGAATCGAATACGAGCTTTTTGATAGAAAAGAAAAAAAATTATAAAACAATATGAAAGAATGTCTTTATTCCAAAAAACCTACTTTACATTCATAACATACATAACTTATTATACTCACAAAAGCACATTTCTGAATGTTCATAAATTCATCATCTTAGGAATAATTTTTACTCACTTTCAGACGAGCGAACTTTTATGATAATGTAATTACCGTCACAAAAGATTATAAAATAAGTAATCGTTATTTTTATGAGGAACTTTTTTATATTTCTTTTTTTCTTTTTTGTTATTTTTTTCACCGCTTTGTCCTTTCTTCTTATTATTTGTCATTTTACCCATGTTGTTTCGTTATGATCAAAGTGCAGAAGTAAGTAGACATGTGCGCATCATACAGAAAGTGTTGAAAATACATTAGTTACTATGGCGACGAATGAATTATACAGAAAATAATGAACTTTTAAAAAAATCTTTAAAACTCTTTTTCACAGAGTTCATTTTTTCACAGAGTATACCATACGTTTTAAACTCCATTTACAAAACAATAAAAGCTTTGAGGAGGAGGGTGACTTTTTTTTGTAAAGGAATGATATATCTCGGGTGCTTTTTTGAATTAAGGTGTGAATGTAAACCTAACTCGAGTTATGATGCTTTTTGTGATAAAAGAAAGTGAATAATTTCGCACTAAACTTTGATGGGAAATATCTCTAAAAGTAAAAACATGCAAAGTATAATTCAAAAATGCTCCCAAGATAAATGTATAGTGAATACAAAATTGTAAACAGAATGTATGAAAATCTTCTAGTTTTGTAAATGGAACAAATTTTCTAAACAAGGGGTCATTTTTTAAAGCGTTTTTTTATGATCTTAGATTATTTTTTTCAAATAATATTTAGATCATTGTCTAGATAATTTTATATGCTTTTGGAATATAACTATGTCAATGCATTGACCACCATTCAATTTTAGTTTCACGATTTTTAATACATAGCACTTCTTTCCCTTACTCACACCTTAATCTTTTCTACATCAACAATACGTACTATTGTTGATACTATATTCTTTCTTCACTTGCAGTTTGGTCTACCTACCACTTTTAGTGAAATCTCCATTTATCTTTTTAAAAAATTCTGCAAGATAAATTGGGAAGTCATACATTTTCTTTCCCATAAAACCATACCTCCATCAATAAGATTGTGAAAGACACAAATGAATGCTGGATGGGAGAGTTTCCTGATATCATATTTCAGGACCAAGACAGAATGTCCCTGAAAGCTGGGGGCATGCCTTAAGAAATATCAGTTCAAAGAATCTCTAATGCAATATCTTGTTCAAAGCTGGGAGAATGGCAACCTTGTTCCTATACTTCAAGAGAAAGCTCTTTTCACAAACGGAGCTGATATTGCCTATTCTTAAAAAGAGCATGATGGTAAGACGTTGAAAACTGTGGAACCACTTTTATACTATTCACACAAAAAAAGCATATTCACAACAATAGCATGGCTAAATATTGTCAGCTGACACTGATGTTTTAATTATTTCACTTAGTTGTTTTTCTTCATTAAGTCACAAATCAATTTATAGTTAGAAGCTGGTTTGTACACAATTGTTCAGAAAGCTGGATGATGTACTGTATAAGTCACTCTCTGCACATCACTGTTATCACTGATTGTAATTACACAGCTGCTTTCAGTCAAAGGGGGAAGATTCAACCATTTAAATGTTTGAAAAAAAGTGAAAAAACGTAGAAGGGTTTGTAGATATTGGTATTTACAATATTATTTAAAATGTACCCCCATACTAAAACATTAAAACCCATTTTTACGATAATTATTCTCAATCTCAAAAATCAATCATATTACCAACCTTTATTTGGTAATAACAGCTAATAGTTTATGTCAAGGGTGTACATGTTCACTGTTTAATATTATAGGTTTTAACAAACATATAGGTGTACAAACCTATTTTTATATTGAAGAGTTTGTTTGCAATTGTATGAAAAAAAAAATTTTCTGTTGATAAATGGACATTGGAGTTATTACCAGAAGAATAAGCCAGAAAACAGCGATGAAGTTATATCTTGTGTAAAGAAAATAGATTTTAGCTTTCTTCAACCTTGCTTCCATGCGTTAAGAACAATCAAGCGAAATTATAACCGGGAAATGGTTATCATCAGTTTTACCTGATCCACCCGAGCTGTCACCAATAAATTGTGGATGGATTTTTGATAAACATTAACATTACAAGATATATCGGTTTAAGGGAGAAATGTCACCAAAGTCGCTTGATATATGTTTTGAACGTAATAATGCAGAGATTGCTGAGGAAGGTATGAAAATTACAAGGACAATTGTCTTTTATCTGCAGTAACTGTTCAGTTATTTAGGTTTTACTTCTTTTAAAAAATCTTAATAAACTCAGTAAAATTATAACAAAATGAGCAGCATGTTTGACTTTTATAAGGGAGAATTTGGACCCCTTCTACGCAAAAAAATGTGAATCCCTGTGTTTTATCAATTGTTCTATCAATTTCAATAATCACTGTCCAAACAAAATAACTATTAACAAGGTATCAATGACAAGTGGTCTGAAATGCTCCAAGTTGCAAGGAGGTCTTCTTCTGTACAGTCAAATAAAGCACAAAATTGCATATCTTGACGAAGCATAAGTCACTGTATTTTGTTATGAAACATGGAAATTTGTCCCTACAAAGTTTATTTCATTCTAAAATGACAGATCTGTAAGAAACTCACAAATCACTACCTTTGATTTTGTAATGACAAAAACTTAAAGCTTAAATATCATTGTATTTGTTTTTTTAAGAAATTGTATTCATGGTAATTGAGTTTTGAAAACCAGCTGTTCTAAAATAATAAGCATTTGCTTTTCATGTGTAGATGTAAATTTCAATTGTTGATGCTCTTTTAAAAATGAGTATTTTTGTCCAGCCTGTATGTTTCTTTACTTTAAAGATTTCCTGAAAATTTATAGAGTCAAACTCCTGTTTTACACCTTAAAAATACTTTTCAGCAAAGACACGTGACAATCTAGTAAGGTAATATACTTTGTTTGAAACCATCTACTGACCGCTAATTGGGTTGTGTAACAAACAAGTTAGGGCAATGCTAGTACACGTATCTCTAGCAGTTAATGTAACTTAGTTACCATAGGAGGGAAAGAAGAGACAACTGTTAGGATTGAATCCCAAAAGACATTAAAACTTTGATCTCTCATAACCTTATTTTTAGTTGTGTGAGTTCTTTTTACATAATTTCTGATTATAAAATAAAAAATAATAAGACAATTCCACTCTCACAGATGTTTTGAAAACAATTGGCAGGAATTTAATTTCACAGAAGGCAGATTTTACGCACTTTCGTGAAGACATAATTTTTCAAATTATTACCAAAATTTCCAAATTTAATGAGGTATCTGGATTGGAAAAAGTATTGAAATTTTTGTGTGTTAACAAAATGGGTCATTCCATGTCAAATCAGCTCAAAAATAATGAGTTTGACACCCACCATCTCAGATTTGGCCAATTTTTTGCATGTAAGGTATGATCCACAGAAATGAAAGTGTGCCAAATTTTAGCTTCCAACTCCTTACGGTTCCTGAGATACAGACACTTTAGAGTTACTCTAAAGTCAAAATAAAATTAAGAGAACCTGTTTATTACATATCAACTGCTAAAAATATAAATGTCATGACTGCAAAATGTTAAAGATTTTTTGCGTGTCTTTATCTGTTATTAGATATAGCTTTCCAGAACTTCTGTTATGCCAGGTGTATCAATGGTACATAAAATGTTACACATAGGTACAACACAAATATCATCACGTTGTGGCCAAAAGTATGTAGGTTAAGGGAACTTAGGGTGGAAAAATTTCACTGTCGTTTCATTTTCCTCAACATCTTGAACATTTGCAATCCATGTAGAACCATCGATGTACTTGCATGCAATATAACTTCCAACATGAACTGGTTCTTTTACTGTACAGAACTTAAATAAAAAAATCAATGCAAATTCAAGATCACTAGAAACTTTTTGCACCGATTTGGCAGCTGGTTATAGGCTAGGAGTAGTGAAAGGTTCCAGGAATTGTTTTTGCATGTTGGTAACACCGATGCTTCATATGTTCTCGCTGCTGTTGAATTGCCTCAGTTGAAATAAAAATAGTTGTGATATCTCAAAACCTCCTCCTGGCAAAAATTGAACATATCTAAGGCAGTTAAGATTTGGTCATGTGATGCTCTTTGAAGGCTTGCTCTTGCAGTCAAACGTTTATTTTTTCCACCAATGCCATCAGAAGGTGATTTACCATGACTTGTCACAAAGAAAGACCAAGTAGATTCTATTCCGAAATCTTGTAGATGCAAGCTTTGATTTAGTATGTTTTTGCAATTCTTGTATTGCCCTACACAACCATCTGAAAATTAATGTATCTTTTTAATCTCTAATGGAAGAAATAACTTTATAAAATTATTGGTTTGGTGGATCACCTTGTACACCATATCAACATCATGGTATAGATCATCTAAAATACTTTATATACCTTTTCTTTTCTTTCTATCATTAGCATGTTGCTTTGCAGGATCACAACAACTATTCTGATTAGCAAATAAACTTCTATGTGATGTATAAACACACCGTTGCTGCTGTGTCATTGATACCAGTTCGCTACTGTATAAGTTCTTTTTCAAATGAAAGTGGATTCTCTTTTAAAACGGTTTTAATCTCTTTACAATAACTTTGTACTATATCTTACAATAACTTTCAACTAATATCTTCCAAAAGAAACCTGCTATTCTAAACCTTGCAAATTTGAATTACATGATAGGTGACAAATAACTAAATAATAAGTTCTCTATGCTCAATGATCTTTCAAGAACAGGTACTTGTCTCTGAAAATAAAATTTATAAATAAAAATGCTTTCAAATTTCAATAAAGAACCTGTTATTCTAAATATTGCATTATTCAGTTACATAGCAGGTGACAAAACTTATCTAAATTGTAAGTACCCTGCATGCTCTATAACACATTGACCAACACAAGTACTCAAAACAAATGCTGCGGTCATACATGTGATATACAACAGTCTAATTTATACCATTTTTTTAGACATCTACATTGTGTATAGAATAAAAATTATGTTACCACTCATGAATATAATGATTTTTTCTTACTATGCTAACAGTTTCATCCCTTTCTTCCCTTTTTGGGTTCGAAATAACTCCAGTAACATAAAATAAGGATTTATAGGTTAGAACGATCAATTATTTGCTACAACAATATTTAAATTCCTTGTGCCCGCTTCCTAGATGAATATTTAATGCAGCAAGAAAATACATTGTTTATTTTTGCTATACAACTAATTAAACATATGAAGATTACCTGGAAAGAATTTCAAGTTTGTATGATTTACGCTTTGCCAGATATATGCGGTCAAAGGATAGGCCAGAAAAACGTCACTGATTTTCTAACTTTTGTGTTAAATTGACTAACTAAAGATCTGTTTATTCTACACTAATTTTGACTTTTTCTGATTTTCTGATTCTTCACCTCAAAAACTATGGGGGTACCAAATTCCAGATATATAGCACTTTTTAATGAAGAATAATTGAAAAAAAACTGACCCAGGAAATATGATTTGTGCAGTGCTGGAAATTTTAGGTCGAAAAGGGCCTGGGACCGAGTGTCTATATCTCAAGAAACGTATGGAGTTGGAAGCTAAAATTTGGTACACTTTCAATACTCTAGAATCCTATTTTACATGCAAAAAACCAGCCAAATCTGAGATTGTGGGTGTCAGGCCAAACTCATTTGGTATGGAATGACCCAAATATAAATCAAGCTGTTACCAAAAATAATGAATGCAAGTTTATAATATTTTCGTTTGTTTAACAACAGCAACAACCATATTTCTAGATTTGATTCTTATTAGATGGCAGAGCTAATTGGAGGATAACATTACCTGAATTTTGAAACTAAAGAACGTTTCTAGATGCAGAGCTTATCAGACCTTCCAACATTGAAATCTTGCAATAACACATGCAGATATTGTGTCTAAAATTTAAACTGAAGATCAGGCACAAAAGCTCCACACACCTAAACTTTTAAAGGTCTTTAAAATGTCAACTTACACTCTCTTTAAATCATTTCCAAGGTTTGGCAGGTCATGTAGGTATCCATAATATATATATATTTATTTGTACATTGTTGATGGCAATGCACAGCTCTTAAAATTAGAATTTTTTTACGTCGGCAATAAAACTGCTGACGTGAGATACATTTCAACTGATTTGCGTTGGCATTGCGTCAGCAATATTTTTTGGTAGTAAAATTTTTCAGCTGGCAATAACTTTCATCATTCACCTTTTATTAAGGCTTGGATTCTCATAAATTCGATGAATTGATCTCCTAAGACAATGACAAATGGGAATGGAGTACAAGTCTTATTGACATGCCTTCCGGATGGTGAACTTCGTTAGGTTAATAGTTCACTGCCAACTGGCTTTTTATGTTTCGAGATGAACTCATTAGGTTAGGGCATCATTAGGTTGTATATCGCAGAAGTCGCCGGTGACATGCTTTAAAAATGCCTGTCACCAGTACAGTTTAACATATAAAGCAAAACTGTACAGGAGACCCAATTGTTAGTCTTCGCAGAACATCTCTCCCCACAAAACCGAGGTCAGGGCTGACTTATTGCCTGCTGTGTCGTGTGGAAGAAAGAACTTCTGGACTTCTTTTTAATACGATATACAATTTTTTCGATTACTATTATTACGAATCGAATGGCACCACAGTATTTCTTTAGCCTGGATGATTTTAGTTAGTGATAATGGCCTAACTTACTGAAAATCGAATGTATATAATTATTTTGTAGTCGCAAGGAGTGGTAGTAGCTTAAACAAAACCAAAATTATTGTTATTTAAAAATTTCACAACAAAATTACGTCGGCATTTTTTTTGCCAACGCAACTACAGTATCTTCGTATTTTACGTCGGCAATTACGTCATCAGTGCCGAATGCCGACGCTAATTTTAAGTGCCGAATGCTGACGCTAATTTTAAGGGCTGAATGCAGGCAAACATCTACAATGTTACAATCACTACGATGCTACAATTGTTACCTACAACACTACCACTGATTGCTAGAAGGCTACATTGCTATGATGCTGTAAAAGAACAAAGACATTGCATTGTTTGTCAAAGCATCGTAGCATTATGCTATATGTTAAGTATATAGCTATGTTTTTTAACAGGAGGTTGAATTAAAGTTTTTTTTTATTTAACTTTGTGCATGTGGTGTTTTTGAAACTACTTATCATTTTTTGTTGTATATAATAATCAAGAAAAAACTATATACAACAAATAAACTGGAAAAACAAACAAAATTACATAAAATTATAAGTAAAACAAATATTTTGTTTGCATGAGAGTTGATCACAGACAAGGTCTGGCTACAGGTCTGGGTCTAGGTTTGTGCTAAAAAAAACAATTATTAAAAGATGCTTACCATGATTAGCTGCCTCGCCAAAACTACCATCTCTTTTTCGTTGAATTGATTTCACCATTATGTATAATTGATTACTTGTAACAAATAATTATTATAAAGGCATATCATTTGTCAATTAGATAGCTAGATAGATAGATGTGCATATTTTACATGGCTAGTCTGGCAAATATTGAGGGATATACCCTGTCTATTATTTCCAGGAGGGGCCATGGCTTAGGTGGGGAGTCCTAGAGTATTTAATGCTCATTTTGAGCTATGCGGACCCAATTTGGGTCTACACATTACCAGACAACCACTTACAACAGCCAACAATTGTACACAATGTACCATCTCCCTATATTCCACTATACATGGTTTGGGTTAACCCAGGGCTATGATAACATCTACTTTCTCATATTGAATTGCCAAGGGAATCAAACCCCAGTCTCACACACAAAGTGCAAGAGTTACAACCACTAAGCTACGGCACCACAATAGCTAAATCATAGTTGGAACTTTGACTAGGAGCATGGAGGGTCTCTGTAGACATCTATAAACATTCCAACTCTCCCAATATTATCAAGGGCCTCCTGATATAAGACTTTATAAAAGATTTCTTGCTCTTGAAAATAAATCAAGTAAATAAGGTTGCAAAATTAACAAAAGTAGACCGTACACAATATTGCATGACTTCATTTTTCTTATATGTATTCTGTTCTTTTTATGTAGGCAACAACATTGCTTATAAATAGAAAACCAATTAACCATTCTTGTTAAATAGATTTTTTGTTTGTTTCCCTTACATTTTTATTATCTGTTGCAATGTTTAGAGAAGAAATGGGCAACTATTTATATACGTCGAATGGATTGCTGCTGAAATCGTAGAACAACTACAATTTTATTGTGATCGCTC
The DNA here is from genome assembly GCA_030067915.1 of Hydractinia echinata. Classification (NCBI taxonomy): domain Eukaryota; kingdom Metazoa; phylum Cnidaria; class Hydrozoa; order Anthoathecata; family Hydractiniidae; genus Hydractinia; species Hydractinia echinata. Next base: position 428,209 of record JASGCC010000003.1, on the reverse strand, counting down.
ATTTGCGTAAATTTTCATGGCTGAAAGGTGTGATATATACAGAACAAAAAACAAACTCTAGGTTTGACGAAGTGAGAAGCACCGACCAAAAACCTTATTTTTTATTTCTCACATCAAATCTAGGGTAGCCTGATGGAATCTTGTGTTTAACAGTTTTCATTGACTGACATAACAGTGCACACTACCACATTTAACAGGTTAGAGCCATTTTTGTGACTTATCAAATATATATGTCAATCTTGCTTGTCCCCAATATCAGGTGGTTTAGCTATAGTTAGTTACTTCTCTCACCACCACTACTACGATGCAGAAATTTTCACTTTAAATGCCTTCTACTAAAGAGAGAAATTAAGCACATATAAAGCTACAGGTAAAACGTATATATAAATAACAATCAAATAAATTTAGTTGATTATAAAGCAACTTAGTAGCTACCTAGTTAAACAAAAAAAAACTGCTCTGAAATATAACACCTTCTTTTGGGAATAATATGAAATAATAATTGTAGCAAAATGTGAAAATCCATTAGTAAACTGAAGAAAAACAACGCAATACTGCTGCAATACTACTGCTACTGTTGGCTGTGTTGTGTTGGTTCACAGACACAACAGAACAGTTTCGGTTTCGTCTGAAAATTTTTGATTTCGCGCGTTTCTCCCGATTTTCCTTCTTCGGATTTCGGATTTCCGGGAACAAACTCGTCATGAAGTCTCTTGGCCCCTGAGCAGCCATGGAGAAAAAATACGGAGTTTCATACCGCACAGGATCACTACGGAAGCGCTTGTAGGAACCTGACCCTGGCTAAATCATTAAGACTACAACACTACCGGTGGGCATCCTAGGTAAAGAAACCATTTGTTTGCCTCTATTTTTTTTATAAACAACTTTTAGGATTTTGATCAGATCTCAAGTTGATTATTTTTTACTCAATATCTACAATCCCTAACAAAAATATTAAAACCATTTTTTCAGCAATTTTTACAAAGTTGGTAAACCAAACTCGCATCAAAAAACCCTGGAGACGAGGGTGCTAACCTCGTTCCCATGGCCTTTTGTCTCTTATCGGCGCTGCGCTTATTGATAGGTCTGACCATGTTCGTCTCACCGTCCGATATGCGAAAAGAGACAACAGGTCCTGGGATCAAGGTTGTTAGTAAACAGTATTAACCCGCAAATTCTCTCTGCAGCTGGTTGGGCTGCGAAAGTTTTTATTTCTCAGACGCGTAGGTTATGTAGATCGCGTTTAAAATTCGCTAGTTGCAATTTCTGACATGTCCGCCTTACGGAATAATACAAAGGCCTCAAAGAAAAAATGGCTACGCTGACGTCAGCACTAATTGTGCTAATTGAGAAGCCTAGCCCGCTGTACGCATTTTAAAGTTCAAATTGCGTGGATCTAGTATAGAAATCGCCTTTATGACTACTTGCGAGCTGAAATCTAGCCAAATAACCTCAAATCTAAGTTAAGTCCAATGTAGTTTGGAATTGCGTCGCCTATGGAGCGACGACCTTATCTAAAAATATTTTGTCAGGAATTACAGATCTAGAATTGCTTGAGCGGCTAAAAAACGAGCTGTTGATTTTTGACTTCAGTTGCACAAAAGCCGAGGTTATGGCGGGGGTCAACAACCTCGTTCCCAGGGCATTTTGCCTTGTTGATGAAGTAGAAAAAAAGTTGTTGGCCACTCCGTAATAACGGCTCAGGGGCCACAAGACCCTGGGGACGAGGTTGGGGTGTCAAGTTTAGGAGCAATGAGAACTAAAATAGCATCTTAAATCATCTTGGATATCATATTGACGCCAACTGAAAACGACAAAAAGTAATATTCAATTTCCATTATTTATTTTATATAAGCACTATAATTTTTGTAGTCTATGGAAGAGAAGTAAAAGAATTAAGAGTCTGTCTTGTTTTGTTTTGTCTTGTTTTTGATAAAAAGAAAGTTCGAAAAATTAAAGTGTGCAGGGAAATTATTTTAATTTATTTTGTTGCAAAATCGTGTCTATTTTTGCAACAAATAATTTTTTTGTGTTGCTTGTGCTTATATTTGTACAGAATTGAAGTTACTTAATAATTTTTCCACTCCTGTACGGTTGCTTATAAATGAGTTGCTGATAAAAGAAATCGTGCGTCCTCTAGAGGTCCTTCCCTGGACTTAAGAATTTTAAAAAAAATTAACTTTTGCGATTTTGCAATTTTTGGCCTTAATCGTGAAAATTTTTCCATCAAATTGTATTGCGAAAGTTAGTTCTCGTGAATTTTCTATTTTGCTGAAATTTCCTTTATGAGATAAAGAAAAACTTCTCCATATTACCTTCATTATTATTGTTTAAGGTTTTGTGTAACAATTGTTAAACAACTCTTTAAACTGATTTAAAACCATATTATTTGTATCGTTGATGACACCTTATTGAAACTGTACACATTTTTTACAACGTCCTTGAACGCGTATGTCTATCGCGAAAATTAACTCTCGTTAAATATCACTAAAATTATCATTCGCAAAAGTAAATTCTCGCGAAAAATCTAATAGGGGACATTCGCGAATATTTTTTCCCTCGATTTCGCCATTTTTTGACTTTTAAAGTAGACATAAAAATTCAAGAAATTTTTTTCAAAGGGTTTTCGACTTGTAAATGGTTTTCGTCATTTGTAAAAAGTATTTACATTTTAACATTTACAACGATGTCAAGTTATAAGTATTTTTACATCATCCCGAGCACTTTTTTTACAGTCCTTACAATGTTGTGAGGCTGCGGTAAAGAATTCACTTCTAAATTATTCGCGTAAGGTGTTGGTATATCCGCCCCCGTCACTCTGTACACGGGCGCATCCAGATAGTCGAATGCTTCACCTGGTAAAAAAACATAACCATTCATCAGAAAGAGACTCAAATACCTCCAAAGTCATACTAAATTTAAAAGCTTTTGCGAACAGGGATTTTTGTGCAAATTTCAAAGTTAGTCAAGAAATTTATTATAGGCAAATCTGGTTTTAATCCATCCGTAAAGTTCATGACCCAAGCAATATGATAATATTAAGGGATGATTTTTTCCTAATTGGGCAAGAAAACGGAAGCAAGTGACAAAACCACCAACTAAAAAAGTTCAACGAGAATTGTCTTGCTGGAGTAAATCAGACTTAATAGGTCGATCTAGTAATAAAAAATAATCTTTTTCTTACTTTCCATAATTTTTGCGCAGATTTCCGCTCCGACACCAAACTGTGGAAAGCCACCTTCAACAGTGATCAAGTGATTCGTTTTCTTCACACTTTCAATGATGGTGTCTGCATCCATTGGTCGAATCGTACGCATATTGATGATCTGAAACCACCAATCAAAATCCATTAAATAAATGATTGACAGGCAACAACAATAACATTAGAATTTGCCCTGATATACAAAGGGACTTCTGGTATACAAAGGGCGTTTTAACAGAAATAAAACATTGAAAAGGTTAGTAAACAACAACACTTGTCAATGATTTTTTGCGACCGTATAGGCGTGACAAGGCAATACTTTCTAAAAGGTCTAATGAACGGTGTGTCACATTTGTACTAATGAACGGTGTGTCACATTTGTACTAGTGGTAAAAAAATTGGTTTAATATGAGAAGTGATTAATATTGTAAGGTAGCATTTACAAGGATCCGATATGAGATTTACCCGAAAAAAGATTGACAATCGCAATGAAATTTCGTTGTGTTTACATGAAATTTTTTATATCAGGGTTGTGCAAACTGTACATACGCCAAAACTTTGTACACACACGCGACAACTTTTTAATCAATAGCTTCGTTTCGCTGTAGTTTTATATTTCGGGTAAATCGTGTTTACATGATGAAAATTTTTCAGGGCGAAATACATATTCATAAACATTTATGAAAAATAAAAGTGACCGAAGTGAAATTTTCATTTCGCCCCTGAAATGAAACTTTATGTAAAAGTTGCTGTTGTAACTTACCTCGCAACTTATTCCCTCTGCTTCTAACTCGGGAAGTGCGTCCATAGCTTTTTGTACACCCAATGAATGAGCAGCAATTGTGATATCCGTTCCTGAATAAATTTGTCCATTCACGTCAAACTACATATAGACGTCTCCAGATTATTTCACACGCTTTAAAACAAACAAAACGCAAGTAGATAAGGGTCGTTAAATCGATACTAGCTTTAGAAACCTCGCACGGCTAATTTTCCCTGACTTCAAGCCTGTTATTTCGGCTAAAATTTTAAGTCCTCTTCCTTTTAGTAATTAAGTTATAATTAGGACATCATATCGTTATAAATCATACCTAAGAATGTCCACTGTTTTAAGCATACTGATCTCAAGTAAATAAAAACGTTTAATAACATTTTGGCTGTTCCGCTCAAATCAGGATTCAAAGTTTCGCAATTTCTGCATCCGCATACACAAAAAATAATCACATTTTTCACAATTTACTCACAAATCCTCAACTATGTCCACATGACTAACACCTCTCTTCACTAACAGATTGTTAGAAATAAAAATGACAAGCCTACCTTCTTTCTCTACTTTAGCTTTCCCGATAGGAAGCACATAATCGGGATGCAACTGCTCCTCGGTCATATCAAACGCTTTTCCATACATAATTTCATTCTCCAGAAACACCACTAGAAAACAAAAAAAGTGGAAGAAGTTTCATCTAATTTGATGGCAAAAAAAAAACTACTGTTCTTAGTTGATCACAATTTTACTTATGACTTGACAAAGTTTTCGGAACGACTTCTGCGAAATGAAGCGAGGTAAGCAAGAACAAAACAAAGCAAGAAAACTATTAAATATAACATTACTTGTTTACAAATACGATATTCTTAACCAAAATAAACAAAAAGATGAGCGTATAAAACGAATTAAAAAACAAGAGATATACCAGGATCATTATCTCGAATAGCACTCTTTAGCAGGCCTTTCGCATCTTCTGCAGACCACGGCGATAGTACCTTTTAAAGAACATTGGACTGTGGAAGAAATTATCATGGAAAAGCAAAACAATTAGAACACGGATTTCTAATTATTACAGCAGAACGGTATGATTTCTAGCTTAGCGTTTCTTAACAACATGTTTATTATAAGAAGAAAAAACATGGTTGTTTCAACTAGTACTTTACATGATTGACGTTCTTTTACAATCAGTAAGCTGTGCAAAGATATCAAGTCAAGATACCTTCAATCCTGGAACGTGACCATACCAAGAAGCGTAACACTGCGAATGTTGGGCGGCTACACCCGCTGATGCACCATTAGGTCCACGAAAAACAACTGGGACGTTTACCTGCATAGCAGAAATACTTCAACACTTAACGAATTAATTGCTGATTTTACTATCAGTTTCTTCCAACTATATTTGAGTTTACTTTTTTAATGCGTTTCAAATTTATTTCCAGTCATAAACTCCTACCCACTTAGCAAAAGATCAGGGCAAAGAAAAACAGTTGGTAATTTTATGCAAAGGTACACTAATATTTTGATTAATGAGTGATTACGATGCATAAACAAAGTGCTTTTCGCTGTCTTTTCAGAGAGTGAATACACGAGGTAAATTTCTTTAATAAACCAAAAGGCTTAAAATATCCAGAATAAAAATAAGCTTACATCTCCAGCTGACATGTAGTAAGTTTTGGCCGCAGAATTAATTATCTGAAAAAAGAAAAAAAAAGAAGTATTTAACAAAGCTGTAAATAAAACAGTGCAGAAAAATGTTTTTTCTTTTACTATTACACACCCAGGAGCATCCTTGCCAATGTGAGTACATTGGCAAGGATGCTTCTAAGTAATTTAATCAAATCTAAAGCAACATTTGTCAAATCTAACGCAAGTTCATCAAATCTAATGCAAATTCATCAAATATAATGTAAGTTCATGAAATATAATGCAAGTTCATCAAATATAATGCAAATTCATCAAATATAATGTAAGTTCATCAAATATAATGTAAGTTCATCAAATGTAAGTTCATCAAATATAATGTAAGTTCATCAAATGTAAGTTTGTCAAATATAATGTAAGTTTGTCAAATATAATGCAAATTCATCAAATATAATGTAAGTTCATCAAATATAATGTAAGTTCATCAAATGTAAGTTCATCAAATATAATGTAAGTTCATCAAATGTAAGTTTGTCAAATATAATGTAAGTTTGTCAAATATAATGCAAATTCATCAAATATAATGTAAGTTCATCAAATATAATGTAAGTTCATCAAATGTAAGTTTGTCAAATATAATGTAAGTTTCTCAAATATAATGCAAGTTCATGAAATGTAATGCAAGTTCGTCAAATACAATGTAAGTTCGTCAAATACAATGCAAGTTCATCAAATCTAATGCAAGTTCATCAAATCTAATGTAAGTTCATCAAATCTAATGCAAGTTTATCAAATCTAATGTAAGTACATCAATCTTAATGCAATTTCATCAAATCTAATGCAGTGATTAACATATAGTAATAAGAGACAACTCTGAATTTGATGTGTATAAAAATATGTCTACCTGATCTATAGCTTGCATGGCGAAGTTAAATGTCATAAATTCACATATCGGTCTAAGGCCAGCCTAAAAAATATTTAAAATTAGTTCACAGATATTTGTTAATGATATCAAATGAGCTATATCCGTCATTTGCGACCTGTACTAAATTAAACAAATGTCAAGGGTAAGAAAATTGGCAAACAGAAACAGTAAACACATGTTAACTCACGTCACATCTTAAAAACAATACAGATTAGTATTTAAAAATTAAAAGAAGATATTAATTCTAGCAAATCTAAGAGAGGAAAAAATACATTAGGATCTTAATAATAACATAAATAACATTCGACTTGTACTGGAATAAGGCAAAGTTGATAAATTTAATGCTAACTTCAGAAGTATGTTATAAAAGCAGTTTAGTGAATGAATTTATTTAACATGTTCTAGAAGATGACGTACCATAGCAGCTCCAGTTGCAATACCAGCAAACCCAATCTAAAAAACAACACTATAAAATAGTACACTCTACCACATGAGACCATAACATTACACTTAAGATTGGGGTTCAATCATCATCTTTACCTGTTACACACTCTACTTAACAACATTTTAGTTAGTTAAAATAGATCATAACATGACAGGCAAAATTATATTACATGAAATGCTTTTATGCCAGACATATTATATAATGTTTTTCTATCACAGCTATCAAACGCTACTAACACATAACATTTTGATAGTAAAATAAATTGTCAAATCTAACCACTGACATCTTCTAAATAGCCATCTTCTAAATCCATGCTTACCTCTGATATTGGAGTATCTATAATTCTCTTCTCACCATGTTTTCTGTATAAACCTCTACTAATCTATAACAAATTTGTTTTTACATTGGTTTTATAAGTAATGTTAATCGCTTTGTTACCCTATCATTTCTCTAGCGTTTCCATAACGTGAATGATTATTCCCTTATCCAAAACGTTAAATTATAGCAACATTCTACACTTTGCAAAGGAAAATCGTTTTTCAATAGGAGCAATAAAAAACACGGGAAAAAAATCCTTTGCAATTAAACACCAGCTTAAATGGTGCTGTATTTAGCTCTAAAATATTACTGTTCTACTGCATAAAGTTAAAATATTGGTATATTGAAAGTAAATATGCAATGAGGAGAAGAAAAAACCGTGGATCTGAGGTTACCTTATTAAAAAATTAATACCTTGTATGCACCGTCATATTGTGCTACTTCTTCACCTAGTAAGAAGACACGATCATCTCTCTCAATCTCCTCATCCATGGCCATATTTAAAGCATCCCTGACAGTAACCTAAAATATAATAACACTTTTTTTACCTTTCCCATCTTTTTTCTTACCTTTTTTTTCTGCACTTGAGTTGCACAAATCTGTTATTGATAGCAGACATGGTTAACTAGTTATATAATATTAAAGAATTATATTTAGTTTTTTATTTGCAAAAATAAAAAAAAACTATTTCCAATCTATCAAAACTAATGAATTTTTATTTTTTACCTATTACTTTGAATGCAGTGAGGACACTATTATGTTTAAACATAAATCTCCCAATATTAAAAAAATATGTTAATTCTATTTTAAAAGATATATTGAGTTTGTATAGTTAATTTTTATAGTCATTTTTCTTTCATAAGGCTGAAATAACAATATTGACGGTAGTTCAACTTGACACTTTCACCTGAATGTAATCTGAAATATAATTGTACCACATACCTGTTGCACTGCATTACTTGCAGCAGCCAATGAGAATGACTTCTTCCGTGCTGTATTGCAACCTTTGATCTAAAAAAAACATAAACAGGAAGTTATTTTCCGAAAATAACTTTGATTCAAATTGTGTATGGTAACTCATTCGGTGCCTTAATCTGCTGTAGTGACATATAGCAGGGTGGCTATAAAAATGTGTGTAGGAAAGTAGTAATAAAAATTGAAATTAAGCTGTTGATGAGGAAGGATAGAACTAACAGTTTATATCACTATAACAAATGTAAAATCTCTGTAACATAACAGTGAAAGTATCAAACTAATATCAGTGTACCTGAGAAGAAATAGAGGAGTTAAAAAGGAGATTTAGTCACATTTTCAACTTTTTAGAGGACAATAGAGGACTTTAGAGGAAGTTTTTCTAAAAAGAGGACTTTAGAAGATTTTAGAGGAGGAGTGGCCACCCTGGTATAGATACATCTTCTTTCACCGATGTTGATGATGAAGTTGCAGCTGTACAGCCACCTCCCTCAGACACTGGCCAGTAACAGTGATAATGATGCAGTAATGACGCATTCAAAGTTGAAGATGTATCTGTGTAGTGTCCCAACCAAAACGAACTTTTACAACCAGTAGAAATAATGAAACCATTCTCCTTATTTACAAATGATGGGGTTCATTTGCTAATCACGTGGGTTGCATATTCGACCAGCATTTCGCTCAGGTGAAAAAACAAAGAACCATAAATAATTTTTTAAAAAAGATGTGAAAATTATATTTAACCCAGAACTTTGAGACATACATCTAAATTTTTATTTTTCCTTGAAATCTGGATAAATCAAACATTTGCTCATTCAAACAAAACACTTAGTCCCTTGCATGTTCAAATTAACAGATGTAATAGTTTTGTCAGCTACAATTTTTTAAGTAACACGTTTTACCGTTAGGAATAGAGAAGAACTTTTTACACATCTTTAATTCAGACGTTTTCAGACATGAATAAAACTTTTTATTTTAGAATTTTTTACTATGTAATTACTATGTAATTACAACAACCTGAATGAGATTTGTTTTCCAATTATTTGTTTGTGTTATTTAATTGTTTATTTTACACTATTAAACAATAAACAATGTTATCATAATCATTTTTGCTCAATGTAAGTTTCATCTGGAAATTTTATGTTTGATAGGTAAAATTAATGATGCTGCTTGTGTTAATTTTTAGTTCTTAAATTTTACCTGCATGGATTGAATTACATATATTAGGCATGACTTGTTGACATTTGCATTTACAATAATTTCAAGTTAAAACTTTTTATTCGCCAGGTAAAGCTATTGATAAATCTGATAAATGAAAAAAATTGACAAGTGGAAAGTGTTGGGATTTATAAGAAATAAACCAGCCGCTTTGGCAGGAAGTTCTATGGTGTATTACTGATTTAGAAGTCCTCTACGGGGGAGTATTTGCTTTAGTTAATTGAGCAGAAAAAGTGCTCACGTTATTACCAATAATTATTTCAAATGGCACAGCAAATAAAGAAGGAAAAATATAAAAGTAGTAGAAAAATGAGTTCAAATTTGTAAACACTGCTTTCAGAAACCTAAATGAAACGTAAAAAGCAATAAAAACAACTATTTTTGATTTATTTCGATCTTTAAAACGAATTTTAGCCTGTTGAAACGTGTTGTACGAAATACAAATCTAGCTTTGTAAAATTTTAGATGACTTAAAAGATAACAAACGACTGTTGTAGTTTGGTACTAGTCAAATGATTAATTTGTAAAAATAATAGGTTTTTGTACCTTGTGCAACGGAATAGTCTGTTATAACACTCAAAAACTAATAATTTCCGTACACTAGACTGCCATGCTTCACTAGTCTTGGTAGTAAAAACGGCGACAAAAAAAGGAGAAATTTAATTTCTGCAAAAAAATCATTTATGTTAGATTAGTTTTCTATGGTAATCCTTTCCCTTTACTGTCAATCATACTTGATTATAATGGAAAATATCTAATGTTTACTCAAAAGCTTGATTTTTCTGAAATCGCAAAAATAAATTCCTGCAAAAAAATTATATATATAATTTTTTTTAGAATTTGCAAAATTAATTTTATAAATATGTTTATGCAGGGTAAGAATACGGCATAACTTTTTTGTATTAAATATTAATTATTTACGAGCTATTTATACTATATACAGAAACAATGAACTTTTTAATGGTGAAATTATTGATTTATTGAAAGTTTACTTTATCATTGGTACACTTATAAATTGAATAGGACTTACCACCTTCTGTCATCACATCCTTAATTTGTCAAAATAAAAATAAAAATTATATATATATATAAGTCAAAAATCTTGAGAACCAATAAAGATTTTTCAAAATAACAGAAAGATTCATAGACAACTTTCCCAGCTATTTCATATTCTTAAGTGGGAGACAAGCTTTAAAAAGTTAATTATTCCCAAAATTTCCATCTTATCTATGATAAGCTGTTTGTTCGTCATCCTTTTTTATAATTTCTTTAACCAAACAAAGAACCTTTTTCTGTAGCTCATGCAAGGTGTTTGGCCTTCTTAGCAAAGTGTTTGACGAAGGATGTGATGCAACACAGTTTGCAAAATGGCCCGACTTGGCAAAATGCACTTGGATTGGATTAATGAATATAGGCCCTGTGGAGGAAGTTGGCAATTTATATATAATGAATAATGAAATTTTCCTGCATGTTTTTAAAACGTCTAGAGGATAAAGATACTGTGGCGTAGTTTCCATCAGCCTCACAAGATTACAAATCATCAGATCACAAATAAAAAGTATTTCTAGCTATAGCAAAATGCTTGTTTTTTACAGACAATCACTTAGCTAACACAGTTAGTTATTAGCTAGTAGCTAGGCTAAAGACAGGCTGCTAAAATTTGTTTCGTTCCGTCCAGGATTTTTATTCAGTTTGTTAAATGTAGTTTACTAATTTTATGTTATCTTGCAGTACTTCACAAAAAAAATACCTACCAATTGACTGTAGGAGGCATGTAGTTTTCTTAAAGCAGCAGTGTGCGCCATTCCTACTAAAAAAGCGCAGTGGCTATTCATACGTGACCGTACTTTAATATTTTTTTTCTATTCGTACGTGACTCTCACGTACTTTATTATTTTTTTTCTATTCGTACGTGACATTCGTGTACTTTATTATTTTCTTTACATTCGTACGGGACACTCACGTACTTTATTTATTTAAAATCAATTTGGGGGAATTAAAAGAAATTTAGAGAATTTCACAGTATGTATATATTTACAAAAGAGCATTCTTAACAATCTTTTTCATGTTTATCTGATTTTATGGCTGCGGTGTGTCGTACACGGAGCAAGGTTTGCAGAACCAGATCCTAGCTGCTGGCATTTTTGTTCTGCCAATACAAGATAGATGGCACCAGCACAGACAACCATCACATCCCACAGACGTTTCCTCGGAAAGATCGTTGTTAATAAAGTACGTGAGTGTCACGACGTACAAATAGAAAAAATATATTAAAGTACGTGAGAGTCACGTACGAATAGAAAAAAAATATTAAAGTACGGTCACGTATGAATAGCCACTGCGCTGAAAAAGCAACAAGCTTACTGCCTGTTTTCCTACTGCTTCAATCGTGGTGCACTAGATGCGAAGCACTACAAAGGAAAGTAAGCCGGTAGGACAAGACAGCGTAATCCGCGTACTGCTCTATCCTGAAAACAGTTCGCTCACAACAGAACGTTTTCCAAGTTTAGAATTAAATAATTCATGCAATTGAGGTGGTATCCAAGTTAAGGTTGATAAGAAACGCGGAACCATTTGAAATAACTCATCGTGCAAATACGAGTGCATGCGACGAAACATGCTTAAATATGTAAAAAGGCAATTATCATTCAAACATGCTAAAGAAGACCCCTAATGTAAAAACAATCTCGTTGGTTTTTATGATTTTTTTCAGTTTTCCCTGACTTTTTTAGATCAAACCAAAGACTCCCAGCCTAGTTAACTAAGCTTTCTTCGAGGATATCAAATTCAATTTCTCTCGAACGAAAGCTTAGACGCAAACAAATGTCAGAGTGAATCCCTAAAACTCAAATCCACCTCACTCGAATTACAATCAATTAATGAGCACAAAGTAGGCGTGGTCACATCTTACCCTTTTAAATAATACAATAATTAATTATATTTGTTCCGGTGAGGGAGGCCATTCGCGCTGAAAACAGAGGATTTCCCGATATTGACCAAGTGAACATAACAAAGAACAATAGAATTAACCAATAAAAAAGGCCTGAAAGTATTGTGACCGCAGAAAAATCGATTGAGACCCAGCGAAATTTTTCCACTTCCTTAACTATTCCTATTTCCTAGTGGTAAGAAAAATTATGCTTCTGGCTATATAACTCCAGGAAATTCAACGACTTTTTCAACGTGTTATCTTATTTCGCGCAAGGATGGCTTGCACAATAAAAAACTTACACGACAAAATTTCATTGCGCTTTTAGAATGAACTTTCAGGTAAATTAAATCTCATCTTGGGTTTTGTAAAGGTTACCTTAGTGACAAAATCTTCGATTAAACGGGGATAAAAAACAGAAAATAACTTTTTGAAAATATTTTTTTTAATCAGAAAAAAACATTAGTGTACAAAAATTCGAATTATAAAAGGTTAATAATAATTTCAAAATTTATAGGACGACTATTGTGAGGTGTTCACAAACTTTCAGTTGGTGTTGTGCCAAGCTACTCAATTGTTTTTATTGTATGTTTAGAACAAAATACACCGAATACAGAAAACAGAAACACTCCTGTAATTCAAACATGTGCTACAAAACTTAAAGACCATTTCAAGGAATCGATTACTTTTCCTTAAATCGCAAAATCTTCGAATTACAGAAATTGTATAATAAAATGGTGTCCTACAATAAACATAATTATCTTCCTCGACAATTAACTAACATTTCTACTCGACAAACTCGGTTTACTCGCCATACGCATTTCCAGTCGAATTAAATATGGCAGATAAAAAAAAATGTACGAGTGACAAAATTTCGAGTGAAAATGTCAACTAACGGCCAAAATTACAAATGCCAAATCAATTTTTTTAATAAACAAATATATGCAAATAAAAATTTCTACAAATTACATCATATATTTACACACTGTCACAAAATGGTTACGAGTAGGTTATCAAAAAGATCTTAAGTACTTACAGCGGCGCCAAACTCCCGGAAAACAACCCAAAATTAACAAGAACTTTACAAAATTTTACAGATATTATCGTGATTTGGTTATAAATTTATTTTGTTTAATGTTTTATACGTTCCTGACAAAGATCTCTGGATGTCTTAGATTGATTTCCTTGAAAAGTATAAACTTGGCGATTTAAGAAATATGGAGTTGGTATTAAGGTCGGTAGGGGGGATGAGAACGAAGTGGTACTAGCGCTCTACAATCACACCGGACGACGATATGTTTCTGTAAATAGAACTATAATAACAACCACCAGTAATGAGGACAGTGCTCTATAAATGCCAACACCTTTGAATACATGTGAAGTTAAACAAACGTTGAAATATCTTCCTCTTCCTCCTCGTCCTCCTCGCTATCCCTCTTCTTCTCCTCGTCACTGTAGTATGATCCCTGCTCCTCATCGCTGTAGTCGCTTCCAGTGCCAGTCTCACTGTCGGAGTAATCACTACCGGAGCCTGTCTCGCTGCCATCCTCACTAGCTGTAAGTGCTTTTTTCTCGAGGGAACTTTGACTGGAATAGCGAGGTGGAGGTACGTCAGGTTCACTAGCTGGTTCACTGGCTCTACAATGAATAAATAAACAGGAACGGTCTTGTAAAACGTATTTTTTAACAAATAAGCTTAATTGAAAATTGAAAATGAACACTATTTTTGTTTTTCACGACTAGAACCAACTACTTAAGACATCGAAAAATCGATCAAAAAAACCGACGCCGAATACAAACGACGTCAACGACGTCAAAAATAACAAAAACAACTTACGATAAATGTCTTCTATCGTCATATTGATCTTTATCATAAAGTGGTGCTTCAGCGGCAGCTCTTGAGTAAGCGCCATTAGAGCTTTTGGGAGGTAATTGGCTCATCTCCTGTGCGCCTCTATTTCCACCGCCGTATCCACCGTAACCTCGATCTCTTAAGCCTGCAATAAGAACGTAAACGATAAAAGCACGTATGTTAGAGCACGTAAAACAAAAACATAACAGTTCACGCTTATCACGCTTACAATGCGAAACAGAATGAAGGTACATAGTGACGTATATGTGACCACGCATGAGAACAAGTCTTGACTTAGGTCGACCACGGTGCGACAGAGAAAAAGGAAGTGAAAAGCAGACATAGACACAAAAACAATTTATTTATTTTTTACAAATCAGTAAACTGCGGAAATTTATTATTTTCGCGAATTGGTCACTTTTGGAAAAATTTAATTTCCTTCAGGTATGCATCATCAGTGAATTGATTTTTGCGCGGATCATTTTCGGCGAATTGTCTGCTAAAGTTGACTTTGATTCACATTAGCAAGCAGTAAGCAAACGAACGAAACAACTGTGGTTGTCCGCAAATTGTAATCCACCCGAAATTTCGTACTCAAAATTAAACAAACGCGCACAAGACACCAAGTACTGAAGGTGATTTCGCTACATGACTAGCAAAAGGCGGTGGATCACACAGAAACACAAAGTTACTTACGTTTGTAGGGCTTGGGACCACCTCTCAACAAGAAGACCACCACAATGACGGTGATGCAGAGAAACAACATACACATACCGACAGCTATAAACCAGTTGCTTTCATACCAATCAAACTGTGATGCATGCGATTGAGGCTCTACAGTTTAAACATAACATGATAAAAGAGTGGCTGGGCACAACCAAATGTTTTAAGGCCGAATGCAGTGTTTTTAGGCCGTGAAAATATTACACACAACACTGCATTAGATCAAATATAACATAAAACACAACTCCAGCTGAACATTGGGAAAACGACAAATTTTACTTAATCCACCTTGAGTTTGGGCAAATAAAAAAATGGTTTACTCTGATTTACTTGACTGATTTTTTAAATCCTGATAAAAATTCCAAAAAATAGAAATCCTATTTTAGTGGCAACTCGAATCATGTATTGAAAGCAACCTCTAATTCAAGAAATTGTAGGTAAAAACTGTAATTCATATTTTCTTGAATACAAGAAGCATCAGCACGTAATTGTTAGCAAATTAACACTTTTCGTTTAATGTTTTAAGACTAGTTCTTTACTTCCAACTTGAGCGAGCTGACCAATCATCTTAAAGTTTCAGCTATCAACTTGAGCGAGCTGACCAATCATCTTAAAGTTTCAGCTATCAACTTGAGCGAGCTGACCAATCATCTTAAAGTTTCAGCTATCAACTTGAGCGAGCTGACCAATCATCTTAAAGTTTCAGCTATCAAACAGCTGCTTAATTTTTCTACTGCTTAATTTTGATTTTGCAGTAAAGAACAGTAAAATGAATGTACATCAGTTGGATAAGTCACTATGGTTTTCGTGATGAAAAGGATGAATCGAGATTACCGGGTTAAAACTGCACGAAAGAGAGGCAAAAGACAAAACAAGGAAAACACAGATATCCTTTTGATGGATAAATTATCAATCTCGTAAATGAAATTTAAATGAGGAAAAGTAAAAAAAGATCAAAAAAGCTCTACACATTCCTTCCTGATCAATAACAACTGGACAAATCAAAACTTGCCGATGAGAACTTTTCGTAATGAAGTAAAGCTTACAAGAAAACTTTGATTCACACCGAAAATAGGTTTTGTTACGTGCAGTATAGACAGTGGTTGGTTGTCATAATTCTTTAGAAGAGTTTTTTAATTCATCATCAGCGACATTCTGTGACATTTTATAACCCTCAAATGTTGGTAGTCAAAGTTTAAACATCAAAACTTTTACATTGCTGTGTTTATACGAGAGAGGTCTGGGTCTGGGTTGGTTGTCATACATTTTTTAGAAGAGTTCTTTAATTCGTCTTTAGGCACAAGCAGGAAAAAAACAAACTCCACTAGTGTATCAAAAAAACTAAAAAAAAACTTACTTGGTCTCCTGACAGGTTGTTGCTCTGTGACGTCACTCGTTTCACTTTGACCCATCGAATTTACCCCAACTGTCCAAAAATCGTACACCAAAAAGTCCAAACCCATAACAAGCGTCCAAGCTCTATTCGGGAAGGACTGCGATAATCTCTTGGGTTTATCGAAAAAATGACCTGAAAATTAAAAAAAGGATAGTAATTTTCCTTCGAGAACTTAAACATTCTCACCCAGGAGGTGCTAAAGTGCAATATCCTACAATGTAAGTATTTTTTCTTCCATCTTGTGCCTAAACTATCGACAGGCAGGGTAGTCAATCTTCTTATAGAATCCAATTTGAGGCCTTTTAAGAGAATTTGATATGACAGTATTTTTATACCATATAGTTTTGTAAAACTAAAATTGTGAACGTTTAAGGAGAAAGTTGTTAAAAAACCTAATTTTAGAGAAGAGTTGAGGAGTTTTGAGGAGACTTTTTAAAACTGAGAAATTTTAAGAAAGGCGTTTCAACCCTGTCAGAAAAGAGTAACTACAATTGGTGAGGATAATAAAAGGACTTTTCCCCATCGTTTTAGAGGACCTTTGTCAAAAAATTTAAAATTGTGGCAATACGTAGAAGATTTTAAAGGATTAGAATCAGCTGTCATTGGTTCAAAGACAAAATGATCAAAATTTTATACATTTGAATAAAAGTTTTTTTTTTAATATTCCCATTGGAAAACTTAATAAATAACCATCAATAAAAGACTTAACAGAGGTGTGACCATCCAGGTTAACAATAATATGGCTGATCAAATACCTACCAGTGGGACGGTAATAGACATAAAACTTGGTTGGCAGACCACCATACGAAGGCCGTTGAAAAGGTGACATTGATAGCAGTATCGTCAAATGGTTTAGCCTTTGGAGCACCAGGCTTTCCAGGAACTATAAAATCGCAGAAAAATACACTTATATAGGCTGTAAACCATCTCTAACACAGCACAAGGCATCGAAACAAAATGAAAGCTTACTATCTTCTGCACTGACAGCGAACCGTTCTCGCACCCAAGGACGACCTGGCCCCAGACGATTTCGTGCTCTTATTGTAACGTCAAAATACGTTAACGGAGTCATTTTGTTGATCAAATACGCTTCGCGCGATCGCCGGTCCATTGTTAGGCGCTCCTCTTTGGCGGGCCTGGTATCGCCTTCGTTTCCTGGTTTCTATCCAGCGAATTTCATATGACTCAATGTATCCGTTTGGGTTCAGTGGAGGATTCCAATTGATATGCACAGACCTTCCATAGATTTGAAGATGAACATCAGACACGTAACCAGGAACTAAAAGAAAACTATCTCTTAAGAAAAAGCACACACGAATGTAACTGCCTGATGCAAGTATATTAGCGACATTCTATGACAATTTATAACCCTAAATGTTAGTAGTCAAAGTTTAAACATTAAAACTTTTACATGGTGAATATCTTTATAGCAAAAAAAGTCCTACACCATTTATCACTTCAGGATTCACTTTGCATAAACTTACAGTATAAAAAAATTAATGTTACCACAAGTCGGGTGGTCACGATTTTAGAGGGGTTTAAAGATTTTGCAATGTATTTAAAAGTATCTGGATTTAGAAGAATTTGGATAGAATATGATTTTTTAATTTTCCGTTTAAAAAAAACCTATCAATTTCTAAGGTCAAGGACAAATACGTTCAGGAAAGTTTCAGGATAAATAAAACAATTGAAATAAAGCTTTTGATGGGTTGAGAAACTATCAAATTAGTATCAGGAAAAATAGAGTAGTTAAGAGAAGATTTAGTCAAAATTCATATTTTTAGAGGACAATAGAGGACTCTGACTAGGTTTGCTATAATTTTTTGTTAATTATAAAATGCTTGTTGCCAAATATATGGATTCCATAGTATTTATTGTTACTTCTGTAATAGTTGGTTGAAACGAAAAGACTATTTAAATAAAATCCTAATGTGAAAAAAAAAACTGCAGTAAGAAATAAGGGTCCCAATGTTTGGGGGTTTTTTTCCAAAAATATTTTAATTGCTCTTGATATGTTTGGAAAGAAATACTTTGTGGAATGCACTATCAAGTCATAGACATAATAAAGACATTAAAGATCATTCAAACTCAAAGCTGGAAGACGTACTTCTTGCACTTGACGTAAACTCAATCAGACCACTTTCTGGCCCAGCACCTCCATTGTTCACTGCAGCTACAGTAGCCAGGAAATCTACTTGAGAGGTTAAGGTTGGATAAGGTGACACCATTTGAGTAATCCTCTCCCATAAATGTTTGATATTTGTAAACAATGGAATCTGAAGCAGCTCTTCTAGATCGGCCACTACGTCCACGTAAATGCTCAGTATTCGTTATGTTCCAATAGCGTACCTGTCGAGATTAATATTGAAATTAATTACTAAACACTGATTACTGTGGTGATTACTTACTGGACAAGAAAACTAGTGATCCATGATGCCTCATTAATTATATAAAAATAATGCACTGAATTTTATTTGGTTGGATTCTATACCAATAAAAAAATCCTTTAAAATCACTCAACTGCAGGAACGCAGCATGGTAAAAGTTATTTTGATGACATCAAAAACACATCAATGTCTTTAATGTCAGTTATGTTAACACAGGCTGTTCAAAATTCAAACCTATTCAAGAATAAACAAACGATCTTATGAAATCATATCATAATTCAAAAATGAAAATGAAATTTACCCGATATCCATCTGCGTCTTTTGCAGGAGACCAATAGAGCTCAACATTATCAATAGTTTATTTTTCCAACTCTCACATTATTTGGTGCAAACTCTGGAGCTAAAGGAACACACACATAAAAACTTACTCGACTTAATAGAGAGTCTTCATCTAAATGACAGTTTCGTACTTGTAAACAGAGCACATGTAGAGCCTCTGTGGAATAATCTAACTTTCAATTAAAACTTAAAACTGCACGAAATTACACAACTTCCTAGATGGTCAAGATAATAGTAGTGTATTCTATGTGAATAAAAAAAAGCAAAAATATTTTAACAATTAGTACAGAATTTTTTTTAACATAGTACCTTTTCGTCCAGAGTATGCGGTTTTTAATTTCCTCAGTTCGTATGTCAGGTCCATAACCCTCTTTGTTCTTGGATAAAACATAGAATTGATACTGTATGTACTCGCCAGGTGAAGTTATCGCATATTCTGTTTGGTTGAGGTCTGTAACTGGCTTCTTCTGGTACAGCTTTTCGCCTACCTTTCTGTAATTTACTTCATATTCAAAATTGTCCCCGCCAAAGTAAACATCAGTGACAGGCTAAAAAACACAGTGCAAGAAAAAATATATTTCACTTAGTCCAGCTGCAAACTTTTTAATTTATTGTGTACATTGTTGTGTATTAAAACAGCGTACAGACACATGAATAATAGTAAATAAACAAAACACTTTATCTTAAAAGTAGTGCTTGAATTTGTTACTGTTGCATACTATGTGTATCGGCTAGTATATAATATATAATTATATAGTATATATAATATATAATTATATAGTATATATAATATATAATTATATAGTATATATAGTATACAAATTCATTACTGAAAAGTAAACCCCAACCTGATATGAGTCTTATACATGACAGGGCCTGCAAAATACTATACGTACACACACACACATATTTTTTACGAATTTTTTCAGTACATAAAAATGTACTCAAAAAATATCATACAAACATATTAACATATGTGTGTAACATAACATAAATGTATTTTGAATTCTGCGTTCTCTGTGTGTGGTTTATGTCTTTTTCATAAATTCATAAAAATTGCAGTAAGGCCACAGCTTTGTCATTGCCCAACACACATCAGTGCTGAATTTTAGCAGAAATAACTGTTAAAATACTCTCACAAAATAAATATTACTGTATTTTGTTTTACGCTATTTTTATAAGCAACCCTATTTTTGAAGTCAGGCTTAAGGTTGATAAGCTTAGAAGTCCTTTTAGGCCTCTAGCAGCTAACCAATTGCTTAAACTCAGGTTACATAAAAAACTGCACATTGCAATTTTTATGCTTTAAATTTTTTTGACGTAGCTGTAATTGTGGCCCAGTGATCGTGAGCCTAAAGACTGTTGCCACAGTAATATATTATGTTATATTTTAATTCTTCCAAACCTATGCCCATAAAAAAGCCCCACAAAAAACACATCATATCCAACAGATTATGAAAGTAAAAGCAATTTTGTCACTAAAACAATTACAAGTCCTAGCCTGCAGTCAATAAAAATTACACTTACACGCCATCTTATAGACAATTTCCCCACTCCATAAACTATACCAGTCACATTTACTGGATTGATAACAGGTTCTAAATGCAAAAATGTAAACATAAAAAGTCTTTTACGAAATCTAAAATGTAGGCCCAAATAATAAACACAATAATCTTACTTCCTGCTTTAGTGTTACAAGTATCTGGTGACGTTGGGCGACTCGGTCTACCAGTTAAAAGATCAGACGCTGCTATCAATCGGAAGATGAGATTAGCACCAGGAACAAGGAACCTGTTTAGCTTAAACTCAATAACTTTGCTTGATGCCGTTGCAATCATTTTGGAGTTTGGAATAAGAGGATCACCTTTCCCACCAAACCATTTGTTAGCATGTGACGACTGATTAGTTGAAAACTCAACAAAGTATTTTCTAATTGGTACCCAATCTGCTCTCCTCTATGCCATCTCAATATGACATCTTCTTTGTCTTTATTATAACAGTTACCATCAATAAGCAAACCTGTAGGTGGTTCTGGCGGTGCCTTGACAGTCAGGTTTGCATGAGACCATTTTTCCGATATAACATTACCAACAGTGGTGTAGGCACGGCAAGAATACATTCCAGCATCATCCACAGTTAATTTCCTTATGAATAGTAACCTAGGTGGACCAGTTGCACGCTCTTCAAGGTAAACTCTATTTGTGAATTTAGTCATCCTCACACCACCCTTATACCACTCAATGCGCAAATCCAATTTTTTGTCCCAGCTGGCTCCACAAAATAGTTCTGTATAATCCCATCCAATATCTTCTCTACGGCTTTTCTATATGGTTAGTGATCACTGTCGGTTCTAAAAGTCACAGAGCAAAATGTATAAGAATCAGCTGCTAGTCAGGACAATATGAGCTTCAATCAACCACTTTGATTTTCACATTGTAGGGCATTCTTTTTTCTGCATAGACATTTTAAGTTGTGATTATTACCGAATTTCCTTAATTTTTGCAAGGAACATAATTTTGAAAATCAATTTAAAAGAAACTGTCTGTTTTGCAAAAATTTGAAGAGTTCTATGAAATCAGCGAAAATGTACATCCTATTTACTTTATCGTCTTTAGATGAATAAGACAAACAATACCATCAACACCATTTTCCAATTCACATTTTGCTGCAAAAAAAAACATTGAATAAATATTACCTAAGACAACTGCAGTCCCTTCACTGAAAGCAGAACCAAGAACATTAACAGCTGTACATCTGTACTTTCCAGCATCTGATTCTTGCACATTTGAAATCTGGAGGGATCCATTTTTTTAAAATTTTGTAACGACCACCATCAACAATATCAACATTGTCCCTTTTCCACGTTTTTTCAGGTACAGGTCCACCCAATGGCTTACAATGAATCATCATTGTGCTCGTCCTAAACAGATAGATTGGGTCGTCCAATGGAACACGAAATTCTGGTTTCATTTCTAAAAAATAAACAGGTATTTATTAAAGGTGCCTCACAATTCCTGCAATTATTCCGACATTTTGGATTTTAATTTTGTAATTAAAATCAGTCAAAAACAAAACAAAAGGTTTACAAAAAAGGCTTTATAATTTAAATTGACATCAGTTTATTATTTGTCCTTCAAACAACTGTTAATGGAAACTTTGGTAGTGTTAATTAGTGACAACAAAATACAGTGGAAAGAGGAATAAAAGAGCAACATACCTTTTATTCTAATAAATGTCGACATTGTCAATGTGTCCAATTCATTGTACGCAACACAGATATATATGCCATTATCTATAAACCTTGTTTCCTCAATGGTCAGTACTCCCCCGTAGTCGTTTTTCCCATCACCTACCACCTTCTTTCTTTTATCTCTAAATATGTTGATAGAGGAGATTCAAAGCTAAATCATGCATACAATCTGACAATCAAAGAATCTGTAAAGACTTGCTTAAGTAATTAAAGCATGGATCTGTTAAGACTTGGATAATTGACTAAGGGTTGAATATGCTAATGTGGTGCAGATTTTACACAAAATTGAAAGATTTATGATTATAGAAACCAATTCTGTTATGCCAATACCAATAAAACATCTCCGCTGCAGTAGAAATACACTTTTTTGTTACTTTGACAGCGTCATTTTTAATTAACATTGGCACTCAGGCAGTTGGCCTGTGAACAAAAATTCTTGATTTCATTGGCAAATTTTGCAGATGTGAATTTTAACCTTTAACATGCACTTACTACAGTCAAACCTGTGTTAACGACCACCTCTTTATAGGGACCACCCGCTTACAACGACCATTTCAAAGTGCATCCCTTCGATTTTAGTAGTGGGTAAACCTGTCTATAGCGACCACCTCCCTAACGCGACCAACACCCACACAATATGGCACCCTAGTTGCATCACAACCTATATATAACGGCCACTAAAATAAAAATGCTCATTTTGTCTTTGTGGTAATTTTACTGTTGCTCAATGTTCAATAAAGCCAACTAACATGCTACATAATTACATTGTTTCTGATAAGCTGTTCCCGTCGCCAGAAATTTTTATCAAAACTTTATTTATCTTGCACAGTGCATTTTATTTTTAATTATAAAAGAATATTTACATGTTTAGCTAATATGGCACCACGAGTTGACCAAAATAACAAAGTCAAAATAGTTTTTTCAGCACTTTTCAGATGTAATGTTGGAAAGTACTTAAATTTTTCTTATTAACTTTGTTTGTCAACGTCCCAACAACTTTAACATCAAAAACCTGCCCTAGACAACCAGAACTAGAGATGGTCGTTATAGACAGGTTTAACTGTACTGTTATTTGCTCTTTAGGGATAAACTTCTACTTTTTCGCAAAAAAGCAAAAAGTTTTAACTACTCCCCAATTTTTAACCAGCTGTTTTAAATTGCTCAAACATTGGTAGCTTTATTTCCTCTCTTACCAGAAAAAAACATATCAATATTACATTAAGATTATGAAATGAGATGCAATAAAGAAATCCAGATATACCTGGGAAAGTTATATTGAGCAGAACATAAAAAAAAAAAAAACATACTGTGATGAAAATAATCTTGTTCCATTCTGAAACCACTCAACTTTAGGTGTTGGGAACCCAGTGGCATTGCATATCAATTCAAAACGATTACCCAAAGGTAAATCAATCGTATCCGGAAGGACGTTTTTCCATTTTGGTGGGACTATGAGAGAAGCAAACATGATTTTCTAAATACCTGATAAACAGCAAATAAACATATTTAACATTTTTTATTGTAAAAACTAGCAAACTGATATACTTATATAAAGAAATAATATAAAAAAATGAAGCAATTAAGGTGTTAAAATGTTTTGTTTTGTATCGTTTTACATTCATATAATAAGACCATCAACATACCATATTTTATTCATCGTCGCCTGCTTCTTAAATTATAATATTTTAGTTAGTTACTGAAAAAATACTCAAATTTTCTTGGGCACATACCATTGGCTTCCCGAAAGGTTTAAGTTAGATTACAGTGAGAAGAAAAAAGCCAAAAAGCTTAAAATACATATATAATTTTAGTTAAAAAGTTATTAAAAAATCTGATTTTGATGCGTTATTCTAATAGAAAAACTCCTGGACCCCCTTGTTTCCTTGTCCCAGGCCTCTTAAATTTTGGCCGATAACCCCATAACTTGGGATCAACACAATCAAATTTTGCGAGCAAACATACATATACTTTTTTTTGGAAACCGGTGTAAAGATCTAAGTTATTTGGAAATCTGATATTCCTTAAATATCATCATCATTATCATCATCACACTCAGCTTAATGTCCATTAGCCATACTAGCATGGGTTGGACAGTATACTAATGACCTTCTTGCAAGAATGTGATATATACTGTATTAGTTCTAAACTTAAATTCCTCTGCATCAAAGTTTATCCTTCTGCTTAAAATTTGAATATCTTGAGAAAGAAAAAAACTTTTTAAATAATCTAAAAATAACTTATACATATACAAGCTCTACAATATAAGTTCACACTCTTTTTTATCCCGTCAAAGGAGAACGAACGCCAAAATGTTTTTGTTCCCTATCAAAATGTTTCACAACAAATTGTTTTAAACACCTAACAAGGCACAATTTGTGTTCAGGATGATTTTTATTTTTATATCACTCACTCCTCTCATAGATGTAGCCATTGCACTATAAATGCTACAGTACCCAGGTCACTTTAAAGGGAGGAGCTATTACTACAAGATATTGAATTTCTTTACTTCTTCAAGAATGTACAGTATTACAAATAATATTAGTTTTAATACCAGAAATATAAAGTTCAGGTAAATTTAACTATTTAAAATACTTCCCCTACAAGCTTTGTACTTTACACTCTAAAATACTGTTTTAATGAATCATTTGATAACTCCAAAAAATTGTAATAGTTGTAGAAATATTTGGATACAGTTGAGTAAATCCGCCTGTTATAGTTGCTTTACGCTTTCGTTTTAGTCAATTACTGATGTAAAGAAACAACTTACATAGAACTGTCAATTGGCCTTGTCTATGCGTCTCTCCAAGACGATTCTTTGCATAACATCTAAACGTACCACCTGAATACTTAGTCAATCTTCTGATACGAAGTTCCATCTTGTTTCCAAAAAACTCAAAAAACTCAAAATTTAGTTTTCCGTCACCAGTTACACTTCTAATAGGGACTCCTTGATATTCCCAACGGTACTCTGGCAGAGGTCTAAACACAACCACAAAATAAAAGCATTACACACGCTAAAAAAAATCTTCGAAAAGTTCATTTCAATCATACGTGAAAAAATGATGAATTTTAAGCATTATAAGTAGATTTTTAAGTGAAATTATGTCCACAAAACTAATTTAAAAAAAAAATTGTGTGTTTTTTTTTTTGACAGTACATTTACAAGATTGAAAATTCACAAGTTTTTGATTGCATTCACATACCGTCCTGTTGCTCCACAAGTCAGAACAAATGGCCTATCAACTGCTCCTCTCATGGTAATTGGCATATGAGCAGCCAAAAATGGTTCACGGTCTTCCAGCACAGCTAAATGATTAAATTAGAAAAATTAAAATTAACAAAAATTGAATTATGCTGGGTTTTTAGGCTGATTCCATGCTTCATTTTACCTACCAGTTCCTGTGAATTTTTTCACAGGCTTAGAGCTAGTTATCTAGAAAATTTTTGTAAAAGCATTGTGTCTTTTACTTGAAAATATTAAAGGTTATGTGTGAAAAAACTGAAAGCTATTTTACGTAAAGAATACCTACTATTTATTAATGAATTTCAAGTTAAAAATTAACAAATTCAAAGCGCCAGTGCAATGTTGTTTTTTAAACTTTCAAAGCTGCCTTCTTGTGCGTCTACTTTCGTTTTCCATTTTGTAAACATTATGCACACGAAAACGAGGCTTATCTAAAATGCTTTCACCTACGTCAGAGGCAAGGTTCAAAATCAAGACCGAAAAACATAGACATTGTATAAAGAAGAAATTTAACTTCAACTGTATTACAAAATTAGCTATGAGGACATTTCAAGTAACTAATTTAGCACTGCTATAATTATTTTTAGATCGTGTACCTAAAAGGATACTAATACATTGGAAAAATAAAATCACGAATAAACAACTTAAAAAATTCATTGGAAATATGTAGTAGAAAATAGTAACAACATAAAGCCAAAGTATGTAAGTATGCTATAAGAATACATGAAATAAATTCCTGTTGAAACTTTTTTTTTGGTTTCTCTTTTATAGGTATTTTTGGGTTTGAAGATTTTGAAGCAGGCAAAACAATGAAAATCGTGATGGTGGAAATGGAGTAAGGCAAAAAAGTAGTGTAATCGCAAAGTACAACATACTTAGCGCTGCACAATAGGTACTGGAAACAAGCTCAGGCACCGATTCAATCAAACTCAGTGGTCGAAGTCATAAGTTATTATAAATTTTAAAAATGATTTTGACTTTGGAAACGAACAGTGTGGGCAAAAGCTCTGTTAAATATTGCACAATTTGATTTGTGCGCCTTTAACGTGCCAAAAGATTGGAGTGAACTTTTGACTTTAAGCATTAACTTACTGCCTATCAAGCTGTAAATCATGGCTTGTGGGTACAATCTTCGAAATTGAGTATTTACTCCAATAAAAACTTGAACATTTTTGTAGTTAGACTACATGATTGTAGTTAGGCCACAGTTGATTAATTTTTCATTTAGGGTTCATTTTAAGCTTTACATAGGACATGTGGAATGCAGCATTATTATGTATTTTCAAAAAACACTTTATTTCAAAAATATAAAAATGTTCAAGTTTTTATTTTTATTTTTTTTGTTTGTGGATTGTCCTTTGAGACCTATTTTTGATCGTCCTTTGAGACTGTTTTGATTTAAAACTGATTATTTTACTGTAGATACGTGTATATGTTTTTAGCTTAGAAACATTTTTTCACTTGTTAATGTAACACTTTTTTTGAAAATACATATGGATTTTTGGCTGATTTTATAATAATGAAGATAGTAGCAGCATTATTAAATTATTACGTCAGACCTTTAAATCCGTTAAATCAATCTACCCTGGTAATACTGGATAAATTTGCAGTCCCAACAAAGACAATGAAAAAAAAGGGTTGTGTGATCATCACGTTTGTTAGGAAAGTATGATCGCTAGAATTTAGGAAATAACGATCTCACGATTGTCAGGTTTAAAAACATTATTATAAGCGCTGGTATGATTGTCTTTTGGAGAAAAATAAAATACCTGAGAAATAATGGAATATTATTAAAAGTAATGATTTTTATCACCGCTGCCATTCAACTTTCCGTAATTTAATTTACGCTTTTTTGTTAGAAAATTTAATTAATAAATCCACTTACAACATTATCATACATGATACATGTGAACATTAATTGGAACTTATACTATGTTTGTTCCAAACGCCACAATAGCAACCTCTGCGCAGTTAATAGGGGCAAAGGATTTTTTCGTAGTTTCAATATTTTAAGGTCACTCGCTTTAAATTATCAAATCTCGGAGCGTTGGCTTATCGATGTCATAGACATCCCTATTACTCGCCATGCAGTTTTTGGTGTATGAAGGGTTGCATGCCAGGACATTTACTCCTGTTCAACCCTAAAAGACATCTATGGAAACTGATTTTATTCAAATAAAAACGAGACAAACATTAATTTATTTTGAAATTTAATTTTTCATAATGCGGCATTATTTTTGATTAAATTTGGAATGCGAGCAGTGTACACTAAAGGAAAAATTAATTAACTATGGCCTTAGTAACAATTCGATACATATTCAAGCGTTAAATAAAAAAATATATGCACAAAACAACTTAAAAAGATAATAGAATGTATTGGGTATGTGTTGAAGGGGTTTAATGTGTCCGGAATATTGATTTTTTAGAAAATTAAATCATGTACACAAAAAAATACTTACTCTTATATGCTGTTAGAAACATGTATTTGTTTGAAGCTACAGTTTGTCCATAGTTGGTTATAATACACGAAAGTCCACCAAGACTAGATGACTGAAGAATATCAAACTGGTCAACATAACTATACACAAGATCACCATTATTTTTTATAAACATACGTTTATTAGGATTTCCTGAGTAAAAATATTCTGTCTTTTTTGTTGCTAAATCAACAGCTCCCCAACTGTATTCACACCCGTAGCCAAGTTTGTGTGCTGGACACTTTACAATCGCACTTTTACCAACCGTTGGCTTTATTTCTATAGTGTTGTCTTTCTGTAAATAATTTCTTTGTGAATTAAACTTAGCCATAACACGAATTTGAATATACTTTTCTAAAAATACAGCACCAACTTCATTCCGTGCTATGCAACGATATCGACCTGTGTCGTGCTTGTCACTTTCATCGTTATATTTCCCCTTGACACCCTTAATAGTGATTCGATTTCCTAAATGATAAAAAATGTATGTATCTGTAAATGCTTTTAATCACACATAGAACAAAAAAAACAATAAGACATATGGTTATTATCACTTTAGGGGCATGAAATTATGTACAACACAAAATGTTACCTTTAAGTATGTGTCGAATTTTGGCTCCTTCCACACCATTAAATGGTTGGTCTTTGACAAACTTGACCCCATTAAATGACCACTCTATAGTGGGTGCTGGGTTGCCAGATGCACTGCATTCCATTTTAAGATCTGCAAAACCGACAACATTCTGAATTGGTATTGGTTCGAGGATCACCACCTCATGGACTTTCGGAGGGATTTCTAAAATGCAAGAACACAGTCAAATCTGTCTTCATGGCCAACTTCACAAGCACAGTTTAGCTGTTTAAATAAAAAGGTGAACGAGTGCTTTGGGGTATAGGTTCCACCTGCCTGATGCTAACAGTTTTGGAGTTCAGGGAGAAATAATGAAAACAGTGTTATCCTGTTTTGCTGTAACTTTGTGTCTTGTTATTATTTTTCATATTGTATGTAACCACAAAATAGTTTACCAATATATAGCTTCCTAACAATTTTATTAACCTTTACTAAAATAGTATTGACTATTAATTTGTAAAAACATATCAATGTTTAGATATCTTAATTTTTTCTTAACTAGATTTACGTCTAGGGATATACCCTGTCTGTTATTTCCAGGAGTGGTCATGGTTTAGGTGGGAAGACCTAGAGTATTTAATGCTAATTTTAAGTTACACAGACACAATAAGGTCTGCGCTCTAGCAGACAACTCCTTGCAACATTAAACGGCCCACACAGTGTGCAATCTCCCCAATTTCCCTTTTCATGGCTTGGGTTAACCTGGGGCTATGGTCACATTCACTCTCTCGTATTGAATTGCTACCAAGGGGAATTAAACCCTGGTTTCATGTACAAAGTGCAAGAGTTATAAAGTTCCCTTTAAAAAATTATTAATACATTTCAATAGAACATTTCTTTTGAGGAAAAAACAAGGTACAGTACTGGAATCAGGACACCTAACATCGTGAGCGCGTATCATGCGTGACAAGAACGATCTGCGAACCTATCGTGACCATTGTGATAGAAAAAATTTAAACATTTAAACATATAAAAATTCTTTTGCATCTTGTAATATATTTTTATTGGAAATTGTATTTTAGAAATAAGGTGACCATAACGTAATAGTTGTTCTACGAGCGAAGAAGATAGTAGCTTTACGTTCTGCAAAATAAATATAATTTTATCGAGAATGTATGTTGGAACGACAAAAAAATAATAAAAAAATAACATCGGAGAAGGGGGTTACGACAAGCATATTTTTCTATGTATTTTCGCATAACGCACACAGTTTATATATTTTAGTTGCGAAGAAAAAATAATAATAATCTCACTAAAAAAAAGTAACTAGCAGTCAAGGTGAAAAGATAAAAATTCTTGCATGCTCAAAACCTGTTTTTAAAAGTTATGCAGCAAGAATTTTTCTTTTGTTGTTTTGAAAGTTTTACAGCAAGAATTATTCTTGTGCTGTTTTGAAAGTTATACAGCAAGAATTATTCTTGTGCTGTTTTGAAAGTTATACAGCAAGTTATACTGAGTTGTTTCGAAATTTATACAGCAAGTGATTCTTCTCCCACTTAAAATAACGAAAAAAACAAAGATAATAAAATTGATAAAAAAGTGTTCTTTTAATGTTTTTTGCGCAGTCTTATAAGAAAATCTAAATTTAAGTGCAAAAACTTTTTCCGGACTATAGCTTAGTTGACAATATTTAAAGTCTTTCGCGGCATTATAATTATTTATTTAAAATTCATATTATACAACCGTATTTTCCGGTCGCAGCTAAGCTTTTTTAGGCAGTTACAAACCCGACAGATAGCCCGCACCTTCGTATAGCCCGCACCTTCGTATAACACGCATAAAATTTCAATTATTGAGTTTTACCTACCCGCACCTTCGTAAAACCCGCATCGTGTTAAGAAAAAAACTTCAGCGTATTTTTACTTACCCAAATCATTTTATAAACATGTGCGTGTGGTTGCTTTTTCCGTTTGTTTTTTAGTTCTGTGTCATTATTTTTTTTCATGCTGGAGACAAGTGGGGGACGTTTAACTCCTGAACCCCAAACACGAGAACTGAGTGTCTGAACTAGCGACTCTCTCAGTCTTAACTTCCTTGTCTTCGATTGCCGAAATAATAATAAACAACATAATAATTATCATGAATTGTCTGTAACGGCCATGTATGGAACATTCTTTTCTAATGTTTATATAATTGTTATCCATTTATATCTCAGCAATCACAGTGTGCATGATAAAATAAATTGCAGCAATGGGGAGGAGATAGTTGCATGTGTCTTATTAATTGTATTTTTAATTTATTTTTCATATTTTTAATGATCACCTGTTGCTTGAAGGTAGCGAAGATAAAAAAGAAAATTATCATCCAGTCTTTTTCAGGAATATTTGAGTAGGTGTGCGAAGATTCGCACATGTAATTCAAGTAACGTGTGCGATGTAAAACGCGCATGCAAAGGATGTTACGCGTGCGATACGGGCTCCAAGGTTAATCTTTGTTGCGCATTCATTTTGCGGTAGAAAGGTGGGGGACGTTTGCGTCTACGTATAGCAACTCTCTCAACCTTAACTTCCTTTTCTACATGTCCGAAATAGTATGCATGACTATACTGTCATTTTCATAAATTTATTGTTTATTTTGCAGATCAAGCAAATAGGCAAATAGGCAAAAATAGGATTTGAAAAATATACCGCACATGGGTTTCGTTTTTAACTTGTTTAAATAAAAATAGCACTTGTGGCGTAAAGAAAAAATCAATTAAATTCGAACCTGCTATGGTCTCCAATTATTTTGTCAAATGAAGAAATTACCTACAATTAAATCCATGATAAAATGTCTGTTCCGCCTGTAAGTGCAGTTTTGCGTTCACCTCCGCATTAGTTAAGAACCGCATGGCTGGATTTCTTGCGTAAGACCTGGTTACCAATGACGAAGGGGTAGGCAAAAGAGATTTATGTCTACGTAGTTCTTTTAACTTAGTCAGGAGTCGGTCAATTAGCTAGGATGGTCAGGTTGGCTATGAATAGGCATGCTCGTGGATTAAAAGGACCAAGACTATTCAATAATTCTGAGATCTAAAAGTTTCCGACCAAGACGGAAATCTATCAGACGTTTTGTCCGACGAAAGTTCGAAACGAGCTACGGACATGTCCGACCAAACTGGAAATGTGGCGGACATTTTGTCTGACAAGTCTCCAAAAATTATTTTGAGGGCTGCCACCGCACGCTATAAAACGGATTTTATAGGTTGGTTTTGAAAACTCAATATTTATTTTTCAGACGTGCGATGAATCACACGATTTAGGCGTGTGCCAAGGCGTGCCTCTCCTACGCCTCTCCTGAAAAAGACTGATCATCTATACATTTGATTTTACATTTTTTAATATTTTTAACAGAAATTGATAATGAAGTCCTGGGCACTAGGTTGTGAAATACATGTCAGTAACAACTAAAAATGATACCTACTATACTGCTCTAATACCAGAAGCAAATCATTTCAATGTGCTCAATGTGATTGCAAAGATATAAATAGATTAGAATTACATTCAACACAAAAGAAAAAATGATCTCCAGAATTGTGTTTTAGAGAGAATATGGTAAAAGTCTTGCAGTATTAGATTTTAGCAAGCGTAATTTCAAACATATATAATAATCATAACGAAGGAGGGTGTTACAACAATAATAATCTTTTTTTCACGAGATGGGATAAGAAAATGTTTGTTTGTTTTTAATTTTTTTTTTCTTTAAAACTTTTTTGCTTGATATTATTATTGTTTTGTTTTTGTGAAAATTACGCGGATACGGGGTCCACGATGTTAGGTGTCCTGATTCCAGTACTGTATATAAATAAATTCAAAACTTTGAAATATTTAACCATCACTTTTTGTATTTCAGTTGAAATCAGCTAGAAAAATGACATAGACAAGAAATGAAGTATAGCTCATATAACAATGAAAACAATATATATTTTTACAGCAAAAATTGGTATGTGAAATGAAAATCACATGTCATACAAGATTCAGACTTACAGTCAAAGTATGTTAAAGATAAAAACTGCTCTTTTTTAACAGAAATTATCAGGTTTAAGGAGACACAGATTTGAAGACCTTGAAGCTCTCCCCAGCACCAGCAAAAAGTTTTGAAGATAAGTGAATAGAAGAAACAGGGGAATTCTAAAATGGATGAAACTAAAAACAATCTCAAGCTAAACCAACTGCCTAAGGTTCATTGTAAATTCACTAATTATTCTCTCAGACAGCAATTTCACAAGATAACAAACTGAAGCATTTTTTTAAAAAATGTAGTTACTTACGCTCCTCCACAGGTGGGAGTTGACAACTTGCTATATAGAACAACCATGCAGCAAATATGTAATAAATATTAATTCTCATTTTAACCTACATAACACAAAATGCAAATAATACATGACAAAACAAAAAACAAGATTCTTTTTAACATTTTATGTTGGCAAAAATGTTATACTAATATGCCTTGGATATGCCCTATTTTTAGCTAATCTATACTTTATTACACAAAAATTTGAACAGGCATATGCTTATGTGATAGAACGCAAGCAATCACAATTTAATGTGACATGTTTTACAAGTAAGTAAGTAACGGGAAGTTTTAATGTGCTTGGAGATTCCATCCTAATGGCTGGCTCATCCTCCCCTCCAACTGTAACTATGTTACATTAACACCAGAAATACGAGCATTGCTCTAACTTACTCGCCTGCCACACAAGCTGGTTAGCGGTCAGTAGATGGCACCAAATTGGCTGACAACATTACATTTAAAGTGTGCTGGAGTGGGGACTCAAACCTGAAACCTGTATGATTACAAGCACTACCACTACACCATATCCGTTACAATCAACAACGATAAAACTTGATTTTTTTTGTTTGTTTTACTTTAGTTCGTTGCACTGTTTGTGTGACTTTCTTTTGTCAAGATTTATTGATTGTTTACAGCTATGTAATGTAAAAAGAGATTTTCCTATTATCTGGTGCAAGTTGGGTATAGTGGTGAAGTCCTTTGGCCAGACAGAGTTTTGGAAATTAACATCAGCATTTGGCACTACCAAAGTAATACCTGCCATAATAAATATTAAATGGTATAGTTGCTTTACGAAAATTGAAGAACAATTATTTTATAGTATGCTTTTTTTACCATAGATGACCCTCACTAGAATCACTCCATCAGCAACTTTTTTCTTGCAGAAGTTTTGCTCTAATTTTTTCTGTTGCTCACATGGGAGCTTGTAATGACAAAACAAAAAATGAATTGCTGACATGAAACACTAATACACATGACATTTCATGATGGAAAGAAGCAGAAACCCAGTTC
Source organism: Hydractinia echinata (assembly GCA_030067915.1). NCBI lineage: Eukaryota > Metazoa > Cnidaria > Hydrozoa > Anthoathecata > Hydractiniidae > Hydractinia > Hydractinia echinata. Next base: position 394,211 of record JASGCC010000003.1, on the reverse strand, counting down.
CAGAGTTAGACTGATTTTCAGACCAAGAAAGAATTTTGGAGATTGCCAGGGCTTGAAAAATTGTGTGCACAGTAACGAACCTGCTCAAAAAATCCGTGAATTTTGTAATAAATACCTTGACAGAAGTGACAGAATCAAACCAGCTCAATGTAACATGTTTCTAAATATTTCATTCAAACTTGTGACTTTAACAAAGAATAACAAAAATAATATAATTTACAGAACCAGGGTTTTTTCTCAGGGTTTTTTTTGCTACCGTTGAACGGAGATTATCTAAGGTCTTCATTATCTAAGGTCTTATTATCTAAGGTCTTCATATTGAAAAATTCTGTTTCATTATCGAAGTTTGTTTAACAAATATTATTCGCGCTTACGCATGTTCTTATAAAAAAACTTTCAAAATAAACTTAAATTTTATGAAGCTTAATTTGTATTTGCTTACAAGGAGTCATTTTTTTTTTAAAAAAACCCCGGAGTAAATCAAAAATAGTTCTTTATTGATTTTTACATTTCATCTAGGTTTCATAAAGTCAGTGTTAACAAACTGGAACTCATTTTTTTACTTTCATCCTTTTCTTTCATGTTTTTCTTTCATATTTTGCTGTGCCAGTTGAAAATAGTTAATTATTAATAACGTGAGCATTTTTTCTGCACACTAAAGTAAATATTCCCCCATAGAGGAATTAATAAATCAGCAATACTCCGTAGAACTACCTGCCGAAACGGCTGGTTTTTTTCTCTAGAATCAAACAATAAGTCAAACAAAATTTTCGTCGTCAGAGGTTGCCTCGTCTTCAGATGTATCGGATGAGAGAGCCTGCGATCAGAGAGTAACAATGTTAAAACACTGAAAGCCCTTTCAACGCTGCTGTTAGACCCAGATATGCATGTTAAAAGCTCGACAATGCAACATAAGTTCGGAAATTCTTTCCGCCTATACAGCATGGTTTTTTGCCACATTTTCTTTGGGTCATCTAAAAACTGACTGTAGTTATGTTTTGCAAAAGATCTAAAAGATCGCCATTCACTTAAAGCTTTACATGCGTCGAATCTCGTATTAGAAGCTTCAAGAGGGGTTTTGAAATGTTCTATCAATTTTTCAAGGCACCCTTTCTCATAATCTGCGTCATGGTCATCCCAATATTGTGGATCATACCACTTCATCGCTTCGTAAATTTCAGATTCGCTTTCCGTGAATCTCCGTCCAAGAACATCAGACAAACCTAGTGCCAATTCCCTTTTAGCTCTTGCAGCGTTTTTACGCGAAGCGTCAGATGGTTTCATTCCATCGATTAAAACTGCAACATATTCCTGATTACAAACTGTTTTGATTCTTCCGTGACCTTCTTTAAAAAAATAGCCAGTAATTTCCATTTCATTGGTGACTTTAAATGCACTCATGTAGCTATCCAATAGTTCGTCGTCAGTTCCAACCAAGTCCGCTAGATTTTTTAATTCGGCGCATGTCCGCTCAATGGTAAATACGTCATTTTCTTCAAAAATTAAGGAGGCTGGTCCAGCAGCGTCGAGTATATCGAGATAAGACGCAACCTTGCAGAAAAATTCTTAGTTTTTAAACTTAGCTAGGAGCCCTCAAATTTTCGCTTTGGTCTCATTACGGCCAGGTTCTAATAAAGCGTTTTCGTAGGCAATTATAAAACCAGGCCACATCTCTAAAAGGACTTTGAAGCCTCGTCGCCTGTGTTTGATGAATAGAGTCCCATGTATTTTGGGCAGCTTCTTATGAGCTGTAATGCCTAGAGATTTGCAAGCCTCGCGTACAGTGTTACTCAATTTCCCAGAGTTTTTTTGCAAAAAATATATTGCGATGTAAGTGTCATCGCAAATTTTCATGGTAGAATCATTCACAGCTGCTTTGAAGGCCAATTCAACGCGATGGTTACTACAATGAATCGGCAGCAGCCAGTCACGATTCGATACTGTGTCAGAATGCCGTTATGCCGTCCCGTATTTACACTCGCCCAATCTGACGTAGCAGACACAAGCTTGACATGATATTCTTCATCCTTCATCTTCAACTTTCCTTCAGCCTCGTGAAAAACTGTGTCTATTCCAAGCTTTACGCTGTCGGCATCAACTCCACCAAACTCGCTTATTTCCATCAATGAAGCAAAGATGTAACAAGGCAAGCCATTTCTCTCCACTCGGACCATGACAAGCTCCTTATCAGACCCAGTTTTCCTTGCCTGTGACCCATCTGTCAAAAGTGACATAAATTTTTCGAAGCTAAAATGGCAGCACATTTCTCTCGAATAACTTCTGCAAGGACGTGAATATACTCTTTGCATGCTTTTGTGTTGTCCTTTCCATCTATCAAAATAACTCCGTTGTCACGTTGACATTTTACGAGGACTTTGAAGTGTTTTAATGCCATTGTCGGATTTAGTGCTAGTTCATATGCCGTTCGAAACATTTTGAGGTATGCCTGTTGAGTACTTGTTTTCAATGCGTCAGTTTTTCTTGGTTGGACAGGTCTTTTTTATCCTATGGATTAGAAATTATAAAATTTTATTTTCGAGAGATAGCATGGAGTATTCCTTAGCTAACATAAAAGTTAAAAAAAAAACTGTCACTGGCAATTGTTCATGTGGAGGCAAACTCCTTTCTGCTTCTATCGCCCATTGGTGACCTTTACCTAAAAGTAATTCAACGATTGTAAAGCAATGTAGTACCCAGTCTTCCATTTCTGAATTTTCAATTCCATTCTGAGTACCAGAACAGAACACTAGTAGACTTTTGCGAAAATTATTATAAACACTTGAATTTGATTGGTCGCGCTTTCCGTCATGATTAAAGATTGATTTTGTTGCGAAAATCGTCTAGTGGAGATTTAACTTTAGAAGATGAAGTCAGCATGAATTCAGCAATGAAGAGTTTGTTTAAACGGGATAAAAAGAACAAAACTTAAATGACGTTCAATATTCCATTTGGAAACAAAGTTGGTACCATTGATGTAAGCTTCAACGGCCTTTGCACGAAGGATCATTTTTATGCTTTATACATAACTTGCACCAAACAAAATTTACATAATTTCTATCTTGTTTTTCTATTGTTTTGTATCCAATAATAGAAGATTTGTCATAAAGTCCAACGTTCGCCATAACTCAACTTAATCTTACGATCACTGCTAGATACCGAACCGTTTTCTTATTGACGTAAAGTTCAAGTTGATCATGCCACACGAATTCGAATTCGAAAAGAACAACAGGTGTAATTACGCAATGCAACATATTCAATTTCTAAAAATAATTCATTTTTAAACGCGCATGTTTTTCATTCTAATTCTAAACTTTAAGTCATTTTTTTCTTTGATTATTAGTATAGTAAATAATTACTTTATACAAAAGACATTTCAGGTGCGCATCATTGAAGTGACTGAAGTGTTTTTTGGTGCGTGATTGAAAACGCTGCTCCATTGTTGCAGGAGCATGCAGAGGTGCAGGGGCGCGATCGCGCACCTCAAAAGACCAGGACTGTATATCGAGGAATTTTGGCTTGTTGGAGACATAAAATAAGTTCGCTAAAACAAGAGTTTACTATACAGAAGGTTCTTTGTATGGAGAGGATTCATAAGAGTTTATTATAGCAGAATCCACTGGAAAAAAACTTTGGTTCTGAATATAGAGATGTTCGCTATACTGGGGGTTCGCTATACCAAGAATCTACTGTATTTGATTTAATTTGTGTTGAAAGATAAATAAAACCAGAATAACAAACACTCAAATGATGTATTTGGCTAGTGCTCTAGTGTCTTCCATTTTCGTTACACAATAACAAAATAAACTGACAGTGGTTGAATATTTTATTTATCTTTTAACATTTTAAAGTTTACATTGAACCAAATAGGAGTTTTTTTACCTCATTTTTTTTGAATTTATAAGAAAAAACATACTCAATGCTCAACCACAGGCAGAACTACTTAAAATAACAGAACATATCATAATTTTAAACAGGTGATATCTATAAAAATAAATAAAAAAATATGTTTACAACCTGTTTCTAATAGTGTATAGATAGGAAAGTTGCTTCATTGAAAGATGGTTTGTATCATAAATGAAACATAAAGCACTCAGAGTTTGTCACAGAAAAAATATTAATTATTCGTAAAATTATGCTATAATCAAAACTTATTAAAATCAAAATGGTGTCTGCGAAGTGGTGTGTGACTGCTGATGGTCTCTAAAAAGAAGTCGTTGGAAAGGCTGTTTTAGACAATCTACAACACAAAATCCTTAAATTTCGCCGCTAAGCCTTGCTGGTGTTTACAGGAGACTCTTAACTTGAAGAAAACGGTACCAGCTATAAATCCTGGAAAAATCCATATGAACAGCAAAAAAAACAAGTGAGATTTGTGTGCATATTATAATTATAGTTCTTTAAACATGCAGGCTTTACACATGTTAAGGATTATAAATAAAGTAGACAATAAAAATTAAAAAACTTTTTAGGCTTAAAGGCTAATCCAAATAACATGAACCAATACTTTATTATGTGCCTATAGCTTTAATTCTTGGAAACCAGGGCTGAAAATTTCGAACAATGGTCACTTTTTATGGAATGTTTGGAATTATTTTATGTGTCCTAAATAACAAAAATTTTATCTTATCCTGTTTATAATATGTTGAAAATTAGTATTTTAACATTTACAGTAAAATTAAAAAAAATAAAGCAAATATAAAGCCACATTTCCGTGTGTTTACAACATCCTTCTCTGTCAAAAGCTGCGATTGAGCATACCCCTGTGCAAATCTAGGTGCACACTCTTCCTTTATGTTGCAACTAAGGCTTCTCTATTATAACGATGCAATGCAGGAATTTACGGCTTCTATTACTTTCTTAACCTATTACTTTCTTTTTACTTGTTTTTCTTGTCATCCTACCCAAGTCCCTGGGACAAAGTTAAGTCAATCCAGGTGCTAGACCAAAAATCTGCCTATTTAACAACTTTGATCGGTAGGTGTTATATTGCGCATCCGTATTTTGTGTGTTTACTTATGAGGCCATGATGATCAACACTGCCGATAGTCTAGCGATAAGAGAAGTTCTTTAACTTTAAACTTTAAACAACAATGAGTATAGAAGCCGAGCGTTAGTAATCAAAATTTAATTTAGCTTTCATCATAACGTTTGATGTAGTTATGATATGTTGTATGATATATGTATATAGGAATTGTGAATATTTTATACCGTTTTTTAACCGTTTTAATTTGCTTTTAGACCTGATGATGGATAAATTTAACCGAAATATATTGTTAATAAGGAAATAATAATCATTGTTGGTTTAATTCTTAAATAATAAATGTGACGCCACAATGTTCTTAACATATTCGTTGTTTATATTGGAATTGAAACGAAATGACTTATGGAAACCCTTTCTTAATTACCGAAAACATCTAAGGAAGAAAATCAGTCATAGTCTACGTATCAATTTCCTGGAGAACTGTTCAAAAGCGAATGTTATTCCGAAGTTCCTAAAGTTTCGGATTCCTGAAAATGGCTGTTTTGACGATAGAATAGTATAAGATTTCCAACTACGTCTTTTGAGAAAAGAGTTATTTAAAGCTAAAGGCGAACAGCCTTCTTTGGATGAGAAACTGATGAAATTCAGGAATGATTTAAGAATGAATATTGACACAAAACTCTTACCATCACTTATACTACATACAAGAATTCATATCAGGCTATATGAAAACGAGCATAGACAGAAGATAAATGAAAAACTTATATGACTATTTAATGAACAGGATAAGCCATTGTTTAATATTGATAACACAGTGATTTGTTACCAGTTAGAAAATATCCCACCGAAATACGTTATTGACACATTAGCACTTGGTCCAAGAAATGCTGTCCTTGGAAGATTCAATAAGAATGATCTCCTTGTGGAGCTTGACGACCTGATAAGGTTCTGCAGAAGACAAAAGGTGGATGAAGATGTTATTACTGACATAAACGTTAAAACATTAGGTTATATCAAACAATGTAACAAACAGAAAGGATCAAGAAATATGAAATGACAAACAAATACCTGAAAGAGAATAACTTGATTGCCTTGCCATTCGATAAGGGCATCAGAAATTGCATCATGAAGGTTGAAACTTACAATAACAAAATGAAGACTATTACTGATGTACCGCAATTTGAAAAGCTTGTCTGACGGAGAAAGAACGAAAAACACCCTATTCTCAAAGAAGAGGAAAGAATCATATTGGAGTTAAAGTCAATTAAAGATGCTAATAACATCTCGGACGCTTTGTATGACAAATTGAAACTAGTAGGTAGCCAACCACCACGCTTGTATGGTCTAGCAAAAGTACACAAGAAAGACACGCCTCTTCGCCCAGTTCTATCCATGCCAGGCTCTGCGTATTATAAAATCGGTAAGCAAGTCTCCGATTGGTTGTCAGTGGTCAAAGAATGTAATATCAATTCATATACGAAAGACATCTCAGAGTGTTTACCCCGAGTCCAGCTTGGTAGAAACAAAGAACTTATCAGTTTTGATGTGAAATCCTTGTACACAAACGTACCACTCAATGAAGCCATAGAAGATTGTACCGAACTGCTATACTCAGATCGCATTTTAAAAGTTTATAAACGAAAAGCGGCAATAGAAATGTTTCTTTAGATCACATTTTAAAAGTTTATAAACGAAAAGCGGCGATAGAAATGTTTTTTTAGATCGCATTTCAAAAGTTTAAAATCGAAAAGCGGCGATAGAAATGTTTTTTTAAATCGCATTTTAAAAGTTTAAAAACGAATAGCGGCGATAGAAATGTTTTTTAGATCGCATTTTAAAAGTTTATCAACGAAAAGCGGCGATAGAAATGTTTTTTTAGATCGCATTTTAAAAGTTTAAAAACGAATAGCGGTGATAGAAATGTTTTTTTAGATCACATTTTAAAAGTTTATCAACGAAAAGCGGCATTTAATAGTTGTGAACAATTCTTCTCGTATGTTTCTTAAATTAAACGCGCTGGAATCTTTTTAAGTAATTAAATCAACAATACATTCTCGCGCAATGTATTATAAAACTTCGCGAAAGATTTTTATTATTTAATTACTTCACGCTAATACTTAAGGGAATAGCTTTCAATACATTTACACAATGCATCTCGCTATTACAAGAAATATAATTGCTCCGATATTTCTTCGCGTGCGCATTGTTTTTTAACACGCAAATATAAACTCGCAAAACCCTTAATGGATTTAATTATAACAAAAGACAAACGACTGCCGTCCTCCACGCAAAGGTGTGATATTAGCGTGTACACGGTAGATTACACTCAGACTGTACTGTAGATAAAGAAACTTTTAAAAGTCTTGTTTCTTCATGTAGCCGCGACGTGATTATGTTGACACACGATGGTTATTACAAGCAAAGTGATGGCTTAGCTTTGGGAAGCCCACCCGCCTCACAACTAGCAAATGGATGGCTAAGTAAGTTCGATTCTACCATAAAAGATAATGCTGAGTTATACTCAAGGTATATGGATGATGTTTTGAGAAACATTGACCGTAATAACATTGATGAAAAACTCCAACAAATTAAAAACCTACATCCTTCACTTAAATTTACTATAGAACGAGGAGAGAATGCATCTATACCTTTCCTAGATATGTTAATTTGTCGTTCGAACAACGGTTTATCAGGCAAATGGTATACAAAGCCTACGGACATTGGCCTCACGATGAACTTTCACTCATTAGCACCAACAAAATATAAACCAGGCCTATCAATTAAGGGGAGAGCGATTGCTCTTGCTAACGCAAAGACTCGCCTAATTCTAAGAAATGAGAATCTAGCTGAGCCATAAATTGCTCCCAGAATTTCACAAAATTTTGTCTGGCTAAGCAATATTAATTCATCTCACATGGAAATTAATGTTATCTTTCTTATTATTTGCATTAAAAAAACTGAAAGACAAGATAAAATAGATAAAAAAGATTTTGTAATAAAATATGGGTTTATAAACTTATTCTATTTATCCAGATTGCTCGCCCAGTCTAAATTATTGTAACTTTGGGGGAGCGATTTATTGCTCGGGTGTTATTTTCTTATTGATAGGCTTGTAAACAATCGGTCGTATCCGGTTTAATTCATAGAATTCATCGAGCTTGTAGCACATGGTTGAATTTTCATCAAAGTTTGGAAAAGGCTAAAATAATTCTTGAGAAGAATCAATACCCAAAGTCTTTATACGATCCAATAATTGCAAAAACGATGTCAAAAAATTGTTGAAGATACTATCAATATGAATGCACCAGTAGAAACAGCTGTGAAAGAAGAACCCGAAAAGACGCTGATATGCATACAGTATCGCGGATGAGTCTCAGAGAAATTTGAACAGTCCTTGAGAAAACTAGATGTCTACATTTCGAGAAATTTGAAAACGTGTTTGCCTTCGTTGAAGCCGCAAGTCGAAAAGTGTTTCAAAAGTTGTGTTGTCTACAAAATAGAGTGTCCACGATGTGAATCGTGCTATGTTGGACAAACGAGCCGACATTTGGCCACGCACCTAAAGGAACACAATCGAGTTGGTCCTGTGGGAAAACATTTTAAAGAATGTAATTCTATGTTATCAATGGAACATATGTTGATCTTATGCTCCACAACACGCTCCGCATATCATTTAATGACTCTCGAGGTGTTAATGATCAATTATATAAAACCTATTTTGAATACAAAAGATGAGTATAGAAGCCGAGCGTTAGTAATCAAAATTTAATTTAGCTTTCATCATAACGTTTTATGTAGTTATGATATGTTGTATGATATATGTATATAGGAATAAGAAAATAACAATATATTTGCCACTGCCTTTTATAACAAACCTTTAATGCAGCTATTTCTTATGGTTATAGTTGTACTTGTAGCCATCAATACTTGTTAGAATAAAAAAGAGATGCTAAGAAGCCATTTTTAACAGCATCGAAACTTCTCGATCAGGAAGTTCATTCAACAGGTCCCTATGTTCGCAAATTAATGTACTTCCCGATCTGGAAGTTTATCCCCGATCTGGAAATAGTTGCCTATTTTTGCTAGTGGCCCGGACTGGTAGCTAAGCTTTAAAAACAACCTGTGTAACAATTTTAGAATCTGCTTTTAAACTACTCTTTTAACATTTCAATGGTTTCACAGCTTTGTGGCTTCACAGCAAAGTAATGTTTTCATTCAAAGATCGAAAAGTGAGTAAACAAAGTCATTGAATTTCTTCACGAAACGACAAAGCCATCATTTTCTTTAGTATATAGAGAATAATAAAGCGGTTTATTATATAAAGTCTAGCCCATCCTGTCAAACCCACTTGAACCACTTAGACCCCACCTCAATTGTGTAAAAATTCTGTGAAGCATGAAACAAGATTTTGTTTTCACACTGGCCCCTTAGCTAGTTAGCTAGACAACCAGCAGCATTTTTACTTCATCCCAGCCAGATATTATATAAATGTACAGCAAGTGTGTCTATCCAGATATACATTTTTGTAAAACTTATTCTTGTATCTTATTACAAATGACTAATATTAAAAACATATTTAAAAAGCTAGGTAAAATAGGGACCATACAACACCATCACAAAAAACAAAGAAGAAAAATATAGTTAGCTCTCTAGCTAGCTAGTCCTAGAGCTAGCTAAAGCTGGCTGAACAAATGATAGCTTTAGCTAGCTGGATAATACTAAATATATTTACCAGGTACTTTAGCTCATGACATATATTGTTATGAGAATGAAAAAATAGAGAAATGTTAAGACGGTTGATATAAAATAAACACAGCTCAAATCAAATGGTTCACCCAATAAAGCTTCTTCTTCGTCAAGCCGCCATTTTTTGATACAAAAATTACGCTGTGCTTAAAAGCAGGACCTGAATTGTCAGTAATAAAACCGCCCTTCAGCATGGAATATTTTATTTATGGAATGAATTTAGTTTTAGTCATGCTTGAAATCAAAGATCTTTAAATTTGTCAAAAAAATAAGATAAAATTTAACAAGAAGTATTTCATTTTTTATTATAAACCAAAAAGTCTATTAGTCCCAGACTTAACTTTTTGCAGCATACAAAAAGTGAGTCACGTAATCTGGTCCGTTTAATTTACACCATTGATTTAGGAAATGACTCACTCACTCCTTTAATCGCACTAGTTCCCAGTACATCAGCTACCTCACCAACTCGTACCCAAAGCACTTTCTCATTGACCAGTTGCTGCTTCCAATATGCGCCAACAGTTTTTATAAGGATATAGCTAACATCAGCTCGTTCCAAGGGATCTTTGGAGTGTTCACAAAATTATTATCTATTTTGTCTCAACACACAGAGAGGTAGGTTATGAAAGCTCCCATTCTCGTCCCCAGAGCTCTTTGAGATTAAAACCTCGAGTTTATCTCAAAGAGCTCTGTGGTCGAGAATGGAAAGCACCCTTCTGTTTTTCATAAATGTCTCCTTGTTTTTTTGCCGAAACACATCAGGCTATCGTACATTTTTTTAAGAAAGTTCAAGGGATGATTCTTGCTGCTGCCAAATGAAACAAAGACTGTTCAACATACTTTCAGACATCCGCGTGCAACCTCGATCCTAGGACCTGTTGTTTCTTCTTGTATGTCGGACGGCGAGACGAACTTTATCGTCAGACCTATCGATAAGCGCAGCGCCGATGATGAGAGACAAAAAGCCCTGGGGACGCTCGTGATCATTCGGGAGATGTTTATTCCTTTAAAAAGGATAAATTCTTGTCCACTGTTCCTGATGATAAGCCCTCTGTACCAGGTCACCAAAAAGGAAGTGTTGCTGATACTAACAGCCCAGTTGACACGATGCAACATGTTTCTGCATCTTCGTCTAGCTCTTACTATGCTTAAGAAAAAAATGACCCGTCAACCTCGTTCCCAGGGCATTTTGCCTTGTTGATAAGTTGATAACGGCTCAGGGACCACAAGACCCTGGGGACGAGGTTGATGACCCGTGTTATCGACTAAATAAGGGCGAGAAGGCATTAGAAGTATTCTTCACACGGTTTTTATCCATACTATACAATTTAACTTTCCCCGTTTGAAAAGTATTTTTTCGTTTTCAAGATTGTAAAGATGATATAAAGGATCATATTGTGTATATTTTACACCGTAAAATTCCGTCGTTAGCTAACCTCGTTCTCAGGTCCCTGTAAATCTTTATATTCGGGGCGGGTTGTACCTAAGCCATAAAGTTATATCGGCCGATACTACTTGTTACTCCCGTTTAATTAAAGGCATCCGAATTCCACTTTAAACGCTTCCGAAAAACAAAAAATGCATACCAATAAAGTTTTTATTATCGTTATACGTGCGTGATTGAAACAAATTTTTAATTTGCAATGCATTTTCAGAAATTTTTTCTCCAAAAGCGAGAATTGCTTGTTTTTAAGCGGAGACTCCTAAACAACCCATATTTCTGATGAATGAAGGCCATCATCGACGGTGGGAGTGTGAAAAAAGCGTAGGATTGGGATTAACAATAACGTTTGGATTAAGAACAAATTGTAGGGGACATCTTTCGAAATATCTTAACCACTTTTTCTACATCAAAACACACCCAAGTATTTTCACAGCAAAAAATTGTTGCGTGTGCTATTTTAATTTCAAAAGTGTGTACCGAAATATCAAGACCATTTTTAAGCTAGCACATATCTCGTAATATTCCCCCGTAAGAAAAATTATTGGAACAGTGACATCTAAGGTAATTCATAAAATCAGAAGGATTATCCGTTACCGAGATACGGCAAAGCAACATAATATACATCCTTGGTCTTATTCGCAGTTACCGTTACGGTTAACAATTATATTTTTTAACTAAATATCTATATTCCTTCTTAGCAATATTTTTACAAAGTTTTCATGGTTGTATGGGGCAGGAAGAAGCAAATTTGAGATGTTATTACCAATCGCAAAACATCACATATCAATACATTAGTTGAAAGCCGTATACAACCACTGCATTTATCGATGACAGCTTTAAGTAAACCCTTTAAGAGTCATCTACGACAGTCATTTGAAAAATACATAAATGAGAATTTGGTTCTTCACATGAATAGCAAGTTGCATCCTTTAGATCCTTGTGTGCTTACTAGCATCAAGGTCTTTCCAACAAGCTGAATAGTCCTGATGGATACAGATTGCCATTAAAAAAGAACTTCACATGAAAAGTAGTCATAAGGAAGCAGAATCTACTAAATATCAGAGCGCAAATGTAAAGAAGCATGCAAATGGTCTGCAGAAAGCTCTTCATCCGAAACTGAATCTGACAAGACTTTCAATACTTTTCTTTATTATCGCTCTTACTTAAAAACAGAGCTGTTTTTTTGTTTCTTCCATTTTTGTGTTTCAATGTTCATTTCTATAATTTTATCTATACTAGGGTACTTTTCTAACGTTTTTTTTACTACCCGCTAATTAGTCCAATCCCAGACCAGCCTATAAAATAAGTCTCCTGAAAGTGAAATAAGCCCAGGGTTCACTCCAAGCTCCCGTTGATTGGTCAAACCATATTGACATATGCTTATAAAAAAGCGTCCATGGGACATTGTATAGGGTGATTCTCGTTGCTCGTTGTGAGGCCTTCGCGTATCGCGAAAGGTTATGGGTGAGCCCTTGCTGTATTAAGTATAAGCATAGAAGAGAGAAAAACACATTGCCTTTTGGGTAAAAGAGTCGCTAAAAAGCAACCAAATTTTCGCTTAGATGGCAATATTTTTTACTGGCAAAAATTATTTTTAAACGAGAGGCGGGATAGTGAATTTATTGACTTTTTTCGCTTATTAAGTGACTACGAAAGCCCCATTATGGTTGATCAGAAATTACAATCCACTGGATGGGCTAAAATGCACTCCAAACGTTGAGATTGCAGTATAAAATTGCTTCAAAAATAATCTTTTGATATAGCCGAGCTTTCCAAGAATAGCCTCGTTTTCAAAATAATTATTTTCTTCAAATCTAAATAAAATCCAACCAGAATATTATATTGCTCTAAAAACTTCATTTCTGTCATGATAATTTAATATTCTATCTGAATAACCTTATTTGAAGAGCACAGAACCATTATAAATTTTTGGATGACGTCATAATTATTATAATTTATGAAATTCGGGAAGGGTGTATAAATCAAGAAATAATTATTTATTCCATAGTCATAAGAAACAGATTTCTTATGACTATAAATTCTTATGATTTCTTATGTTTATTCTCTGATATAGAAATAGCAAAATTATAATATACATCTGGAATTCCGTTTTGGTAACAAAACGGTTAGATGTGGATAATATCTCGAAATTAGCAAACAATAGGAGGGGGGCTCTAGGGTACTGGCACTTAAGCAACGGTGTGGAGACTTTAACACTGACTGACTGTGTACCTTCGGGTAGTATTCGGACTAATTCTAACCTCGTTCCCAGGCCATTTCTCCTTTTTGATTAATTTAAACGCTCTGCTGTAACAGCTCAGGGGTCAAGAGAGCCTGGGGACGAGGATGAACTAATTTGAAAAAATATTTCACTGATTGTTCTTTAGAGTGGAGGTGCTTGATTTTAGTGTCTCCACAAGGGCAAACCACGGTTCCCGGAAAACGCATTGAAATTCAATAAAATTGGCGCAACGAATTATTCGTGAGGAAATAATTTTGTAATTTTTATGTTCCCTTTTTAAAAAAACATCAATTTTTAAGAAAAATATTGGAAAAGCTGAGATATCCCCCTTTGTCCAATAACCCATCCCAAAATATAGATTCAAGTTCTAAAACGATACTTTTCGGGCTATTTAAAAGTGGAATGCTAAAAATATTTCGAATGTTATATGTGGAACGCTACAAAACTGTTGGTCAAGATAAATGATGTACATTCGATTGGTTCAAAATAGTAACTTCCCAAAAATATTTCAACATTCGAAATTAAAAAAGTCAGACAGTTAGCGATCGTTTTTCATCAAGAGACATTGTTCTTGCGGCTGATTTGCAACATAAAACGGTATGATTTTGGTCTATAATTTTAATTAGAGTAATTTTAATTGCTTGTGTAAGCGTACTGTCTCAATAAATACCTTTTTTTATTCGTTCTTAGCACACCCCTTCCCTTTACCTTAAAAGTCACGTTTTATATGTTAAAAGAGAATTGTTTTCTTCCTTTGTTTGTACCCTTATTCACCGCTTATTCACCACAGCAAATGATTAGCACTGTTTTCCTATTTGTTTAGTAATTTTTCGCTATTTTTTCTTCTCATTTTTATTTTTTCTTGTAGTTTATTTATTTATTCTTTTTTAGAACAAAAAATGGCCGACATGAGTAACATACATAAAGAAATTACTATACCAAATCGTATATTTCTTAAAGGTGGGTGAGTTACCTTATCGGATCTAATAAAATCAGTCCTAAAATGATAAAAAATTTGGCGGCGACGAAAATTTAGGTAGGATTATAAATTTTTTTGAGGTGCTTTTGCATCTATGAAGTAATAAGTTAAACATTTCTAAACTCGAAAAAGACCAAAACATATTCGTCAGCCATAAGTGACGAACATTTCAGGAAATGTCGATAATTTTGGACAAGAAGAAAAATATGCCGACTTTGTTTTGGCCTGTGTATACTGATACTGTTGGACTCTTTAAGAAAACAACTTTTCACAAACTTTGACCCGATATAATAACAAAAAAAGACCGTAGGAAACGGGATGGCAGCCACCCCCTTTAATATTTTTATTTAAATGTTGTTGTTTTTTTAAATATAAAATAAAATAATAAAATAATATCATGTCCTTGCCCATTTGAAACCAAATTTTGCAGCTATTTTATTGAATTTTAACGCGTTTTCCGGCAATCTAATTTTCAAACTACCCCTCTAGCAAAACTATGCCTTTGCCAGACACACTAGCCCAACCCTATTACAAATGGGCTTCCCATGGTACTGAAAAATATGCGAAAATATCAAAAATCGTTGATTTGCAATGTTTATAAGCGAGACAAATTTCGACATAGTACATTTCAGATTGTCGAACCAGCTGTTTAAGTACACATAAGATGTGACTTCGTGTGGATTTCTACTGCTGTGAAACCCTTTATTTTAAATCCTAAGCAAGAAATAGGGTAGACCAAGGAACCTCCTTGGGTAGACCTAAACACAAAATACGAACATCTTTCGTGTATCACTATAAAGTCAGTCTCAGATCGGAGTTTTCCAGAAGTAAAATGTATAGATAGTTGGAATGTTTTAATTTTTCCTTTGGAAGCGGATTTTTTAAAAAATTGGTCTTTTCCTTCGCCCCCTGTATTCTTTTGACGCAGTAACACTAACACGTTTAGATATGAGACCTTTAGAACAAGTTTGATACCTTTCCGTCAAATTAAGCTTTTACCTTCTTTCTCAGTTTTTTACACAGAAACACAACCCCACGACGGCTGTGTCTCAAAATAAGAAACCTTAGAAGCCTCGGGAGACAAGGTTGGTTTTGCAAGAGTTATTTTGAACAACAATAACTTTGCGTTGATTAAAGCGGGAAATATTCTACATATTTTTAGGTTTAGAACTATCGACAAAAGAAGAAGAGCTGGAGAACATTTTTATTAAATATGGCTGCATTATTGAAACAAAAATTATTCGTGATGCAATGACAAAAGAAAACAAAGGTAGGATTCTCACTTAAACAGGAATCTTCCCTTGGTGTCATGTAAAAACATTATCAAATTAGACACGTTATTTCAGCCTAAAAGAATGGCGTCTCTACATCGTTTTTCGGCTTTACAAAATAAAGCCAACCCATAAATGCGAGTTTAGATTTTATAATGAAAAGAAACGTCTTTTTCTGGTCGATGCAGCACGCGTTTCCAACCACTATTTTTCATGTGTCTCAGCAAAACAAAGGAATCTTTACCACACCGAAATTATTTCTGCTAATAATAAATCATTCTTAATTAACGATGTCGTTTATTGAACGAAACTGCTACATTTACAAAAAAATATTACGCACGAGAAATATTTAAAGGTTTTGAAGAGCTTGAACCTGTCTCATGAGGTCCTATACGTGTAATTCTATATGTGAAGATCGAAGTTTTCGGTGAAAAAGGCGGCCTGATTTTAAAACAAGATTTCGCTTGACTTCTTAATTTACATGGACTTAAGCCATGTACTGACCTGAAAAATTAATTTTTTTCCTTAAAAAGCTCTTATCTGAAAAATTTAAAGGCTTTCAACGGTATAAATAAATCTGTCGTATTAGGGTATGGCTTTATTACATTCGATAGTCAACAGGTAGCTGAATACGTCATAGCTTCTTGCAAGTCAGTAAAGTTGGGGAACGCTGAGATCACAGTGGGACCTGCTAAAATTAAAAGGCGCAAACCTGACTCAAGAATTCTAAAGAATTGCTATAATGGTAGCCCAGTTGTGTACACAGTTTCCAATGATGGTTTATTTTCGTTTCACCAAGCTGTACATTTGCCTTATCCTGTTTATGGGACAGGATTTCCGCCATGCTACAAGCCTCCGTTTGGTGATCAGTTTTTACCTTATAATCAAGGATTCGCGCATTCAGGTAATTATGTCGAAAATACTCGCGACCTATTTGCGATATATTAGCTAATTAAATAAGTCGCGGATATTTTGAACAGACTCTTACTGTTATACTTGCTACATCCTGGAGGTTCCTAAATTTTATAATTACCTTGCGGAAATTTATTTCTTACATGCTTTTTTCTCTAAAAAGAGAAGTTTGCAGACCCTCCCAAGGGATTTTTAGGTTGTTTTTCATACTGGCTCCCAAGGGAGACTCGGAAATTTGATCTCGGCTTCCACTCTCCTCAAAAAAACCCTCTTCATTCAATATGTTTAAGCTTCATATTGTATTACTGTACTTATGGATATACGAAATTTCCACATCTCTATTACCCCCGTCTCTCTAGTAAACCCACCTTATTGTTATGGGTTAAAAAATAATCCTGCCTCTATTTAATTCCGCATGCAGGATTGCTGTAATTTTTATCGAGTCAGTATCGTATCTACGCAACCTCGTTCCCAGGGCATTTTGCCTTGTTGATGAAGTTGATATCGCCACTGAAGATACCAACCTCGACCCTGCAGACGGGGTTGGTGTCTACGTACTCCAATATTTCCGCTGTGTAGCAGTGTAAGTTAGCTTTTTACAACAATTTCGAAAAATTACAAGTTAGAATTTCAATTAAAAGATGTAAGGTGCATTTTTATTTCACAGAACAGATTTGTCCTTTGTGTTTTTATGATTATTATGCAACAAAATTCCGTGCCTGAAACCTCTGAATTTTTCTTTTTGAAAATAATACTGATACAATTTTACTGCTTTTGGAAAATATAATTCTGCTTTGGTAGTAAACCCGCCTGTTGCTGAAACGCCTACCTCGTCCCGAGGGTATCTTGCCCCTTGAACCGTTATTAATGAAGCAGTTTGAAATTAAAGCTTATTTATAGACAAGTTAGGTACATTCCGTCTTACTCCGACAACCTTGAACTTAATGCGCGTACGGCAGCCCATTCTATGGTACGTTGGTGGACATAGTAGTGTATGACAATGCTTTTTGCTTTCGCATCTGCAACGCACAAAATACAAGAACGGTGTTAGCAAGGGAGATATTGACATAATTTTGAAACATTTTTACTTCATTGTTCTTAGATGTTGAAAATTCTAAAAATGAAGGCAGCCTACCAAAAGATTTTCATTTTGATCAATCCGTGAGTAGAATGTTTATAAATTCCGACAGTGGAAGAAACCATGGATGCGGCATGCTTCAACCCAGTCCTCCTTACCCTTGTCACGAGCGCGTGTATAACGAAAACAACTCGCGTATTCCCAACTGCATCAATCAGGGTGAATACTTCCCTAAGTTTACCAACATTGCTGCAATTAATAATTTCTACAACACAAACACCACATGTCATGTCGAGAATCCCTACGATGGCAACTGCAGAAAAGTGGATGTTAAATTTTTTAACCGAGATTATCCAGTCTATACACCAAACAAATCAATTTACTGCGTTCCAGTCTCGTCAGGTCACGTGGTCAATGAAATGGGAAAAAAATCGAACGTAGTGCTGAATGATGGAATACCGACGACGACAAGCCCAGATCAACGACATGTCGGATCAAAAGACGTCTGCGAGAAAAGAAACAATAATACACCTGTAACAAAAGCGCCGGAAAACTACATGAAGTCTTTGAAGGTATATTTTTATTAACCTGTTGTCCAGGGCCTTTACTTTTATGACAAACTTTCGACGTAAAAACAGTTTTAAGACATACTATTTATGTTTTATGGCACTGTGTGACGAAATATTAAGATGGTGACGAAAAATAGGACGACAAAAATTAGGGTCGACGAAAAATATGGTTTCAAGGGAATTAATTCTCACAGTTGTTGCGCATTTTCATATCTTGCAACCTCGTACCAAGGACTCTTCTACGCCGATAGTCTGATATGTTGTAAGGACAAATTATGACGTCACGTTTTTTGGACCAATAAGAATTAGGCTCTTGGCAATCTCAGAATGTCTCAAAACTTTCGGTATTTTGGATAAGTGTCTCTATAAAATACTTCATATCCTAGTTAATAACATGGAAACGTGGATCTATTTTCTTTAAATTTTTAGAGTCAAAAGTTTGTTTTCATGTCAACTGGTCTGGGAAAAGTGAAAAGAGTGGTCGTCCATTCGTAGTAAAGGAGGAGAGTGATCGCCTATTCGCTGAGAAAAGAGATCTGTTCCTAGAAAAACATTTTAAAAAACACACAAAAAAGAAGAAAAAATGGAGAAAGAAAGAGAAAGATGTTTTGATTTTATATAAGAAATAAAGTATTTATGTATTTAAACATGATTTCTTTCTTTTTGGATTGCTATGAGTATCGACGAGTGCTCTTTAGTTTGAGGAAGGGACAGAACAGAAAACATACAAGATGTCCTGGAGACGAGATTGATGTCAAGAAACATTCTAGTTCGTTGAGTATGGTTTACGCTCCAGTAAAAGGCGTGTCGATGGAATATGGGACATTTTAAAGCTTCCTTGCCGTTTAATCTGATGAAATCTGACAAATTCGTCAGAAAATGTCGGCAATGCCAGCCGTTTTATGACAGGACCTAGTCTTTTGTATGAAGTAAAAAAATCTTTTGAAAATTACTCTGTATCAAAAAACATGCGGCGTTTACATGATATCCGTTGCGAGTTCCAAATGGTTTTAGATTTGCCAAAGCTGCCTATTCTCGTCCTACTTGCTTCTCTATTGGTCGTCATATAAAAACACAAAACAGTAGATGGTTTTTAATAATTTCCAACTTTGCGACTAAGAACTACCTGGTCGTGAGTACGAAGTTGAATCGACCGATCGTCCTCCACAAAATTATTAAAAAAAGATGCACTTCAGACTCTTTCGTGGTGTCAACCAAAATTGCAAAGAAAGCAATTGAAAGCGTGTTCAGTTGGATCTTGAATATTGAGTGACCCCATGGGTCTAGTATTTAACGTCATTATTTTTCTCTACTAACTAGTTCGTACGGGCGGGGAAAGATGTCATTCTATAATGATGGATGTGCCCTTGTGCCCGAGCGCTTCCATGTACCAACGTTGCTCCCAGCGCCTTTATAATTTTTGACTGTCTCGATGCCCTGACAAGAAATTGGCACTGGGAATGAGGTTGTTCATGCACGATTCTGGTAAAGTTGATGTGGAATTATATATCGTTGCTTGGAAATCGAATAGAATTTCAGATTTTAAAATACTTTAAGGGAAGGAATGAATAATACAGAAAAGAATATTGCGAAAGAATAGAATGCGGGAATAATGATTGCGAATTTGCCTCGTATTTGAAAATTCTGCATGTTTTAAACATTTAAAAATCCTTTATTCCGAATTTTTACAATTGTCATAAATCCTATTCGCAAACTTTTTTTTTTCAGCAATTTCTTACCCCTTCACTTTTTCTTAATGTTTTTTTGATAAACCAAGAAGTTTTAAAAACTGGGTCAACGTTATTTAACGTGTGTTTTTGCAAAGCATTCTCATATCAAGGAAGCCTTAAAATATCGTTTTCCGCTGTTATGTCAATCTCGTATCCTCTCGTGTGGTTTTCACCCTAGCCACATATCAGAAAGTAAAAAAAGTCGTTAACCTCGTTCCCAGGGCTCTTTTCTCGCTTTTTGACATTGGGATGATAGTGGGGACGAGGTTGTGTGTCCGTCGTCACTTAAGTAAACGCGTACGGCTACGTTGCGAAAAATCTTCGTGACTGCTTCATGGTTTTATGACGTTCTCCTGTGAATTGAGGATATTTTAAAGAGGGTATAGGCGATATCTTCTATTCATATAAATTTATAACATTCTCTGTGATGACGTCACTGCTTTTTCGAAATTATTTTTATTTGTACGTGACTAAAAACGTGACAACAACATTTTACAACATACAAAAAACAAATATCACACAAATAAAAAGCTTATAGAAAACAAAAAGGTGAAAAAGACCTACAAACAACACTGACCACCATCACTTTAAAAACTAAAATGGCCATCATGTTTATACAAATTCATGTGGATTGAAGAAAGATCACCCATAAGTTGATTTTTCAAATTTGGTCCATTTTTAGGAA
The DNA here is from genome assembly GCA_030067915.1 of Hydractinia echinata. NCBI lineage: Eukaryota > Metazoa > Cnidaria > Hydrozoa > Anthoathecata > Hydractiniidae > Hydractinia > Hydractinia echinata. The sequence continues at coordinate 373,574 of JASGCC010000003.1, read as the reverse complement.
GAGAAAAAACCCCTGCAAACAAAGTTGCTTAGTAGCACCTAATCATCATCTATAAAGTTTCTTTTGGCAAAAACTCAATTAGATTTAATGCCATTAATTCCTGGAATAAGTTGCAGTCTTTAATGACTAGAAAATTTGTTTCCCTTGATTATTTTAATCTTAGAAGTGATCTGAAAAGTACTTTGTTTCCTCTTACTAATCCTTCCTGAATTGTCAGACTTGACTATTTGTTTCTCGCATGGTTGTTTATCATTTGACCCACTATTATGTGTGTGTGTTGTTTTGTGCGTCTCGTATCGTTTACTGTAATTGTCCAAGGGTGGCCATACCCTTTGCCTTAGCTTTATGCTATATTAGGTATGGTCTCCCTTCAATAGCATTATATATTTTAATTTTGTTACCCTGACTAATTATGATATTTATTTTCTTTTTCTTTATATTTATTTTCTTTTTATTTTAATTGTATACAAAACTGGCTATTGATAAATAAAATATCTAAAAAAAAAAAAAAAAAAAAAAATCAAAGGCCTTAGCACTTAAGAATGTAAATGACTTTAGGATAAATTTTTTATGGAGAGTGGTTTTTCCAAGATTTAGTGTAGCGCTGTTTCTTAAGGCCTGACTTGTTTTCTTATAAGAAGTTATTTACGTCGAAAAAAGTGTGTGGAAACATTTTAATTTTCGCGCGTTTTATTTCTTCATTCTGCATTCGCACGAAACTTAGCACTTTATTACGCACAAAAGAGCAAAAATCGATGTTTTTAATATTTATTTTTATTTTGAAAACATTTATAAAGATTTTTGTGAATCAAACATTGGAGGTAGATCAAATTGGCTTTTGGCCATCTCAATCGCGTGTGTATAAAAAAGCGATGACGCAATAAATTTGAGGTCGATTCAGGAATGTGAGAAATTTTTAGCTATACGCTGAACTAAAGAAAAAGATGGCTGTTCGTAACGTAAGCAAAACAAAGTTGTATCTTTTTACCAATTTGAATCTCTAGGTATTATATTTCAAGTAATCTGATTGTGATTTAGTTATATATCTATTTATAACGATGTAAGTTTTAGAAAGAAACAAGTTTAAATTTAAACACATATATATATAGCTTACCCTTAAATACTACCGGTAGTCAATTTCTTGAGAGGTGACCTTTTAGGGTCAGCTGTATTTTTGTGTTTCCTCCAGCTTTGGTAGAATGTTACCATAGCCCTCAGTTAACCAAAGCCATGTGTGGAGCTGTTGTTTGGATGTTGCAGAGAGTTGTCTGGTAGACGGCGATTCAACATGGGCGAGTTAATGTTACCACAGCCTCGGGTTAACCCAAGCCATGTGAGGGAAATTGGGAAGATGGCACACTGTGTGGGCCGTTGGATGTTGCCGGGAGTTGCCTAGTAGAGCGCTGGCCCTAATTGGGTCTGCGTAGCTCAAAATGAGCATTAAATACTCTAGGACTCTCCATCTAAGCCATGGCCCCTCATCATCATCATCATTCTCGGCTTAACGTCCGTTTTCCATGCTAGCATGCATGGGTTGGATGGGGTATATTAATGACCCTCTTCCAATCTGATCTAGACTGTGTTAGATCTAAACTCAACTTCCTCTGTATCAAGTCTGTCCTTATAACCTCCTGCCAAGTCTTTCTCGGTCTGCCTCTGGGCTTTGCCCCAGGAACTATCAAGTCTCTACACTTTCTTACCCAATTATCCTCCTCCATTCTTTCCAAGTGCCCCAGCCAATTCAATCTTCTTATCTGGATAACATCTTTAATTCTACAGATACTTAGCCTGCTTCTTAGCTCATCCGAACTCTTTCTGTCTCTCACACTGGCGTTACACATCCACCTAACCATTCTCATATCATTCCTTTCTAAACGGTCAAGATCCTGGAAATAATAGACAGGGTATATCCCTCGATATTTGTGAGGCTAGCCATGTAAAATATGCACATCTATCTATCTATCTACAGACTCTAATTGGGTTTGTGTAGCTCAAAATTGGCATTAAATACTCTAGGACTCTCCAACTAAGCCATGGCCTCTCCTGAGAATAATAGACAGGGTATATCCCTCAATATTTGTGAGGCTAGCCATGTAAAATATGCACATCTATCTTTATGGAGATGGTGTAGTGGTAGCGCATTCGACTTGTAATCATAAGGTTTCAGGTTCGAGTCCCCACTCCAGTGCACTTTAAATGCAGTATTGTCAGCCCATTTGGTGCCATATACTGACCGCTAACTGGCTTGTGTGGCAGGCAAGCAAGTTAGAGCAATGTTATACGTATCTCTGGCGGTAATGTAACATAGTTACAGTCAGAGGGGAGGAAGAGCCAACCGTTAGGATGGAATCCCCAAGGACGTTAAAACTTCCCGTTACTTACTTATGCTCCATGAGGGTCTATAATGCTTAATGTATGTTATTATATCTGGAAAAAGGCTAAATTACCTTTGTGATATTTCCAAAATAAATGCGTGTAGCGGAAATAGTCTATTGCTGACCTAATTCGCCAATACAAAGACTTTTGATGTAGTATTTTTAGTCCCACTTAAGCAGCTAAACTAAAAAAAATATGATATGATATAAAATATGGAAAATCTTCTAACTAAGCTACTATCCTAATTTGGCATGATAGTCTAATTTCCCTGAGTTCGAAAAAAGAAACTATAAACAATAACATATATAGCTATATATAAATTTTAAAAGTCAAATATACCGAAATAAAAATTCAACATTTTTATAAAAAAGAGAAATCAGAGCAAACAGATTCCAAAACTATAATACACAAAAATACCGTGTATTGTTTCCATCCAATGTACCAGTATATGTTCCCACAAAAATACTAGGTAGTAAGTGCGAGCAAAAGTGGAGGTGAAAATTACCTACTTTGAGTAACATTCTCCAAGATAAATTTGATGCCATCCATAGCCCTTCAGTGTCAGTGTTAAAATGTCAACTTGTCTTAAAATAAAATAAATTTTTTAGACATATATACTAATGTATGTCTAAAAAAATATTCTAAAATATATTTTTTGTTTTAAAATAGTATATACACATCCTAGGACAAGCTTGTTCAGCATATGACAATTTGTTTTAAAATTTTGAAAATGTAATACTATATATACTATTGTTTGATTTTTCTGGGTACTTATTGCTATACCAAAACATGCAGCACTGCTACTGTCATCTTTACTGTTAGCTCTGCTTTCTAACTTTATTCCTTAATCAAAGAAAAGTTTCAAGACAAATTTTTGCCCTGTTCATGAAAGTTATATATACATCGTGAAATCCAAAAAATGTGAAATTAATCCATGCAGTTTTTTGAAATACAGTTTATCTTGTCTTTCATCCTTTTCCCTATTCCACCCTATAAACTTATTCTTAGGTATATGGCATTTGTTTCTTTTTGTTATAAGGTTTCCCATGGTTATGATTCTTAAACAGCTTTTTTATAATGTCCTTGGTTAGGTCCTTTTTTTTTTTTGAGGCCAGTAATTTTTTCCTGTTTTTTTGGCTATCAATCCCATTGGTATTGATTTAAGTATATAATTTCTTTTTCAAAAAACTATTTTTAAATTGAAAGTATCACATTAAAGTAGAAAAGGGTATATATATAATATATTTAATGAGTTGGAACTATAGATGAAAGTAAAATTGAAAAATCACTTTCCTTCTGATTTGTTACAAAGTTAAACTGGAAACTGGTAAATAGGTTGCAATAGGTAATTTATTTATATATCTGTTACTATGGTTATGTGAACATATGCAGTATATATTTGTTAAACTAGTCTTTTGGGATTTGCAGAAGAATACAAACATTCGCAGAGAAAGTGAAGATATTGTTCTATGAATAGCAACACAGTTTGAGTTTGTTTTGGTCCGTTCTAGGTTTTTGTACCATGCAGTATGGTTTATTCCGAGTAAATGTATGTATTTCTAAAATTTCTTCCTTGTTCCAGGAAACCATTAATAGAGTTAAAATAAAACTAATCCCATTAATTAGTTTCAGTTTTGTGTTTTTATATTTGTTTCTAGTCATTATGAAAAGTTTTTTTGTCAACAAAGAAACGAAAGAGAAATAGCTAGTAAACAGATATATAAGTAACATTAAAAGAAAAAGGTGAAAAAACTGACAGAGTAATGTGTCTTTTTATACACATGCTAAACACTGGGAAATGCAGCTTATCTGCACTACCAACTAGGAGATTCTTAATAATACCACATAATAGAAGATAATTATCAGCTTAATTTTTAATACTTCATTAATAACCTTAATTTTTTAGAGTGTCAAAAGGATGATAGGCATTAAGACTCAAGAGGCTGTTGTTGTTTGTAAAAGAAATGATTTATAATTACTGATTTGTAAATAATTTACTAAAGTACCAGACATTGTTTTAGTTATGATGCAAAAAAGTTGTATATTTTATAACAAGCTACGAAATAACATGATCTTCTATATACATGATTGTATGGAGAAATAAAAGTAGCTGAAAAACTGGGGCATAAGCCTTCTCCTATTTGTAGCTCACATGAATAATGTCTTCTATCTTTCAAAATCTTTGTTGCAAATGGTTACAATCTATTTCTTTATTTTAAAAGAAATTACTTATAATCATGATCTTCATAAAATTTTATTTCTTGTTCTAATGTTTTGCATCTGTTTTTCATTTTTAGATGTATGTTAATATAAATTTAATATCATATTGTTGATGGAACACAACAGTTTGACGAGTATTGCATCGGCACGGCCCATCATATATGCAGAAGGGTTATTTGCATCTTGTTATTTGGACCATGGCAAGTTCGTTCCAGAAGAGGGCCTAAGTCAAGCAGATTTATGGAGCATATTGAGTGGGGAATTTTTGCAATCAGGATCTGAACTAATTGAAGATTTTGCAGTGAGTGTTTTTAACTGCTGCTTTTGTGTATGGCTTTGTTTTAAATGTTTGTGCGTGTTATGTGGCAGTTTGCTTCACATGTTGTATGGGTAGAAGGATGACCAAATAAAAAGGCTTCCTTGGATGCACAAACCTTGTTTCTTATACAATCTTGTACTCAGGCAGTGATGATAATCTACGATAAAATCTCAGGAATTTATTTTAAACAAAGAATGAATAAAATAAATATATACAGAAAAATTAAAATTAATTACCGATGTGAATATTTTCCAATTATTACTAATGTTTAAAAACAAGTTAACACCTTTCATAATGACAGTGACAATATCAAAACATGAGTTACAGCAAGTCAGACAAAATTTTAAAAAGTTGGTGAAAGCTAGTGACAAATTGCATTATCTTGTGTGAGGATAGGGGTAAATAACTGACTAATGCAGGTCTTAAACAAAAAATTAACTGTTTTAGCCTACTAGTAATAAAATCACGAGTTAAATGTGTTGAAAATGTACTGAATACTTACGAGCTTAAATAATTTTTGATTGACTTATAGTCAGAAAAGTGTGATATTTGAGAAAGTTCAATAAAAAAGTTTCTATGTTTTTTTGCTTATATTTGTTGGTGATGTGTAAAACGAAACCCCTAATGACAACTTTTTTGAAATCTATTTTAAGTGGATAATTGCAGTGTGCAATTAAAACTAATTGTCTGTCAAACGTCATCATACTTTCTCATCAGCAGACGTAGTGATATATATGAAAAAATATTCGACTATTCAAAAGTATTTGCATGTTTAAAATTACATAAAACCAATCTCAGTGATCTTAAGTTAAATTCACACTGAAAACTCAGTTTCTTGTGGCGCGTTGCCAGGTTTTTTTTGTTGTATAAAAATAGAACGAAGTATTTGAAAGGTTAAATTCACAAGTTTGAATTCGATACAAATTTCAGCTGCCATTATAGCCAAAACGTGCCGAGGCGCAGGACATTTTTTTTCAATGTGAATATTTAATGTCATTTTAAGTCAATTGAAAGAATATCATGTGTAGAGAATCCTGGCTTACACACATTTTCAATTTTTAGAAAACTCTGCTATTTTCTTCCAAAACTGTAAAAGGTCAAATTAACACATGGAAAACTTTCTTTACCAAAATGTAAAATTTTCGATTCCATAAAAATAGTAACTAAAGTGAAGGGAATATGCTAGGGACCTATGTTCTCTATGTGCATTTTAATTTTATTAACGTTTATTGTTTTTGTTTTAGTTGAAATGCAAACTGGGTAAACTGCAAAGCGAGGCGGGAAATGCTTACGAAATGGATCAATTCCCTAAAGAAATCATACGGACTGTATCAACATGCGAGCGTGTTCTGCATGATTCTCCTAAAAGATATAAAACTCAAACAGACGACATTCCTTTAGTGCGTGTGTCCACGGTAAACAAAATTGAAAACTTTATGGAAGATGCTTCTGAGGAGACGAAAATTCGAAAGTTTTTCGAAAATCAAGTCTCGTGGATAATGGGCGACGACGGGGAGGAATTTGTTAGCATGGAGACCTTTCAAAGGTTCACAGATGCGCTTATTTTACTGGACGTTTTAAAACAACACAATGTTCCATCTGTGGTTAGCTTCTTATCACGTCGAGACGAACCTATAGCGATTACGTTTAGTAAAATACAGATAGGACTCGACTCTCTTATGTTTTGTCTGTTTCAGGCATAGCAAAATAGGAAAATTCCAGTTTCCTAGGTTAATTATTAATTTAAAACTTGAATATATTATATATAATATTATAATTGTATTAACTTTAAGAAAATTTCATTTTGTTTGTCGCTAAAAATGAAATATCGTTTATTTTTACTTAAATGAAGTTGTTTGAAGTGATACTAACCCTCTCTGCATTTTCTTTGGTACTTTATGACGTTTAAATTCTCACTGTGTTAAGCTCGTGAAGATATTTGGAAAAATATAGCTTGCGTCATTAAAAAACTGTACAATTTTTTTATAAGGTACAAGGTAAAGTGGTCAACCTCACGTCTAAGGCCTTTAAGTTTTTTTACATCGGGATAGAACTTCTCCCGATGTAAAAAACATGGACAAAAGTTGCTCGTTGGTTGCTTATTATCTTAAAGAGTTTATTTATTTGGAATTTATGCGTTCAAATATTCTTTGTATACCAAGTAGTGTAAAATTATTAGAGTAAGTAGCTTTTGCGTAAGTAAAACTGAACATTTCCAAACATCCACAAAATTAAAAATTTATCCATGCTGATAAAAATCCGAGCTAAATTTCCTTATTTTTTTTAGCAAGTTGCGTTCATGTGCTTCGTGATTCCGTCTGTTGTTTCGCCTCGGAGCATTTGTATCGTAGGTTTTGCCATCCGAAGGTATTAGTTCAAGCGTTTTGTCATATAAACTTGACACTCCCTGAATACACCGCAAATATATTTTCTTTGCGATTCTTGTATGCTACATTGTAATGAGGTCTTACCATTTTTGGAGCTTAGTGGATTTTCCACAGAACATATGGCGGAAAGATCAAGAGACTAGAAAACCATGTTCTAATTAGTTTTATGAACAATTTGGTTTAAATTTTATCCCGCCCTTCTCAAATACAAAATTTACGTGCAAGTGATGCAACTGGATGGAAACGCAGCTTTTTATTTTTTTATTAATATCTGGATCGGTATTATATATCGACATATTCTTTGCAGGAACGCGTAGACTGAAATGTTTTTTCGTTATGTGTGATTTCAAACCGACCGTGGTTTTTTGTTTCACGTTACTTTAAGTTAGTCATCAGGAAACCAGGCCTAAAGAAGGAATGATGGTTCAAGATATCGATATTGTCGTAAGCAAACTACTAATGACCTATTAGGCGGCCGCCCTCAAGGAAAAGCGGCCGCCTGAGCTGTTGGGCGGGAACTTAGCGGCCGCCTAAAATAGTACTTCACCCGAATTTTACACCACAAGCTATAATATAAAAATCACAGACCTCATGAAAAAATTTGAGGACCGTAATAAAGAAAAACAACTTAGGCGGCCGCCACAGTTATCTCTGCAGTCATCGCTAGCTTTGCCTCGGTGGGTTGGACGGGCGCTTTACTTAATAAGCGGCTGCTTGAGAGATCCCCTATTTAACCGCGGCGGTTTCATGTTGACGCTAGGTGTCCAGATTTGTTACCGAAGAAAACAAAAAAATAAAAGTAACAAAAAGTAAGATGGCGGGAGCTACAACAAGTACAAGTGGGTATTTTGCAGTAGCCGTCAAAAAAGATTGCCCTCACATAGCGGTATTTCTTTGTCGTTTGCATAAAATTTGTATTTGAGCACTTAAGCTTTACTCATTACATCTAAGAAACTTTGGTATACATGTCGTGTCGTGTCGGGCTTAAACAGCTGATCACGAAAATTGTATGGGGCCTACTACTTTTGACGACCGGTTGCAAAGATATTGGGGTTTAATGGTTTTTTGATGATGTCATTAATCTGTGCGTTCTGAAACAGATCAATTGACCCAGGTCTAAGAAATTAGTCCAGTTTTGGTCCCAGGTGGTTGAATATTTCCACTTCCATATTAAGCCTTAAAAGTGCAATTCAATGGCTTCTTCACCAATGATGATTCAGTTATTGACTTCAAACTAATGTATTCACAGCGACAATGTCAGTCATTTTTTACCAAGTGGGTAACTAACTAAATTGGGTGATAAATCAGTTTCGGAATGAACGGATTGATGACATCATCAAAAGAATGTGTAAACCGCAATATCCCTGCAACAGTTTGTTCTATACGATAAAAGCAACAGGTTTATATACAAATTTCAAAATAATTTTGGCAGGTCCTTGCTGACGTGGCAAAATTTCAAAGCCTTTATATCTCCTTAGGTGTTCGTCAAAAGCACCTATATCAGCGTTTTGAGCTCTAGAGAGGCAACGGGTAAACAAATTTCCAGAAAATTATTTTTTGTGCATTGACGGGCACTTGCAGACATCATCAAAATTCAAGTGATGGTTCTCTTTTAATTTGTTCTCCTGTTGGTTTTTTTTTTCATTGTTCTCCCTTATTGACTAGTATTTAATTATTCTACAGATCATAGCTTATTTTACTACCAAAAAGAATACTAAAGGAATTTTTTTTCTTTTTATAGAAAAAAAAAGTAGTGTTGTCAGTTCTCAAACATGGTTTCAAGTTAATTTAGTGGGATGACAAAGTTGCATCAAATTAAGGCCTTACACAGTTCTCTGAGGAGTACTTCAAGCCTTGTAAAAACAAGTTGATTGTTTCAAAACAATTATCTATGTTTTCTGTCGGGGACTCGTAATATAAAATTTTATTGACAATGAGAAGTAACCATTAGCCACCAAAAGATAAGTAGCCAATACCTCATAGATAGTATGTGCCACATATCTTAGCGATATTATAGAGTCGACATTTTGCATTAAAATTTTCAGTCTGGGTCTACTTGCAAAATTTTTTCTCTTTTTAAAACCTTCTATTAAAAGTTGCTTCCCTGAAAAGGTAATTTGACCTATAAATTATGGAATGTCTTTCAATTGTAATAACATTGTTCTGTTTTCTCTTTAGACTGCACTACATGAGGACATTACGGTTGACATACAAGCACCTTGTGGAATATGCGCCAATGTGGGCGAAAACTGGCTCTGCTTGACATGTTCAATAGTTTTTTGTAGTCGATATGTAAAAGAGCATATGGTCGAGCACAACATGGAAACGCAACATCCAATTGCATTGAGCTTCTCTGATGCTAGTGTTTGGTGCTATTCCTGCGAGTCATGTATGTGACCAATTTTTTTTGTTTTGTTAGGGGAGGTGGAGTACAATGCCTTTTTTTTGTCGCATTTTTTAAAAATTTCTGTTCTGTTTTGTCTTTCTTTTATATCCAACGCAACTGTAACCTAAAATTTAGTGATTCTGCCCAAAATTGGTATCCACGAAAAAGGCACATTTTCACTGTATGTATGTAGAACGGTAGAATAAAATTTACGATTAAAGTATGGCTGTTTTTACGTTTTTGGCCTTGTCTCAGTAATACAGAAAAAAGTCTAATTGATGGCTTTCTTAAAAATCACAATAATTTGAAGCTTAGTTAATTGTCGACTTTTTCAAACTTTTCATTATACAAACGGAATTTAATTATTCAATTTACATGATTGATGTTTATCCACACTTTCAAGATTGTTCGCCATTTTCCGTTGTGTTTCACGGTGTTTGCTAAACTTTGGCTATCAGGTTACAAAGAAAATCTTTGGGGAATATAGAGTAACTGCCATTGCTAAACAAAAAGGCGCTTGAATTTGGAATTTATGCGTTCAAATATTCTTTGTATACCAAGTATTGTAAAATTATTAGAGTAAGTAGCTTTTGCGTAAGTAAAACTGAACATTTCCAAACATCCACAAAATTAAAAATTTATCCATGCTGATAAAAATCCGAGCTAAATTTCCTTATTTTTTTTAGCAAGTTGCGTTCATGTGCTTCGTGATTCCGTCTGTTGTTTCGCCTCGGAGCATTTGTATCGTAGGTTTTGCCATCCGAAGGTATTAGTTCAAGCGTTTTGTCATATAAACTTGACACTCCCTGAATACACCGCAAATATATTTTCTTTGCGATTCTTGTATGCTACATTGTAATGAGGTCTTACCATCTTTGGAGCTTAGTGGATTTTCCACAGAACATATGGCGGAAAGATCAAGAGACTAGAAAACCATGTTCTAATTAGTTTTATGAACAATTTGGTTTAAATTTTATCCCGCCCTTCTCAAATACAAAATTTACGTGCAAGTGATGCAACTGGATGGAAACGCAGCTTTTTATTTTTTTATTAATATCTGGATCGGTATTATATATCGACATATTCTTTGCAGGAACGCGTAGACTGAAATGTTTTTTCGTTATGTGTGATTTCAAACCGACCGTGGTTTTTTGTTTCACGTTACTTTAAGTTAGTCATCAGGAAACCAGGCCTAAAGAAGGAATGATGGTTCAAGATATCGATATTGTCGTAAGCAAACTACTAATGACCTATTAGGCGGCCGCCCTCAAGGAAAAGCGGCCGCCTGAGCTGTTGGGCGGGAACTTAGCGGCCGCCTAAAATAGTACTTCACCCGAATTTTACACCACAAGCTATAATATAAAAATCACAGACCTCATGAAAAAATTTGAGGACCGTAATAAAGAAAAACAACTTAGGCGGCCGCCACAGTTATCTCTGCAGTCATCGCTAGCTTTGCCTCGGTGGGTGGGACGGGCGCTTTACTTAATAAGCGGCTGCTTGAGAGATCGCCTATTTAACCGCGGCGGTTTCATGTTGACGCTAGGTGTCCAGATTTGTTACCGAAGAAAACAAAAAAATAAAAGTAACAAAAAGTAAGATGGCGGGAGCTACAACAAGTACAAGTGGGTATTTTGCAGTAGCCGTCAAAAAAGATTGCCCTCACATAGCGGTATTTCTTTGTCGTTTGCATAAAATTTGTATTTGAGCACTTAAGCTTTACTCATTACATCTAAGAAACTTTGGTATACATGTCGTGTCGTGTCGGGCTTAAACAGCTGATCACGAAAATTGTATGGGGCCTACTACTTTTGACGACCGGTTGCAAAGATATTGGGGTTTAATGGTTTTTTGATGATGTCATTAATCTGTGTGTTCTGAAACAGATCAATTGACCCAGGTCTAAGAAATTAGTCCAGTTTTGGTCCCAGGTGGTTGAATATTTCCACTTCCATATTAAGCCTTAAAAGTGCAATTCAATGGCTTCTTCACCAATGATGATTCAGTTATTGACTTCAAACTAATGTATTCACAGCGACAATGTCAGTCATTTTTTACCAAGTGGGTAACTAACTAAATTGGGTGATAAATCAGTTTCGGAATGAACGGATTGATGACATCATCAAAAGAATGTGTAAACCGCAATATCCCTGCAACAGTTTGTTCTATACGATAAAAGCAACAGGTTTATATACAAATTTCAAAATAATTTTGGCAGGTCCTTGCTGACGTGGCAAAATTTCAAAGCCTTTATATCTCCTTAGGTGTTCGTCAAAAGCACCTATATCAGCGTTTTGAGCTCTAGAGAGGCAACGGGTAAACAAATTTCCAGAAAATTATTTTTTGTGCATTGACGGGCACTTGCAGACATCATCAAAATTCAAGTGATGGTTCTCTTTTAATTTGTTCTCCTGTTGGTTTTTTTTTTCATTGTTCTCCCTTATTGACTAGTATTTAATTATTCTACAGATCATAGCTTATTTTACTACCAAAAAGAATACTAAAGGAATTTTTTTTCTTTTTATAGAAAAAAAAAGTAGTGTTGTCAGTTCTCAAACATGGTTTCAAGTTAATTTAGTGGGATGACAAAGTTGCATCAAATTAAGGCCTTACACAGTTCTCTGAGGAGTACTTCAAGCCTTGTAAAAACAAGTTGATTGTTTCAAAACAATTATCTATGTTTTCTGTCGGGGACTCGTTATATAAAATTTTATTGACAATGAGAAGTAACCATTAGCCACCAAAAGATAAGTAGCCAATACCTCATAGATAGTATGTGCCACATATCTTAGCGATATTATAGAGTCGACATTTTGCATTAAAATTTTCAGTCTGGGTCTACTTGCAAAATTTTTTCTCTTTTTAAAACCTTCTATTAAAAGTTGCTTCCCTGAAAAGGTAATTTGACCTATAAATTATGGAATGTCTTTCAATTGTAATAACATTGTTCTGTTTTCTCTTTAGACTGCACTACATGAGGACATTACGGTTGACATACAAGCACCTTGTGGAATATGCGCCAATGTGGGCGAAAACTGGCTCTGCTTGACATGTTCAATAGTTTTTTGTAGTCGATATGTAAAAGAGCATATGGTCGAGCACAACATGGAAACGCAACATCCAATTGCATTGAGCTTCTCTGATGCTAGTGTTTGGTGCTATTCCTGCGAGTCATGTATGTGACCAATTTTTTTTGTTTTGTTAGGGGAGGTGGAGTACAATGCCTTTTTTTTGTCGCATTTTTTAAAAATTTCTGTTCTGTTTTGTCTTTCTTTTATATCCAACGCAACTGTAACCTAAAATTTAGTGATTCTGCCCAAAATTGGTATCCACGAAAAAGGCACATTTTCACTGTATGTATGTAGAACGGTAGAATAAAATTTACGATTAAAGTATGGCTGTTTTTACGTTTTTGGCCTTGTCTCAGTAATACAGAAAAAAGTCTAATTGATGGCTTTCTTAAAAATCACAATAATTTGAAGCTTAGTTAATTGTCGACTTTTTCAAACTTTTCATTATACAAACGGAATTTAATTATTCAATTTACATGATTGATGTTTATCCACACTTTCAAGATTGTTCGCCATTTTCCGTTGTGTTTCACGGTGTTTGCTAAACTTTGGCTATCAGGTTACAAAGAAAATCTTTGGGGAATATAGAGTAACTGCCATTGCTAAACAAAAAGGCGCTTGAATTTGGAATTTATGCGTTCAAATATTCTTTGTATACCAAGTATTGTAAAATTATTAGAGTAAGTAGCTTTTGCGTAAGTAAAACTGAACATTTCCAAACATCCACAAAATTAAAAATTTATCCATGCTGATAAAAATCCGAGCTAAATTTCCTTATTTTTTTTAGCAAGTTGCGTTCATGTGCTTCGTGATTCCGTCTGTTGTTTCGCCTCGGAGCATTTGTATCGTAGGTTTTGCCATCCGAAGGTATTAGTTCAAGCGTTTTGTCATATAAACTTGACACTCCCTGAATACACCGCAAATATATTTTCTTTGCGATTCTTGTATGCTACATTGTAATGAGGTCTTACCATCTTTGGAGCTTAGTGGATTTTCCACAGAACATATGGCGGAAAGATCAAGAGACTAGAAAACCATGTTCTAATTAGTTTTATGAACAATTTGGTTTAAATTTTATCCCGCCCTTCTCAAATACAAAATTTACGTGCAAGTGATGCAACTGGATGGAAACGCAGCTTTTTATTTTTTTATTAATATCTGGATCGGTATTATATATCGACATATTCTTTGCAGGAACGCGTAGACTGAAATGTTTTTTCGTTATGTGTGATTTCAAACCGACCGTGGTTTTTTGTTTCACGTTACTTTAAGTTAGTCATCAGGAAACCAGGCCTAAAGAAGGAATGATGGTTCAAGATATCGATATTGTCGTAAGCAAACTACTAATGACCTATTAGGCGGCCGCCCTCAAGGAAAAGCGGCCGCCTGAGCTGTTGGGCGGGAACTTAGCGGCCGCCTAAAATAGTACTTCACCCGAATTTTACACCACAAGCTATAATATAAAAATCACAGACCTCATGAAAAAATTTGAGGACCGTAATAAAGAAAAACAACTTAGGCGGCCGCCACAGTTATCTCTGCAGTCATCGCTAGCTTTGCCTCGGTGGGTGGGACGGGCGCTTTACTTAATAAGCGGCTGCTTGAGAGATCGCCTATTTAACCGCGGCGGTTTCATGTTGACGCTAGGTGTCCAGATTTGTTACCGAAGAAAACAAAAAAATAAAAGTAACAAAAAGTAAGATGGCGGGAGCTACAACAAGTACAAGTGGGTATTTTGCAGTAGCCGTCAAAAAAGATTGCCCTCACATAGCGGTATTTCTTTGTCGTTTGCATAAAATTTGTATTTGAGCACTTAAGCTTTACTCATTACATCTAAGAAACTTTGGTATACATGTCGTGTCGTGTCGGGCTTAAACAGCTGATCACGAAAATTGTATGGGGCCTACTACTTTTGACGACCGGTTGCAAAGATATTGGGGTTTAATGGTTTTTTGATGATGTCATTAATCTGTGTGTTCTGAAACAGATCAATTGACCCAGGTCTAAGAAATTAGTCCAGTTTTGGTCCCAGGTGGTTGAATATTTCCACTTCCATATTAAGCCTTAAAAGTGCAATTCAATGGCTTCTTCACCAATGATGATTCAGTTATTGACTTCAAACTAATGTATTCACAGCGACAATGTCAGTCATTTTTTACCAAGTGGGTAACTAACTAAATTGGGTGATAAATCAGTTTCGGAATGAACGGATTGATGACATCATCAAAAGAATGTGTAAACCGCAATATCCCTGCAACAGTTTGTTCTATACGATAAAAGCAACAGGTTTATATACAAATTTCAAAATAATTTTGGCAGGTCCTTGCTGACGTGGCAAAATTTCAAAGCCTTTATATCTCCTTAGGTGTTCGTCAAAAGCACCTATATCAGCGTTTTGAGCTCTAGAGAGGCAACGGGTAAACAAATTTCCAGAAAATTATTTTTTGTGCATTGACGGGCACTTGCAGACATCATCAAAATTCAAGTGATGGTTCTCTTTTAATTTGTTCTCCTGTTGGTTTTTTTTTTCATTGTTCTCCCTTATTGACTAGTATTTAATTATTCTACAGATCATAGCTTATTTTACTACCAAAAAGAATACTAAAGGAATTTTTTTTCTTTTTATAGAAAAAAAAAGTAGTGTTGTCAGTTCTCAAACATGGTTTCAAGTTAATTTAGTGGGATGACAAAGTTGCATCAAATTAAGGCCTTACACAGTTCTCTGAGGAGTACTTCAAGCCTTGTAAAAACAAGTTGATTGTTTCAAAACAATTATCTATGTTTTCTGTCGGGGACTCGTTATATAAAATTTATTGACAATGAGAAGTAACCATTAGCCACCAAAAGATAAGTAGCCAATACCTCATAGATAGTATGTGCCACATATCTTAGCGATATTATAGAGTCGACATTTTGCATTAAAATTTTCAGTCTGGGTCTACTTGCAAAATTTTTTCTCTTTTTAAAACCTTCTATTAAAAGTTGCTTCCCTGAAAAGGTAATTTGACCTATAAATTATGGAATGTCTTTCAATTGTAATAACATTGTTCTGTTTTCTCTTTAGACTGCACTACATGAGGACATTACGGTTGACATACAAGCACCTTGTGGAATATGCGCCAATGTGGGCGAAAACTGGCTCTGCTTGACATGTTCAATAGTTTTTTGTAGTCGATATGTAAAAGAGCATATGGTCGAGCACAACATGGAAACGCAACATCCAATTGCATTGAGCTTCTCTGATGCTAGTGTTTGGTGCTATTCCTGCGAGTCATGTATGTCACCAATTTTTTTTGTTTTGTTAGGGGAGGTGGAGTACAATGCCTTTTTTTTGTCGCATTTTTTAAAAATTTCTGTTCTGTTTTGTCTTTCTTTTATATCCAACGCAACTGTAACCTAAAATTTAGTGATTCTGCCCAAAATTGGTATCCACGAAAAAGGCACATTTTCACTGTATAATCCGAGAGATTTATTTTTTATAGACATCGAATCTCCTGTACTTCGACAGATATGCAATTCAGTTTCTGTCGCGAAAAGCTGATCAATTCTGAGGCGGTTTCCCTAACACAAGAAACAACAATGTATCTTAACGCACCAAGACTTAGAGCTATAGCTCGAAAGAATTGAAAAAATACCCAGGGAACAAAAATTGTAGTTATGTATGTAGAACGGTAGAATAAAATTCACGATTAAAGTATGGCTGTTTTTACGTTTTTGGCCTTGTCTCAGTAATACAGAAAAAAGTCTAATTGATGGCTTTCTTAAAAATCACAATAATTTGAAGCTTAGTTAATTGTCGACTTTTTCAAACTTTTCATTATACAAACGGAATTTAATTATTCAATTTACATGATTGATGTTTATCCACACTTTCAAGATTGTTCGCCATTTTCCGTTGTGTTTCACGGTGTTTGCTAAACTTTGGCTATCAGGTTACAAAGAAAATCTTTGGGGAATATAGAGTAACTGCCATTGCTAAACAAAAAGGCGCTTGAATCCGCAACAAGTCGTCGATCGATTTGTTTGTGTTTTGCATCAAGTATGCGCGCCGTTGGGTGGAATGTTACATGAAAATGTTACACCGGTGAAATGTTTTACTTCGATCAAAGTGAGTTTCACTTTTCTTGAAGCGATAAAAAACTGATGTGAACAGTCCTAAGAAACACCGTATAATGAAGTGACTCAAACCGGTTTGATTTCACTTTGGATCGCATTAAGGTTTATTGTAATATTCGTTAACCAACTCGTTAAATCGATGCAAAATCGTTTAGATTTTTCTCCTTGCTATCATTTTATGGTAACTTCCCACGCTATTTCACACAAGACCTTAAAATTCATGTGAAAGATATTAAGATTATCACTCGCAAAAAAGTTAAGAGGTCGTTCGCGAAGCTTATTCTCTAATTCTGGACTCGCGAAAGACCTCTTTTAAATTCCATGCTTTCAAGAAAGATTTTTTTTATTCCACAAAAGAAATTCAGAATAAACTTTCGCGAACATCCTATTGTAACATTTCGAGGGAATAAACTTTCATTTTGGTCAAAAATCGCGTATGTTTCTTTCTTTCAAATAGCTGGATTTTGAGATACCTTTGTCTCGCCCTTGTTTCCAGGGATTTTTGCCTATAAGAACACAGCAAAAACATTTTCGCCGTGTTCAAAAATCCCTTGGTACGAGGGCGACCTTTGTCTTATTAGGGTCTGTGATTTAGGATTTTCTTGATTTCGTCAGATGGGAAAATTACCCGGGATTCTCCGAAAGTACAAAAAAATATTTAAAAATTGTATTGGCAGAACAAAATACCATCAGTCGTCAACTTGTCAGCTTGTCACATAGTAGCCCGTTTATGAAAACGTTTTTGATGGTTTTTGTTACAAGTTTTTTCTTCGAAAAATTACATAATTCTTAATTTAGGTTTTTTTCTACCATTTTTTCCCTGTCTAACAAGAACCCCTATCTTTAATCTCTCGCACCCTAAAACATGATAAATTTCATAAATACCCCTCCCCCATACACTCATTGGAACGTCCGAATCACGACGAAGTAGCAATAGGTGGAAAGAAGTTAATCGAAAAGACGATTGACACGTTTAATTTTTTGTTTACGAAAATCTAAAAATATGATATAGCAATCCGGCGAAATTAAAAGTTTATGCTCAAAATTTTGCGTTTTTTCTGCTCGCGCAAGCTTCTGCTAAATTTCTTGTAGTCTAGACCTTTTGTGTTTTGTTTTGTAGCAATAAACTGATACCGTAAAGTTAGGGTCTATCTTTGCTACAGCAACACGAAATTTATAGCGTACTCTTTTACAAAGTTTGCATACATATCGATAAAGTTTTGACCGATGTCCAAGTACGTCGAAACTGTATAAGAGCGTTAACTTTTAGATACATAAAAGATATTACATTCTTTTTTAAAATGTTATATATATTAGAACTATACAATAAATTTACAATATTAAAAATATATCAAACAGAAATTTTGTAAACCACATTCAATGAAGTTTGTTCAGTATATTCTACGAATTTCTTGTTCACGAACACGATTTGGAAAACAAATGGAATTTAAAAATAAACAGGGGCTAATAACTTTGTTATGGCTTCCGCGCAACAAGCGGACCTTTTTAAGATACTTATCGCTAGAATCATCTTCACATTACCGGAGTGTATAAATATTATTCCATCATGTCCTTCATAATACATAAAATTCAATGGACGTAAGCCCACTTCTCGCAGGTGGTATTATATACTCGTTTCCGAATCACTATCGTGAATAGTGCTAACAGAGACTTCTTCAGTTTGCAATACATCAGGGGTGAGAGAAACGTTCGAGTTACGATCAAACGGTTCGTGTTCTGACGCTGCTTTGATGACCCTCGTTTCGGTTGTCGTGATTCTGGTCGGTGCAGTGTACGGCTTGTCATCGGGAAACGTGTTGGCAAAGTCTGTACATGCAGGAACATGTGGTACAACTGTTGACGAAAGTGGCGTGCTGGAAGAAGCAGCAGAAAAATAAGAACACTTTATTAACGCAGCTTTATTTTGTGAAAGTATTTTTATAAGTTCAAAGTTAAATGGAAAGGAGATTACTGACTGCACTGTATTCTCGTGTGTTTATAAGATGACACGCTATACTAGGTATGGGCTGATGTTGTGTATACGTAACAACAGTTCATAGCACCATATGATTCTCTGTTTCTAAGACAGAGTGGCAAAAACTTTCAAAATTTTCTTCAATTTTAGGAGAATTAGGTGGTTTGGGGAACAAAATATTAGTAGTAAATACGAAAAAATGTACAAATAAATAATTAAAATGACAAAATTATGGGGGGGGGGGGGTGTGTGGCCCTGAGGCCAAGAGTTTATCGCAGAGTTGAGGACACCTCCGTTGTAGGTAAATTACTTTTTACTGGGACTCAGCTTTTAAAATTTAAACCAGCGTCTAATACCTTTTTGAAATACATACAAGAATTACATCAAGCGTACATACCGGACTTTAGCTATTTGTTCGTCAAACGATGACGTCACACCCATCATGGCAGCTTTAGTTTTTTCATATCGTCGTTCGTATGACGCAATAGCCTGACGAAGTAAAATATTTGTGATGAATGAAATCCCAGGCACTCGCCAAAGGTAGATCAAAGAAGCAGACACTTATTCAACGTATTGTTACAGGATATTGAAGATTTGTTTTCACTCAACGCTCGAATCTATCGCCAAACAAAGTTGAAGTTAGGCTCTCTTGACGCCGATGGATTTAAAGACTTTCTTTAGAATAAAAAGTTACCCAAAACTCTAATCGACTTTGGATCTACACTTTTTTTATAAGCATTTTTAAATCACACATACGGAGTAGTGTGATATGTTGGTTTACCCTTTCGTCGCGGCGGCGGCGGTCTTCAGGAAAGTTTTATCACACTGGTTCAAGTCATTGTTATTGCTCATTTCCCTGGATAAAAAAATTCTCTACTATTTTCTCGCGTAAACGGAAAGCTGATGTTGTGCTTTCCTGATAGAAAATTAAAGGAAGAAGACCTTTATCTTTAGCTGTTTTTATTAAAGCATGACCCTTAGTTAAGATGAAGAAAGAAGCTGTTGTTGCTGAAATTTTTTAAGCAAAAATGAAGTGAGGTAAAAAAATAATTTTAAAACCAACAATTTTAGGATGACTTACAATAACGTAATATTTCTTTCTGTTTGTAGAGTTCGTTATAGCTAGCCAGACTTTAGAGACTTTATGCAGGGAAATTTTTCTTTCTTCTTTTCAGCGAAACAAACGAACAAGCAAACAAACAAACCAATTTTCATTATGTGTATTTCGCCATGTGTTAAAGAATCGTAGCTAAGAATTTGTGTGTCGTATAATTTATTGTGTTTTATCTGGACAATGTTGTATTAACATATAAACTTCTTGAAAAATATAAAGTTTATGTTTTAATTTTATTTTTTCACGTGCTCTCACAAAAGAAAAACTGATATTCGGTTTTGCTTTCTTTATACATATTCTTTTGAAGTAAGTTCTCAAGCGCAGAGGAAAAAGCTTCATACAAAAACCATTTTTGAAAAGAAGCTTTTGTCCGGAGTGATCAGAATGTTTAATAAAATTTTAAAGATTGCAGAAAGTTTGACGACCTCCTACACAGGGCATTTTTAAAAATCTTAATCTTAACGCGTCAAAGGCTGGATTTATTCTTGGCTAGTTATTTTTCCTCTTTTGACACACCATGTTCTAATTAGTTTTATGAACAATTTGGTTTGAATTTTATCCCGCCCTCCTCAAATACAAAATTTACGAACATGCAAGTGATGCAAATGGTTGGAAACTCAGCTTATTATTTTTTTATTAATATCTGGATCGGTATCATATTGACATTCTTTGCAGGAACGCGTAGACTAAATTGTTTTCTCGTTATGTGTGATTTCAAACCGACCGCGGTTTCTTGTTTTTAATTAGTTTAGCTAGTTTAGTTAGGGAAAAACAACCTCAAAAACCTTCTAGTCAATGTTTTTCTGGGTTAAGATTGTGCGGGGTGAAGTGTTTATTTCTAAAGTATTTTAAAATGAGTCAAATTGGTTAAAGCTTAAACTTGCGAAATATTCATTCAAAGTGCCACTTAGTTTAGCTTGCAAGAGTTTTGTTTACTAACTATACTTAGGATTTAAATTCGAACCATTGAAATTGGTTGTTATTTGACTAATTATTTGCCAAGCAAATTGTTTAATTTTCGACCATTTATTCGTCCCATGCAAATGGTTTAGCAATTGTTTTGTTAGCAATTTTGGGGCGAATGTTTAATTTGGCATTGTTTATAAAAAAACGTGCACCCAAGAACATGACACATAATCCTACAGAATAAACTGCTTAAATTAGTAAAAATAATTTCTTACCGCTGGTGAAACTGAAGTGTGCAAATCGGAGTCGCGGATTTTTAAAATACTTGAAGAATTATTTCCCATTCGAAAGGAAGACGACGGGAACATCTTTTCTCTACTATGCAATCTAAAATACGAAGAAATCCCATCAGAATTACTCACTTTCCTGACACGATGCTTGCTTACTTTTAAGGAGGTGGAGTATTATTAATCTGTTTGGTAACATGCGGAGATTATAGACGAGCTGTTGTTAAGTGTCTGAAAAATGCTCAATCCTTGTTTATCTCGCCGCTAGTGGAAGAAAGCTCACTTTTTCGATGTTACCATACCAGTAATACAGAGTGTCTGCTAAAATTTCAAGGTTTTCGAAGTCTTTTTCGCCATGTTTCAATTTCAAGGTTTTTCCCTATAATTTTTATTTCAAGGTTCCGAAGGGTACAGCACAAGAAAAATACCTAGGTACGCGATAAAGTAATGTAAAAAAGTCCTAACAAAATAACAGTGGTGAACATTTCAACATATGGGAAGTTAATTATATATAAGAAAATTGCAAACACGACACTTGTTTTATAACTAGACAAAAATTATTTTGGAAATATTAATATTTCAAAATTTTCTTTCTCGACAAACTGATGAATATTTAATGTTTTTCAATGTCACCTCATCTGATTTCAAAGTTTTCAAGGTCTAGAAAACAGTGAGAGCAACTCCATAATGCATTGCAAGCAAAACTCATAATCGCTTTAAAGAAATGAAATTGAAAGATATCCGTTTGGGTAATCAAAAGAAAATTTTATACTTTTGTTCAGATTTAACCGTGGCAGGAAACACTGCAGAAGCCGCATACTGTTTAGC
The DNA here is from genome assembly GCA_030067915.1 of Hydractinia echinata. Lineage (NCBI taxonomy): Eukaryota > Metazoa > Cnidaria > Hydrozoa > Anthoathecata > Hydractiniidae > Hydractinia > Hydractinia echinata. The sequence goes on along the minus strand of JASGCC010000003.1, from coordinate 351,589 downwards.
AGTGTTTGGTGGAGTGAAGCCAAGGTAATCGAGAACAATATTTTTTAGTTGTAAATATCTTTCGTCGAAATCATCTAAAAATAGATATAAAGTTCTGGTTAAGTTTTCAAACTTCAACATAGCACTAAGTTCCTCCGCGCGAAATGTGCGAAACGTTAGCTTTTCTCATGGCACGGATTGCAAAAACACAAATGTAGTACAAATAAATGTTAACGAATCTACACGTACTCTGAAGTCCTAGTTAAACGCCCTCTCCTACGCTTATTTTGTTGTTTGTGAATTTCTAACCTGCTTTCATAATGTTTTATCCCAGTGCGAATCGAAAAAGAAACAGCTAGTTACTGCTCCCTCTACCTTCACGCATTAACGTTAAAAGTGTTTTGTCGAATTGTTAGAGATGCGACACTATGGAGAGCAGAAAATACAAAATAGCTCTAAGTATGGTTTAAGGTAAGATTGTGAAACGTTATTTTGAATGTGTGCGTTTTAGAGCTTCTTTTAATCTACGAAAAGCAATGCTAAGTCATAAAAATAATTCCGAAAAAAGGATTTGTACATAAAAAGATGCTCTGAAGGTTTCAAGAAGAATTTCAAGTTAGTCACTATTAGTACCTTTGACTGGTTTTAGGACTCTACTAAAAATATTGGTAAACATTTGCCATGCTACGAGAGAGGAATTCCGCATCGCCTTTTAAAGCACTGTAAGTAATATAAATAAGCGAAGCAGACGTGAACAGCAGAACACAAGTAAACAGGGAAGAGGAAACAATACAACACAACAGGCGAAAACAACACAACAGGCGATGTAACAACAAAACAGGATGAAATAACAGAGAAGGCGTACCTATAGATCGGGCGTAAATAAAGCACTCTACCTTCTACAATGGCGGCATCGAAATACCCCGGGTGGTCCTGGTTTTGTTCGATGTATTTCTCAATCTTCTCTAAACTTGCAGCAATATGAGATTCAGTATATCTATCACTGCTACTCAAAACCTCTTGATAAGCCTACAACGTGAGGAAGAACAAAATTACGTTGTAGCTACCTCGTAAAAAATTCTATCTTATTTCCAAAGATTAAGGAAATATAGAAATGAGATGGAAATTATCGCTTAACTGCAACTCTAACGAACCACATGATTTTTTAAAGTTTTAAAGGGTAAGCAAATATGTGAGCTTTCCGTAAAGACTATACCGTCAGGTACAATGTATCAAGGATTTCAAACTCTCTGTGCCTACAATGGGTCAAAGAAAACGAGTGGAGAAATGCTCGCGTTGGGACTCACTCACGTTTTATAATAACCTAAAATCGCAATATTCATTTTTTTATTCCTAATTTTTATTTGCAGATAATACAGTGTGGTTCACACCAGTGAGATAAACCAGGTGAGATGAACCCTGGGTATTCTCATTTTTATTTCACTAGCGTGAAACACGCTTAAGCATTCACAAATTGTCTCCCGTTATGTTATAAGGCTTTTGAAAGTCCAGTGCACACCAATAGTACATTCTTGTTCTTGTCATCTATTACAAGTGCTTTAATTACTCCAAATTTTACTGATTCACCGGAGATCAAATTCTGCGAAAAAGACTTTAATTTATCGTTCAAATTATCCCTACAAATACCAAACTTGAAACTTCAGTGACTAGCTGAACTAATATCGCATTTGCTTTCTTTTTAAATAAAAAAGTTTTCGTTAAAAGTCTTGTAGCGGGTGTGGCTAAGTGGAGAAGTCTGTTATTGATCAACATACTTTCTAGTTAGTTTTTATGTAATTTCTCTATCAGAGTTGATCAAAACATTAAAAGAATAGCTTCAATGAGGGTCACCGGTTTTAATTTCGGGTCGCTATCAAAAAGAATTCAAAATACACTACCTTCTTGTTTTCTGGTAAGACCAACACATATCTTGGTTGAAAATGAGTTTTTTTAAACGCCATAACACCCTGAAAAAAATGACTAAATGGTTACAACTTACTTAATAATTGCCATAATGGCAGCATCAAAACAGAAAACGGTGAAAATTAAATCAAGTTATCAAGTTTCTTAAATGATAACTGTACAACGTCTGAAAGTCAAAAGTTTACTTAATGAATATTCCTCTATAAATCAAGTCATTAGTTAACAACCATCGATATTCTTTTTTCTGACAGAATTATTGTGTCTCAGTTTTTTTAGCATTCCCTAAGTTTAGTTTCCAGGTAATTAGAATTCCGCAACAATGCACCACTTCCATTAAACTTTTCAAAACGATTCAAGTTGTCACCCGAAGAAGGTCTCAGAACACGTGAACAGATTATCAAATTCCGTAAATCGGAAAGACTAACTTCGTCTTCACTGTCTTACTTGAAGTATGAAGTGTCAAACGCATAGACAAACAAATACCTCAATTTCCAAGCTCAGCACACATGCTAGGCCTTGCTTTGCGACATGTTCAATTGAGTTCTTGGACACACCATAGTAGCTTCCATATAATACATACGTCTGGAGAAACATTCCCTACAACGTTGTAATAAAAAAACATCAAAATCTAGTGTACAGGGTGTGAACGCTTTCACAGCCTAAAAAACATACAAGAGATGATATCGAAAATTCAATGACAACGCATCCCATATTTTCTTGATTTTCTCAGTCTTATGTTGTTGAGGAAGATAAGAATCATTTTAACAAGAGTTAAAAATTACTAAGTTGAAATCATTAGATATACTTAAAAAATAAAAAAGTTAACAGCTAGTACAGATTCAAATGTTTTAAATCTGAACTCCCAAAACATTTTTTTCCTCTCATTTTTTCCTTTTTTTACAGGAATAAATTTTGAAACAGGGTTCCTCGAATGGCTGTAAAGCAGTTCTCCTAACGATTAGGAACTAGCAATTGATTTTACCAAAACATCATTATTAACTTCGGATTAATATTTTTCTTCAAACAGGGATCGACAGTAACCTGTAAATCCATTTGTGACTTCGAATCACGGAAACTTTACTTTCAGGATTTTTTTGGAAGCAATCACATCAATTTTTAACTTTCAAACGTATAGCTATAACATTTTTTTTCTTATTTTCCTTCTTGACGTTACCGTGTTTTCGAGTCCAGCCTAAGTTACATCAGGAAAATAAAAATAAAATTGAATTGAGACATTTTTGGATTTGTGATGCCAAAAGACAATTCAACGCCCGATGAAAGTAATTGTAGATTATACCCACCTTATCTCTGTTATGTTCAAACTCGTTGTTGCTGACAAAGTGATACGTTACTCCCTGCTGTTCGCATTTTCCTTCACCATACAACAAACTGTCTCTAATCTGTCTTGTTGCATGATTGATGCTATAAACAGGTGTAAACCAACATATAAATATTTGCACACTTTTTTAGGGTAAAATTTGAGTAGATTTAAGGACTTTTGATGAGAATTTTTAACCTTTTTTGAGAAGATGACAGTATTCGCATAAAAAAAGTGATTTGCGGACATTTTAATATTCCCCCCCCAAAAAAAATTAAGAATATTCGAGGAGATTTTAAGGGTGATGTCATGAGTGAAGAACAAATTATTCCTGTGCATTTGAAATAATGTCAAATTAAAATTGTGGAGATCTCAGGAGAACAAACTTAACAGTTAACCATCGCTAAATATGAATTAAGGATTACGCTAATTCATCACCTATTGAATTTTGTAAACAGTAAGTCTGCGTCTTTCACTATACAATCCGTCTGTGTACCAAAGATAGTAGCTGCGACTAACGAAGAGCAAATTCTCGTGAATTTTTCTACGTTACGTCTTGTGTTTATAAAATGTTTCCTCGCTCATGGATCTTGTTTTTACACAAGTGCTTAGCGTCACTATTAAACATTTTCAAGGATTTTCAAGGAAGCTTCAGCATATTATTCAAGAACTAGTTGTTCACCCCGTGGAAAATCAACGGTTTCGCCCATTCTATATATTCTGGTCCTCAGATTATCACCCGTTGTGTATGTTTTGAATATTATTTTTATTTACTCACCTCATACCAAAATAATTCGGAAATTCTCGACACAATCTCTGAGCCAGAGCCTTCTTTCCCATTCCAATTGGTCCAGTGATGATCAGCATTGGATACGGCTCACTGCTAGCCAACGTGCTAAAATCAAACAAACAGAATTAATAGCTTCTTTAACCGACAATTCAGGTGACCTTAGAGGTTGGGCAAGGGGTTGAAAAAGGGGTTTTCTGTGCTGAAATCACACAACCACATTTTATAGTATTTTTTAACAAAACTTTAGGTGACTTCAGGCACGCGCACAAGGTCCAAACTAAGTTAAAATCTAATTTACAATTTGCAGTATTGTCTTAAAGTAGTGTAGAATTTTAGGATTCGTACTTTCATCATAAGAATGAATACTGTAAGTTAAAATATATGTTGACAGGGTTGACACTCTTTTTATAGTCAAATTTTAGAAGATTTGAGGGCTTTTAATGAGAATATTTAACTTTTCCTGGGAGGACAGTATTTTCATGAAAAATTGAGGAGATTTGAGAAGATTTCCATATCTTAAGATATTAGGAATATTTGAGGATATTTTTATTTATGCCATGAGTGAAGAACAAATGTAGCATTTGTATCCATTCTGAAAATAAAAGCATGCCATAGGTTGTAAAACTAAAATTGAGGAGATTGGGGGAGACATTCAAAAATTGAAGAGTTTCAAGCAGGCGTGGCAACCTTGTCTTAACAGTGTTGTTCAAGTTCCTATGGCAATAATACTCATAAGGGTTCCACGACAATGCAATTCTTAACCTTGTATTTCCTTGTAGATTACATTAATCTTTAATTCCACGGATATATTATTTGCACTCCTTTGTGATTGTGTAAACATTATGTTTTCACACACTTTTGAAAAGTTAAGGTCCAAGAAAGGAATACTTTGGGCCAAACAACTCTGACAAGATTTGAATTGCTGTGTGAATAATTTCAAACTTTATCAATCAATTTGTCGTGGTCTATGGAACGAAATCTTATAAATACAATGTAGGTGGAAGATCAAGATGGAAAGTAGCATGTTTTTACTGCAAAAATAGAAGAGAAAACCATGAAGTGTCGAGAAAAGGCAGAGAGAAGGAATAAATATTGTAGATAAATATAAATGCTCTAATTAACGCCCTCGCTCTTATAAACGCCTCTCTCTAATTACATCTCCTCTAAAAACCGTGATAATAAATGCCCACTCTCTAATAAACGCCCCTCTTCAATAAACGGTCCCATTTGATAGCAAAAATAATTAGAATTCTAAGTAAATCAGGAAAATCCAGGTTGATTTTTAATTTCAACGTAGCTTTATTTCGAGATATCTAATCAAAATTAAAAAGTTTCAAGGATCAACCCTGCTCAATTGAGACAGATCTCTCGAAAAATCGTTGATTTTTATAAACAGTACAGTAGAAAGGTATTGGGCAATCAGTGCATCACGTGTTTACCCTAAATTAATTTAAACCATTTTACCATCACTGAAGGTTTTACACATTTCAAATCTGTTGTTGTATAGATATTATTACTAATCAGTATCATTACTATCAACTAATCAGTATACGCATGACTAATTCATAACAACAATTACATTTTAAACTGTTTAAACTATTTCTTACACCTGATTACAATGAGTATCAAATATTTGCTGGTGCTGCAATATTATGTTTTTGGTTAAAAGAAGAATATTATTTGAGCGAGAATTGACATTACAACAATATGACCTCTGCGTCATTAAGGGGATAGCTACTCTCCATTCATAAAGACGGTCAAGTTGTTAAAACTACAGCACTCAAAATTTTCTGGCTGTTTTAAACAACTTTCGTAAAAGCAACCACAAAACAAAAGTATACCACCATCGTCAAATGCTGGTTTATAAAACTAAAAGTCGAAAAGTATACATACCTATCAAGAAGAGTGACAGGTTGTTCGTAGGACATCATAAGATTGTACATGCGATCCCTACTTGCTATAAGATGCTGACTTGGGTTGAAAAGATTTTGAGCAGCAACCTACAAAATAAGATAGTTAATAAGGGTGTATTCTCCCGGCCGGCATATGCAACGTAATACTTTCAAACCAAGTACAGGTCCATATTTTTCAGGGTAGCCATTATGAATTGAGGAAAAACACACCGTCCACGCAGTCACCTCTTCATATTGTGTAGTTTCGAGGGAGTTTTTGCTAATTTAGCTTTAGTTTAATTCAGATACTTGTAGTTCTTGTTTAACCGAAGCTTCTGCTGTGAGAGTTTGACCGTGAAACGACCGTGTTTTCCCCCAACTGAAAGTTGTACCACGTGACATTTTTGTTGCAAGTGTTTGCAGTCTGGCTGAAAATCGTACATAATTTTCACAATAATTGCATGGTACTCAAAACATCTCTAATAAATTTGCTTGCTAACTGACTAGATGTTTGAAAAATTACATGAGAAGCTGACGAAATAACATTCAGCCTTCTCCAATTGCTGAGGGGAATGTCGACGTGGTAGCAAAAATCCTTGATTCATGTCGGCAAATTTTTGTTGATGTGGTTTTACTTTAAGTTGGATATAACTTGAACTTATAAAAGTTTTGCTCTACTTTTCTTGCTAAATTCAACTTTTTTTATTAATAAGAACGTGTGATCGCAAAACAAAATAAAAATTGCTGACGTGAAACACAAGTTTGTCGACACAAAGTAGGCAAATGACATGTCACGTTGGCAAAAAATTGCTGATATGAAATAAACTTAACCAGAAAGGCTAACATATAAAAATCCACAACGTTGAAACTAATGGTAAATCTTTCACCTTTTCCTCAGCACATACAGGTGTTGCATCCAACTCAACCAACGTCATCACTCTGAACAAAATGGACAACCGATAATCTGCAGTATCCTATAGAAAATAACAAGAGTAACAACAAAACCAAAAAAAAATGACTTTTTCTACAACATAGAATTAGCATTTTAGTCCTTCAAATATTTGAGAAACAGACCTTCTCCTTCTAGTAAGAAGCATTTTAAAGAAATATAATAAAAATCTTTATTTACGTTAAATATATATAATTTTTTAATCTTATACAAATATTGAAAAGCAATTCCAAATGCTACATTTTACTACGACTGTCAAATATAACTCACCTGGATTGCATTTCTGTTCAAATTCAATATTCTCAACATCCGCAGATTTCGTATGTATCTTATTTCAGACATATCCAAGATCTAGATATATAAAAATCACAAGAGCTGAGTGGTATCAGTAATTGGCAACCATGTTAGTAACAGGTTGATTTAATTTTGAGCTTTGAAATTTCAATTCTGTGCCAATTCAGGAAGTTTTTAGAAAAAAACAACAACAAAATTTCAGCATGAATGGTTAAAATACAATTAAGTTTTGGGTGTTATCAAAATACTGAATTCCAGAGCTAATTTTTCACTTGACTGATGTCACCTTCTTCCAGAGCTAGTTGGAACGCGATTGCAATTGAAAGCATAATATATGTTAAAAAGCGAATTGTGAATGGCGAATGTGGCAAAAATGTCTTTTTGATTTCCATGAGAAACAAAAAACTTGTAATTTAACATCCTGAATGTAAACATTCTTTTGAGCATTAAAACAATTGTTTTTTTGAATTCTTATCAGCAAAGTTTTTCCAAGAATAAACACTAATGAGGGAGTTCTGATTGGTTATAATACCCAGGAGAACCATCAGAAAATCGGAATAGTTAAGGTTGATAAAATTCAGAAACTGAATTTGATATCCTCGAAGAAAGCTTAGTTAACTAGGCTAATTGGTCAAAATTTTACAGGCAATATTTCACCGCTATGAAACTGTGCATGCTCAGATACATTTCGCCGTTGAATTCGGCTTAAAGAATAAATATATATGTCATGAGGATAGGCACTGTTTATAATTTCTGTTGACAAATATTCGATTTTTAAGACAACTCAGGAGATTCCTTTAAATTAGCAAGATCCTAGGATGTTCAAGGATAAAATGCAAGTTCCAGAAACATGCACTTTTAAAACACGAACAAAGAAATAATACTCAGTGTACCACATTCTTACATAAAAGTTTTCACTTTTAAATTTAAATTTAGTGTAAAATTATCACTAAAAACTCTCGGTAAAAAAAATTAAATATTATGGACCTCTTACGAAATTCATCACACATGTTCAAACAAAAGAAACGTTCAGGACGTTGTGAACATTTCTTTGTTCAACAATAGTTGGTGGCACCGTGATGACACTTACAGCAATTATCACTTTAAGAAAACTTTCAGGTATCTCCAGAAACACTCTCATATGTATCAGGCGAATTCAGAAAACTCTTTGCATAAAAGACAATGACAAAACATCGTACTAGCCAAGACATCTTCGTAGAGCATATTGTGGTGATTAGAATAGAAAAAAGGATTTAGCTTTTTTTTATTTCAAAATGCAGAAAAGACACTTATAGGTGTTTTAACACACTTCAAGAAAATTAAGAAATTTTTAAAACAAAACTGTGATGTCACAGCACGAAGAGATATGTAACTGATCTCTCTTCGGGAGAACAGACAGCTCTCCTTAATAAACATTACCTCCACTTCAATAAAGAATAGCAGGAATAGGTGTGGCAAGAAAGTCGCAACCCTTGAAGTGTTATTTTGATGTGATATTCTGCACCACAAAAACATCTAATCAGGAACTCTAATATCAAACATCAGATGAAAAAACAGAATTAAAATTTTACTTGATTTCCTTCTAAATTGATTTCTTCAAGCAGAGAGTGACTTTGTAATCCCCGTAAACTGCGAAGAGAATTCTCCGCTAAATTGATATACTATAACAGCAAGAAACAATAAAAACATTAAAACACTTCCCCTACCGTAAATTACATTTTAAACCTCAATGTTACTGGTCCAACACTAGACAAGTTGCACCTGTTCTATTACAATCAAAATAGCATTTTTATCAACGTAATAAAGCCAATACATACACAGTCTTATTTTTTACCTGAAGAACTTTTAGATTTTCGATGTTTTCAATCTTTCTTATATTATTGTTGCTCTAAAAAATAGAAGACATCCAATAGTCATATTGAGTTTACAAAAGAGCTTTACGGTTTCCATATAGTTGCTGGTAATATCTAAGGGTTAATAAAAATTGTATTGCATCTAATTGCAAAGGGTGTTTTTAGTATTTATAGGGGTACAAAATCGATTCAAGTCTGACTTGTGTTGGGACTGACCTGAAGCTATATTTTTGCATATTTTAGATATATAATTTATAAGATTCCTATTAGATCTGTGTCAGTTTTATTCAGCAAATTTCCTTAGTGTTAAGAAATAATAATAATTAAAATCGTTCACAGCAATATTTTTTGTTACAAAAGAGGGAAAATACTAACGACATCATAATGATAATCTGCATAATAGAACACAAAGTCTTTAATTGCCTGCATGCCACCGCTTATTTTTCCTGCCTGTTACAAACAGATTAGATGTTTTGAGATCAAAGCAGCAGGTAGGTTACATAAGAATTGCTACAATGATTTATTTTTAACTCCCAACATATTAAAAAATGCGAAAAACACAACACTATTTATACTGACGATTTTTTTATACACTAGATAAAAAAATTGGTCTACATGCATAAAGTTAGTATACGTGTGCAAGATGCGTAGCATGCAGGCCCGGAAACTCAGGTTTACTGCGAATCTTTACCGTGAATCAAATGAAGACAAAAAACTTTAAGCTTGTCACTTAGTTTCGTAATGCATTTAGTTACATAGCTCAGGAGTACTTAAAAAAAAGAAGTTCAAAGCCTTTTTTTTTACACTTTACATTTTAACAAATTTACATGAATCGGTGTATAAAATACTAAGTTATTAAACTCACCAAATCAAGTTGATTTAAAGGCAAACAACCCAAGCCCGAGATTTTGTTGATGTTGTTGAAAGATAAACTGAGATTCTTCAGACAGACACAGTTTTCTATTCCAGCAATCTCTTCTATTGAATTATCTAAGGTTGAATTGTCAAGGAAAACAAAAGGCACAAAAATGCTCAAAATTGAACCAAAACAGTCAATGAATAATACATGTAGAATAAAAATAGAATTTAAAATTTTTTTTGGAATGTTTATTGCACGAAATTTAAGATTTGTCACCAGATGCTTTGATATTTTCATTTAATAAGATTTCAGAGAGTGGCAAAGTAAGTGAACTCAAAAGAATGAATGGGTCTTTATAGCAGAACAGGGATACCAGTACACTTGACACTTGAAGTTAGTTACACTAACAAGTGAAGCTAAATAACTATAATAAAACTGTGCAATGTTCAACAATCAACATAAAATTATATTAACAAATAAGGCAAAAAGATTACTATAAATGGGATGTCATTTAAAAGGCAACAATTACTGACAGTCTATCATTTGATCCTTATTAAGGAGGGAAAGGAACACACTGGTTGTTTTATTTTTTGCGTTGTATGTCTGCACTACTTACTGAAAGTTCCATATTAGTAATTCCTGTTAAATTCTTCTAGTTCTTTCAAAATCTGTGTCTTGGACAGTGATAATTTTTTAAAACCAGCCCTAGTTACGCAAGTCAAATTCACTTTTTTCTCCTCACACGGTCAAGGTTAATTTGATATATTATCACTTATTATATAAGAGATTTAATTTAACAGTGGTATTACTACAAACTTTGTTGAAAAGATACGATCCAGCAACAGTGTGTTCAGCAAAGTATGACAACTTAAGTTGCCAATAACTTCAATATTATTATTGGAAAAGTTCATTTCCTTAAAGAAGAACACAGGATATTATTATTTTTATTAAAATTATTACCCAGGGTAACCTTTTCAGTTCTTACTTGTACTATTTTCAATTAATGTTTTGCGAAGGGGGTTTAATTAATCAAAATTGAGATTTTTAAAGCAAATTCTTATCCAAACATCTATTTGGTAAGGATGATAACAGGTTGAAAATTTTTATGTTTTTAGCAATACGAAAATCAGAATATCAAAAATAAATAAAAAACAAAGAAAAACCTTGCACAAAACTATAACCTTGATCACTCTGTTTCTAAGAAGTTAAACCCACCTTTATCTGCATTTGATTTAGTCAATAATCTGTAGCGTTTGGGTGAGAGTTTTAGTAAAACACCTTAGTTTTACCCTTGATTTCAACTGACAGATATTTCAGCATAAGAAAGAATGTTTATTTACAAAATCTAAGGATGGTCTTTGAGCATAATTTTTAATTTTATCTAATAAATATAAAATTGTTAATAAAACTTTACAGCAATATTTTTTACAAATTTCACAATTTGTTTCCTTTTCATAAACATTAATGTCATGAAAAAAAACCCTGATTTCAAAACTTAATTGGACTAATTTGCAGAAATAAATGCTCGTAAAAATTATACCTGTGAAATGTTTCAAAATTTTTTTATTGAATAATTATTCACAACTTAATAATTGTTGAAAATTAGATCTATTTCTGACCTAACGCAGATAAAATTGTAAAATAATGTTTTTCATTATAGATCTTCAAATTGTGCAAAAATCAATTTAAAAAGATCCACCAATTCTGAATCGATTGAAAAATAGCAAGATTGCTCTAGTTTATTTGTATATACAATAACTGCAAGCAACAAAGGGAAAGTCAGAGTGGATATGGCTGATGCAGCTGCAATAGGTTCTAAACTTCTGACAATTAATAGGCAATATAAAGTTTGTTTTTAAAGTCCAATAAATAATTAAAATAAAAACTTACTCTGATACCAACAGGAGGATTAAAGTTGATAACTTCTGTTAAATTATTGTATGATGCATTTAATGATATCAGATGAGGTAGCCATTTCAATATCCCTAAATCTAAAAAAGGGATGTTGTTTAAGTTTGTTGAAATCTTTGAAATTTTTTAATCAACGGCTTCCATTTCTTCTCTCAACAGTTTCTTGATTTAGATAAATGCTTACTTCATGTATATAAAAAATACTCTCAAAGTATTTTTTACCAATATTATTTAGAAATTAGGGACTTTCCTTATAATTTTAATTTCCTTTTAGAATCAAGTAAGATTTCATTTGATTTCAGTATTGTTTTGACGTCAAAGTTTTTGTATAAGATTAAAGAGCATCTTATAGAAGCTGTTAAAGGAAATTGTAAAAAATATAATTCCCTTAGCAAAAGTCAAACACACACACAAAGAGTGATTACTTTAAAGGTAGAAACTTTGTTTCGCAAAATTTTTGATAGAAACTTTACGAAATCTACGAATTGGTTGATTTTAGAGTTTTCATGGGTATAACGAAAAAATAAACATGTATTATTTTGCACTTTTTCAAAAAAATATGCACAAATGCAAGTGAAGTTAAAAAAGCAAGTTAACAACTTTCAGCAAGTTTAAAATGCATTGAATGTGTTTTTATCATCCACTCCCCACTCAGAATCGTCACTGGCATAGTCAACTCTGCTAAATGATTTTAACACATGTTTTATCTGCTACATTGCACATAGATGTTTTTAACAAATATATCGCTAGAATAAACTTTTGTGATTTATAGAAATTAAATTATTTGTGGAAATAAACTTTGTTTCTGGGCAAAAGGGAAATGCTCTCCTATAAGTAACAAACATAGAAAGAAATCAGTCAATTTTCACTTATTGGTAAGTAATCGAAATGTTAAATGAAATGCTATAGAAAAAGTTTAAAATGTTATAACGTCTAAAAGTTGTCAAAGGCATTGCCATCATCATCATCAAACTCATCCACATCTCCATCTGACCCCCCCCCCCCCCCCCCCCAATTAGTATGAATTTCCGAGATTTCCACCCATTTCAAACTATTATCACCCCCCAATGTACAAATTTCCGGTGAAATGCCTACCCCCCTTAATTATAAGACCCCCCCCCTACAATTAGAGATGGGAGAGTAGGTAAAAGATAAGAAAACTTAGATCTCTCCAGTTTTTTTTTGCTAAATAAAATAAAAGTTCATTGTTTTGGAAGGAAATGGTACACTCGTGTAAATAAAGTTAAAACCAATGCCAATTCTTTAAATCCGGGTTTTTAATATGTACATACCTTGAAACTAATTTCATGAAAAAAAGTAAAAGTAAAATTTCCGCCCATTTAAAGAGCATCGTACAACTTACTAGTAAGGTTGTTATGTGACACGTCCAAAACTTGAATATTTTCAAATCTTTCTAGAAAGTTGACCTCCTGCAGATCTTTATTCTATAATTGAAAAAAATAAAGACGGGCTAATCCAGGAAATTACTTTGCGCATCGGTAACTCTTTCGACCTTTTCAGGAAACGAGAGACTCAGTTTGTTTGTATCAAACAGTTAATATTTTAAAGGGATTCCTGCCTTAAAAATGATTGTTTTATATGCCGTGGAGAATAAAAAGTTGTTCATCAACTGTTTTGGAATTTTTTAAAAATCTTTTTTCGTTCTTAAGATATTAAGCTTCAAAGATTTCCAGCTGACCTTATGACATCATCATTGATGATGAAATAAGGTAGTAAGCATAAATTATTACTTGAGATATCTTGCAAATTTACTTAATATCAAAACTTTTAAGCAGTGTTCCCCTATGCTCTTGATGATATCTTGGCATGTGCAAAGTTTTATAGTTTAAGAATGGCCTCATCTTTAATTATATGTAGAAATGTGATGTCAGCATTTTTTAAAACTTACTTTATGACATGATAAGATCCCGGATTTTGAATATTTAAAATCTTGAATAATTTGAAAACGAAAAAAAATTTAAAAAAAATTCCAAAGGGCTTGATAAACAACTTTTTATTCTCCACAACATGTAAAAAAATCATTTTTGGGGCAGGAATCCCTTTAAAGTGAACCTATAAGATCTAAAACGGTTACTACCACATTTTTTCCCTATCCATCATTACAAAAAATAACGCAGTTTTCATCTCTCTATTTTGGGCCCACAAATTGGATGTCCCCAAAATCGGTATAACAATGTTTAAATTGACCAGTATTAGCCCCTGAAAGAGTTATAGACTTCTTTTAAACTTTTTTTACAGTATTTTAATTTTTTTTTGATGTCTCCATTGCTGATCCTAAACATTTATTTTGTCATTCTATGAACTTTAAAGTTAGCTTCCAGATTCAACTTTAAATGTCAACAGTTCTGAATGACAATTTCCTAACATCTACTTTTCTGTTTCATCTTATTTTTATTAAGCAGGGAAAATAGATTAAGGTATGATAGGTGGATGTTATCTAGATAGAAGATGGTATTGGAAAGAAAGGAGAAGAATAATTGGGTAAGAGAAATTGTGGAGACTTGAAATGTTCATGTTCTGAGACAAAGCTGAGAGGTAGAAAGACTTGGGAGGAGGTAATAAGAACAGACTTGATGCAGAGAAATTTGGGTTTAGAACTAACACAGTCTAGATCAGATTAAAAGAATGTCATTATTATACCCCGTCCAACCTATGCTAGCAGAAAATGCTGACGAAGATGATGAATATCATTTTAGTGATTAGTGGCTTCTCATTGATTATATTATAATATTACTTGTAGATAAAGCACATGGAAAAATTGATGATGTCAGCAATGATTAAAAAAAAATTATAAAAATTAACTTATTGCCTCTATTGTATAGAACCTGAAATGCTAATCAAAATAATGTATAAGATCATGTGGTTTCAAAGAACAGTTTAGGAAATATAAGGGTTTTAATATCTTGCTGACGTCAGCAAAGAGCTGCCAAAATACCAAAACATTTCAGACACACGCAGTCTTCGTATTATTACATAGATGATCTTACCATGAGATTTAAATTCAGAAACACTTGGCTTGTTCCATCGGAGCTGTAACCAAGTTGAGACAAACCTTCTGCTATCATCAACTCGAGAGGATCATCACTCTCTGCATCTGTAAACTGAAAGGTTGTGAATAAATTATAAATTATAACAGCAACTAAAAGATGCAATCTGGATAGGTAAATAAAAGTGTAATTAATAGTTTATAAATAGTTACACACAATGTTGCTAAAGTTATCATAATTTACAGGCTGACTGTTGTTCACTTGTTATTTGTTTGTCTACTACCTTAAATCCATTAATTTTAAGACTTGAAATTTTTTACGAATAAACCTTTTTGAGGTTTTTTAAGAAGAATTATTTTTATGAATCTAGTACTTTTACACAATTTTAACATATTTCATGTCTATTTATTGAGATAAGGTAGTCTTTAATTGAACTTGCTCACATCACAAAGGCTGGCCATTATTCTATCAACTACAAAAAAGAAAATTTACCATGAAAAACTAAAGAGGAAAAACAACAACATTTTGCAAATTAATTTTATCGAATAAGTCAAGTAATTGCACAAAGATTTTTTTGCGAATTGGCCTTTCCCTGGAATTTCCACATAGAAATTTTTTCGTAAATATGTATAAACTTCGGGAAATTCACGAAAAGTTAATCTTTGCAAAAATGAATCAACTAAAGGTAATTGCTTGCTCAGTTAGGCTAGTGAGCCAACCAAAATCAAGCTTTAGTGTTAAGTTTTTAAATAACTTTTAGAACAAGAAATGTCCTGAGAAGTTGTTTTAATAATCCTTGCTTTTGTATTTTCTTTCTTTCTTTATTAACCCACTATATGTTTAGGCCGAGCTGTTGCTTGCAAGTTGCTTTGTTTTTTGAAAGATTATAAAAAAGTGTGTACTGTTTCACAATATGTCCTTCAATAATTTTTGCATGTACATTGGAAGTTTGAAGCATCGACTTTGATATAAATAATATTATATAGAAAATGTGCTTAGGAATGATCTCAGTTTTTAAAACAATTTGGTGGGCACGTGTTTAAGCAAGTTCTCAAATACTTTTAAGTAACAAGTTTGCATGTTTTCTTGTACTAACGGGAAGATCAACTTTCCTTTGACTTATGTTCTTTTTTATTTCTGTGAAGTTCTTTATAAATACAAAATTACTCTAGAAGGTATGTTCATCACATACTCACTTCATCACATGGCAATTTCACATTGTCATCATTTTCACTAGGTGTAGATTCAACAGGTATTGAATCTATAGGCTTGTTGAAAGTATCTGAAGGTTGTTCCAACAAATCAACAGCAGCCATTATCTAAAAACTAAAAAACACATACAACTAAAGAGTGTCATATTGCAGAGAGAGATTCTCATGATATGAAAATAGTAAAAAAGTTCACATTTTTTTAATAGAATACCATTGAAATGTTGTAAACTTGAAAAGAGAATGAAAAAAGGTCAATCATTCAATTTCTATTAACAGAAAAAAAATTGTTCAAGAGAAATTTCTTTTCTATTTCAGGTTCCAAAACCCTTATGTCTATTGCAGTTATTTATAGTTTTTTAAGTTTGTATTTTTGAATGCATAAAATAACTTGAAAACAATAAAAAAAAAATTACAAAAAATACCTGATAAACATTTTATTGGGTAAAACACTTTTATCTATTTCTAAATGAAATTAAAAATACTTAGAAAGACAATAAAATAAAGCACGTAACATTTGCATTTTTAATTTAATACTTCTTCTAGTTTGATGAAAATTTTCAGGATTGACTCAACTTACGAAAGTTCTTAAATGCAGTGAATTTAGAAAATATATGAGTGTTTATTCCAGACCAATATTGACTGGCATGACATGTGGCAGGTTTCCTCCTTGTCTTAATTTTTATTTTTGCTACAAAAAACAAAGAAAACAAAATGTTTTTTGCAGAAGCATAAAATCCTGAACTTATGGCATTTACATTTCAAGGAGTACCTCAAATCACATACATATGCCATATGTAATATACCTATACAATTCAATATTTCATAAATGTAACAAAATTCACAGGATTTTACACAAGTTATTAACACATTAGGCTTTAAAAAGTAAACTGAAAATTGCAGGAGTGGCCCCTTGAACCTTAGGAATTAATTATTATACACTTATAGAAAACATAATCATTGACTTGCCCTTAAATCATTATTTCAGAGTGACAAAATGACAGTATAAATCAACATCACACTGTGGATACAAAATATACAATACCTTCTTTAAAATATGGACAAAATTATCACTTTTAAGTAGCTTATAAATAACAAAGCTAAAACATCTAGGTTGTATTTATTATATGCAACACCAACTCATAAAAATTAGCAATTCTATCATACAAATATTATTATGCACAAACAACCTACAAAGACCCACTTTTATTAAAGCAGGAAAGATTACTTCCATTAAAACTTTAGGATTAGAATCTTTCTCATTCAGAAATTTATGTGACAAAGCTTCAGCAAACAAATGTCACATCCTATTTGCTTGATTTTTTTAAACATGCAACATTTTAGTAACATACCAAAAACACATTTTTTACAAAATAAACTTTCAGTAAATGTTAAAAATTTAAAAAAATATTAATTAAAAGAAAGAAAATACAATTGTGTCATTGAAAACACGTTCGACAGTATAAATTTTCAGCAATCTAAAACTGTGTTCACATTCGTAAAAATTAAAGCAAAATTGCTGAAAGTTTATTCCCATAAATTCCCACTTTTTTCCTCGAAACATCACTGCAGCAATTGTGTTAAATAAATTGGGTATCAAGTACAAAAGAAATATTACCAGAATTAAAATAACATTGAGAGTAATTTTATATATAAACTATATATAAATCAGCTATATTTACATATATTAATTTCATTTAAAGAATAAGACTAAACAAATTGAAGCAACTCTAAATTTCAATTTCATACCATTAGAGCATAATAAGCATATGGCACACATAGTTTTAAAGAGAACCTCATACAGCAGGTTTTGTAGATTTTTTGCATATGCCTACAACAAGAGTCAAAGCAATGACAAACAACAATACTGTTGAAAATAATTTAAGTCTGTTTCATTTAAATATTTAAAAATTAAATCCTGATTTGCAAAAATTTATATAAAGAAGTCAATTTCCAGGCAGATAGATTAGTTTATGTATAATATTGATGTTTGAAATGTACATATAGATCTCAAATTAACAAGAACCTTCATAAGTCTGCGTATGTCTATGTACAATATCTCACTGATGGTGGAAAATTACACTTTATCAGTGTTTACTATTTTTGCTTGTGGCTATTTTATCTCTGATTTTAAATATGAAGGACAATCTTCTCTCTTCTTCAAATAAACAAACTCATTTGCAGCAGTGTGGTGACCTGGGAAATCAGTAATTGTATGAGGATCCACATTCCTGCAATCAAAGGTCTCCTTCGCAGGAAATGGATAGTAAAATTGATCAACCTTCTTGTGTTTACTACCTGTTAAATCTCGATACTGATCACGGTGAGTTCTTGTGTCATTCATGTAGCTTTGATCTCGATATGTTTCCCGGTCGTAATGCCTATTTGTGAGCGTGTAAACAGGATTATTGTGAATGATTGGAAAAAGTGCTTCTCTTTGTGCCTTTCGGGCACCCAGAGCAATATCAGGTTTATCGCTTATCAATGTTGGTCTAACAGGGGACCTCATAATGAGCAAATTATTTGATAATATTTGCTCAGCACGTTTTGATCGTCTGTAATCTTGAAACCATTTTTCTGTACCTTGATTTGGATGATAATCATTTGTTCTAGGTATGAGCATTGAAGGTTGATAATATTTAAAATCACTTTGATGGTATGGATTTCGATATGCATCTTGTGTGGATGTTAAGAACTTGTCTAGTATATGATTGGCCATTTTGTTTACATCTATTTTTTACCTAAATTATATACAACTAGTTATTTAAACCCGTGTGTCACAAAAAGGTTTGTTGATAATTTAGTTAAGAAGGCTAAAAAAACATTTTAAACGAAATCCCATGTAAAATTCCACTCAAAAACATTTAAAATTTAATGTATGCTTCTTATCACAAAATGATTTGTTGTCAGTTTCAATAAAAAGTCATAAACAATAATAACAACGTTAATTGCCTGTGACTTTACCCGTACAATAATTTATAACAAAGCGCCCGTCACGGTAAATTTATATTAGCATGCAATAAAATTCCCAACTAATGAAATCATTTTATTTTATCACATGATTTTTTCTAGCCCATTATAATCGTAAACAAAACGTTTATAAAATACAGAACATTTTTATAGGGGATGTATTATAGACGCTTTTAAAAAAATTGCAAAGAATATAATCCACTTTGCCTGTTACAGACAGACGGACACAGTCTCTGTATTATTATATAGATACAACATGAAAATACTAAAATCATATGACATATAAACTGCTACAATTGGTGCAATTTCAATAGCAGTTTTTTAAAAATTATTTGTATCAATGTTGAGCGGTTTTCATTCAGAAATGAGCAAACATGTACACAAACTCCCAAAATTTGGGAAACATTGAACAGTCATCTATAGCCATGGTTTGATTCATACCTTCATCCAACTGATACAGTCAAGGAAAACTGCTAAGTAAGCATTTACTTTAGATCGAAACCGAGCACAAAATTAATCAGGAAAATGTCATATGTTCCACACTAGGAAATAATTACTCGATATAAATAATATATCCCATAATTTCCTGATAAAGAAACAATTTTCGTTTTCTGTAACTTGACCCAAACTTTACTGTACACCGATGCTGGATAGTATTCTTGATTCTTGTTTTGTGTAATGTTTTTTAGCATTTTCTGATATATAATTTAGGTTTTAAACAAAATATGTCACTGGCCCATGGAATATTGCTACACCTTTTATTACTGTCATGAAAATTTATCATACAAAATAAAATTGCCGAGTGATTGTTTTAGCTGGACAGTGTAACAATTGGCTCTTTCTGGTGTTTTTATTTAAACAGAAGTTAGGATAGTTTTTTGGAAAAGGGTATTGTGCCTATATATACGGATGTGTGATGGTATACCTGTACTAAGCGCTCAGCCCAGTGTTAATGACAGGCTGTTACCTATGTTTCTATTTAACTTAAGTTACCCTAAAGTTTTTTGGACAGGTACTACACCTTTATCAATGTGCAACATTGTTTACCTGCGCTAAGTGTTCAACTCAGAATAAAATTCATTTAAAAATGTTCACAGGGAACATTTTCTGAAAAATAAAAAAGTTTGGCCGACTGTTTTTGCTATGACAGGTTAACAACTTGTTGTAAACTGCGTTTTATTCCTTTTGAAATTATTTTAAAAAAATGTTTCATGTTGTGTGCGCTTTACTTATTTCAACACAGGGTATCAAAGTTACTTGTGGCTTAACCCGGCATTTTAAAGCTGTGCCACTGCTACTAGTTACTATATAATAAAAAAATTGACTTTTTAAAATTCTCAAAAAAGTTTAATTACTAGGCTATGTGTATGTAATATGCACCTGTTAAGTTTTTGTATATATATTCATGCCCTGTTGGTCTAATGGCTATGACACTCATGCAAATGAGAAATTCAGGTTCAAATCCTGGACAGGGCTAGGAAAAACATAATTACTTTCCATCTACAGTACCGCTTGAATGTAACTTTACATGTACGCGAGTTTTATGACCTCATGTAACAATCTCATGTCTACATAAAGAACCTTCACATATCTTTTGTTTACACACGAACTTAATTGCTTTCTATTGTTATCGTCGTGCGCGAGTCATAACAATAAGATTTGATGAATCCTTATGTTGTCACATGTAACATGCATGTTATTGTTTAAAAGTGTTAAAGATCGCGAGGGCTATTGAAATATATTCCTTAGAAAAATGAATGAACACAACACGTTAAAGTTAAATCATTATATTATGTGTATTGATTCGTTCTTAAATTTCTAAAACTGATCTAAAAAAGCATTTCTATCGCCTCTTTTCGTTCTTAAACTTTTAAAATGTGATCTAAAAAAGCTTTTCTATCGCCGTTCTTCGTTCTTAAACTTTTAAAATGCGATCTAAAAAAGCATTTCTATCGCCTCTTTTCATTCTTAAACTTTTAAAATGTGATCTAAAAAAGCTTTTCTATCGCCGTTCTTCCTTCTTAAACTTTTAAAATGCGATCTAAAAAAGCATTTCTATCGCCTCTTTTCGTTCCTAAACTTTTAAAATGTGATCTAAAAAAGCTTTTCTATCGCCGTTCTTCGTTCTTAAACTTTTAAAATGTGATCTAAAAAAGCTTTGCTAACATCGTTTTTCGTTCTTAAATTTTTAAAACGCGATCTAAAAAAGCTTTTCTATCGCTGATTTTCGTTCTTAAATTTTTAAAACGCAATCTAAAAAAGCATTTCTATCGCCGCTTTTCATTCTTAAACTTTTAAAATGCGATCTAAAAAAGCTTTTCTATCGCCGTTCTTCGTTCTTAAACTTTAAAAATACGACCTAAAAAAGCTTTGTTAACGCCATTCTTCATTCTTACATTTTTAAAACGCGATCTAAAAAAGCTTTTCTATCGCCGTTCTTTGTTTTTAAATTTTTAAAACGCGATCTGAAAAGGCTTTTCTATCGCCGCTTTTCGTTCTTAGGTCGAGCACCTGGACATTAAAACAATGTTTTTATTTCGTTTGTTTCCATTTTGTGGAGGTCAATTGTAATTTTTGTCGAAACGCGAACTTTTATATGAAAATTGTTTGCGCAATTTTTTAAGAGTTACGTATATTTTATGTGCAAAATATAACATTTAGCTTTGTGTGAAATGAAATAAAATTGCACGCACGCTTTCGTAAAACACAGGCATCAGAGAAAACATAACATTTATAAACGAATGGTTTAACATTGCTGTTCGTGAGATAGATAAATAAATAATAAACAATAGAAATCTTTGTTAAATTTATATTTTCTTTCATTGATCTCTTGACGACTATAGCAATTAAATACAACAATGGAACACACGCAGTTCACATGAGCTAATTAAATTTGGCGAACAAGACATCAACTCTATTGTTTTCAAAATGCAAAAATAGCTCATGTATTTAACAATAGGTTAACAATAACAACGAAAGTTCTGACGCTCCCGAAAGCTCGTGTGAAGGTGATAACTATCGGATACATGTAAAGTTACATTCGAGCGGTACTGTACAACAAACAGGTAATATTGAGTATATGGTGTATATATAGTTATTTTGAGCATCATAGGTAATCTTTGAGTCGTAGAGGAGAGAGTTGCATACATTCATTACTTTTGTTTATAGAGCACAAAAATGCCATGTTTGTGTAATAGATCTAACTCTTTTTGGTAAAAAGTTTCGTGTTGATGAAGCTGGTAGGCACAAGAAACCAAAAAGTCGTTTTCTACTAAAAAATCTTGCCTTTCTCATTGACTTCTCAAATTATTTTTGTACCTTTAGTTTTAATGTTGTTAGAGTCAAATTCATTGGAACCAAGTTGACTTTTAATCTCAAATTTATCCAAAAATGATAGTTTTTTTGTCGGTATGACTAATTGTTTAAGCTCTTGTATTATAATTTTGCTGAGATGATTCACTATATTGACCTTATATAAATTTAATATCTTGTTTTTAGGTATTGAATTTAAAATATTTGCACCTTAATAATTTATATGGTCCTGGACTAATATGGTACATAGCTTAAATATATGGTGGTGGACCTACAGTTCACCACATGTTAATTGCGGTTGCTGAAGCTAGCACTTATACCTGTTGAGAGGCTTGACTTTTGATATAGCATCCAGTACTCTAGTGTCAGTAGAAGCCCAATGTTTATCCAAATACAAGATGGTAGGCCAGTGTGAGACGTAGTCACAGGGCATGGACACTATTGTTCTCCTTATCTTAGGCTCTAAAGGTGCTGCCCAGGACTGGGGTAGATCCAGGCTCCCAGATTGCCTCGCCTACCTTAGCGGTCAAAGTCTATAAATAGGAGCAGCTAAAGTCAACTAGTTCCCCCTATCATTCATTGTTGACAGTTTGGTTTGCCCACCCACCCACTTTTCAATATTTTGTTTTGTTTTTATGTACAGGACAGTCCAGATGTAAGCGTACGCGTACGCTCAAGTTTCACACCTTTTTCTCGGAGGCGGTAGTTGTTTGTCTTTTGTTCTTAGTAATTATCTTGCGAGTCTTGAAGTCATTAACTTGCGCGTAATAAACAAAAGATTATTGAAGAAAAAATAGCTTATTATAACTGCGCGTAACTAATGTTAAATAGTGTTAACATAACTATTCCCAATAGCATAATTGCAAATGTTATCAACTCTATCAATGTGACACGAAGAGCCATTGTTTAATAGTTTTATTAAATAAAAGTTTTGCGTGGAAACTAAATAAACTAGCAAGAAGGCATTGTTGGTTGCGCGGGTTAAATAAAGCTTTTAAGCGATAGAAATTATTATGAAAGCTTTTTTAGATCACCTTTTAAAAATTTTAAGAACGAAACACGGCGATAGAAATGTTTTTTTAGATCGCATTTTAAAAGTTTAAAAACAAAAAACGGCGATAGAAATGTTTTTTTAGATCGCATTTTAAAAGTTTAAAAACGAAAAACGGCGATAGAAATGTTTTTTAGATCACCTTTTAAAAATTTAAGAACGAAAAACGGCGATAGAAATGTATTTTTAGATCGCATTTTAAAGGTTTAAAAACGAAAAACGACGATAGAAATGTTTTTTTAGATCGCATTTTAAAAGTTTAAAAACGAAAAACGGTGATAGAAATGTTTTTTAGATCCCATTTTAAAAGTTTAAAAACGAAAAACGGCAATAGAAATGTTTTTTTAGATCCCATTTTAAAAGTTTAAAAACGAAAAACGGCAATATAAATGTTTTTTTAGATCCCATTTTAAAAGTTTAAAAACGAAAAACGGCGATATAAATGTTTTTTTAGATCGCAGTTTAAAAGTTTAAAAACGAAAAACGGCGATAGAAATGTTTTTTTAGATCGCATTTTAAAAGTTTAAAAACGAAAAACCGCAATAGAAAAGCTTTTTTCGATCGTGTTTTAAAAATTTAAAAACGAAAAACGGCGATAGAAATGTTTTTTTAGATCGCATTTTAAAAGTTTAATAACAAAGAGCGGCGATAGAAATGATTTTTTAGAAAGTTAAAGAACGAAGAACGGCGATATGAAAGCTTCGTTAGATAGTGTTTTAAGTATTCACAATGAGTGTTTTGATCTTTCCAGAACGTCAAAAGTTATATTTTTAGAGTTTTTCTTTCTTCGGTATTAAAATTTAATTTGTTTTCGAAATCTTATCGTGAAGGGAAAAGTCCCGAACGTGGGGTTTTTCCGTTTGCGTTGCTAAACGTTGCTTTTTATAAAAAGAACTTTTAAAAGTTTCGCATGTTAAAAAATATGTTTCGACGATAAAGAAATATTACTAAAAGTTTTAAAAGTAGCATTAGTTTTTTTTAAAATATTTAGATCATTGGATTTGTTGTTTTTTAAAAGAGCTTGTGTGTTTGAATTATATCGAGATTTAAATCACGTTACTATAATTAGTTTCGTTGTTAAAAAAAATAAAAATTCAATGGCCTTCGCGTTTAATTTTTTCTCGCGCAGAGTATTGTTTATAAACAATGTTTCTTGCTATGCTTTTGTTTTTAACACGAAGCAATTATTTTCGCGCAATTTGAAAGGAACTCGCTATCCTATTGTTTTTTTGAATGAAAGCAATTATTTTTGCAAGTTGAGCGTACGCGTACGCTTACATCTGGACTGTACTGTACATCAATCACTTCATGCATGACATCGATGTCTACAACTGTTATCGTACCAATCACTCCTACAATCAACCGTAACCTACGTATCAACACGATAATTAGGCCATCATTCGACATCAGACAAACACCTACAAAACCAGTATATTTTACCTCAGAGGTTCTTCTATGACGAACAACGATCAACAACAATGGACGATCTACAACAGGCTCGCTTATACCAGTGCTCTTGCCTCAAGGTTTTCTTGGTGATCTAATTTGGCTGCTCGTGGTTACCAAGTTATTTGTCCAGAGGTAGAAGCACTGATTGCACACGTTGGTGAGGATGTTGGGCTTCCTTTGTCAGCCAAATGGGATGAAGATGCGTTTGTTTCCCTAACGAATGAGTTGCACAATAGCAGGTAGTAGGCATTTCCACGAGATTTTCTGAGATGTAGGTGTTTCCACAAGATTCGCTGAGATGTAGGCAATTCCACGAGAGTTGCTGAGATGTAGGCATTTCCACGAGATTTGCTGAGATGTAGGTGATTCCACAAGAGTCACCGAGATGTAGGCGTTTCCACGAGATTCGCTGAGATGTAGGCAATTCCACAAGAGTTGCTGGGATGTAGGCATTTCACTGAGATTTGCTGAGTGTAGGTGTTTCCACGAGATTCGCTGAGTGGGTTGCGTTTGCACGAGAGACGTAGATGTTTCCACAAGATACACCCCAGGTTAGTTAGCGTTTCCACGAGATACGCAGACGTTTCCACGAGATACGTCTTAAGGGTAAGGTTGGAAACACACGCATCTGAGTTGGGGCTCCCGATACCAAACCTGATATCCTCACCCTTTCCCCAAACTCAAGTGAAGATAACATGAAACAAGAGAAATATACTTCTATACATAGCATGTTGTTATTTTTGTAGTTGCTTCACAACCATAGCAATTAAATTAAGAGTCTAGGAAATGTTCGAGTTACAAAACCGGGAAGTTAAGAAGTTGCGAGTTGGGGAGTTACAAATTTCTACGGTAAACCGAGTTACATGTCCGGCGAAAACTTGAGGTCACTATTTTACCGTATCAGCTATTCGCGAGTACTCGGGCCTGCGCCCTGTAGCAAACCGCGTGGAGCCAATAATTTACGAAAGAATATTATAGATAAAAAATTATAATTTCTTTTATGTAATTATCACAATCAATACTGATATATCATAGATTCAGTAAGTCGAGTTTATATACAGCTGTGCTTTTCGTATTTGAGATATTTTTCCAGTGTTTCAGCGACGGAGAATTTTACAAAAATTAAAATGGTAGACTTAACTCCACAACTCCCCTTCCGTAACTCCCCAACTTACTGAATTTGTAACTCCCCGATTACCGGTACTCTTAAATTAAGAATACGTAATCTTTGAGTTGTAGAGGGGAGAGTTTCTATTAAGGTGCCTGCCTTGATGCCTTTTTGCTGGTTTTGCCTTGGACAGCACTCACCATGGCCTTTGCCTACCCTTCCCATGCCTTTTCTGGTGCCTGCCATGCCTTGCCTACCCCTGCCTTGCTGATTCCTTGCCTGCTTATGCCGTGCCTTTTCCTCGTTGTGCTTAATGCCTTTGGCCTTGGTGGCAACCTCTCCGTAACCCTTTCTATATTGATAACTACAGTTTAACCAAATACCATAGAGCTAGCTAACTAGTTGTTATGCTTCTTGAAATCTACATTGAAATAACATCTGACCTGAGTGATTCCTCAAGTAGTGTCGTTTCAAAAGCGGTGGTAGCTCGTTCTAAAATTAAAAAAAGAAAGAGCAACACTGCGCCATCTTGAAAGCGTCGTATTTCTCGATCATTCAAAAGAAATTAGTAGTATTGTATGAGACAGTTTAAAAAGTCAAGACAATACCTAAATCGCGTAACGACACAAGCAGTCCCTAGCCCAACCTCGTTTCTAGGCCTTTTAAAAACTGCGCCAAAAAAGAAATATACCTCCAGGGAAAAAGAAATTTGAATAAAGAAACTTCAACAGCATCACCCCCTTCCAAGTCTGTCCCTAGGATGGTCCCCAGCCAGCTTGTTAACCATTTATTTATCCCGATTAAATCAGAAAAGGATATACCCTCACCACCTATATATCCATATTTAATCTTAAATCAATCAATTTTAATTTCCACTCAAATTATCGATTGGTTATTTTTGCAGATTTCTTGTTACCTTCGGAAAGTCAAGGTTAAATTCAAGTCAACTTTCACTCGATACGGAACGGGTAGGATACGAAGTGTTGCGAATTCCCTTTTCAGAAAATGTATTCTCTCAAGTGGAAATTTGGCTTCAAGTGCTAAGTTTTTTCGCTTGACACTTGAATAAAAAGCACTTCTTCGTCAAATAAAACACCCTGCGTAAAACAGTTCAAAAAAGCATTTAGTAAACTTCATTTCGGTTTTGATAACGTCTTAGAGCCCAAAGAATAAGATAAAATAGCTTTGTTATGCGCATATTTATTAGTAACTTTTCATGACAAAATTCGGCGTGCATTTATGATGGCGCGGAAATCTTTAACGCATAATATTTACCGTCGTGAAGTTCCGCAAACGATAAACAGTCAATTTCATGCTAACGGTTTTAAGTAGATCCTAGATGTAGAACAGCTCTGCGGTGGAGTTGGGATATTCTAACAGAGCACTTTGCGTATCAAGGCTACTTACCTTCAGTGTATCAAGGCTACTTACCTTCAGTGTAGTACTATTTATTTGCACTGTAAAAATTGAAAAACAAAAACAAAAACAAAACAAAAAAAATGAGTAATTTTCGCCTTAATGATTTTACATTTTAGGCATCAATACCGTCGTTTATCCATGGCGAAGCATAGAATGGTTATCTCTACCCAATTTAGTCACCTGTGCAAAAAATAACTAGTTGAATAAATAGAACTTTTTATAGGATAAAGTATAAAAACACCAGCAATACCAATGAACGTCTATTTTAAGGCAGATACAATATTTTGAATTGTACAGGAACATGCATATAAATATAACGAAAAAAGTATAAAACCATTAAACTAGTGTTAAACAGAATATCCGAGAACATGTAGCAACTTAGTCCTCGTTTCCGTGGTCTTTCAACTTTTCTTACGCCGCTTGAACAAATTTTTTATTGGTCGGAACAGATCGGTTTTAAATAAACAGCCTGGGAACCAGTTTGATATTATATCAGTTTCTCTAAAACTACTTTGCAGACACATCATGGGTACATCAAAATCGGTTTGCCTCGGTTATTTCAAACATAAATTCTCGCAGTTAAAAATATTTCTGAACGCAAAAATAAAAAAATAGGGAAACCTAAAAAGTAATTAAATACTATATTTTTAGAACTTCTAATATGTCAATTTCATCCAAACTGTTTTCCAGTTTCCCTTGAACAGGTGTTCTCAAGGCTACTAAAGATCTTCCCGCTTGTAAGCGAATGTCTTGCGATTCGTGAGACGTCAAGCGAACCAAATTTTCTCGAAGCTTCTCGTTCACGAACTAAAATAGTTCAATTACAAAGGCTTATTTACTAAATTCATATTAATTCATTTTAAGCATAAGATAAGCATACGGGAATAGTTGGGTCATAAAAAGTTTTTCAAGTCTTTTATAAAATTTTTTTTATAAAAAGTAAGTAAGACAATTCGGGCAACGTTTTAGCATTTGGTGAAAAGCAATTTAGAGAGAAAAAAGACCAGTAGCTTCTTCCAAACGAATAGCCTAAAATAATTATCAAAGTTAAATTTTAAAAATAGTTGCTTAACTTGGTTTACTAAAACCAGCAAAACCTTTTTCATTTTTTGGACAGTGTATAACTTCTGCACAAAACAGTGTACCAAAATCAATCACATTTACCGGTATCATTTTGTACAAGTTGTTAGACCGTGGAAAAGTCCAGATAGGCAGGCAGGCAGGCAGGCAGGCAGGCAGGCAGGCAGGCAGGCAGGCAGGCAGGCAGGCAGGCAGGCAGGCAGGCAGGCAGGCAGGCAGGCAGGCAGGCAAGCAACAATCAATCAATCAATAAACAAACAAACCTCTGGTGTTGCAACGCATGGTTGCTTTCCATACTGCCACCGCCTGTGTAACGAAGTTAACACATTCGCACAACAACTTACAGCTCGTAGCAGAAACTTTTCTTCCACTTCTGGCGAAATAAACGGCTCAACAGAATGCAATAACTGAAACACAAATGAGGATAACTTAGTTAGAAACAATTCTGCTAAAAGGCCTGGATATAAGAATACACTTTTACCATCTCACATGCAGGGATAGTAATTTTTGGAAATATCTTCTTTAAAAATATTCCTGTTGTCTAAAAATATCCGTAAGACATGTTGCACAAAGTGTGCATTTGCTCAAAATCAATATTAGAACTGAGTAGGACATCCACGTTAGTATAAAACTTCACTCGTCTTCAATGAAAAATGTACAAAATATACAACTAAAGTTTTTGAAATTACAAGCTTAGTTTTAATTTCATATTTTTATCTTTTCAGTAATATATTTCGTATAAATTTAATTGTCCTTTTTTCGGTGTTAATTGTTAATTCAGGGTGTCCACTTATTTTCCTAAAATTTCTGACATTGTTCGACTAAAATTCTTTTTAGTCAAACATTTCTCTCAGCTATAATATTAGCTGCATACCTATCAACGTTGAACACTCCAATGTATATTAGAACACTCTTGACTATGTCATGGAATTAACGAATTCATTTTCATAATACTGGAAGGTGATGTTAAGAGCAACACAGGGTTTTTGAATATCAGGAGAATCATAAAAAAGCATTAGAGTCTAGTCAAAGCCATATAACGTGTCAGTTTAGAGATACCATTGATTTAATTTGGACATAATATGCAAATGACTGTCTTTGGGTCTTTTTTGAAATTGCCAACTGAGTGCAGCTGGTAGACTTAATGGATTTTCTCTTAGCAGATGTGTAGGCCAGGTAAACAAGATTAAAATGCACTAGTTGTAATATCTGATATGTCCGCATTATGTTACAACCCATGTCACAGTCCATAAAAGCTCAAGAAACATATATCCCGTATATTCCATTGTAAACATTGACAAGTGAACGCAGCAAAGTTTAAAGTATATTAGAAAGAAACAGTGTTTACAATTATTTCTGGGAATGTTCTTTGAAATTGAGCCTATTTTAATAAATCTGTCTGGAGTGCGTAAGCGAAACTTTCAAAATTTCCAACAGTTGGAAAATAACTTTTTTACTTACTATTAACAATAGTAGAGTGGTCTTGTTTTCGACTAAGCTTGAAGATGATGGTTTAATATTTCTAAAGCTTTAAGGAAAATGACAGGAGAAACGTTGCTCCTCAACATGTGTAAAGTTGGAGTTTTTGTTTACATTAGAAATTACGGCCCAAACTATATTATGGAGATTAAACCACGGGAGATGGCAAATTTACATGGCTACAACATGCTCTTTAGTAGCTGCATGTTTTCTGAAAAGCTGTAAAATTAAAATGAATACATGTAAGATAGTAAGAATAAAATGAGTACAGTAACTCGCTATACTTAAAACAAACAAATCAAAATATTTATACCTGTGCGTCTAGTTCCAGCATGTTTTCACATAGTTTGTCATTTGTTGACAGATTTACCAACACTTTTAAAACTTGTACCTGGACAACAAAAACAAAACAAAAAACAAAACAGTGTAATGATCCCATTAAATTAAAACATATTAGTGATAACAAACGTAAACAAAGAAATCCAAACAAGCAGACAGAATGCTGTCATCATGGTGGGAAATTGTTACAAAGGAAAGAAATATGTACCGTTGCTACCCGTTTTTGTTAAACATTTGAAAAGTGTATCTACTGTATTTATCTATGTTTCCAAATGGAGGCTAAGATAAGAATGCTGAAAATGTACACTCCTCGTAAATGAAAGTACTTTTCCAGAACAATAAAATATTTAAAACAGTGATACTGCTTATAGGATATGTGCTTTTCACAAACGGTATTGGAAAGTATAAAGCCATAATGACAGAACGCAAAGTCTGTATACCTTAATTTGTACAACATCGCATTCTTGCAGCAACTCACATAATACATGGATATGTTTGAGAATATCCTGGTGGCTATCATTCAACGTTGTTAAGTTTGTGAGAGCATTCAATACAGCTGCAAACAGCGACACAGAAGATTCATTCATCACATTGCTTTTGATGATACTGACCAACACTGGTATGCATTCCTAAAACGTTTGACTATACATTATAATATTGTTGTCAGTGTATAATCTTTTTCAAAGTTAGACTTACTTATTCAAAAAACATCACACTACCTGATTTACTTCCTGCTTTACACCTTTTTAAAGCTTAGTTGCAAAAAAAATATAAAATTTAATAAAAATATAAAATTTCATTAACATATTCTGGGTGACTCGTTAAATCTTGTCATCATACATGACTTTAAAGTGTGATAAATAGATCTAACATTAAACATACAATCTGTGAAAAATAAGTCTTGCATTGTGTTGCTTCTTCCATCTTACATAAAAAAGCTATTACGATAAAAATACAAGAAACTTCATAGAGGAACCATTATTTTAAATCTTCATTTCCTATGCTTAATCTTTCTGCTATGTAAATTTAAAAATTTGTTGTCTGTGTGTGAGCCGAAGAAGGTAGTGGTGAGTAGTGATAGGCAAATTACTGTGAATTTTGTGATGGCCAAATTCTCGTGGGTTGTACGACAGGTTAAGAACAAATATTCTCAATTTTAATTTGTTGGTAATGAACATAACACTTGTTTATACTTGAGAGATTGCATTATGTATGGTTGGAAGCATTATAAGGCCTACAAGAAAAATATATAAATGTCACCTTTAGAGTGGCTTGGTTCTTTTCATTTAAAGAAAGATTGTTTATAAGAAGAGAAGCTTGAATTTTCACATCCTGGTCAGGATAATTTAAAGTGTTAGAAATTTTCTGCAGATAGCCTAATTGGTTTATTTTCTCCTAAAAAAAGATGAAATTAGATTAATTATTAAAATTACCACTTGTGCCTTGATTATAAACTTCTTTGGCCACAGCTGTGTTAATTAAGAAGCTGCCTTACATTTTATCTTTACTAGCTAGCATTTTTATTACTGATTTTTCCTAGCATTATATAAGACTTTTTCAATCATTTTTCCCTCAGCAATTATCAATTATCAATTATTTTTCATTGCAAAGCAAGCAGTAAATATGATGGTAATTACTGCATGCCAGCTTGTATTTTGAAAAATGGAACATTCTCTTGATGTTATTTAATATAGATTTGGCAGTTTTTTCCCATATACAAGTGGTTAAATAAATGATTAAGGTATAAGAACACTGTACACACCTGGACTTCAGAAAAAGCAGCAAGGTCAACTAATCTACTTAAAATGTAGACCAAACTTGATTTGTCGATTTCATCCTCATCTAAAGCTTTTAACAAATGCACCAAAGCATCTACAAAATCAAAAATCAAAATATCCTTACCAACACATTAATGGTATATGAGAACCTATAAACAGCTGCTTTTAGTGGCTTCAAGACAACCCAACGGAAATAAAAATAAGTTGAATAACATTAATTTTTTTATATTTTTATCATGTAATTGAAGCAGCGCTGCATTGTGCATTGTTAACATACTGCTTGACAGTAAGTAGGATTCGATCCATGGTTGTCAGAACTGTGAGCCACAAATATACCCACCACACTATGGGCAGTTATATGTAAGTGACACACACAGATGCCTGATGGCATGTATATGTCGATAAAAATTTTTATCCACACATTTAGACATTTCTAAGCTACTTTATGGCTTATATTTCTGAGTGTTCCTTGAATACTACAGGGCTCATAGGAGTTACCCAAGTAAAAATTCCTTGACTTTCCCTTATTTAACAGCATGAAAATGATAGTATTTATGGAAACACAGTTTAGCTCATGTATATCACATGTTTCATGTTTTTTTTATCTCAAATTACCAAACAAAGAGCTATGTGTCATAAACATTTTCTTCTTGTTGATGCTTCAGGGTATGGGGCTACAGGTCTAGGTACCTGTTCTGTCCATATTAGGCAAGCTTCAGTTAGTGAAACATAAGTCCATGGTCACATATAAATAGAACGGGGTCAGTCTGATTTGGTTTCTCAACTGTGGCTGCAATTGCTCAATTCAAACATTTTCCCCACCCACCCACCCACCCACCCTTTTTCATACTACATTTGAAATGACAGTGGATTATCTACAATTGAACTTGTTCATCTAGGCTACATACGTTCAACAGCTGTCTAATTACTTAAGCTAAGTGATTTCCTTGAATTGGTTTTAGTCCAGTGATGGAAGCAACTGGCAATCTTACTCACGATCACGATCGCGCTGATGTGTTAACTATAATTGGTGGGGATGCTGGGATGGGCAGCCACAAGGTGTAGAGATGTGCATGTACCCCTGGAAGATTATCGGGTGCATGCAGGACATACTACTGAGGAAATAACAGTGGGACCCTCCAGGCACATCACGGACAGTCAGCGGTGTAAGAGGTGTGAAATACAAAAGAAGTTAGAGCTTATAAAGGGTAGGTTCTTGTGAGGTTTGTGGTATAGGTAATAGAACTATTCTGACCCAACTTAGAACACTGCCCGTCTTAAGACGGGACGGACCATCTTTAAACACAGTGGCCCATCTTTAAACACAGTGGCCCATCTTTTAACACGGTGGCCCATCTTTTGACATGCTGTCCTGTCAATTGACGGGCCAGGACCAACTTGCAACATGGCGTTAAAAGATGTTTGCATACATCAAGTGAGACCTTGTATTTAACGTAAACTAACTCCAATAAAGTGAAAAAACTGAACTGTTGCAACTTTTTCTGGCGTATTGTTGTATATAGCTAGCTGAGATTAAATCGAGTTATGCATTTCAAGATTGTTGTGGGTAGCAAAAACAGCACTACTTGGCAACTCTTGGTGCAAGACCATATCAGCGAATGCATTTTTTAAAGCAGTTAAAGACTTCCTTGTTGCATGATTGGAGATGTTTTTACCTGGATTGTTGTGTGCATATAAGGACTAGCTAAATAATTATGACTCAGATATCAAGATATACATAACATTTATAGCTCAGTGTAATGTCATGTTATATACAGGTAGCTATAGTTAGCTAAGCTATTGTTTAAGCTATTTATGTTTACTTTTCAAGATACAGAATTGTTTTGGCTGGGGCAGCCACATTGAAATATTTTGTTATACATTCAAGAAACAGAGACTATGACTATGATTTAAAGAAATATTATGTGTTAATTTATATTTTATGTGATCAGTCTCACCAGTTTCGAGTGGAGTCTTTAAAGCTCCCATTTGAGCTACAGAAACCTTTTTTGAAATTCTTGTCCAACTGGACGAAAGCCTTATGTGGGGATCAAACCCACAATTACTTGGACATGAGTCGAACGCTCTACCGACTGTGCTACTAATCCCTATTTATCAAATTTATTTGTCAATTTATGTCTGTGTTTGTTCAATTTCTGAGAAAAAAAGAATTTATGACATGGTATTCATTACTTTAGCTATATTTGTAATAGATTATATTTAGAGAATTCATGATTTATTCTCCTCCATACATTTTTTGTTCTCTTTAGTCTTCTCCTATAGATAGATAGATAGATAGATAGATGTGCATATTTTACATGGCTAGCCTCACAAATATCGAGGGATATACCCTGTCTATTATTTCCAGGAGGGGCCATGGCTTAGATGGAGAGTCCTAGAGTATTTAATGCTCATTTTGAGCTACGCAGACCCAATTAGGGCCCGCGCTCTACTAGACAACTCCCGGCAACATCCAACGGCCCACACAGTGTGCCATCTCCCCAATTTCCCTCACATGGCTTGGGTTAACCCGGGGCTATGGTAACATTCATTTGCCCATGTTGAATCGCCGTCAAGAGGAATCGAACCCCGGTCTCCCGCACAGAGTACGAGAGCTATAACCACTAATCTACGGCGCCACATAAAATAGACACTGCATTTGTCCACAGTTGCGCTAGGCCTGTCTTCAATTTTTTTAAAATTCGTAACAGTGTGTTGCCCATGGTACTAGGTTTAACTTTTTTTCTGGGAGTCTTCAGACTGGCCCATGTTGTGGCTGTTTCTAAAAATTGTCAATAGTTAGGCCTGTTCCTTTTTTGGCACGATTTTTGAAAGCATAAGTCCTTTGTCAATAGTTGGGCCTATCCCATCTTGTGACACAGTCTTTTAAAAGCATGGGAATTGTTTGTCAATAGTTAGGCCTGTCCAATCTTATGACACATTTTCTAAAATTGCAAGAGTCTTTTGTGTACAGCTGAGTTTGTCCCATCCGATGACAAGGTTTTTAAAAGCAGGAGATTCCTTTGTCAATAGTTAGGCCTGTATCAGCTTAAGACGAATTTGCATACATATGTCCAAAGTTGGGCCGGGCCCGTCAATAGATGAGCCATCCCAACTGCGCACACACCGACCCGTCTTTTGACAGGCCAGCTCGTCTGAAGATGGGCCAGTCCCGCGTCCAAAGTTGGGCCGATGTCCGTAGTTGGGTCAGAACAGAATCACAAGAGAGGTGCTCTGGATGTGATTGAGAGAATGAGTTAAGATGGAGAACACTACTAGGAGAAGAGCTCCGGATGTAGTAGAGAAGAGTGAATTTATATTGGGACTAAACACATGAGAGAGTATCTTCTATCCAGCCTAGCATCCTCACCTAATTCCACTAAATTATCCTCAGTTCATTTTTTCCAACTCTTAAGTTTGTATTTTAACTGGGAATGACAACAATTAATTCCAGACTAATAGGTTTTAAAAGATACTATTTTTTCTGACTTCATAAAACTAAGTCTACATGCTACCCAAAGATTACAAAAAATGTGTGAGGTTTGTAAAACACAGGCCAAACATGGCTATTTGGGTTAATTTCGATAAAATTAATGAAATCAAACACTTTTGATTGGATTAGAAATTGATTAAGGAATACATTGGGTTGGTCAAATTAGGTTAAAATGTCAAAAGCGTGGTTCACTTTTTTATGTATGTCAACTGCTTAAAAGAACTCTTTATTCCTCATAAGCCATGGTATTTTCCCCAGAGAAGAAAGACAAAGCAACCATGTCAGCAATTAGACCGATTTTAAACAAATAGATTAAATTTGTGGTTAACCATGAATATCTTTTGCATCTATTATTCTCCTAATATTGATAACGACGAAGTCGCAAAATGGTTTTTAAAATGGAGGCAACAGGAGGAAATCGGCTATCGCAATGAAATTAGGCTATCATAGGCTAAATTAGACAATATCTTTTAGTTACAAATGCCTATTGCATTTGTAACTAAAAGATATTGACCAAATGTCAAACAATTTGACTACTAATGTCAAAAGAAAATGCTGAACAATAATAGTGATTTTTTTTGTTTTTGAAATTTTTCCATAGCCTAATTAGGAGAGCATAGTCAAGTTAAGCTAGGAATTCCTCTCCTAATTTGGCCAACAGTCTAACTGCAAAATATCCAAATTAGACAAAATTTTCTCAATTAAGGACATGTCTTCCGATTAGGAATTTTGATCAATTCCATGGAAGCACGTTTTTATAAACCAGTAGGAAAAACTTGCATGGATTCTGCACCAAACTGCCAGTTTAAACAAAATAATCACCATGCAAAGATAGTTGTTATTATGTACATCCCATTTAGTTAGTTTTACTTTTCACAGATAGTAGTACAAAGTAATATCGTATTCCCCCAGTTGAAATGACAAGGATGCCTGCTTGCTGGGAAACAGTGCAGCAATTATGGGGGCTTTTCAGGCGAGTTTGTCGTTTGAAGAAAAAATCAAAATTTCACACAAAAAGCTTGCATCCATTTTAAAAGTTAAAAACCCTACTTTTTAGTTGAAAGCACCAATGTTTTATCTTAGAACCCTACGGGGACCTACTAAGTCTGAAAAATACAGAGTTTACATCAACATTACTTCTTTTATCAACAAGCATTGGTGGGTCGAACATGCCTTTTCCAGTGTTCATGAACTGTTTATTAACAACAGGACATTGGACCTTGTATCCTGCAAATAACATTGACGAAAACATAATAGCAGGTATATTGCTGTAGTATCACAAACAAACTTTGCTGAACGTTTGTTGGCATAGAGCTCTTAAAAAAGTTTCATTTGATACACTTTACTTGATGGATATATAATTAATGAATTCAGACAATTCTATAGGAACACATAGGTGCATATGTGAGATATATTGGTATAAGTAATACTGCACATTATCTTTCCAAGTGCTGCAAAGAGGATGGATTGAGTGGGACTTGATAGGTAGCATTGGATAGCATTAGATTGATAGCACAGAGAAAACGCCCGGTCACACAATTCTGTTATACTTCAAAGGTTGGTGTTTTTTGTGGGGAAGTCAACAAAATTAATGAAAGTGATGTTTTGCATTTTGGGAATAATTCTGGCAAATTTGGGAGTATTGGTCGAAAAACATGAATTTTAGTCAAAAATTCGCATAAGCTGGTGCTTATATCACTTTTTTACAGTTGAGGGGAAACACAGCCTTCAAACTCTCACAGACAGTCCGGGCCACAAGCAAAAATAGGTAAGTACTTCCAGATCAGGGAAAAACTTCCAGATCGGGTAGTACATTAATTTGCGTACACAGGGACCTGTTGAATGAACCTCCTGATCGAGAAGTTTCGATGCTGTTAAAAATGGCTTCCTCGCATCTCTTTTTTATTCTAACAAGAAGGGAAGTATTGATCATGGCCACAAGTACAACTATAACCATAAAAAATAGCTGCATTAAAGGTTATCATGTTTTACAAAAAGCAGTGGCAGATATATTGTTATTTTCTGAGCTCTCCATGTTGTTGCAATGCTCGAATGTAGCCTACAGCCACGGTAAAAAATTTTTCGCTCAGTAAACACAGGGTAAAATTTAAAGCTTGATTTACTTATTGACATTTTTTATTGCGCAAACGTAAGTAGCGATGCGCAAAGCAGTTTACTTATTTTGAGCTTCCCAATCGAGAAGTTATGGAGCAACTTTAGAATACCATCGCAGCTCTTTAATTTTTGGCCAACAATCCAATGAGCCAACGACCAAACGAGTCAACGAACCAACATAGCCAACGAACCAACTTAGCCAACGAGCCAACATAGTCAACGAACCAACATAGCCAACGAACCAACATAGCCAACATAGCCAACGAACCATCATCATCATCATCATCATCATTCTCGGCTTAACGTCCGTTTTCCATGCTAGCATGGGTTGGACGGGGTATATTAATGACCCTCTTCCAATCTGATCTAGACTGTGTTAGATCTAAACTCAACTTCTGCTGTATCAAGTCTGTCCTTATAACCTCCTGCCAAGTCTTTCTCGGTCTGCCTCTGGGCTTTGCCCCAGGAACTATCAAGTCTCTGCACTTTCTTACCCAATTATCCTCCTCCATTCTTTCCAAGTGCCCCAGCCAATTCAATCTACTTATCTGGATAACATCTTTAATTCTACGGATACTTAGCCTGCTTCTTAGCTCATCTGAACTCTTTCTGTCTCTCAGACTGGCGTTACACATCCACCTAACCATTCTCATATCATTCCTTTCTAAACGGTCAAGATCTTCCTGCTTCACTGCCCATGTCTCACTACCGTACAACATAACACTTCTTACACAGGCCTCATACAACCTACCTTTTACCTCAATTGACAAGACTCTGCTAGTCAACAAAGGAAGTAACTCTCTGAACTTTTTCCAAGCAGAACCTATCCTGCAAGTAACACTTCTTCCAACACCCCCTTCACTGCCCAACATATCACCTAAGTAACAGAAGTTCTCAACTATCTCTAACGAGCCACTGTTGTACATCATTAAAGCTGGAAATACTTCATTCTCTATAATCTCACCTTTGCAACGCTTGCATACAAACTGAATGTCAGCTCTTAACCTTCCACCAATACTACTGCACTTCTTATGTACCCAATGCTTGCAAGTCTGACAAAAAATTGAGTTACTACCAACCCCTTTCCTGCAAACTCCACAAGGCCACTTTCCAACTACAAGGTCACACTTGGCTGCAATGCTACTAATCATGACTTTAGACTTTGCTGTGTTCACCCTTAGCCCTTTCTCTTCTAGTCCTTTCTTCCACTTCTCAAACTTTTCAACTAATTCTTCCATCGACTCTGCTATGAGAACCAAATCATCTGCATACAATAACTCCCATGGACAACCTGTTCTGAACTCCATCTAAAGCGCTTCTAAGACTAGAACAAACAACAAAGGACTAAGTACAGAACCCTGATGTACACCAACATTTACACTAAATTCATCACTAAGTGAATCGTTAATCCTGACACGACTTCTAGCATTGCTGTACATAGACTGTACCATTGCTGTACATAGACTGTACCATCGTAACTAGCCACTCATCCACACCTAATTTTCTCATAGCCCACCAAATAACTTTACGTGGCACTCTATCAAAAGCTTTCTCTAAATCTACAAAGGCAAAATAGAGATTCTTTCTCTTTCCTAAATACTTTTCCTGAAGCTGTCTTAGTAAAAATATTGCATCTGTAGTGCCACGCCCTGGAACAAAACCAAATTGCATCTTATCTATATCAATTCTTTCTCTAAGTAACTTATCAATCACTCTTTTAATAACTTTCATTACTTGATCAACCAACTTCAAACCTCTATAGTTACCTCTTTCTAATGCATCACCCTTGTCCTTGAAACAATTCACTATTACACTTGACTGCCACTCACTCGGAATAGCACCATCCTTTATAATCTGATTAGCAAGACTTGTAATAAGCTCAACTCCAATATATCCAGATGCTTTGACCATCTCTGCAACAATACCTGATACTCCTGCAGCCTTGCCAATCTTCATTTTACTAATAGCCTCCACTACCCATTCTGTCTTGATCTGCATAGCTGGCCCTTCTACAACATCATCATCAGACAAATTATCCTCATCCCAATCAAACTCAGTGTTAAGCAACCTCTGATAATAATTCTTCCAAGCTACCCTTTTCTCCTCCACTGTGCTAGCCAAAACACCTTCATCATTACGTATACACTTCTCACCTACAACATCTTGATTAGTCTTCTTCATTTGCTTTGCTATCTTGAATACCTCATTGCGCTGGTCTTCCCTTCTTAACACATCTGCAAATCTGTTTCTCTCTGCTTCTGATTTTGCCTTATACACTGCTGTACGAGCACGACACTTAGCTTCTAAGTAAATATTTTTACTACCACCTGACTTCCACTCTTTCCAAAGTTTCCTCTTTTCCTTTATACACTGGTCAACCTCATTATTCCACCACCAGGTCTGTCTATGTCTAGCTGGTCCTTTCGTCCACCCACAGGTATCATCAGAAGCTTCTAGAAGACAATTCTTCAAAGTAGTCCAAGTACTTTCAACATTGTCACTATCACATTGACCATTGTGGGCTAATTGCTGAACTTTTGCAATAAATTGTCTTGCTACAATCTCTTCCTTCAGCTTCCAGACTTTACGACGGGGCCTGTACTTTCCCTTGGCTTCTTTAACACTCTTCAAGATAATATCACAAACCAGCAACCTATGCTGGGAAACACACTCTTCCCCCGATATAACTTTCACGTCCTTCACCACTTTCTTGTCTGACTTTCTAACCAGGAAGTAATCTATCTGTGTCTTACAACCACCTGACTCATATGCTATCACCGCCGGCAACCATGTGCCAAAGAAACAACATAGCCAACGAGCCAACGAACTAACGAACCAACATAGCCAACATAGCCAACGAGTCAACGAACCCTAACCCGAACTCTAACCCTAACCCAACCCTAACCCTATGTTATGTTTAGTGATTTCGTGTTGTATTCTTCCGCGGTAGCTTGGGGACTACCACACATAGGAGGGGTCGGGGACTAGGAATTAGTCGTTGTATCGTTGGCTCGTTGGTGGATTTATTCTAGGTAATCTGATAAATTGGTCGTTGGCTCGTTGGTTCTCATTCTTGTGTAGTGGATAATGCAGTTAAAAAGCTTCACGATCAGGAAGTACTTCTCGATCGGGAAGTTACTTCCATTTGTTGCTAGTGGTCCGAACTGACAGAAGAAGCTTTAATTAAAGAAAAAAAGGCAACCAAGAATCTGGTTTAGCCTACACACAAACCTTGTGATGTTGATCTTTTTCTTTTTCTACGAAGATCAGGAGAGTACAATCCAGATTCTCGAAAAGACAACACAATGTTATAGATTACAAATGCTAGTGCAAACGAACTGGCTACTGTAATTGCAAGTTTCGTGATGTCGTCTTGATTTGGCATTATCTAAACATTAATGAAAAGGAATCATTTATGAGCACATTTAGAAAAAATTAGGCTCGCTTAAAAGAATTTTCTACATTGGGATATTATGAGCAACTACGAAAACACAAAATAAAACAAACCTTTGAGAACAGTGCTCAAAATTATATGTGCGAATCTTTCGCTTTCGATTTTCAGGTTTTACCGTTAAACGAACTCCGTTTATGGATTTTAGATTTCCCACGTGAATATTTTGCAAAGGAAACTCACCTGAAAAAAAACATACTATTTTTTAAGAAGCAAAGGAACATCGTTATACATTTCACTACTTTAATCATATAAAAATAAGTTTTAAAAAGGCACGATATGTTTTTACTTCTAAAAATTAAAAAGAAAATGTTATTTATTTATTTAACTAGTTATCTGTAATCGCCTTTGCAAATTTAAAGTCCGTCACTCCAAAAGGGGGTCGCATTTTAGGGTTTCAGGGTGTGCGGCTGCCTGCTTGCTTGCTGAACTATCTGCTAGTTAACTGGTGTTTTCCTTTTACATATTTAGTTGCCGCCTGAAATTATAATTTAGCATGGTCTATTATAGTCTTTGGACTGTGAAAATGGTGTTTGAACAACATATGCGCTGAATTAGGTAGCTTTTTTTCTCAGAACTCTTTTCCTGAAATAGTTCATTTTGAGGAATTATGCATGCCTGTGTGCTTGGCAGCTAAATGCAGTGGGCTTGAGTTTAGAATAAACCCTTCATGTTTCTACTAAATGAAATGTTGGTTTTATGGCTTCGTAGATCAATGCAACAACTTTACTTTGTTTACTCATTTTTCATTCTTTGAATGAAAACATAATTGTGTGTCTTTGATTGACCCTTCAGATGAACTTGATGGCTTTCTTAATTAGACCCCCTGGTGTGTTATCATCTTATCTACATCTTAAATTTTCATCAAAACATTGTCTAACAATTTTATATTAAATTTTGATATATATAAATCACAAAATTTTATTTCTGCAAAATATATGAAACTCCAGAATCCGCTTGATTTTTTATTCCACTAAAATTTCTGAAAATACTAAACAGCAAAAGTTAGTTTTCAAAAAAATTGTGGTTACCTTAAAATTTCCTTTCTGTGAATTTTTCTTAAAGTAGATAACTGGCTTCCACTTGGATATGACCAAATATGTGTTGACCAGATATTGAGAAATTCAAAATCTTTGTACATGTCCTTTTCTTGTAACTTTTAGGTTGCTTAGGTGCACAAGTGTGTCCCCCATTTTTTGTGCACCTCAAAACCTTGTAGGCACATACACAGTTGTAAGTTACTTCTATTTCTAAAATAGCATGGAATTGATATCCGTTTTTACAACCCGGTTTTCCGTAGCAAAGTTTAAGTGTATGACAGGTCACGCTTGTGAGCATGTACCTAATTTT
This sequence comes from Hydractinia echinata, assembly GCA_030067915.1. Taxonomy (NCBI): domain Eukaryota; kingdom Metazoa; phylum Cnidaria; class Hydrozoa; order Anthoathecata; family Hydractiniidae; genus Hydractinia; species Hydractinia echinata. Next base: position 309,211 of record JASGCC010000003.1, on the reverse strand, counting down.
GGAAGCCCTAATAATAACTGTAGTATGGCGGATAATCATTAGGTTTTCTTGAAAACAATCTTGAATAAGGCAGAAAAACGCAGATTGAGAAATTAAAACGTGTGCATTGGGTGCTTATTAATCTAGAATGTTTTTAAAATGTAAATTGATGCAAAAAAGAAACTTGTGGTCAAATCCCCCTATTATATTTATATCTAATTTAATGCTTATTTTTATTTCGAGGTAAACATATATATATTTATTTTTATAAAAAAGGTTTCCAAAATGAGCTGTAATAATGAATTTGTATTCCACCTAAACTATGGTGCCATAGTGTTGCTTCCATCAGGTATTACTATGGCAGAAAGACGAACGGCAATAAAGAATTTTAACAATGCCGTGGTAGTGAGCCAACAACCGTTGGTGAATGAAGCAATGTTTGAGGTTGGTGATTTTCACTTTTAATTTATAATTAATTTTGTATGATTGGGCTAAAAATTTATTGTGTTAACCATTGAAATTTTACTTTGTTAAAAGAAAATAATATTTCCAATTTTACCATATTTTGAGAAGCTCCTTTGTTTTGTTCTAAAACTGTTGAAACACAATTGTGCTGAGATAAGCTATTAAAACAAGAAAAAAGTATTATTTAAAAAATTGAAACCAAATATGTGAAATCAACCTGTGTGTTACACTGGTTTTCACCTATGTGTTTCGCACCATAGTTATTTTAAAAGACCTGCTCAAAAGAGGTTTGTAATAATGTATTTTAGTCACTGAAATAGAAAATAGAAACTTGTGATCCAAACAATTATTGTTTGAATCAGTTTGCAATTCACAATTAAAAAGTGTGTATTTCCAAATATTTTTTGAGTAACCTAAAAAGCCTTCTACTATTACTGCAGTAATAAACCTGACATTACAACACTTGCAGTGAAAACAGAAATAATGCCTTGCTAAATTTAAATTACATCCAATAGAGCCAGTAATAATTATCAGTGTAGATAATTTACAAAACTGCAGAACAATATCAAACAATATTTTCAAACTGTACCATTGATAAAAAAATCAAACAATATTTCATTGTTTACAGGTATTTATTGAGGGAATCGATGAAGAGAGCTCAGAATCATTGGAAATTGGTGCAACTACAGAACCTCCTAACACATATGATAATGCCAATCAGACACAACCACTTGATGGAACTTCTTTCCAATGTGCTTCCCAAACATGTGACTCATCAGAGCTCAGCATAAATGATTGTAAAAGCTATACTCAAACAATTGATTTACGTTGCTTGAAGGTAGGGTTTTGTAATTTTGAAGCCTTATACAGAGTTACACCAAAGACACAATGGGTGTAATCAAGCATTCTCAGTAGCCGTTAAAAGGCTAATTCTCAATTGGAATCTATCCCAAAGCTTGTACTCTAAAGTACTAAAACAGCAGGCTTATTTTTATCATCATTTTGTCTTGGTTTTTATTCAATGGTATACTGGTGACATGTTACTAGATAATGCTTTGCTACAAATTTATTACATTCTTATCACTGCAAGATCATTTTTAGAAATACTTTTTACTTATTTGAAATCTTGTTTATAACAGGTCTTTTTTAGGTTGGAGATTGTGTTGGCATCATGAGAAAGAGATCAGGTTCTCTTCAATTTTTTATTAACGGTGTAGGATATGGAAAGGAGCATTTGAATGTACCTGAAAACATCTATGCAGTTATAAATTGCTATCAAGAAAATATGAGGGACAAAAAAGAAACAGTAGAGTCAAACCAGTTGCATGTTCAACAACTTGATAATCAGTGCAGTGGAGTTATACAAACTATTTCTGAATTGCAGAGATCGGAAGAATCGACCCAAAAAACTGACATGTCTAAAGAAGAAGTAAACAGTTTAAACAACAGTGACAAAGATATCTGTGTCAGCGAGGAAAGTTTAAGTGATCAAATCCAAAGCCGAATAAGTGAGATCAGTTCTTTTGCTGAAGGAGTTACCAGATTATTTACCGATACAGACATTGATACTGACTTTGAGCTTCCTAAAATACGCACAAGAGGAACTTGGAGACCAGGGCCAGAAAACGCTTCTCTTACTGACATTCTAAGTCCGTCTGAGGAAGCACATGTTGATACCAATGAAAATGGAAATAATACTGAATGTGATGATAGTGCGTCCAATGCAGTTTTAGCAAGTATGATAATTTCTTTGTATTTTTTATGTGAACTATAGTTTAACTATAGAACTATAAGTATAAGCATAAGTTATTGCTAGTATTAGAGCTTCGATGGGAGTTTTTGACAAGTTCCAAATTATTTCAAGTGCTATCAGTGGGGTGCATTATGCCCTGCATTTTTCTGCTCTCATTATACGTGATGTATATAATTAATTTTATTTCAATAGGTTCCATTGATCAAATTGACATGAATTGCCCATTAAGATTCCATCCCAGATGTGGTTTATTTGTGCGAGTTATAAATGCAGGGAAGACAGCACTTCGACCAAAGTACATGTATTATCTCTTTATTAATTGTCCTTCGGAGATAGCGAAACATTTTTGTATGGATCAATTTTCAGTGCAATTGAGTACAGCCAAAAAAATAATCTTCAATGGTTTTTATTGTTTTTTTGCAAACAAATTTGACAAGAGATCCAAAGTGTTGTGTGGATTCTTTTTTCTTGTTTGTGTTGGTATTTGAGTGGTTGTTTTTATTCAGTTATAACAGTGTGTTATCAAGATCTTTTTGTTTCGTATTTCACCTTCAGAATAATATCACATGTCAAGAATATTTTTGATTTTTTTTCAGTGCATTTTCTGAGTTTAACAACGCGATCACTCTAACCAATAGACCGCTTAAAGACAACGAATTATTTGAAGTGAAATTAGATCGAATCATTGAGAAATGGGCAGGATCTATTGAAATTGGCCTGACGTCACACCAGCCTCATTCAATTGAATTTCCTACAACCATTACAAATATATTAAGCAAAACGATCGTCTTTTGTGGAAACTCAATTGTGCGGAACGGTGTCACAATAAGAGATGACTATCCATTCAGCACTGACAATTTAAAGGTTAATTCATTTTTTTCATGATAAAATTAGTATTTTCAGTGAAACCTTTCTCAAGAAATTTTCAATACCTGTTTTGACTTTTTTCGAGAATAGCTAGCTTCGTAATTGAGCTTTGTGTAAGTCAACAAATTTAAAATCAGCACCTTGATTTGTATTCCTTTGTACCTATATTTTGAAGAAAATACCATCTGATGCCAAGTTTTGTGTTCTCTGACTTTTTCTGTTTAAGAATAACCATCCTGTAATAACGTTTTTAATTCAATAATTTCTTTAAAAATAATTGTTGTTAATATTATTTCTTTTGTATAGGCTAATGACAAAGTAAGTGCGTCAAGGAAAACAAATGGTGATGTCCATTTTTATGTGAATGGACGAGACTTGGGTGTTGCTGATCATAACTTCGATTCTTCTCCGTTTGGAATTGTTGATGTTTATGGCAGAGCAGCTAGAATATCCATAATCAACATTTCAGACGCAGAAGGTACTAGTTGGTTTTTATTATCAAAAATTAAAATGCAGCAAAGTTTTTTTAGTATCTTTAGTCAAATAAAAAGCAGCAGCGCAAAACTTGTGTGGTAAATTATAATTCCTCACCAAAAAAAAATACTACCCCAACAACAACCCCAGTATGGATGTTGAATTTTGGTGATCAGTTATATGGACCTAATGATTAGTGAGTTTTTTGGAAATTAAAAAAAAAGATAATCCCCGGTAAGGATGTTGAATTTTGGTGATTAGTTACATGGACCTAATGATTAGTGAGTTTTTTGGCAATTAAAAAAAAAGGATAATCCCCAGTAAGGAGGTTGAATTTTGGTGATCACTTTAGACAGAGTTAACAACGATTATTGAGTGTATCGCCAGTTTGTAAAAACAGATCACGGATTGCAATTAATGATCCCTTAATTTGATCATTGATGTAGCATGTTACAGTTTTTATGTTTAGAAGAAGGAGTTGTATTTTGCTGTAAGAGAAACTGACGGGATTATATCTGTTGTTTTTAAGTTAGCCGATTTTTATTGAAAATTATTTGATTGGGATGAAAACCACATACAATCAACCCTAAAGCTTAAGTAGTAATGCAAGGAAGAATATAAAGTCAAATAAGCAGCACAGTATTTCCTTCTTCCCTTTCATAACCTACAGCATCAATACCAACCATAAGTATATCAGATTGTTTTACCGTACTGGTAGCTGTCTAAACTTTAGGTCTCTTTAGTTACGATCGCAATTTGTCACCTTTCAACTAAGACCAAATTTATTTTGTTTAGCTCTTTGTACATCTCATCTAATAAATGCAGACAGGATCTTGACTAATGCACTGGAAACTATTCGAAATATCGAGCAGTCCTTATTAATACCTTCAACGACAAAGAAGAAGAAAGAAGGCTTAAGTTTTCACTTAAAACATCATGGGAAAAACATTGAGGTGTCAGCAGACGGCAAAAGAGCTTCTCGTATAAATCCTACTCAACAGTTCAATCATGCGGTGTTGTTCAGTAACAGACCTTTAGAAGATAACGAGGTGTTTATGGTGGAGGTTGGAAGTGTGATTAGTTCCTGGGTTGGATCTATTGAAATGGGTAAGATTAAAACTAGTATCTCCAAAAATGTTAAAGTTTCCAAAAATGTTGTTGGTTGTTATTGTTGTGGTTGGCTCAGTCATCACCATAAACGTTTTTTATAAGCAATCGAATCACTAAGGGCTGAGACTAGCATATGGCTCAAAATTAAGCAACTTGCCAGCATAAAAAAAAAATGAAAATTTAAGCAGCTGAAGCTTTTATCTGGATAATCTAACAAGCAACGAACACAACAGTTCTTTAAAGTTTTTTTCTAAAAAAATAATAACATTATTAATGTTTAAATATTAGCAGATTCATAGCAACTTTGAGGCTGAAATCAAAATTTTCCCCTTCTCAAGTGAGAATGAAATGAAAAATGAAGCTGTTGTTATTGTCATCTTGTTAGTCATCCATTTTTTGGTAGTAATGATGTTGTTTTTAACAAAATTTTGGGCTTGCTGAAAACGTTATGTTTTTTATTCTACTTCTAGGTGTAACAACTCACAATCTTGCTACGTTGCAACTACCAGCTACAATGACTGATTTGGACCGTGACACCTGGATGTTGTCAGGCTGTAGCGTCATCCACAGCCAAGCTTTTCTCGAAAGCAACTACCCCATTGATTTGGATGAGATAGAATCTGGCATGAAATTGGGCATGTTTTGGAAAGGAAATGGCGAACTACACTTCATGGTGAACGGTGTTGACAAAGGCGTGGCAGCCACAAATGTTCCTGCTGGTAAGGTTTATAGGATTAATTAAAAATCATCTGTTAACTTAACTTCAGATATCTTGAACGTCACGCACGCTATATAAAACCATTTTCTTCCTCCATGTCAGTAAATTTTATTGGGTAACCCAAACTGCTTTTTAGAAAAAAGAAAATTAGAAAGGCGAGTGTAGGAAAATTTCCATTCTTTTGAGTAGTTGTTTGTGAACAACTAACTTGTTCACAAAAAATACACTGAGGCAGTAAACAGCTTTTCTTGAACTTAATTTAAGTAAAAAGTCTGAGTTGGCACAAAATTCACCTTAACTCAACAAATACCTGAAATTTGACTTACACGAACTTTGTTAAATAGAGTTGTTTTCCTTTGGTTCCTAAGAGGTTTAAGTTATAAGTTTACTTTTGGCTTTTAGTGTGTTTGTTATGTTTTAAGCAATAGTAACAAGATACTTTATCACCGCTTCAACGCTAGTTTTAGTGTAAGTCACTAAAACAGAATGCGAGCATCCATTTCGCAATCCCTTCGTATTAATTCGTCTTTGGATTGTTGTTTAGGCGCTTATGGGTTTTTCGATTTGTATGGTAAATGTACGCAAGTCAGACTATGTGAAAATACATCTTTACCAGGTAAGTTTAAATTTTTGAAAAGTTCAAACTTTTCAAAAATTACATATATACTTTGACATCGAAGCGGGAAGGCAATTCTTTTTTGCATGCGAATGAATTTCTTCTAGATGAATCAACAACGGAAATGTCTTTCTATAGCAGTACAGCCACATTGAAACACCACACTTCCACTTATGTGGAAGCTCATCGCGAAGACATGAGCAGCGCCAATCCTGTTTTCTATACACGCTGCTTGAACTTTGATGAGAAAATGAAGGTAAGGATGTTTTTATAACTGCTGTCATAACTGCTGTTATTACATAAACTTTCGTTGTTGTTTGATATTTTGATGGATATTTACTTTTTTTCTTAAAGTTTAAAATGTAAGAATCATGCTCAAGTGGAAAACAACACTGCATCTTTTTAATGTCGAAAATGTATTCTTTTCTCTTTCACAGGTGACTATCAATACAAAGCGCGACTCCTACATAAAGTCGTTAACACTTGGTATAAGTACCTGCAAATCACTTGAGCAAGCTGATACGGTTATCTGGAAGTGGTGTGATGACATCATAAAGTGCAATGGTGACGTCACTTGTTCTCCCTTAACTACGTCATTGCGTCACTTAGAGGTACTTTTTATTTATCGAGTGTCCTGTATTTTTAAAAAGGGAGAGTTTATGTTACAAGCATTTTTCTCCCGATGAAGTAAAAACAGGTGAAAGGACGTTGTTTCTGTGTAGAACTCCTCGCACTCCCTCCCTCCGCCCAAACCGCCACGGGCGTTACAAAGGATAATAACTGTATCGGTTGGTGACATTTTCTTTCAGGAAGGATGTAGTGCCAGTCTACAGCGTCGGAGAGATGGCACCTTACATTGTAGCGTCAACAACCATCATCTGGGCGTGGCAGCTTGTAACATACCTGAAGTGAGTGCTTCTTCTTCCAGTTGTGGAAATGCTCTGATATTGTATCCGCAAGGGAATGTTTATTATCAAGCGCTTTCATGCATGTTTTACAATCAGCCTTGTTTAAAGAATCAGCGTGAACTAATTTAAGAAGTGCACAAATTTTGATTTCCCTGCTTTAAGAAACTTTATAGGATGGAAGTTAGTTCCTACAGTTGTTAATAAATTCCCAGGCCTTATATGTTTTTGTCAGAACAGTTAATACAATAATCTACCAAGATTATGGAACTCGTTTGTGTGGTTATATATAAGCGTCTTACGTGAAACACGCAGTTGATTGCTGCAGTAGATATAAAATGCACAAGACTTTGATTGCACTAAAAATGATGGAGAACTCCTTTCGCGAAGACTGTTTCTTATAAGTATATGCTTTGATTACAGTTTATTCATAGACACATGATTTTTTTTATGGTTTCATCCCTCCCGCCCTCAACTAACCTCTCTGTATGGCTTTTACTAAACTCTCAGTCTAAACAACAACACAACCACTTGCTACTGACTAAATTAACTCCCATGACGATTTTTGTGTGATATGAACTGTGTATTGATTATTTCTCAGAAGGTTTATCCGTTCGTGATTTTGGATGGTTGCATACAGGATGTTGAAGTTAGTATCGAGAAAAACACAGGTAATATTTTTGTTGTTTTTACATTTTTATCTCAAAGTATCATTATAAAAAATGGTTTGTGTAAGAGTAAAAAGATTAACCGGTATCCTTCGTCGAGTAATGTCCCAACTGATTTTTTAATACACGCTTTAGGAGATTAAAGCGATTTTCACGATGCTATGACATTCAATGAATCGAATCGCCTATACTCGCCACTCCTCATTCCCCAACTCGAAATATATCGTGATCGATGAGTGGTTAATAAGTATACCGGATTGTAATGACGTTTTGACGTTTTGATGTGGTATGTTTCTTTATTAGGTTGTACTTGTCATCAAACCGACAGTTGTAATCAGGATAACTCGTTTAGCGCCAGGTAATTTTTTGTCATTACGACTTCAGCCATAGTGTGAACGTTCTGTGCATGTTTCCATGCTTTATGCTCGCGCACAAAAGTTGATTTACATTACACGCATGCGCAAACTAAAGGTTTGTCCACTCCTCTTGAAAAAGTGGGGCAGTAGAAAGATGGTGCATTAAATGTTCGTCGATTGATTAAATTATGTTATGTTAACTTATGCTGGATAACCTCCGATGATTTATAGAATACACAGATGTACGGGTATGCAATGTATAATTTTGGTCTCATAAAATCGAATTTCTGATGAATTTACTGCAGTTTGACTTCATGAATAACAATTTTAAAAAATGGACGATCAGTTTTTATCTTTGGTCACTTTTTTTCATTTTAGTGATGCGTATTTCAGTGCTTGTGACTGCGGTGAAAATATATATATCGATGGTGACGGTACCATAGCGAAAAGAACGAAAGGTTTCAATTGCGGCTTGGTACTGCTGAAGCCATGCCTCAGGGCTCAACAAAAGTTTAAGGTATGTTGTCTGTATTGTTGAATCTGCCTTATAACAGTGAAGTGAAGAACATGATTATTTGCAAAACAAGTTTGTTCTTACGTTTTTTTTAGTTACAACTTTTATCAACAAAAACCGTAAAACACAAGTTATACTAACTCAAGGGAATTAATTTTTGTAAATTTCGCGCGTTTTTTGTCAATTTCGTGAAAATTAGTTGTCGCGAAATTTTTTTTACACTAATTTTTTTTGTGCTGATTTACCTAGAACTAAATGTGTGAATTTCAACTTTAGTAGTCTTTATTTTATGTTTATTCCGAAGATTAATCCCCCCTAACGTAATTTATTATGATTCTGAAAGCACACACAAAGAAAGGGTTACGACGGAGGTGAACAATTAGAGGGTGTGACGTGTCATAAAAAAACATCCAAGTCTCTGTACCAACCTTTAAACAACTGTCTGTTCACGGTTTTCTCTATTGTAGATAAAATGCACATGCACAAACAATTTATTCGATGGATCCTTACGAATTGGACTGCTTTCAAAAATACCAAAAAATCTAACTTCGGCAAGTTCCATATACAACATACGCTGTGATGTATTTCTAGATGGAAATCAAGTGTTCTATAAATCCAAGGTAAGATGTATCACATGTTGTTTAAGGTTCTTTTTTTTAGAAATTTATCACGAAGACAGTTTATGGCGCAACGTAGTGTACAATTTATTGGGAGCTTTAAATCATCTTGTCTGCGGTAAACAGCGGAAAACAGAATTTGATGGGGTAAGGAATAGAAAATATGCGTGGATTAAACCCCGGGAAACGTGGGAGTTGGAATTGTGCATCAGCGGATGTGTCTGTCTGTCCGTATGTCCGTCTGTCATCCTGTCTGTCATCCTTTTATTTCAGGTACGTCAAAAAGTCGACACATTTACTCTTGAAAAATTCCAATATAATTCATGTCTTACTATTTCGATGGACGTGCAAAATGATATATATTTACAAATAAATGATGAGTCAGCGTTTTTATGGTATAGCTGTCCAGCATCGACGCATTGTTATGTAGTATTGGACGTGTACGGTGCATGCGAAGAAATATTGATTTTATAATATTCTGTTCTGTTTAATACACGTTATGCCACGACTTAACGAATCAAAATAGGAAAGTATCTAACGATAACATTCAGTCCCTTAATCATGTTCCTTTCCATACACTATTTTTTACCTTAAGAGAAATCTATGTTTTTTTAAGTTTTCATCTACGGGTAATTTGCAGCTCACATGCGCCATTATGGATATTTCTTCACAGATATTTAACGTCACATTCGCTGTTGTTGTTGTTGCTACCACGTTATGTTGCGTGTCTTTTCGAATGTTTTGTGTGGGATGTGGGTCTTTTTGTGCGCCCTGATTATATGCACGCCGCCCTTCAAAGGCAATGCTGAGATAACTTAACTTTGAACCGTCTTTTTGCAGCCGAGATACTTCGTAAACTTTTAACCTCCTTTTTGCAGCCCATTCCGTAGAGATCTTCTAGTGATTTTTTATGTGTTTATAGTCTTATTTTTTTTCATCTATTACTTTATATTTAAAGATATATATATATTTATGGTTCAAATCAAATGTAAATATTATACAACTTGTTATGTTCATGTTTTTCTTTTTTTTAAAAAAAATATAATTCTTTACATGTTCTATAACGCTTCTTAATCCTGAAAGAGATTTTCTGAAAATTTGTATACCCAGAGCTCTGTCAATTTTTTTCCTTTTTTTTTCAATTTCTTTTAATATGTGTTTTTTAATATTAATCTCAACTTCCTCTTTTTTACAATGTGTATCGGGTTTTATTTATGCAAGCAAGACGCTTGTAAAATCACTTACATCGCTAGAAGACTATTACACTGAAAAATAAAAATATGCAGTATATAAGAGTCCGCGATAATATGTGGAACATAATGTCACGAAACGCTCGATGTGGCAGGGATAAATCTTAATCAATTAAGCTTGGTTTCCATTGTTGTGCAACTGTTGTAGGGAAGTCTGAAAGAATAGAAATCGACCGGGCCATACCTAAAACCTTTTAAATAACCTAAAAAAATGAAGATCCTCCTAATATTTTCTAAATAAAATTTGGACCCAAAATATTGATTCCTCCTAAAATCTAAAATTGGTTATGATGAAATTTCTTTCATATAGTATTGTTATTACATTATTGTTATTACGTTTTCTGTGACACAAATCTGAGCATTTTATCTTGCAACAGGACTGGTGAATTATATACACATAATTGCTGCAATTTGAAATAAAAATTATTTTTGGCTTTTTGAAAAGGAAAGGGTTGAGTATTAGTAACTTCATTTCTTCCTAGACTTTTGGTAAAATCTCCTAAATTATGGAATAGTTTTTATACGTTTTTTAGTGTGTTCTCCTAAAATTTGATCCCGAAACCTCACAAAAATAGTGCCAATAAGTGCGTGAGGATCCTGTCCTATATTACATTTTCACTATGTATTTAGACATATATACATGTAATGAGAACTTCAGAACATTATGTCATGCTGAGGGTATAAAATAGATTTGATAAAGCTTTTTCTTTCAATTATCCCTCATATAGAGGGAAAGATACTAAGAGGGTAAAATTTGCCATCGGGGTGACAATGTAGGCTTTAGCTGACACATTTGAAACAAGCAAAACATTCACTAGTTGATTGTTAATCCATTTAGTATCGATTAAACATTTACTGAGAGTTTATAGTGGCTGTTCATTTTTAGTTCATTTTTTCCAAGTTACATCGACGATACGACAGCGCACAGGTAAATCAGTGTTCGGAAGTATGATCTGAAAACGCACTTCTTTCCTGCAACATGACGAACCGAATTCCAACATACGAGAACTGACAGTTGTCAACACCATTTTGTGTACATACTGGTTTATGAAACTAAAACTTGTCTGCTAATCGATGTTTATGACTAGTGGAATTGTATTGGCAAGGTGTTCGAATACACATGTTGAACTATGTAACGAATTCAACAGTACAACTTTGTCTGCTTGTTCAGTTTTAATGAAACTATTTCCATCGCTATTGCATTGCCATGGTATTGGAATATGCATGTTGAACTATTAGATGATTTCAACAATGGTATTAAATTATGATTGAAGAACAAGGACGTGTGTTGTACCTTATTCCAAATAGCACTTCATATTCGATAAAAAGTGCACGAGATGTAATTTGAAAATTAACTACACATTGCTGTATTCGACATGTACGCCATATCTCAGAAAAACGCTTTAGGCCACCATCAAAAATATGTTATGTTTGCGTCCTGAAGACCCCGCAAAAATGAGTCGGTCGGTCGGTCGGGCGTATTTTTTCCCGGGATTTTCAGAAGGGGGCAAAATTCGTTCCCAGGGCCAAAAAACAGTATAGCGCCACTCGACAGACCCTTTTTTCGCCGCCCTGTCTGTAAACTTGCCATGAGTACCCTAAAGATATTAATTTTTACGGGAATTAATTTTCGCGAGTTTTTGTCAATTTTGGGAAAATTAGTTCTCACGAATTTTTTTTTTCAAATATATATCGTTTGGATCAAAAAGTTTTTTCCGGGTTTTTTCCGACTTACCGACTCGGGTTTTTATTGCCAAAAGTGAGTCGGTCGGAGGACGCGAACATAACATATTTTTGATGGCGGCCTTATTAAACTTTCAGAGATGGTTATTAATTAATGTTCCACCTTGCAACAAACGGAATACAGAAGATGCTTCTTCATTGTTCAAGGTTCAGTAAAGTTCTTCTTATCTAACATGCAAGTGGTTGTATACTATTCCATTTTCAGTATCATATCAGCTTCACTATTTAAGTCCTTAATTTTGCCACTTTCAAAGTACATCCACATATTTTACAACATTTTTACAACGTCAAATGATACTCAACATTTCAAGTGAGTGGAAATAAAGAAGCTAGCTGGCTATCACTCATGTGACGAATTTACTCAGAAAAGCTTATCAGATCAGAACATTACCATGACAGAAATGCCCGTCTAGTTCCTCTCGCTGAAAACGCCATCATGAAAACAAACTTTATGTTTACGACAGCATATTCTGCTTTTATGACAAGGGGGTAACATATGAGGAGAATAAAGGAAGTAACAATACAACCTACTAGGGTCCCGTATGAATGAAATAGCCTCTTTACCCTAAATGTAACCTTATTTAATACTTTTATAACTTTTAAATAATTTTTTGTGAACTATAATGTGTCAAAAATTGAGATATATTTCGGGTACAGCCCCCGGGATAATTTTTCAACAGAAAGCAAGCCGGCCTGAACCCTGATTGGTGGTCCTTTCCGACACAAAAAATACTCGAACCTGATTGGTTGCATTATACTTCATTACAAGAAGTTGCCCCCGCAACGTAAACGGCATCGATGGCGTTTTGGTCAAATTGCCGGACGAAGAAAAAAAGAAAAAGGAGGAAAATCGGCCGGTTTCAATAAGAATTCGGATACGATCCGAAATCTTAAAAATGGGCTCAAGGGTCGCAAAAATTAATCTGCTTTTTTTGAGAATTTTTAGCTATATATCTTTTTTAAGCATCTCCATTTTTTTTATTTTAGCTAACTTTAAATTCCACCTCAAAGTTTTTAAGGCGTTTTTCAGGATTCTAACGGCAATTGTTTATTACTATATTTTATTAGCTATTAAATTTTTTAAAAGAACTGTTTTGTATAGATAGCATGTTCAAGTCTTACTTACCATTATGTACAAATTTTGCTTCGGTTTTGACCCAAAATAGGCCTTAGCGTCTATAGGTTGCTTATAAAAACATGCATACTAATCTTGTTCACAGGGTTGCCTTCTCAAAACACCTAAATTTTGAAAAGTTTCCTAGAAACTCCTCTAAAAGTGGATTTTTTAACTTTCTTTGGACTTTCTTAATTTCACACCTGTCACATGTTTTATTTTTAAAATGCATAGAAATGGTTAAATGCTACATTATTAAAATGGCCCCCAGTCTCCTTATTTTTTTGCGTAAAAATACCATCATCTTCACAAAAAAACATCAAAATCATCAAACCTCCTTAAATTTCCTCACATTTGACTTAACAGCGGCAACCCTGGTTCATCAACAGAGTAAAATAAATGAATGAAACTTTAAAACTGAAAGAAGAAAACATGACTTTTCATTATTCCCGAAAGTCCGTTTATTGATTTATTTCTTCCACAGGTAAAAAACAAATTAATAAATACAGATAGTGCATTTTAATCTCCAAACACACCAGATATGTCATCTTACTAAATGTCATTGAGATAGTGGTTTCATTGTCAATGGATAATCGCACTGATTGCATTTTCTTTTCCAGCATGCATCAAACTGCAGTCGTTAGGCCACGAACGTCTTTACCCTTCGAAAATATTCGTCGCCACATACGCCGTTTAGTTCGTCCAGTGTCAACCATTCGAAAGGAGCTTTGCAATCAATCGTGTTTTCCTTGCTAGGAGCACGAAGTTGCGCTTTTGTGAAAAACACCTGAAAGAGAATAGTATTAAAGTTCATGTAAAAACTGACGCTATATTTTCAACTGGAATTTGGACTTAACAGTATGAATAGTAGGGATTATACTGTAATTTGTGAGGATTCGAAAAATAAATAAATAATAATCAACAAAAACTACATATTTTTTTCTCAGCCACAACAAAATTTTTACCTTTGCTCCCTGATAAATTTCTCCTCTTTTCTCGTCTTCTTTAAATCTGATCTTTACAACACCAACTGGTGCATTATTTAAAAACAAAATGGTAGAATTGATGCCATGTGATTGGAGGAGACGTTCAGATGCCTGAAAACAAACAAACAAAATACCGGCTAACAAATTAATAGCATTAACTATTTCCCCGTTTTTTCCACTCTTATGAAGAAGTCACCGTCGGACGTAAGAAAAGAGATCCGTGACTGTTGTTCCTTGGCCGCGCCGTGCACACACATGTACACACACATAAGAAGAATTAATATATAGATATTATCTCTTTAGTAATTACTACAAAGTGGTCTGCAGAAGGGACTTAGATGTATAAAATGTATACACATGATTGTAGTGGAATTCAGACTACGTACCCAATTCCACCAAACTGAAGAAATGGCGGATGACAAAACAAGATGACACTGTGATTTATGAAATGACCCAAAGTTTCAAATACAGAGACAAACCCATATAAAAGCACTCCTTTTGATATAAAAATAAATCAAGTCAGTCTTTCTAATTCACTCAGCAAATTGGGGACGAGTTGACAAAACAGAAAGGCATATGACTTCAAGAAAAAAAATTATATTAGAAGGACTTAGGACCCTGAGGACTAGGTTGTTATGAAAAGTGCTCCCTTAAGGGGATTGGGCTATTAACGGTACTAAAATATGAAGCACATAGCCACCAATTGCAACTGCAATTTTAAAAAGCTAATTATTTTTGGCTAAAAAAGCGTCTTTTCAAAAACGGGTGTGTATTGTAAGAAACGGGTGTGTATTGTAAGGGTTAAAAGGGCTGCTTATCCGAAGAGGTGCTAATTTTAATACAACAAACCTCTCTCAAACTCTCATTCGCTTCCAGTGCTGTGTATGGATATAACGAAATTTCCGAATTCAAAAGATCTTTGTCTTTTACAACAAAATGTAGCTCTTTGTCCAGACATCGGTTTAAAGAAGTGCGATTGCCAAGTTGATCATCTGTTGTGGCTCTTGGTGCAATATATAAATTCTTTAAATCTGCTGACCAAATATCTTCTTGATCCTAAGCACAATTAGAAATATCAAAAAAATATTAAGTGTAATGGAATTTAAGGACACCAATGTTAAGGCTCGTGTGCTGCAATTTGTAGCATATAAATGCATTGTCACGTCTCTACATAAAACTTTGTTACTCACCCCACAGCATTCGGAAAATCAAAGGAAAAGTGGTTTCAAGTCATGCAACAGACTAGCCCCTAGTACTAATACTTATAACTTCCACAATATATTTTTAACTTCGGATAAATTTTTTTTTGTTTCAAAGAATTGAGGAGGATAATTAAGTAAGAAAGTGTAGAGACTTGACAGTTTCTGAGTGAAAACTCAGATGTAGACCAATAAGGACCAATAAGAACTAACACAGTCTAGGTGGGATTTAAAGTTAGAAATACACAGCGTTAAATCAAAGCTAACAGCATGAGGAATAGAAGTTAATCTGAGTATGGTGATGGTTATGCTGATGGTGGTGGTGGTGGTGGTGGTGGTGGTGGTGGTGGTGGTGGTGGTGGTGGTGGTGGTGGTGGTGGTGGTGGTGGTGATGATAATGATGATGATTACGAGCACTGTTGACAGTTTATTCGTCGTCAAGCAATGAATTTAGAATTTTTAGAAATATTAGCCCTTAAATTTTTCTTGGATAAAATTACTTGCCCTTCTTGTTACACTTTCCAGCTTGTTAATTTTCCAAATAAATGCAGCCAAAAAAATTTAAAAGCACTACAAAATTTAAACAAGTATTCCTAAAATGCGGGAAAAAACACAACACAAGATAGTAAAACAAATTCCATGGCTCCTATAACTTCAACTTAATAATCATGTCTTTAATGGCAATGAAAGGTAAAAAATCCCGACGGTTTACAAAGCTGGTTAGTTAGTTTATAACATAGCTTTCTGATTAGTTTATTATTATTATTTTTATCTATTAAAAGCCCAGTTCCTTAAAAATTTTATTTATAAAAAAGAAGAGTAGCATGAGAAAAGGATGCTTGGAACGAAGAAATATTGTTAAATTGAGTGCGCTTTCCTCATTTGTCTTTTTCTTCATTTTTAGTCTTGTTTCTGTCAACACAATGTTTATTTCACATTTTTATCTTTTGTTGACTTAATTTCTGTAGGGCCTTGTAAACTTCGCAAATATTTCCAAAAGAGTATTAAAAAATGCTGTCTGAGGACACAATCGCATGTACACTTTGATTTGAAAGGTTAAAAGGTGGTTTGTTAATCTCAGTCCTGTGACGTATCATGTATTCTACGGCTTTAAAATGCATGTTTCTTATTTAATCTTCAGAACATTAGAAAAAGTTAAGATCACTTTTAACTTCACATTTCTTTGCATATATAAAAAATGTTTTTAAAAAAGAAGAAGTATTTATAGTTAATTCTAAAACAACTTGCTAAGAACTTGCTAAGAAAGTAGATTTTGTAAAGCATGGTAAATAAAAGATTTTTAAAAACTTGTTGCATCTCTAGCAACCATTTCCGTTGTTGCCATGGCTTCCTTTCAGATTGGGACGTCTCAATCTTATTAAAATTAAGCTTTGTTCCATTACTTATTCCAATGAGTTTGTTATTTGTACGTTATGTTGCACTAGTCTTTTGGTAACTGTCTCATGTCTTTAGTTAACGTAGATTTGCACATATTTTGTTGTGTTGTTGTTGGTGATCTCTGGTGAGTGATGGCGTGTTTCAAATGAGCACATGCCTATCGTAAAATATAGCTCCCCCCTCACAAGCCAACCCCTCCTCCTCGTGACGATCACTGGTAACACAATTTTTGAGGCAAAGTGGGGCTCTGGCGCCCTGAATACAATATGCACTTCCTTGATATCGATCTTGTTGGGACTGCGAGAAATCGGATTACGTTTTGTGAGATGGTGTCTCTGGTAAAAACACTTAGGTCCTTCGCCTGTGAGAAGGTTGATGTCAGGAAGGGCATCCGATCGTAAAAAGTCTTGCTTCAAATCTTATATGAAATGCTGTATCAGAATCCACAACCTATGAGAGGGCGTCTTCCGGACTCTCGTTAAGGCACATCAGCAGCCCCGGACTGATGTGACAGATGTGAACAGGGGTGCACCGCCATTGTTCTTACAAGGGTGCAAAATAATTTTAGTAGAATGAGTAATCATATGGTTCTCAAGTTACGTTCTTGGAATGTTGGTACAATGCGACAAAGGGCAAATGAAATAGTAGAAACCATGGAGAGAAGAAACATTGACATTTTTTGTGTACAAGAATCTAGGTGGATAGGTAGTTCAGCAAGGATGATTTCAGGTAGGCAGACAAAATACAAATTTTTTCTGGTGTGGTGATGGGTCTGGATTCAGTGGTGTTGGTGTACTGGTTAAAGCAAATATAGTTGATCAAGTTCTCTCAGTTGAAAGGGTGAATAGTCGTCTCGTGAGCATCCGAATACTTGAAGAAGAGAAAATGCAAAACATGCAAACAAAAAAAGGAAAAAATTATATCTTTAAGCTAGCAAAAAAAAATGAAATTTGAAAGCCAGAACGTTGTCAGTGAAAGTTTCATAAAGAATGACAGTGGTGATATATCTTACACTGAAATAGAAAGGATGAAAGCTTGGAGAGATCATTTTTTTTTGAACCCTGAAGCACTACAAGAGCAGGATCCAGTCCAAGGACCTCCAATATTAATATCTAAAGAAATGGTTACCACTGCAATCAACTCAATGAAGAAAAACAAAGCAGCTGGCCCATCTGGAATAGCTGTTGAAATGATCAGGGCAGCTGGTTCTTCAGTTGTGACAATAATAATGATGTCATCCAAGAAGGTAAAATACGTGAAGAATGGAATCTGTCATTCATCATCAATTGTTGTAAGGGAAAGGAGATTCACTTGAAGGAGAAAACTATAGAGGTGGACTTAAGATGCTAGATCAAGTGCTGAAAATCGTAGAACATGTTTTTGAAACTATCATCAGAAAGCAAGTTGACATAGACTCAATGCAATTTGGTTTTATGCCAGGTGAAGGCACAACTGACACTATATTCATCCTCAGGCAATTGGATGAAAAGCACATCAGCAAAAAGAAAGACCTATATTTTATGTTTGTTGACTTAAAGGTCGAAAGTGAGAGTTGGCTCGAAATACAGTGATGAATTCAGCGTAAATGTTGGAGTGCATCAGGGCTCTGTCTTAAGCCCTTTGCTGTTCGCAATTGTTATGAAAGCAATTTCGTGTGAATTCCGACAAGGTTGTCCATGGGAATTGCTATATGCTGATGGCTTGGTTCTATCTGCCGACTCACTTCATTCGTTGTTCAAATTATTTGAACGTTGGAATAAATCTTGAATCTAAAGGCTTGAAAGTCAACATTGGAAAATCGATAGCTCTTATCAGCAACCAAGATGTACCTACTCAAGTGGACAAATCTAAGTACCCTTGTGGAGTTTGTAAAAAAAAGGTGTTGGAATACACACTGCGACCATTGGATTCATCATCGTTGTACCAACATCCTTGTTTTAGGAAAAGACCCAACTTTCAAATGTAAAAGATGCAGTGGTGAGACTGTTCCTTTGCTGCCACAGATGACAGATATAACAATTGGAAATGAAAGATTTGATGTGGCAAAATCGTTTTGCTACCTTGGAGATTTGGTGCATCAGACTTGTGGGTGCTTCTCTGCCACTACTGCTAGGATAAGGGGTGCCTGGAAACACTTTCGTGAGCTATTACCAATACTAACAAATAGAAGCATATCACTGAGAATTAGAGGCCATGCCTACCAGACGTGTGTCAGAAGTGTGCTACTGTATGCCTCAGAAACTTGGCCAGTGAAAACAGAAGATATCCACCGTCTCGAACGAAATGAAAACATGATGGTAAGATGGATACGCTCTTCTAAGCTGAGTGAGAAAAAATCGATGTGCCAGCTGAGAAATACACTAGGAATCACACACTTCAATGATGCTCTTCACTACAATAGGCTTAGATGGTTTGGCCACCTAGAACGCATGGGAGACAATATGTGGCCCAAGCAAATAATTGAAAACGAGATACCTGGGACAAACAGTAAAGGTGGTCAAAAGAAAAAATGGATACATTGTATAAAAAAAGACCTTGCCTGTTTAAATTTGGAAAAGGGAGCAGCTCAAGATAGAGAAAGGTGGAGAAATCTGATAAATCTAAGAAAACAGCATGCTGTCCAACCCTCAAGCATGGGGAACCAAGGACCTTAAACCGGATAGTGAGTGAGTTAGTGTGTATTTGTGTGAGTACAACTCTGTTATTTTTGGCTGTTTATTTTGTGTTTCTTTAGTAATTATTTTTTTTATGTTTGCTTAATTAAGTTCTATAGTGTTGTTTCTTGCTACTAACCACTTATTCCTAGCTGTTCTCTGGTTACGTTTTTTTATCTTATTCTTTTTTATTCATGATCTAGATGTTGTGTGGCATTCTTCATGTTACAATTTCTGTGTTGTATGTTGCTTATTGGGCACAGACGTTTGCTTATACTCTGTGTATTGTATGTTGGCCTATTGCACGCATGCGTTTGTTCCTATTTTTATCGTATGTATGTACTTATATTATTTTTCAAATGTTATTTTGGTTTCTAGCTGTTAGAAATATGTCTCTAATGTGTTAAATGTTATTTGTGATAGCTTTCCATCTAGCAAGCTCAACTATGGAAAATTTACAAATATTTTCAAGTCCAAATTATACAATGGGTATGTCGTTTATAACGGCACAGACAATATTATTAACACCTCGTAATTAGTTATCTATAAATTATTGAAAATTCAGAGGTTTACTAAATGACTAATAATACAAATTTATACCTGCATTGAAGCCAACTCTCTTGTTGCTTGCACAGCATCAACAGTTTCTTCATCTCCATGATTTGTTTTCGATACTTTTAGCGTATCAGCCTTAAGCACATTCTTCCTGTATTCATAGTCATTGTAAACAGAGTTCCTAAGCTCCAAATCCTCCTGAAATGCTGCAAAACGCTGCTCAATTTCATTTAGTTCTTTACTAATAACATTCATCCGAGTTAAACATACGGATACCAACAGTTTCCATGGTTTATGATAATGCTGCCGAATTGCTTGTGCCATCAATCTAAAGATAAAACAAGAATATATTTTTACAATATATAATAAAATGCATGTTAGTGCCGATTACTTCTGTCAACACTAGCTTTCTTTCTATCGTTGACATGGTTTCTCTTTGAGATAGCGAAATCTCAATTGTATGTTAAATCGTAACTATTAATGTATTCCCATGATATTATATGTTATTTGTTTATGGTGCATGTGTGTGTGTGTACAACTCGTGATGTTTGGCTGTAGGCGATAGTGATTTTTAGTAAGTACTTTTATGTTTGTATGTTACCTATGGGTGGAGGCGTTTGTTTGTGAATTATATTGTATGTTGCCTATTGGGCGTAGGCATTTGTTTGCTAGTTATATTGTATGTTGCCTATTGGGCACAGACGTTTGTTTGTTATTTACATTGCATGTTGGCTATTGGGCGCAGGCGTTTGCTTGCTTACTCAGCTCAAGGCGCGTTTGTATTTTGTTGAATATAGTTTTATTTTAAGTTATTTATTTTGTAAATACCTTCTTATTTCGGTTTCTATCCGTTGGAAATATAGGTCTTACAACGCGTCCAAAAATTTGTGATAGCCTTTGTGTGCCATGCTCACAATGCATGATACCAAAAATAAAATAGTTTACCAATCACACGCAACCTCTAATAACAGGATAATGTAATTACAGAAAAATTGCTCTGATTGGTTGGAATATTAACATTAAAAAAATGTCGACAATGAGAATATTCGACTGAATGCACTTATCTTGAAAATTGAAATGAAAACAAACAGTTCGTTATAAAGGAATCATGAAGCATTAGTGAAAGAAAAAATCAATATGCGCCTCTAGCAAGGAATATTTAAGTACATATTAGTATTTAAACGTTGTTATCACACATTTCTCTACCTCCTTCTTAAAAACATGCAATATAAACAATGTTTTTTGGAAGCACACTCAGCTAAATTATATATATATTTTGGTAGAAGTTGCACGCCGACTGCTCAATATTTTTGCTCAGAGCATCAGCCACAAAATATGGTTTTTATGACCATTGCATATTTACAGTATATATATACGGTAAATATGGAATGGTCATAAAAACCATATTTTGTAATTAAAGGTTGTGTGTGACAGTTTACAGTATATATACCGTTTTTAAAATATATAATTTATGTTAAAAATCAGAAAAAAGCTATACCTTGGCTGAACGTGTCCTATTTTACAAACCGTTTGTTAAATAGACATGGTTTTATCAACAAAGCTAAATTCCAAGTTACTCCTTCTATTAAAATATAAAACACGATGCAGCCCAATGGAATAAAAGCTGTATATATACTGTTTAAAGTATAACACAGCATATTTACACTTTGATTCTCTTATTTAAGCTTTATTAGAAGTTTAATTTAAAGGTAGCATATTAATTATACTGTAACCAGTACGGCACTTCAGCCTAATCAGGTAAGTAGTACCCGATCAGGTAAAATTACCCAATCGAGTGAGTCTGCAACTTCCCCATTGAGTAAGATATGCCTCAATCAGGTGAGTATTTTTTTTGCTTTGATTGGGGGTAAGCCGTTGGTGTGAACTGCATTCTGATTATTCTTTACATGGAAGTACTATTAAATTTTGCGCTGATTCACCAAGCGAAAAAAAATTGCCATGTTCCTGGGGCGACATGGATGGTTACTTGATTTGGATTGCCAGCATGGTATGCACTCTTCTTGCTTGCGCTTTTTCAACACTAGCTAAAGTGATGATAACCTTTAATATTACAGTTGACTATGGTTATAATCTTCATGGTTTCCTTTTTTCACACAAACTCCCCTTCCCCAAACATACAAAATGTCGAAACACGTGAAAAGGAAATGTTATGGGCCCTTGTTTTCCCATATGAAGTAATTTCCAACTGTATATGTTATTTATAATGTAGTGAGTTGAAGCAGGATTGCAGTAAAATCAGGCCATTCCTTGAGACGAGTGCGATCACACGCGCACTCGCCCGCACACTCGTAAAAAGATTTACGAGTGCTTTTTATCGCACTCATGAATTTTATTTTTCTAAAATATTATAGAGGGATGAAAAAGGCTGATTACAT
The DNA here is from genome assembly GCA_030067915.1 of Hydractinia echinata. Taxonomy (NCBI): domain Eukaryota; kingdom Metazoa; phylum Cnidaria; class Hydrozoa; order Anthoathecata; family Hydractiniidae; genus Hydractinia; species Hydractinia echinata. Next base: position 286,874 of record JASGCC010000003.1, on the reverse strand, counting down.
ATCATTAATTTCTTTGTGATTGATTTGTTTAAAAAGTATAGAGAACATTAAAGTCGGCCCCTTTCCTTCATGCTGACACTCTTATGCTTGGCTGGTGCATTACACTGAGACTCGAACAAAAGACGGAAGACCATTTGGAACCATGCCACAAGTCAGTCCGACCTTCATCGTCACAGTTAAATATAACCAGAACATGGGGAGAGGTTAGGTGTCCTGTACCTTAATACAGCTTTCGGACGAATGTTTTCGTGATGTAATACCAAAGAAAAAACATGTTGAATAAAGTTGAAAAAATCTTTTTAAAAGGGGAAAGAGAAATCAAAAAATAGTTAAGTGTGAATCACACTTGCAAATATTCACATCGCACTTGTAAATTTTGCTTACGAGTGCGATTTTTCGCACACCATAACACTTTTTTAGCGGGTGCTTTTTGTAGCTCTGGCATAGTTTTATTTGTATTTAATACATATAAAATTTGAAATAATAAAATAAAAAATGAAAATAACAAATAAATAACAAATAATTATTAGGGATCTTTTTGGTTTAACAACAAACCCCCCAAACCTGGAAAATATTCAGAAAAATTAAAATTGGGCAAATTTTGCCTCCATGTAAGTTGCTACAGCTAACCCATGATTTACGCAATTTAATAACCTTGTGAGCACTTTCGAATATATCTGATAATGTATGAATAAAATATTTTATCCTAGTGGTATAAACGAGTTTCAATGTTTACGTTTTGATTGTGTATAAAATCTGAATATCAAATCGATATTCGATCGATATCAAAGAAAAGTGTGGAAATTTAAGCAAATAAGATTTCTACCCTATAATTAGCCGCACAAGCAGCTAATTTTACTGTATGTACCGTATAATTATCCTGTAATGGCTAACTATCATTTACAGGCTAATTATCAGTTCTCCCTGACTACTGAAGTTGTATGTTGTAAATTAAACTGTATGGATCAAAAGATGCCTCCACTCAAAATTAAAGTTTGTGATAAGCTGGTTGGTCTATGGCTTATCGCATGTATATGTTGTTTAAGCTGCATAGAAATGAATTTTGTAAAACGTATTAATCACAAGTGCAAGGCTATATGTTTTTGTCATTAAATATATTTCTAGACATTTTTGATTTCTCTTATCCTTTTTTGATGTTAACTGGTAAGTACATATTTTTTAGCGGGTGCTTTTTGTAGCTCTGGCATAGTTTTATTCAAGAAATGGCCTGTAAAATGTGTCATGACAAACCCGTAATTTTACCCGAACAAGTAACACTTGCCCGATTGGGTTAAAGTGCCGTACTGGTAACAGCATGTACTGGTAATGTTCTGCCCAGATTGTGAAAACGGCCTGTTTATAATCAGGACGGCCGGATTATGTACGCATGGCCCGATTATGTTTTTTTGCCCTGATTATGTCGTTGTGACCGGATTATGAACGTTGATATAATGGCTGGCCAGGCAGGCTGTGATTGGCATTTTCCTCGAAATTGTAAGAGACTAGACACCCTGTCTGGCCATGTCTTGATGCCATTTTTCTCTGCAAAATAGAACACCATTGAAAACTAGGCATGGCGAAAGAAAAAAAGCTCCAACGTAATTTTTCTCCGCAAGATAAAACACCATTGAAAACTAGGCATAGCGAAAAAAAAGTCTCAATGTAAATTCCAAGTCCCAAAATTTAGTTTCCACGAAATTTCGTTTCAATTGAGAACAACAACAACTTTGCCACCAGGGCTATTTGCTTGTCACAAATGATATAAAAGCCGGTCGGCCCCAATTATGTTCGTTCTGGAAGGGAGGAATAACATAAAAAAGTGTCGCACATAACCCGGCCTGCCTCGATTATGTGCGTTCTATAAGTGAGAAATAATATAAAAGTGTTGCACATAAGCCGGCCTGCCCCGATTATGTTCGTTTTATAAGTGAAAAATAATATTAGACTGTTGTACATAGGCTAGCCTGCCCCGATTATGTTCGTTCTATAAGTGCCAAATAATATTTTTAACTGTCGTACATGAGTGCTAAATAATATAAAAAAGGTCGTACAGTACTGGTATCAGGACACCTAACATAGAATATGTTTGCCGTAACACCCTCCTCCGTTATAAATTTTAAATAAATAATTTTATTGCCTGATAGACTTTAAATATTGTCAACTAAACTATAGTCCGTGAAAAGATTTTGCACTTAAATTTAGATTTTCTTATAAGACGGCGCAAAAAACATTAAAAGAACACTAAACTTTTTTATCAAAATAACTTTTGTTTTTTTTCATTATTTGAAGTGGGAGAAGAATAACTTCAGGCCATTTCGTGAGAGGCGGCGTGCGATAGCACGCGCACGCCCCCACACACGCGCAGATTTGTTTAGGCGTGCGATTAATCGCAAGTGCAAATTTTGTTTTCTTTATGTCTGCGATAGCTTTCTGAAATTATCGAAATTACGAAAAAAGCAAAATATGAAGTCAGAGAATGATTTAAGAAGGCTTTACAACCCTTATCGTTAACTTAAATCTTTTTCATGTACGTAGAAAACTGCGTAGTTAAAATGCATAAAAAGAAACAAAATAATGAATTATTACAGATCGTCTGTAACAACGATGTACAGAAGATTCTTTGTCATGTTTTTATAATTTTATTATCTATTTTTATCTTACCAATCATAGTGTGCATAATAAAATGAGTGGCAGTAATGGGGAGGACAAAGTTCCATGTGTCTTTTTTTTCACATTTTTTGTAGCTACCTGTTGTTTGAAAGTAGCGAATATAAAAAGAAAAGAAAGAATGAATGAATATCATTCAAACTATAAATTGTTACATTTTTTACTTATTTTTAACATCATTTATGAATTTAGTCCTGGGCACTAGCTTGTGAAGTACATGTCAATAACACTTAAAATGATACCTGCTATACTGCTCTATTACCAGAAGCAAATCATTTCAATATGCTCAATGTGATTGCAAAGATATAAATAGATTAGAATAACATTCAACACAAAAGAAAAATTGATCTCCAGAATCGTGTTTTAGAGAGAGTGAAAAAATCGTTATTGAGAAAAAAAAATAAAGCATGTAAGTGAAGTAAGGTCATAAGTATTGGGTTCTTTTAAAAAACTTTGTTCAAATTAAATTTTAAATGTGCGTTATTTATGTATCAAATAAAAAATATCTTTGATAGTAACGAAATATTATTTTAGTAAGGTATTTCATGATCCATCCTTAGCATTGAAATGTTTAAATATCGTTATTAGCCACGCTTCAACTTTCCGTAATTTAATTTACATTAAATATTGTTTGTCCCACATGTAGTTACAAAGTTAATTTTACTTTACTCACAATTTTTCGTTACCATGTGAACTTTGTTGGAACTTGCTCTTCGCATGTTCCTTACGCTAAAACAATAGCTTCTGTACAGCGTAAGGGGGGTAAAGGAAATTTTGTTTTTTACTTTTGCTTCTCAAAAATTTAAATTTTTCACGATAGCGTGGACGATTACCTCTGTTTGCATGTCCACGCTAAAACAATAGCCTCTGTACAGCGTAAGGGGGTAAAGGAAATTTGTTTTTTACTTTTGCTTCTCAAAAATTTAAATTTTAAGATCGCACGCGCACCGCACTCGCGGAATTATTGAGGCGTGCGATACTTAAAATCTTACGAAATGGGCCTGACTTGCTGTATAAATTTTGAAACAACTCAAGTATAACTTGCTGTATACTTTCAAAACAACACAAGTGTATTCTGTATAACTTTCAAAACAGCACAAGAATAATCTTGCTGTATAGCTTTCAGAACAGCACAAGAATAATTCTTGCTGTAGAACTTTTAAAACAACAAAAGAAAAAATTCTTGCTGCGTAACTTTTAAAAACAAGATTTTTTTAGTGAGGACAAATTATTATTATTATTTTTTCTTTGCAACCAAAAAATATAAACTGCGTGCGTTATGCGAAAAAACATAGAAAAATATGCTTGTCGTAACACCCTCCTCCCTTGTTATTTTTCCTTGTTTTTTTTTTGTTGTCCCGACCATATACATTCTCAATAAAATTATTTTTATTTCGCCGACCGACCTGACCGTAAGCTACTATCAACTTCGCCCGTAGAATAACTAATTACCTTGGGGTTGTTCTGCCCGGATAATAAACGCTGCCCTGATTATGTACGGCAGCTTGCCCCGGTTAAAAAACAGGGCAGAAAATACATAATCAGGACAACATAATCAGGACAGGCCGGCTAATTATGTACGACAGTTAAAAAATATTATTTGGCACTTATAAAAGGAAAATAATCAGGGCAGGCCGGTTTATGTACCACAGTCTAATATCATTTGTTACTTAAAAAACACAAATAATCGGGGCAGGCCGACTTATGTTCGACAGTCTAATATTACTTAAAAACTTATAGAACGAACATATCAGGGCAGGCTCACTTATGTTTTTATATTATTTCTCACTTATAGAAAAAACATAATCTGGGCCGACCGCTTTTATATCATTCGTCATCACTTCTGACAATGAAAAGGCGCCGGTGGCAAAGTTGTTGTTGTTCTCAAATGAAACGAAATTTTGTGGCAAATACTAAATTTTGGGATTCGCAAGTTTAATAACTTTTCACCAAACTTAATTCCCGCAAAAAGAATAATATAGGTTCCGTGAAATTTAGTTACTTCAAAGTATATTATGTTGAAATGTATTTACTACAAGAGTAGTTTATACTAAGAATTACGTCGGGACTTTTTTCTTTCGCCATGTCTTGATTTTAGGGGTGTCCTATCTTCCAGAGAATGTTTAATTCACAAAAGTTTGAATAAAATGCCAATCACAGCCTGCCTGGCCAGCCATTATATCAGCGTTCATAATCCGGTCACCACGACATAACCAGGGCAAAAAAAAACATAATCGGGCCATGCGTACATAATCCGGCCAAACTGTTTATAAATAGGCCGTTTTCGCAATCCGGGCAGAACAGGGTCGCCTTATTTCTAAAATCCAATTTCCAATAAAAATATATTACAAGATGCAAAAGAGTTTTTAAATGTAAAAAGACAAAGACACAAGATTATACGCATTTACGCATCCATCTATATATCTCTATCGTTTGTGTCGCGCATGATACGCGCTCACGTTTAGGTGTCCTGATTCCAGTAATGTACATAAGCTGACCTCTCCTAATTATGTTGCCCCGATTATGTATTTTCTGCCCTGTTTATAAACGGGGCAAGCTGCCCGTACATAATCCGGGCAGCGATCATAATCCGGGCAGAACAGTAAACAGCATATTAATTCTTAACGTGCAAGAAGTAAAAAAGTTAGCTGAAACCTGAGATCTTTTCTAATCTTTCTGTGATCAAATTAACAGCTATTACTAAGATCGCACTCTGTGAATGATGCGTTGCAATGAAGGATTATGGCAGAATAAATTTTTGTGGTATTCTGTCGGTACCAGTAGAATAACTAACCAAATTAGTCAGACGGTACCGACAGAATATACAGTCCGTATTTAAAAACGGGAAAACTTTATTTTACTATATAGTTCAGTCTTTTTTGGGAAATAGGGGAAGATAGCTAACTAAAAAAAGTTGAAAGTGTTGGTGTTTTCGGGCAAACGCAAGTCTATAGGTTCTATCGCTACAATAAATTTCAGATAAAAAAACCATACACATTTGTACCATTCCAAAAAAAACTTATACCTAGCTATATGTCTTATGCTCTGCTCAAAATTCTTAAAATTACAAAATTAGCTACATGCTGAAGATGTCGGCCATTATTTCTCCCACTTTCGTTTTCGATTTGCGCATGTATAAACCCTCCTTACAACCACTTATAAAAAGCCAAATGGTCTTACATGCTACTTCATACCTTCGCACCACAATTGCAATATGGTAACCCAAGTTGTCAAGAATGTAAACAATCCGCTGAGTGATTTCGAAATTCTTACTGTGTTTGCTTGGTGTTTGTTGTGTTTGTGTTTGTTTGATTTGAAAGGTATTTTTACCAATGTTTTTTTAAGCTTTATTCAAAAGATTTTAAAGGGACTTGATAAGTAACTTTTTAACCCCTAGCTAAGAAATTGAGGGAGGTGTAAATTTTTTTGTTTTGGGGTCCATATATAACCCCTGTGCTCAATATGATTAGGTGTTTACCCTGTTTTTAAAAAAATCCTAGTTACTTTATTGTGTGATAAGTTCAAACATCATTTCCATTCTTGAGATCCCTTTGAATAAATTCACTTATTTTAACTGCAATTAAACCAAGTGGTAACTTTGTAGCTATATTATATAGCTAAAAGATCTTAATAAGATCTTAATATAAAAGAGTCAGGCTCATCCATGCAAATTTTGAAGTAGATATATACATCACTTTTGGATACTTATTTGGATATCTGAAAATGTTTCAACGTTGCTTCATTTATTTTGAAATAATTCTGAACTTCCTAATGTAACGTTACATGTTGCATGTATATATAGATGAGTTGTGTTGTGAATGTTTACAAAGTTCCGTATATGCACGCACATCCTGACAGGCAAGAAAAGAAGGACTACATAGCCAAATTGAATCTTTAAGCTAATTTATAGATTTTTAGGAATATATATAAGGTTGAAATTGAATTGGAATTGTTTTTTCTCAACTATATAATATTATCTTCTCTGTTTAAGATCAGACATTACCAATTTTAGCGTCAGTTTTTTTTTACACTTAAAGGTTACCTACGATACTTTTACAATTGGGTGTCATATAATAGAATCATCATCATCATCATTCTCGGCTTAACGTCCGTTTTCCATGCTAGCATGGGTTGGACGGGGTATATTAATGACCCTCTTCCAATCTGATCTAGACTGTGTTAGATCTAAACTCAACTTCCTCTGTATCAAGTCTGTCCTTATAACCTCCTGCCAAGTCTTTCTCGGTCTGCCTCTGGGCTTTGCCCCAGGAACTATCAAGTCTCTACACTTTCTTACCCAATTATCCTCCTCCATTCTTTCCAAGTGCCCCAGCCAATTCAATCTTCTTATCTGGATAACATCTTTAATTCTACGGAGAGTTAGCCTGCTTCTTAGCTCATCTGAACTCTTTCTGTCTCTCAGACTGGCGTTACACATCCACCTAACCATTCTCATATCATTCCTTTCTAAACAATAACACTTAAAATGATACCTGCTATACTGCTCTATTACCAGAAGCAAATCATTTCAATATGCTCAATGTGATTGCAAAGATATAAATAGATTAGAATAACATTCAACACAAAAGAAAAATTGATCTCCAGAATCGTGTTTTAGAGAGAGTGAAAAAATCGTTATTGAGAAAAAAAATAAAGCATGTAAGTGAAGTAAGGTCATAAGTATTGGGTTCTTTTAAAAAACTTTGTTCAAATTAAATTTTAAATGTGCGTTATTTATGTATCAAATAAAAAATATCTTTGATAGTAACGAAATATTATTTTAGTAAGGTATTTCATGATCCATCCTTAGCATTGAAATGTTAAATATCGTTATTAGCCACGCTTCAACTTTCCGTAATTTAATTTACATTAAATATTGTTTGTCCCACATGTAGTTACAAAGTTTAATTAATGACTTTACTCACAATTTTTCGTACCATGTGAACTTTGTTGGAACTTGCTCTTCGCATGTTCCTTACGCTAAAACAATAGCTTCTGTACAGCGTAAGGGGGGTAAAGGAAATTTGTTTTTTACTTTTGCTTCTCAAAAATTTAAATTTTTCACGATAGCGTGGACGATTACCTCTGTTTGCATGTCCACGCTAAAACAATAGCCTCTGTACAGCGTAAGGGGGGTAAAGGAAATTTGTTTTTTACTTTTGCTTCTCAAAAATTTAAATTTTAAGATCGCACGCGCACCGCACTCGCGGAATTATTGAGGCGTGCGATACTTAAAATCTTACGAAATGGCCTGACTTGCTGTATAAATTTTGAAACAACTCAAGTATAACTTGCTGTATACCTTTCAAAACAACACAAGTGTATTCTGTATAACTTTCAAAACAGCACAAGAATAATTCTTGCTGTATAGCTTTCAGAACAGCACAAGAATAATTCTTGCTGTAGAACTTTTAAAACAACAAAAGAAAAATTCTTGCTGCGTAACTTTTAAAAACAAGATTTTTTTAGTGAGACAAATTATTATTATTATTTTTTCTTTGCAACCAAAAAATATAAACTGCGTGCGTTATGCGAAAAAACATAGAAAAATATGCTTGTCGTAACACCCTCCTCCCTTGTTATTTTTCCTTGTTTTTTTTTTGTTGTCCCGACCATATACATTCTCAATAAAATTATTTTTATTTCGCCGACCGACTGACCGTAAGCTACTATCAACTTCGCCCGTAGAATAACTAATTACCTTGGGGTTGTTCTGCCCGGATAATAAACGCTGCCCTGATTATGTACGGCAGCTTGCCCCGGTTAAAAACAGGGCAGAAAATACATAATCAGGACAACATAATCAGGACAGGCCGGCTAATTATGTACGACAGTTAAAAAATATTATTTGGCACTTATAAAAGGAAAATAATCAGGGCAGGCCGGTTTATGTACCACAGTCTAATATCATTTGTTACTTAAAAAACACAAATAATCGGGGCAGGCCGACTTATGTACGACAGTCTAATATTACTTAAAACTTATAGAACGAACATATCAGGGCAGGCTCACTTATGTTTTTATATTATTTCTCACTTATAGAAAAAACATAATCTGGGCCGACCGCTTTTATATCATTCGTCATCACTTCTGACAATGAAAAGGCGCCGGTGGCAAAGTTGTTGTTGTTCTCAAATGAAACGAAATTTTGTGGCAAATACTAAATTTTGGGATTCGCAAGTTTAATAACTTTTCACCAAACTTAATTCCCGCAAAAAGAATAATATAGGTTCCGTGAAATTTAGTTACTTCAAAGTATATTATGTTGAAATGTATTTACTACAAGAGTAGTTTATACTAAGAATTACGTCGGGACTTTTTTCTTTCGCCATGTCTTGATTTTAGGGGTGTCCTATCTTCCAGAGAATGTTTAATTCACAAAAGTTTGAATAAAATGCCAATCACAGCCTGCCTGGCCAGCCATTATATCAGCGTTCATAATCCGGTCACCACGACATAACCAGGGCAAAAAAAAACATAATCGGGCCATGCGTACATAATCCGGCCAAACTGTTTATAAATAGGCCGTTTTCGCAATCCGGGCAGAACAGGGTCGCCTTATTTCTAAAATCCAATTTCCAATAAAAATATATTACAAGATGCAAAAGAGTTTTTAAATGTAAAAAGACAAAGACACAAGATTATACGCATTTACGCATCCATCTATATATCTCTATCGTTTGTGTCGCGCATGATACGCGCTCACGTTAGGTGTCCTGATTCCAGTAATGTACATAAGCTGACCTCTCCTAATTATGTTGCCCCGATTATGTATTTTCTGCCCTGTTTATAAACGGGGCAAGCTGCCGTACATAATCCGGGCAGCGATCATAATCCGGGCAGAACAGTAAACAGCATATTAATTCTTAACGTGCAAGAAGTAAAAAAGTTAGCTGAAACCTGAGATCTTTTCTAATCTTTCTGTGATCAAATTAACAGCTATTACTAAGATCGCACTCTGTGAATGATGCGTTGCAATGAAGGATTATGGCAGAATAAATTTTTGTGGTATTCTGTCGGTACCAGTAGAATAACTAACCAAATTAGTCAGACGGTACCGACAGAATATACAGTCCGTATTTAAAAACGGGAAAACTTTATTTTACTATATAGTTCAGTCTTTTTTTGGGAAATAGGGGAAGATAGCTAACTAAAAAAAGTTGAAAGTGTTGGTGTTTTCGGGCAAACGCAAGTCTATAGGTTCTATCGCTACAATAAATTTCAGATAAAAAAACCATACACATTTGTACCATTCCAAAAAAAACTTATACCTAGCTATATGTCTTATGCTCTGCTCAAAATTCTTAAAATTACAAAATTAGCTACATGCTGAAGATGTCGGCCATTATTTCTCCCACTTTCGTTTTCGATTTGCGCATGTATAAACCCTCCTTACAACCACTTATAAAAAGCCAAATGGTCTTACATGCTACTTCATACCTTCGCACCACAATTGCAATATGGTAACCCAAGTTGTCAAGAATGTAAACAATCCGCTGAGTGATTTCGAAATTCTTACTGTGTTTGCTTGGTGTTTGTTGTGTTTGTGTTTGTTTGATTTGAAAGGTATTTTTACCAATGTTTTTTTAAGCTTTATTCAAAAGATTTTAAAGGGACTTGATAAGTAACTTTTAACCCCTAGCTAAGAAATTGAGGGAGGTGTAAATTTTTTTGTTTTGGGGTCCATATATAACCCCTGTGCTCAATATGATTAGGTGTTTACCCTGTTTTTAAAAAAATCCTAGTTACTTTATTGTGTGATAAGTTCAAACATCATTTCCATTCTTGAGATCCCTTTGAATAAATTCACTTATTTTAACTGCAATTAAACCAAGTGGTAACTTTGTAGCTATATTATATAGCTAAAAGATCTTAATAAGATCTTAATATAAAAGAGTCAGGCTCATCCATGCAAATTTTGAAGTAGATATATACATCACTTTTGGATACTTATTTGGATATCTGAAAATGTTTCAACGTTGCTTCATTTATTTTGAAATAATTCTGAACTTCCTAATGTAACGTTACATGTTGCATGTATATATAGATGAGTTGTGTTGTGAATGTTTACAAAGTTCCGTATATGCACGCACATCCTGACAGGCAAGAAAAGAAGGACTACATAGCCAAATTGAATCTTTAAGCTAATTTATAGATTTTTAGGAATATATATAAGGTTGAAATTGAATTGGAATTGTTTTTTCTCAACTATATAATATTATCTTCTCTGTTTAAGATCAGACATTACCAATTTTAGCGTCAGTTTTTTTTTACACTTAAAGGTTACCTACGATACTTTTACAATTGGGTGTCATATAATAGAATCATCATCATCATCATTCTCGGCTTAACGTCCGTTTTCCATGCTAGCATGGGTTGGACGGGGTATATTAATGACCCTCTTCCAATCTGATCTAGACTGTGTTAGATCTAAACTCAACTTCCTCTGTATCAAGTCTGTCCTTATAACCTCCTGCCAAGTCTTTCTCGGTCTGCCTCTGGGCTTTGCCCCAGGAACTATCAAGTCTCTACACTTTCTTACCCAATTATCCTCCTCCATTCTTTCCAAGTGCCCCAGCCAATTCAATCTTCTTATCTGGATAACATCTTTAATTCTACGGAGACTTAGCCTGCTTCTTAGCTCATCTGAACTCTTTCTGTCTCTCAGACTGGCGTTACACATCCACCTAACCATTCTCATATCATTCCTTTCTAAACGGTCAAGATCTTCCTGCTTCACTGCCCATGTCTCACTACCGTACAACATAACACTTCTTACACAGGCCTCATACAACCTACCTTTTACCTCAATTGACAGGACTCTGCTAGTCAACAAAGGAAGTAACTCTCTGAACTTTTTCCAAGCAGAACCTATCCTGCAAGTAACACTTCTTCCAACACCCCCTTCACTGCCCAACATATCACCTAAGTAACAGAAGTTCTCAACTATCTCTAACTAATTTGAAATTAGTTTCAAAATTAAAAACACGTTCTTCTTAATTTTTAAAAGTTCATCTACTTGAAGAAACGAGGTTTGCTAATTCATCGTTTTTACACTTGTGCTTCTTCTTCGATGTTTTCTCCGAGTGCGCATTAAAAACGCCAAAATACAAGATGGTTGCATGATACGTCACAGAATGTACAGTACCGGAATCAGGACACCTAACATCGTGAGCGTGTATCAGGCGCGAAACGAACAATCCGCGATCCTATCGTGACCATCGCGATAGAAAAAATGTTACTGAAGAACTTCGCGATAGTCGCGGTGTATAAAAAAATAACGATGCTATCGCGATCGTCACTATTAATCGTAATTGTTGCGTTGAATCGTGAATAACATTAAAAATATTAAACAATAGATGGGTATAATCTTGTGTCTTTTTTTTTACATTTAAAAATTCTTTTGCATCTTGTAATATATTTTTACTGGAAATTGGATTTTAGAAATAAGGCGACCATAACGTAATTATTTGTTCTACGGGCGAAGTCGATAGTAGCTTACGGTCGGTGAAATAAAAATAATTTTATCGAGAATGTATGGTCGGAACAACAACAACAACAAAAAAAATAACAACGGAGGAGGGTGTTACGACAACCTTTTTTTCTATATATTTTCGCATAACGCACACAGTTTATATTTTTTAGTTGCGAAGGAAAAATAATAATAATTTCTCTCACTAAAAAAATAGAACTAGCACTCAAGGTGAAAAGATAACAACATATTACATACGGATTGTCTGTTAAAGATGTATCTTGGCTTGAAATCCGACCCTATTTCGGGCGAGTCTTTTTAGACTTGCGTCAGTTATGCTGCGCGAGTCCGCCGAGTCTAAAAAAACTCGCGTAAAAATAAGTTACGCGAGTTTAATTTTATATCCCTGTGGTCTAAGAGCTAGACCGTTACATTAGGGAAATTCCATGAGACGAATGCGATCACACACGTACTCGCCCACAAAAGCAACTGCTAACAAGGCGTGTGATACATCGTACACGCTAAAATGTGCTTAAATAGCCAAAAATTTAACGAATAAATTTTAAAAAGTTGATTATCTAGAGCGTAGTTAAAATCAATCGTCGAACAACTTCAGCTTCAACTGTATCATTTAATACAGTTTACAACCACTTGTGGGTATATTAAACTATTTTTAAAAACGCTAAAATTTAATTAACTGCCGTGTTTTGCCGTGGTTAAATTAAATGTTTGTTGAATGTTTTAATAATTATTTACGCATTCGAACTAATGTTTTTTTATTGCATATTATTTTATATATATATTTCTTATAAGTATAATAATTTTATTATAATTATATATAATTTTATTTAGTAAAGGAATCATTGACAGTTAACAACACTATTAAACCAACTTTAAAAAAGCTAGTTCACTTTCCTGTTTTTGTTCTAAAATTAGGGGGTAGCTAGAGCGTAAAAAACGAAGATATCTGCAAACATTATTTTTACGGGGTTTATCCGATCTGCGATCGCACGTGTCTACGGACATTGGCTTATGCTTGGTTTAAATGAAAGCTCCTTATTGCTTAAAATATACAACGAAAAGTAAGTAAAAAATGTACAATAGAATATCCTTGAAAAATCTAAATATTTAAGCTCAATTTTCTAAACTTTTAGCACGAGTTCAAATGGACTCGTGTAGCCATGACTAACGCGAGTCTCGACGCGAGTCGGACTCGCGTCGGATTTCAAGCCCTGTTATCATGGCGGTCGCGATGTGGATCGTCAAAATCACGATGCATCGTGAAGGTCGACCCCACGATGGATCGCGACTTTCACGATGCTAAAAAAATTTTACTATCGGGACAGCATCGTGAATCGTGCGTGCTGCGCATGATACGCGGTCCACAATGTTAGGTGTCCTGATTCCAGTACTGTATGTGCATGCCAAAGAAATCTGACCCCCTGTGATCGCTTGGAATATTAAAGCACTATTAATTGTCCGGGTTCCTCAGTAAAAACACATCATAATAGTAGAGAACATTGTATTATGAAATAAATTTATACAACATCCTTCGCATTGGAACGCAATTGTATATTTGGGGCATGGATTGGGATGCCAGGCAATAAGATTAAACAATAACAGGCAGGACAGATACATGTGCAGATACAAAAACAGCACTAACCCCAGCATATGCACTTAAATGGTATGAGACACTCACAATGACATGTACATCTTGGCTGCACTCCGTTGTGAGTGTCTCCCATGACATATCTCGTTCTTCTCTTCATCATAATGCACTTCAATGGTATGACCCACTCCCAATGACATGCAATCTAGGCTGCACTCCATTGTGAGTGTCTCCCACGGCATTTCATCATAATGCACTTCAATGGTAGGACAAGCTTGAATGTCCCCCACGGCATTAATTTCATCATATGCACTTCAATGGTACGACAAGCTTGAATGTCTCCCACGGCATATCTCATTATTCTCTTGTCATAATGCACTTCAATGGTACGACAAGCTTGAATGTCTACCACGGCATTTCATCATCATTTCATCATAATGCACTTCAATGGAACGACAAGCTTGAATGTCTCCCACGGCATTACATATGCACTTCAATGGTACGACAAGCTTGAATGTCTACCACGGCATATCTCATTATTCTCTTCGTCATAATGCATTTTAATGGTATGACACACTCACAATGACATGTACATCTTGGCTGCACTGCAATTGTGAATGTCTCCCACGGCATTACTTTCTCACATCTCATTATTCTCTTCTATTCTTCAATATAAATAATAATAATATTATAAATTAATAATAGCATACAGTAATAATATCAAGTAATGATATAATCAACAGGCCACACACGTGTATCTGTCCAAATTTTTGGCTGACTTAGGAAGCCCGACATCCCCATCAGTTAAAACGCGCAATGTGTAATTAGCCAGGACTCTTGCTCCCACTGCTGGACTAAAACCTTGACAACACTGCTAGCCAAATAGTTGTTCAAGGAAACCGTGCAGCTAGAGCAAGTGTCTCCATCTTTGTTGATGCGTGAGGGATAAGCCAGTTTAAACCAGTCATATACTGAACTCGGCTAACTCTGTCTTTAACAATGGTTGCGGTGACGAACGCTATGTGGTGATGAGGCAATGATACTCCGCATTGGTTGACCAGAGTGACATCACATAAAACAAAAAAAAATGTTGTTAGTTTGGCAAACCCTACACAGCATTATGAATAGTATAGGGAGGGCGGGTGGGAATCTTTAGCTCTAACTGGTTGTTTGCAGAGCCAAACTTGAAATGGGTAATATACAGGTATTTATAGGCCTGTCCTAATAAGCGAGGCATCTTAAAGCTGGTAGGCGAGGCAAGTCTCCCATCCTGTATTGACCAATATTGTTTCAAGTAAAGTTTCCTTATATGTGATCCTAAGAACATTAGTAAGTACAAGGCAACCGAGACATTACTGCAGTCACCACAATTAACATGAGCTAAATGTTCATTTAGCTCCATAAGTTATTAATGTGGCGTGAATCATAAGTTACCAGCTTTCGCCTTGGTAAGTCGGTAAGAAGAGTAATTCCGTCATGTGTCGTTAATAAGATAAGGGACACATTTCCTGCACCTGATAATATCTACACTGGCTTTAAAGATGGGAGATTGGTGGACGAAAATGAATTGTCTTGGGGGCGACAATGTCCAGAAGATGGCAAACAATAGATTAACATATTAACAATAAATGTACAAAAATAATGTAAATAAATAAATATGTTAGGAAAGTCTTGAGTACTTCGTTGAATTTTCTATTATTTCTTCTCGTTCAGGTCGATCTTTGGGGACGTTGTACGTCCGTTTCCGATCATTTTGTACACGAATTTCTCTATCAACCGCCCGATAGTACGAACTCAGAGCAATTTCTCTGAGAAATTCATAATTCTTTTTTTTCATGACCTTTTTAGCAACAAAGCGTTTTAAATATCGATGCCATGAAATTTTAAATTTAGGCTTGTAAGTGCCTTCGCGGGATTTTCTTTTCTTGACAGCCTAGATATAGATTAAAGAGATTAAAAGATTAAATAACAACGAAAACTCGGTAGTTAGGCTAGAACAGAAAATGCTAAACTTTATTTTCAAAATACAATAATA
Organism: Hydractinia echinata; assembly: GCA_030067915.1. Lineage (NCBI taxonomy): Eukaryota > Metazoa > Cnidaria > Hydrozoa > Anthoathecata > Hydractiniidae > Hydractinia > Hydractinia echinata. The sequence continues at coordinate 271,091 of JASGCC010000003.1, read as the reverse complement.
ACATTCGTTCAAAGCCATAGTAAGTTTTTTATTTACCTGATATTTCTGCGTTTATGCATGCAACATTTTAACAACGTCCGTCTGAACAGCTACCTTTTTCGTTTTTTTTTGTTCTACGACTAAGTCAATATCGCATATACCGTGTTCATCCTCATCTACCACTGTCTCCTCGTTGTTTTGAAACGACTCACAAATTTGGGATATCATCTAAAACCAATAAAACTCGGTTTGGCTACATTAACTTTGACAATTTAATAAGAGTAAGTAAAACTATATAAGAACATTAACCTGTGTTTCGGAGATTTTATCTTTTATATTCGCCCTCTTGCTCTTTGTTTTAGTGTGGTCGAATATAGATGGTATAGAACCTAATTTTTATTTTCGTCGGATTGGTTTTTCGTCTAAATAAAAAACAACAACTTTGTACTTAGTCCTCCATATTAGGAAAGATATGGAACTATACCAGTTATACCTTTCAGTAACTTGTTGCGTAAATCAACAGACTCGTCAAAACAGCTTTCTTCAAAATTTTCCCTTTTTATTTTTACTTTCCAAGCGTTAGTTAAAGCCTTGTCCTTAGGAAGAGTGAAAAAAGTTAAATTCTTCTGTTTAACTTTAGTATTTGTACAATTAACAGCAGCACAAGACATGTTGATATCTTCGCTATATTGCAGTTAAATGGTATGATATTTACAAGCGTGCAATATTTATCATTAATATTTCATTATTTTTTCGAAGAAAAGTATAAATTTTATAAACGGGGGTAAATATGTGGTAATATAAAAATTGTTAAAGCATTCGTACAGAAAGAGCGTGCGACAAATTTTTCTAACCATTTTGTTACGTAACTCGCTCGATCTTCGGCATACCGGCAGATTTTCAGTTTTATAATGGCCGCCAAGCGCGCTAGTACAGATGGTGAGATGAAACTTTTCATTTGTAAATTTTATGACTTATGTGAATGTTTTATAAAAATTCTGATGTGAATTCTTTAATAACATATAGTAAAGACTTATTTGGAATAAACTTTTAAAAGCATCGTAGGTAACCTTTAATATTTTCGATCGTCGCGGTTTGTTGTTTATATTTTTTGCCTGTGCACATGCATGCGCATGTCCATTGTTCTCGATGCAAAACCAAAACATTACGAATGAGTTGCGAATGTTTACAAAGTTCCGTATATGCGCGGTCCACATAAAGAAAATTGACTATTTCCTTTAATTCATAGATTTAATAAAGAATAAACGATCTAAAAGGAGCTGGAATTGGTTTTTCTTAACTATCATTTTCTCTTTTTAAGAACAGGTTTTAATTATTTCAAAAAATAAGATACTTTTTTAATTGATATATATATATGGTTTTCCCAAATTTATGGATGAACAAAAAAAATGATTCTATATATTGTTTCAAAGCATTATACCAATTTTAACCCAAATTTGATATGGGCTTTTGGGGGCCTTGGACATATAATTTTTATAATCTGTGAAAATTGAATAAGAAAAAAAATTAAAAACAATGATTAAAAAGTAACCCGCCAAATACATTAAGAGATGGAAGTCTTAAAAGAAAGCAGACTTCCATTACAGGTCACTTGGTCTGGAAGATTATTTCACACTTTTGCAGCTCGTTTAGAGAGAGGGAAGGTTTTTTTTGCCAAATTCTGCGTTGACCAAGGGAAGTGTGGACCTGTTTTAGAAGCACATGTAATCAGGAGCAATATGATTCATGGCTTTGAAAACTAACATGGCATCGTTTTTGATGAGTAAATTACTTTCCCAAGAGCGGTACAGACACATTTTAATCGCTTTTCTAGTTTTCGCAATCTACCTTGGGTGGCACAATCCCAAGCAGTAGTTGAAATATGGCATGACAAGTGCATTAATTAAAAGGTTTTTGGTGTGAGGTATTAAACAAGATGCAATGGTTCTAATTTTAAAATATTAAATAAGGATTTTTCTATTTATGTCATTAATTTATATATAGTAGTAATAGTAGTAGTAGTAGTATTTTTTTTCCATATATAGAAAGTATACAAGGTAATAACTAACTAAAATTTACAAATGGAGGGAGACGTGCTCTTCCCATTGCATTTTTTGATCAAATATTACACCAAGATATTTTAATTTTTTACTTCTCTTGGAAGGGATACCCATAAAGTTGATTGTTTTGTTCTCAACTTTTTTTAATTAGATGTGGTTGCTGAAAAAGATAGTTTCAGTTTTGCTTGTATTAGTAGTCATTTTGTTACCATTCAGCCAGAGGTGAACTTGCGAAAGTTCTAACTCGACCCGCGAGACAAGGGTATCCATGTTTTTTCCGGATTAAATAATTATGGTGTCTGCATATAGATGGTGGTAAATTGAAATGATGACAGATTTTAAGTCATCAATATACAAAAGAAAAAGCTGATAGAATTGACTTGTGTTAGAAACTTAGAGTGAAAAAAGAAAAAGTGGAAATTTATTGAATATTATAAAAAGTATTTTGATAGTATTTTTATTTTATTTTTAGCAATTAATATAACTATATATATGTAGAAAGACATTAATGGCACAAACAACGTGGTGGCGATTGTGCATTTTATTTGTACACATACAATTTCATGGCTTCGAAGCCTTACAAGATCATAGACATTTTCATCGAGATTTTGATTACTTTTCTGATTCCCAGCGTGTTGCAATGAAAGCAAAAGTGAAAGAAATGTTTTATTTTGGTTACAATAATTATATGCAACATGCTTTCCCTCTGGATGAACTGAATCCAATATATTGCTCTGGAAGAGGACCAGACAAAGATAACCCGTGAGTAATTGATATTCTTTCAATCTTTTTTCTTTTGTGTATTAAAGGGATCCCGAGGTACTTTTACAAGTTGGACTTACCTGAAAGATTTTCATAAGTTATTCCCAATGACATATTCACTTTTTGTTAAAAGTTCATGTAACCCCAGATATTGTTTTTTAAATATTTGTTTTTCTTGCCGCCTTGATGACCGCTTCGATCTTCTTGTTCGTTAAAAAATTCAGACTAGCTCCAGTTCTTTTTAGTGGCACGTGACCCTATTACGTAGTATTTCAGTAGCGCTCACAAATTAATGACTTTCACTCGCTATTATTAATGACTTTCATAGCCAAAAACAATTAATATACTGTGGCAACAAAGTTAAAAAAATCCAATGTACTTTCCACATCGATCTCTGTACCAATGATTTGTTTTTGTTTAAAAAAAATAATTCAACATGATATTCTAGCCGTCTAAGCAATAAAACAAAAAAATAAGATATTAGCAGCAGGTGTGTGCATGATTTCTTTTATTTCAAATTTAAAAGAATTTATTTCAACAAACAGGTTGACCTAGGCGGGGTATGATGCTCAAGTGAGTATTGCCAACCTTGTTCTCAACAATCCTTGGGAACGAGGTTGCCTAAGTTACTCAGTAGATGGATATATTTTTTATTAAAAAATATTAAAAAATCAATAGAAAAGAATACTACTTTAATTTATCCCACGATACAGAAAGAGACAGAATTTACTGTCTAATTAAAGTTTGTTTTTATGATATTCTTCCAATATGTAGCGCAAACATCAACGTAGTCTAGTAAATTAAACTCATCATTTTTCCCTTTTGCGATAGCGCGCTAAAATAAGCAGGGTTACAAAAGCAGGACAGACATCGAAAGCAGAAAAGAGAGACAGGTATCCTGTCTAACATCAACGCTGCTCTGTACCTCCATAATTAGACCTTTTAAAAGCATACATCATACATTTATGTCCAACGAAACCCTCATAATTCGCCATTTTTAGCGTCGACTAATAACTGCTGTGGCTATATTCGCACATATTAGAATACTGTGGCAGCTTCTAAATTATTTTTACCAGAGAAAAGCAAAGAAAAATAAGAAATAAAATAATAATAGTTAATTGCGTAAATATTAAAGTTCAACGCAGAAAAAACGGCATTTTATTAAATATACTTTAGCGTTTTCTGCAATGATTTAATCAAACTACATTGGTGACAAACTGTTTTTAATGATGCAGTTGAAGCGCAAAACTAACTGTTTTTTTGCTAAGAGTTTGTTGTTCGTGTATTGCCGTAGGAGGCAACTGAACTATGCTGTGGAAAAACAAATCCTTTTTTCCGTTGTTATATCTTCGGCTATTTTTTACACGTCTGATCGCACAAGGCCTAGGGACTTTTTATGTGCGATTTTACCACGTCAAATAATTGCCGACGGGAAGGTACATGTTTTGAAAATATGTCGGTAATTACCTCGACAAATGCGAGTGCCGTCTCAAATTACAAAGGTAATTTGAGACGGCACTTAATCCTATTCGTGCTGGAGGGGGAGGGGTGATGCAGCCCCCTCCCCCTCCCCCCTCCCCCCTCCCCTCTTCAACTTTTTTTATAACTTTTTATGGGCTTATAGTCACACCTTGATATTTTGTTACTTATATTTGCCTTCCAAAATATATCCTTTTGAAATAAAAACCATACACAAATGTGTGACATGTTGAATGATCAGTAACTTTCACAACCTGCGTCTCAAATAAAAGTCCTTTGAAATAAAAATCATGCACAACTTGCGTCTCAAATAAAAAGTCCTTTGAAATAAAAATCATGCACATTTTATTTTTTGTTTGATTGCTCAGCTATGTGAGAACATATGCAGAATTATTTCTATTTTTTTTAAAAAAATAGTTGTTCGTAAAGAACTTTATGCAGAATTATTTTAAATTTTTTTTAAAAAAATAATTGTTCGTAGAGAGCTTTCATTTCACTTTGCCGCGCGAAGGTATATGTTCTGGCTATGCAGTCAGTAATAATTAAAGCGCTACTGAAATAATACGTAACAGGGTCACGTGCCACTAAAAAAGACTGGAGCTAGAATGAAAATTTTTAACGAAGAAGAAGGTCGAAGATAACCAAGATGGCGGTCGAGCGACAAGAAAAATAAATATTTAAAAAGCTATATCTGGAGTTACATGAAGTTTTAACAAAAAGTAAATATATCATTTAGCATTTCTCATGCAAATCTTTCAGATGAGTCCAACTTGTAAAAGTACCTTGGGATCCCTTTAAGGCTTGGTGTCCATCTGGTGTTAAATCACGTTAATTTTTTAGCGCTATTTTTTTACCTCAGAGTTAATCATATTGAGTATTCGGTGCAGGCACGTTTCTATTCCAAGTAAAATTAACAGGAAATTAATTCATACCGATGACTAAATTTGTTTAATAACATTAGGAAGATATTTTTTATGAGTTTTCATGAGGCAAATTAAAAAAAGAAGGAAGAAGCAAAAATTAAAACAGTCAAGATTTTAGGTTGAATTTCACCTTCTTCTGGAAGAATTAATATATAATCTTTTAGAAATAAACTGTTGAGGTGACCCGTTGCAAAAATAATTTGACATTGTCATCATTCTTGCCTAATGTCCGTTTTCATACTATCATGAGTTGGACTATTAATATTTTTCTATATTGAAACAAAAATTCTAACTTAAGCTTCAATGTTCTTATTTTGGGTGCCACTTATTGTTTTTTTAAAGTTTTTGGGGTACTTTCTTTTCCATAAGTCTATTTTTCATTTCAATGTATAATAATATTTTATCTGCATTAGTTACCAGTACCACAATGTTATACTAAAAATCTTGTTTTTTTTTATGCACAAGTTAAAAACTGATTTTTTTTATTTATTATTTACAGAGACAACATCAATATCAACGATGTTTTAGGAGGGTATTCTTTGACACTGATCGACACATTAGACACACTTGCAGTAAGTTTATGAATTACTTATTTGTTGTGTAAAAAAATGCCAAAAAAATTTCCTCTTTATTTTTTCCTTTTCCTTTTTGAGTAACTGTAAAAAAAAAATGTGTAGAGAATCTAGAAAATTTGGTAATGGATAATGATTTTTGAAAATTGCTATTGTTAATTGATTTACAGTGGCAAAACAATGTTTGTGGTGGGAAAAAAGTTATTTTCTCACCTTATGGGCATGGTAGTTCTTTAGGGGGAATGTGTATCGTAGAGGTTGTGAGAGACAAGTGTTAAAAATGTTTGTCACAGACATAGATTTACAGAAGCAGAACTGTACAGGAGACTCAATAATAAAGGTCTTCAATAAAACCTCTCTTTGCAAAAGCAAGGGCAGGTCTAACTTGTTGCCTGTGGTTTTTTCTAGGATATAGAGCTTTGTGGAGTATATATCATCCTGGACCGCTTTTTGATACGAGATTTGTTTTTTGTTTGTGTTGTGGACAAATCTACAGGGTGGCCACTTCAAAAAAAAATTCAAAAAAAGTTTTTTTGGTCGTCGCGTTATAAGAACAGTTAACGTTATTTTTTCTTGTTGAACACTCTGCAACGTTACAAAGTTTATCTAAAATCTTATTCTAGATATTTGACCAATATCAATCCCTTGTTTAATTATTTTCTTCAGTAAAAATTGATTTCCAATGTTGAAATTAATCAAGTACTTCTTTTCTTTAGATAATGGGGAATTATTCTGAATTCAAGCATGCAGTCAGTTTAGTATCAAGCTATGTCAATTTTAACCAAGACAATGTCGTGCAGGTATTTGAAGCCACTATAAGGTAAAATATCTTCTACTTTGGGTGGGAAATAGAGTTTTTGCCAAAAGTAGATGCTGAAGGTTATATGACTGTGTTAAAACAACTTGAGGGGTTGCCAGAAAATAAAAAAACAAATACCAATCCCCCCCCCCCCCACCAATACAATCTTAAAACACAGAATTTCACAAATTTCTGGTTAGGAAAATAAATAACTGGTAGATTTTATGGCTGTGAAGGTGTACTACCTAAAAGGTAAAACACAAAATGTTAAATATTACTCCAAAAATGTTTTGTGTATTTCATTAAAAAAAAATACAAAAAACTCTTCTTTTTATTTCAATTTCAGAGTAATTGGTGGTTTACTGGCTGCTCACTTGCTAATAGTTGATTCTGCTGAAACGTTTGGGCCACTGAGACCAGATGACTATGATAACGATTTACTGACAATGGCACATGATCTTGCCAATAGACTTTTACCTGCCTTTGATAAAAGTAAAACTGGATTGCCTATGCCAAGGGTGAGTGTATAGAAGCAGTATTTTGTAAAGTAATTTGTCTTAGCTTGCTTTTCAGAATTTTAAGACTGGTATTATAATATGGTACACATTCTTTTATGAGAATAATACGAAAATATTGCGAAAAATCATCCTGATATATTCTTGGCATAGTTAAGATTAAAAGATCTGAGAATGCAAACTGGTTTGAAATCACCCCTAAGGTGCTGTTGTTCAAGTAGCCTAATTTAATTCAAGGCAGACAGGCAACTAGATTTTATGGGAAAAACTGCATGTTAAATCCGAGAAAATATATACATTTTACATCAAAAATAGGATACAAGTTTATATCAGTTAACAAAGAGTAAAAAACAATACGTTTGCTTATAATATTCCATTTAGAAAGTAAGCAAAATTTCAAGATGAGCATATTCTTAGGGTATTTTAACTTTTTGTCTAATAAATATTCTTATACAGTATATTCTAATAAAATTAAAAAACATGTACATAGGATTACCAAAATGCATTTTAATACACTTGCTTATTTTTATAGGTTAATTTACGACATGGTGTTCCTCCTTATAGCGCTACTACAACTTGCACAGCTGGTGCAGGGACTCTCATACTAGAATTTGGTATTTTGTCATATCTTCTTGATGATTCAACATTTAAAACAGTAGCACAGGGAGGAATAAATGCACTTTGGAAGCTACGCTCAAATACTACGGGTCTTTTTGGTAGGTGTATTTGTCTTTTGTGCAACACTACAACCATTTTCTGTTGCGTCCAGATCAATGTTCTTTTAGGTGTTTTTAAAATTCTTTTTAAACAACTTTTTGAAATAAAATTTGTCAAAACTTTCTTTTAATAGTTCGTCACACTTTTTTGATAGCATCAGGAGTTCTATTCTACGATTTGTGACTCATTTTAACTTGTAATTTTCATTTTTTAGATTTTACTTTCTGTCTGTCATTTTTTAACCAGTAAAATGTTTGGCACAAAAAATTTCAAACACATCTCACAAAAATACTGAAACATAAATTACTTTCTGAAGAAGCATATAAAATCCTATTTTCTAACATAGGTAATATCGTCGATGTTGAAAGTGGAGAGTGGGTGGGGAAGATGAGTGGACTGGGTGCTGGGGTTGACTCTTTTTACGAGTACCTACTTAAGGTAAGTGTGATTTTTGTCTTAAAAACAACATTGCATTAATTAGTTCTCAATTCTGCCATGTCAACGTAAACAACTTCTTGTAAGGATATATTAAACAGGCCATTCAAGGGTGCATCCAATTAGTTTCCCAACATAACACCAACCTAAACACAGTTGTTTATTTGAAAGTACTTAAGTCCTTGAGTCTTATACTTATTTTTATGCTTTATAATTCGCGCTTATTTGGAAGTTGTATCTGGTCTATTTGTTGTGATTTTCTGTGATAGCACATGAATTTATTCCTGTTTTTAATTTGACCAATATTTTAATTCATTTTTTTAGGACAAATACAAACATTTTTTTTATTTCATCCGATTATTAATTCCGATTTAATAATTCATACTCATAAATCGATTGTTGTGTTTTGATTTTACTTTTGATTTTCTTTGCAGAGTTACATCTTGTTTGGTGAGAAAAGCGATCTAGAAAAATTCAATGAAATATACGGTAATATTCAAAAATATATGAGAAAAGGGTGAGTTTTTCTTGTTAACTTTCTGGCCTAATAATTTTGGTAATGTAGGGTAACAACTTGTTGTGCCAGTAGGTAAGATTGGAAAGGGTCAGTCAATAGAACTAGTGTGAAGAATTAAATAAAGCAATTTATCATAGACGTTGTTTGAGTTTTGTAAATGAGACTTCAATCACAGAAAACTTCATCAAAATAATGAAGACTGAGGTGCTTTAAACCCCTAAACCTTTTGAATCCTGATTGATGTCAGGCAGTATGTTAGTGATGCCCAAAATAGCTCTGCCTCGATTTTAATAACGACACTGTTAATTTGTGTTGATTTAAAGTTTATAATATGCTATTTCATCTTTTATTGTCTCAACCTTTGCTAGAAATTCACTTTTGAAAAATGCAAAAATTTTAAAAATGGCCTATATTATGTGATCTAACAAAAGTAAAGAAAATCCTTCTAGCTGATAAAAGTTCTCCACCTAAATTAATAAAGTTTCAGGTTGAGTAGTTGACCTCGATGTTGGGTACAAAAAACTAATGTTCATGTTTATTTCATTATTACAGGAGACAGTTCTGCAACAATGGTACTGGTGAAACGCCACTATATGTGAACGTGCATATGGCTAATGGTGAAACGTTTAATACGTGGATGGATTCTTTGCAAGCCTCATTTACTGGTGTACAGGTATGTTGCTGTAAATATCTTACGATGAATGGTTTTTATATATTCCATTACCCAGTTTGAAAACATTAGACATATACTTCAGGAAATTTGAGTGTACCTAACTAGCTAGCTTGCTAGAAACACCTGGATATAAGTTTGTTTTTTTATAATTTTTAAAAAAATGGTATTTAGCTAGAATTTAAAACCCTATTAAAATTTATACCAATGATGTATCTATTATCTAAGAGAAAGATGAGGCTCTTTCGTATCTTTTTTATTGCAGTTATAACAAATCTTCTGCTAATTATTTGGGCTTTCTTTGACGATAGAAGAATGATTTTTTTTTCTGCTGAACCCTCCAGGCAAGAGAATATATTCTAAATGTCCAAATTACACTTGTGTGTGCGGTTTTTCTCAGTTTTCTCATCAAAAATTATTGCTCTAAATGCTAGAAAAATAGTTATTAATATATTTTTTAGATGGTGGGATCTGTCAGTGAGATGAGTGTGCATGAAACCATTTCTTTCTATATAACATTTATAGGTGGATCTCTGCTTTTCATTGCTAAAAATTATTGCTGTAAATGGTTGGAACAAAGTTATTGAAGCAAACATGAAACCACCTCTTTTATATCTCAATAGTGGTCGAACAAAACTTTCTCAACGTTTAAACTTTTACACTTACGAACACCAATGTAGATTTTACTTTTAGTTTAACAGTAGTTTGTAAGTTTGGTTCGTAAGAAAGAAATATAGAAATACCAGTGATTAAAATTTTTTTTTATGATTTTTGCATCAAAAAATAATGATGTAGAAAATTCTGGCTTTTCAAATTACAAATGTTAGTCTTGTAAACATCTGTTTGAAGGTATTAAGAGGTGATATACAAGAAGCTGTCTGCAGTCACGCGTTGTATTATGGGATATGGCAAAGATATGGTGTACTGCCCGAGCGTTTCAATTGGAACTCGAAGGCTCCAGATGTGAAGTTCTTTCCATTGAGACCAGAATTTAGCGAAGCAACTTATCTCTTATATCAAGTTAGATTGCTATGTTACTTTCTCTGACATTTTCTGTTTTTTGTTTCGCCATTTTCTTCGTATTTTCTATAAAAAATGTTGAAAACTGTGGAGCCATTTTTTAAAAATTCTTAATGGCAAAGGGAAGGCATTGCTTGTTATTTCAGAAATTTTCTTCGAGTGAAAAATACTAAAAAAGACAGGAACGCTCAACTGTTTTCTTTTTTTTACTTTAGGCAACCAAGCATCCATTTTATTTGCATGTTGGTGTTGATATTGTAAATAGTTTGGAAGCTCACACGAGAGCAGAGTAAGCGATACCATTTTATTTATATATCCACTTTGTTTATTGTTCATTGCCAACACTGTAATTGTCATATAGGTGCGGATATGCCACTGTTCATAATGTCGAAGACAAATCACTAGAAGATAGAATGGAAAGTTTCTTTTTAAGTGAAACAATGAAATATTTATATTTGGTAAGTGCGACCAATCATATCATGATGGTGTTTTGAATTTTTCTTTTTATTGTTCTTATCGTATCGCAAAAATATTAAAATCTTTATGCCATCTTTGTCTCGTTTTTCAAAATAATCACTTTGCTCTCCTTGTAGATAAGCTGATAATCTTAATCTCGTGTTCACATCACCCGTCTCGTTGCGATTTTAAAGCCGTGCTATGTACACGCGAAATGCGATATATTAAGGACGAGCAAACCCATAGATTTATATACGGACTGGTCTAAAAATATAATGCTTGCCATATGCCTGTCTATATTTGAGATAAAATGGTAGCTTTCTGTAGCGGCGGGAAAATTCGCTTCTACTACTATAAGCCACTTGTATCTTCTGCATGTTATTTTTAGTTTTCATTACACCTGTAGATTTACTGAGGGTCCGCCTTTCACTGCAAATACACAAGTTGTTAAATTGTTCTACTTGTTTAATAAACTCAAACGGTTAGGAATAAAAGTCAACTAATATCTTTATTACTTTTTTACTATGTAAGTCATATTACTAACAGTCCAAAGTTATATAGCTTTTTGGCTGTTTACATTTTTCACGGTAAGCTGTTTCGACTTTAACGATTGGGTGGTGGGTAAAAAGATACTAAATGAAGCGAGGTCTATTCCTTTGCACGGAGGCTTCGTTAGAAATTTAAATGAATATGTATACATGAATTAGAAGGTACGCATCTACACTCAATAGTAGTTTAAAGCTTTAAAAATGTTTCTGCGAGAAGAAAATAAAATAAATATGTTTATCAGTTACATGTAAAACATAATTTTATGCTTTTGTATTCCCTTGTTTGCGTTTGAGCTAACAATGAAGTTAAAACATTTTTACGTGTACTTGTTTTCTCAAATGGCACAATAGTGAAATAAATGTAAATAAATGTAAAAATGATAGATATTTGATACTAACCCAATGAGTGTGCAAGTTTTTGTTTGTAGTCAGGCGGTTTAGTTTTTACCACTATAATTTTACCACCAGTCATTCATATTTTCTTCGATAACATTTGTGTTAGAGAAGATATAGGTTAGACATTTTATGTCTTATTTTCTCTATTACTTGAAGATGTGGAAAGTTTTATTGCCATTACTATAACTACAGGGGGATAATTGTATATTTTGTCCGAAATGGGAGGAAACATTTACTTGTACGGAGGGTTAAAACTATGATTATAGGTGCGATTATAATGGCCTTTATGATCACAAAAACTTGATGATCACAAAAACTTGATGATCACAAAAACTTGATGATCACAAAAACTTGATGATCACAAAAACTTGATGATCACAAAAACTTGATGGTCACAAAAACTTGATGATCACAAAAACTTGATGATCACAAAACTTGATGATCACAAAAACTTGATGATCACAAAAACTTGATGATCACAAAAACTTGATGATCACAAAAACTTGATGATCACAAAAACTTGATGATCACAAAAACTTGATGATCACAAAACTTTATGATCACAAAAACTTGATGATCACAAAAACTTGATGGTCACAAAAACTTGATGATCACAAAAACTTGATGATCACAAAAACTTGATGATCACAAAACTTGATGATCACAAAAACTTGATGATCACAAAAACTTGATGATCACAAAAACTTGATGATCACAAAAACTTGATGATCACAAAAACTTGATGATCACAAAAACTTGATGATCACAAAAACTTGATGATCACAAAAACTTGATGATCACAAAAACTTGATGGTCACAAAAACTTGATGATCACAAAAACTTGATGATCACAAAAACTTGATGGTCACAAAAACTTGATGGTCACAAAAACTTGATGATCACAAAAACTTGATGATCACAAAACTTGATGGTCACAAAAACTTTATGATCACAAAACAGATAGCGAGTATTATAATATAGATAAATTGAAATAATATACCAAAATTTTTAAAAAATTAAATAAAAATCATTTTTTGGAAAAAACGTCAGCATTGATTTTTTGATGTCAAATAACTTTTTCGATTTTGGTTAGTTACTGTGCCAAATTTCATTGCCATAGCAACTGTCATTCCCAGGAAGTTCTGGGATGGTGGTAAAAGTACCACCCTAACCCTTACCTATTACCAAGACCGAAAATACCCACCCCTCCTCCCCTCCCCCTTAATGAAAGTGTTTTGCAAATTTGGAATTTATTTGCACAAAAATATTTAAAGCAAAGTGGCACAGTGTACAGCTAACTATGTTTTTGTTTCAAATGTACAATTTCAGATGCTTTAGCAAATTTTTTAACTTTTTGTGTGTTACTTGCGGTTTTTTTTAGTTATTCGATTTCGAGAATCCAATCAACCAACAAGCATCTAATTGGATATTCTCCACAGAAGGTCACGTGTTCAAACTCGACGACCGCTACCGAGAAAATATTTGGAATAATTGGGAAAAAAAAGAAAAAATGAATATGTTTAAACCAACGGTGACAAGTAACAGAAGAAATTCCACATGGGTATGTAAGCTTTTTTTTTCTTTGTTGACCTGTTAGTCGCATTTTTGTAATAAAAAATGTTTAATACATCACAACACCTGGCGACGTAAGAACAAAGAGAAAGCGTGCCATTGTCATGCTCAATCTACAGACATGATCTTCAACCAGTACAGTTTTATCATCTTCTACTTTCCAATGACCTCTGTTATCTCGTCTGACATAATGAGACTAACAAGAGTGTCAGACTTACTCGATTTTTCGTTGCTGAGTGTGTTCATTTAATTAATCGTTTAAATTATCGATTAAATGGTATACATAACATAGCCTGTATAGATAAGTGTCCAATATGATTACTTGTAGGCGTGTTCAAGTAAGCAATTTTTGCTCAGTGATTACAAGAAAAATTAGAAGTTTTTACGAGTACCTTTAACAGCATGCAACATATAGTTCAAAAGAGTGGCTGTAAGTCCTGACGTTATTTTAAATTCCAAAAAGGTCTGTCAAATATTAGAAATTAGTGGGGTACTATCATTGGCCGTTTCTTTATATAGGCTAAACAAGGTTTTGTATCACTGTTAGCCTGTGAATCTAACTTTTTCTATGAAGTAAAACCCAGTTTTCATTGGAAACCTGCACTACTCGGCGCACAAACATTTTCTATGGTTATTTTCTTTCTTTTCGTTGCCATGTGTTTCTTTTTAAGTAAAAAACAACGATTGATTTTCGAAAGCGTAGCCTTGGTGCTATTTTAATAGTTGTTCAATGGTTGTACTTGGGGAAGGAGCTTGATTTTTTTTTGTGGTAACCACGGGTTTGCCTTGTATGGTCAAGAAGATTTAGCGTACTATTGTATTGGTATTGAGGAAGAAGATTAAATACTTGCATGGTAACCCCGGGTTTATCTTGTATCTTCACAAAACTGCAGCGTGCTTTAGAAAATTGGCTGCTATTAATTGAATATTAAATTTTTCATTTTAGACTTTATCATACTCAATCGAGATATATATTTTTAACTTTTCAATCACATTTTTAATCTTGTCTTCTATGATAAGGATAAGTAGGGTGGCAGACTTTTGTAGTCATCTGCAATTATGTTATTGACTGTATCAGCCCTCTAATTTGGATCTTTTTAAATTGTGTAATGACCTCAACTTGTGACCTCCTTTAATCACACAAACCCATTTTTTTCTGGAATGAATTTGCCTTTAATGACACGTATATTAATCATTTTGTTCTTTAGCTTCATATACCATAATACTTAAGTACTTAATACTATTGAACTCCCTTTCTTAACGCCCTCTTATAATATACGCCCCTTCTTCTTTTTGTAGTGGTTTTTTGAAATATGGACTCTATTCCCGATTTTATAATACGTCATAACAGACACAACACCATAATGTCGAATCAACGTCAACCTTACGGATAAACGCCCGCTCAGTGATTTAAGGGGCGTTTTATCCATTGTTAATCGACACATGATTTCTGTTCAATTTTATAATGTAAAAAAACCGCCCATGCAACTTTATAGCGCATGCGCAATTATTCCATGTTTCAAAACGTTCAAGTCTCAATCCACGTGGTTTTGGTTACTGGTTCATCTGAAAGGGAGGTTCAGAAACAAGCTTGACGTAAGAAATTGTATTTAAAATAATAAGAAAGTTGGAGAATGAAGAAGAAGAAAACTCCGCCATTAAGAGACCACTTACATGACACTCGGTTTGAGTCAGGACTGTTTACATGAGGTTTTATCACTTTGGCAAAGTGAAAAAACTCTTTTTGGGTGACATTTCACTTCGGTCAAATTAACCGAAGTGAAATTTAAATCGGTGTGAGATTTCGCCGGAGTGAAATGCGGTTTTTGATCAGTAGGCATGTTTTAAAGTCACGAACACAAAAGATTCACAAAAGATTGATTTAACAGTATTACAGTTTCTGGTTAGGCCATCAAGAATACCAAAAATGATTTTTTTAAAATAATCGTTGCAACTTAGTTTTTCGTACTGTTCGCTGGGAATACGCTTTTTTGGTTCTTCAACTTTCTTTCCCAATTCTTTGTTTTAATTGTCGTAAAGATACCGTTTACAACAATCCCGCATGCGCGATTATTGGAGAGGCGAATTATTATTTTTTGAATTCATACGAAAAAGGCGGGTTTAGTAGAGAATAGTCGAGATGAGAGAGAGTAAGCATGAGCTAAACAAATGTGTATTGTTCGAACTCTAATGACAGTTCTTCTTCCTGAGGGAGCACAGTGTCAATGTTTTGTTATGAAACGCCAGTCAACTACTGAATCAAAACAATCGAGAAGACAATTCTTCTTTGTTAGTAACGAAAAAATCACATTTTCACTCATATATGACAATTTATTTTCTAACGACTTCTGCAGTGGGTAGTTAATTGATTTGTTTTTAATCAGGGGCTTAATTTTTTGATTAAAATAGTTTTAAGTGCAAGAATTAGAGATGGCATAGCCAGAAATATAAAAGACTTTTATTAGTGTTGTTATCCAGTTCGTGTGTTTATTTGTTTGTTTGTTTTTTTGGCGTGTGCGGTGTGCAATATTTAGGAATTGATTTAACTTTAAAATGATACTATAAAAAATACGTGTTTATTTAAAACACAGACACGAGAAGATTAATACTAGGTTGATCAGCTTACTCTGGAATTTATGTAGCCTGGAGTACTGAATAAGCTGGGGTGGTGGGGGTGTATAGTTTAAAAGCTGGCAGCCGTTGGAAGTTAACTCTCTTATCACTCAATTAAACTTCGGATGGTGATACTTCTACCTTCCAAATTTTCACGGTCAAGCCTCACCAACAAACGCCGGACTTGGACGCTTTTTGCGGTTCATTGCGCATAAACCAACATAAGTTGGCACCAAGGGCTTTAAGTAATTAAACAGGTATAAAAAAATTAATTCATTTTTGCAGCTCAATAATTCTTTTGCTTAGTTTGCGAGAAATCAACGATAACTAATTTTTGCAAAAAATAATTCTCGTTGGAATCTGTTTTCAACAATAAAGGATTCATCACCACTTTTAGTCAGCAGGGCTGAGAAATAAAAGCCGGACGCAAAATTAATGCTTAAGTGAGATAACTGTGATTAGTTAACGTAGTGAAGAAAAAAGATAAAATTAGTCTTAGGTGTTGTATAGTGTATTCTTAAACTTTTCTTTACGGCTCTTCTGGTGGCGAAAACAAACTTTTGTGAACCGTAAATTCGCAAAATGGATAATTCTAGATTTCTAACAGAACAAATATTTTCAAAAATTAGCTTCCCCTAAAGTTAATTTCTTTCACGCAACAAGCGTATTTTTAGCGTTAAATTTAGACTAAATCTTTTATTTTTTTTAATGGTTGTTTTATATATTTATTTATTCAGGATTCGAAATGTACATCATATAACGAGATGAGATATTCAAGACTTCCACTCAAAGAAGAATACATTCTACAGATTGAAAAATTTGTAGGTCTAGCGTGATTATAGCCGTCGTGTTGTCTCGTTTATTTAATCTTGTCTTACTTGCTAACATCTCATTTCGTTACCATGACAACAATCAGTAGATAATACTAAAGATTGATTGCACTGAATGTCGGTTTTTATTGTTTGTTTGTTTTTCTAAGATAACTTGGCTTTTATGAAAATAGTCTATGTCGTCGTAGAAAAACTCATAAACAGCAGTAAAAAATTACGCCCAATGCGACCCGTCCTCAAATCGTAAAGCGTGCTTTTTCTCATTGCGCTAAAAATCCTCCGAATGCAATTCGCTATTTTTTAAAGGAAACATTTCGACCCCTGACCTTAATTTCGCTATCTAACTTAAACATTCATATCAACAATAGTCACATGCGTTGTTGAACATGCGTTGTTGAATATGCGTGGTTGAATATGCATGGTTGAACATGCGTGGTCGAACATGCGTGGTCGAACATGCGTGGGTTTGTTATATATCCACTTTTCGTGCGATGGAACTTGTACGAGTTTAATTTCCTCACACGATTAGTTTCCATGGAGACGCTGCTTTGGTGGTATTGTGGCTACACCTCCTTAGTTCGCGGTTGAGGTCAAATAGAATATATTCGTGACTACTCGCGCTCGCGCAATCTAACGGCGAGGCTATTATTGTACTTTTAAGTCGTGGTAATGAAGTTGCGTATCGGTTGATAGATAGCAATGATTTGTGAAAGGTGTATTGTACCGCAGTGCTGATAAAAAATTCTGAAGTATATAACGAATAGCGTGTTATGATATATTTAAAGATTTCGGACGACAAACTTTTAGGACAATTTTTTAAGAAGATGGCTAATTTGAAACTGTAAATATAAGGTTTTTCTACGTATAATGTTCAATTTAACAGAGCCTTGCAAAAGACACAATGTGAGGTTATATCGAGTTGCGTGATAAAATATAAACTGACAATGATTATTTGCAAGATGACGGGGAAAACGAGGAACAACAAAACATTATATTTAAAGATTTATAATTATAAAAACTTTCATACAAGTTTGTTTGTTATCTGTTCTATCCAAATCTCAGTTTTCCAATGAAAAAAAAAATGTAATATCGAGGTAAATAGATTCGGTGTGAAGAATTTCCCCGGCGAAAAAAATTCCGGCTTTAATCTCGTGCGAAATATTGTCCGTGCAAAGGTTTATCATGCCGAAACATTTCACAATAATCTTTTATTTCACTGCTTCGTGCAGAAATGCTTAAAAATATAATTTCAACGATAACCCGATCGAAAGCTGCGCAGATTGATTAGCGTAATTGGGTCACGCGGTCCCGCGATTGTTAAATTAATTTGATTTATTGTCTTCAGTGTAATCGTATCGCTTGTTTACTGATTGTTGAAATGCTCAATAAAAATAGTTGATACGAGAAAATAAAAACGTGCTGATAATCTATTCGCTGGTCATAAGGTAAAACATTTTGTCTTACTTAAGCTCACATTTATGTGAATATGTTTTAATAATGTTTTGGGTAAGCGAGACTCATTGCCCTATAATATTTTTTCGCTAGGTGCAATTTTTCTGTTAGCTTGATCTTTATAACGATTTGAGAATAGAAGTGGAGGGATTGCAATCAACGGTGAGGGGTTTCTGAAATTACTGATTTCATAATAAATTTCCTATCGTCTATTTTTTATCACTGATATGAAATGCTTGATAACATTTCAAATCTAAAGATAAGATGCTGTCTCCTAAACTTTACTCTTGCTACATGTATACCGTCAAAGCAAATAAACGCCCCACGCATTTATCAGTAATTTTAACTTTCGAACTAGGCGTTACTTTTAAGAGGGCGTTTTCAATAAAATAACGCCCTAAGCAGTAAAAAGGAACATTGTCGATGCACAGACGATTTTTTATTCTCCAAACTAAAAGTGAAATAAATATTTTCATTTTCGTTATTTAAGTATTGATTTAACTTCTGGGCGTTTATTCACGAGGGTGAATTTTAAAAATGGGCGTTTTAGCTACTTCAGGGCGGTTGCGATAAATTATGCTTTATGATTTTCTGCTTTATTTATGTTCTTGTTATGTTAAATTGTTTGTTTGTTTTATTGGTTTTAATTTACTAATTTATGCTGACGTGGCACGGTTCGTGCTAACATCACACAAATCACTTGCATATTTACGTTCTGTTAAACACCTTATATTTTACGTTGCACTTTTTTCCTATCTACGAAAACGTTTTGTGAAATTTATAATTTAACAATGTTTTTGTGAAATATATTTTTTGTAACTTTTATTACAGAAACAATACATGGCGTTTTAGTCCCTACAAGTCTTGTCCAGAGTTGTTTGAAACTCTCTTCTTCTGTTAGTTCATCACTTGTTTTTAAAATCCCATCTGAGGAGGAGCGTGGCAATGATTTTTGATGTTCTCGAAATCTTAAAAAGTTTGGCGCCAATCACGTAAAAGCATGCATGCAGTCAATTCGCATGTTGTTTATATATATATTTCTTGCATTGGTATTCCGTGCTTCCTTGTTTGCCTGTTAGCACGAATTAAAAATAATTAATCTACGAGGATCTGAAATAAAGCTGCGACGCAACCCTTTTGAACACACGATACGACTATTGTTATAAAGACCAGTCGTTGGTTCATTGAATTACTTTGCAGGGGGGTGGGGTGGGGTAGAATTACGCTATTTGTAGCTACTTTTAACACGCAGAGAATGAGGATTAATAACAGATACGTTTTAAAAAGACCTGGTTGATGAGATTTTCGAGGCTAAGATTTTGTCAAAAATAAAGAACATTTCAAGAACGTTGTCAGCCTGAGAATAAGATAAGTTCGGCACCATCTATTTCTTTCCAAATATTCACTACTATTCGTAACAGAAGTTATCATATACTTTGAGTTTTTCTCGCAACTTGATTGGCTAATCTGCACGAAATATATGCTGTATTTTATTTTTCAACCGAGAAACGAGTGCAATTTTTACTTATACAGAGTGCAAAAAGCTTATATTCTTCCTTTGATTGGCTGATTTAGCGTGCAAAAAGCTTATATTTTTCCCTTGATTGGTTGAAAATTCGTAGAAAAAGCCTATTATGTTCTTAAAAACGAAAACTTGTCGGTGAATTTATTTTCACAAATATACATTTTATAATTCGAAAATTTTATTTTGTTTCAACAGTCATTAAATAGTCATTAATCATAGAGCACGCGCTCTCCACCAGGGATTAAAAACAATTGAATTATATCAGTCTCCTCGAAAGAATTATATAATAGCACGACGATGGAGTTCTGTGTTATTTGGCTTCGCAATGATAATTTATTCCTTTAAAAATTCGTAGTTTTTATTTCCATTCAAATTCTTTCACGCGTGACATGAACATAATTTGTTATAATGATCTAAATCGCACGTAAATTCATAAATTCAAATAATTTATAAGTTCATGAATATAAATGAAATAAATTACCTTGCAGTGATTTTATTGGCCCCCATAACAATGCTTGTCAATATCGTGAACATAATTAAGCAGTGTGCAACCGACTATGTGAAATTAACATGATATAAGGCCAAGTATATGATAAACAAGTTATCGCACATGCTCTCGAAAAATATCGGCTGATATTTTTTTCGTTTTTTATGTTCTCGTATATTTCACTCGCCTAAAGGCTCGTGAAATATGTAACGAGAACATAAAAACACTCAAAAAATATTGCCGATATTTTTCTCGGGCACTGTGCGATAACTAGTACATATAGAGCATTTGAGGCTGAAAATGTAAAGAAATAATCACATATGGCCTAAGCTATAAATATGAATATTATTACTGCACGGAACTCTTGGGTAGAAGTAAGGTTTTTTAAGGATAGGTTTTCACGGTATCTGTGCTACACCAGATAGATATGTCAACAGCGACATCTCACAATTGAAATTGAAAAGCATTATTACCCTAATTGAAGAGTCTGATTCAATTTTATCTTTCACCTCGCCAGTTTTAAGGGTCTGTTCACACATTACGTAATTACGACATCATTCTTTCAGGACTTTTTGACTCCCCCCCCCTCTCTTCATTATCTTCTTAACCCGTCTCCTCCTCGATAATATAATACGTAAACTGTCCCTAATGACAGCATTTTCGAAAATAAATATGATTGGATTAGAGCAGTAAATTTAATTATAGTATAAAGAAGCCATTTTAAATATAAATGTCTGAAATATTCCCAAGGACATATTTACGTCAGACTTTCTTAACTAATCCGAAGTCACTAATCAGGAAATTCGGATTACCAGTGTCCAGCCCCTTCAGCAATATTTTTAAATTAATATTTGGAGTTGTCACGCAGCAATGTTAATCATATTGGATTGTAGTTTTTACAAGTTCTGTAGAGAGTCGTTTTCATTGGTTGCCTGAGCAAACATTCAATCTTTGACTAGAGTAGTTTCATTGCGAGTTTGAAATTTTCGTTCAAAACGTTCAGCAATTTTTTTTAATTTTTTTTAGTGTTTGGTAATTTATTTTATTTAAAAAAAAAGCTTGATCCCAGAATTTTTTTGTTTCTTGGAGGAGTTGACGTCAGAAAGCCCTGTATCCCATTAAAAAATAAAAAGGCTTGTGCACAAGGTTGGTTTAGCAAGGTCACGTGTGCAAGACTATTTAAATCAGATATTTTCCTAGATAGATATACTTAAAGCAAGGTAGACATAAATCAACCTGAAAAAAATTTTGTTTAAAACTGGTGTAAAATATTAAGGTGGGTGTGTCTCTTTCTTTGATTTTTTTTTTCTCAAATGTTTTGTAAATCTGTAATTTTACCAGAATACTTCCTTTTACATGCATTCAAGAGCAAGGCATGGCAGGGGACCACGACACCTCTTTTCAGTACCAGTACAACTTTCCGGCTACCGTTAATACAGTAGGCATGATTTTTGGAGGATATAGAGGGGAGTTTAGGTTGATGTGTAAAAATAAGAAAGATTTAGAAATGAAAAAACTCTAAAAGATAAAAACCTTCAATTCGTTGTTTACCCAGGCACCATCAGTTTACCCAGGCACCTATCAGTGAACTGATGTATCAGGTGAGCTGGTATGTAAAGGGTTGTATGGGGAGGGGAACAAGAGGGAGTAGAAAGAACTTTTTCTTTGTGTTACAGAAACTTTGTGCATTATAACTTTTTAATGATCATAAGATTATTATTGTAAAACAGCCTCTTTCAGCCTTAAGATTGATTGGCTTATGTGTTGTTAATGCGAACATAAATAAACAATTTGCTCGCTGTTGGAAACAAGTTTGGATTGTCGTATGATCAGTTTTGGCGGGTTTGTTATGAAGTTTAGTTTCCAGTCTCTTTTCAACTTTTATTCTACATTATTTTAAAAAGTGAAAAAGCGCTGGCGCAGTTGCTTCCGGCATCAGCATAACAACTTTACGACTGGACTTTATCGGCCGATAACGCATCTCATGACAGAATTTCAAGAAACCGAGATTAAGGTCGGAAAAGAAAATAACCTATGACATAACTTTTTGCAAATTGTATTCATTTTTTTTTAATTCTTTGTTGGTACATAAATAAAACGTAGGTAAGGATATAACTAACATCATTAAACACTGACGTCAAATTTTTGTTGTTGTCATTAGCTGCTACCGTATATGCTCTGATAACCGACCAGGATGTTCATTTAATATTCGAAATTTTTAAGGAAAGCTTTATTAGAGACAGGCGTTTATTAAAGAACCTAAGAAATGTGAATATTTATTTTCCGACATATCTTTAATTTCATTATAAATCTAATGCAAATAAACCGCTTAAATGAGGAAAGCTCTAATAAACGCCCCTTTTTGACTGAAGAGATGGTGTTATTAAAGACGGGCGTTCATTAGAGACCGGGTGTTTATTAGAGACTGGTTTTTTTTTTTTTTTAATAGTTTAGGAAGGCGTTTATTGTAGATAGACGTTTAATAGAGACAGGGCGTTTATTAAAATCATTATCTAAATTATTAAAAAGTTTTAAAACGAATCAAATTATTTTTTAGTCCAAAGTGAGCAGATTTTCAATAGGTGATTATAATTAAGGCCGTTGCAATATCAGAGCGGACGAAAATTTAACGGACAAAAGTTGACGCGGTCACTAAATTACAAAACAACCCTCGTCATTATCATTCGTTGAAATTATGGGCGCCTTCCCGTTATTAAATTAGTCCTACTCGGACGGTTTTATCTTCATTAACCGTAACTAAACCATGGACCGATAACACAGGTAATAAACTCTAATTTGTAAAAAATATTTTTATCTATGTTGCGTTTAAATTAGTTTTACCGCTGTACAAAGAAACGTCAATAAATCGTTGACGTCATGTAATCCGCGGCTTACAGAGATCATTAAAAATTGCAATTTTGAAGATCTGTAGATTCTGCTGATATGTTACCATCGAATGGTTTGTGGTGAGGTGGCATGCAACAGTTATAAGACAACGTGTTATCCTTGACGTGGAAATAAAAGTCTTGAAATTTAATTATGAGCTGGTGTTTGACGATTGTTGATTAGGTAGGTCCGTTTTGTGACTTACACAGTTCATCTTATAAGGAGCACAAAATTTTGTCTGAGGCTCAATATTGTTGCCTAATTTTTGCTTGCTGACTTCAAATTCATGTGTTTTTTTGCTCAATACAGTTGGTGCTTCAATCGAAATCGAATTTTTGTCCTAATCACGCTTGTTATTGGGTGAAGCCTATTACTTTAGTACAAAAAAAACTATGATGTTTCTTTTTCACAATTACTTACTTTAGCTAGGTAGTTGCTTACAAGTTGTTTCGTTTTGTGAAAGATTTGAATCTCATGTTGCTGCTTATAAAAAAAAAACGTTTACCAGAATTTAAATACGAAGTTAGGAACCGCTGTGTTTGAACTTATTTGGAACAAGATGCGCTTGACACTAAAGGAGTCTGGAAATAGTCAATAATCCTGAATTGACGTCTTGGATTTCTTCTATTTTTAAACACAACTTCAACATAGGACTTTTGACATCGTCATGTCGCAACATTTGACATTACACAAACATTTGTTCCTAAATAGCCAGAACCTCGATCCCAGGGCTTTTTTTTCTCCTTTTGATATAAGTGACAGCGAGAAAAGAGAAAAAAAAGCCATGGGATCGAGGTTAAAATAGCCACTGCTACTATCCATTCATCAACCTCATCACCAGGGTGCGTTAGGACTTTGTCTTTATACAAATAGCTAACAAAACCTGGGGAGAAAGTTGTCTATTCACCACCTTTTTATGCTGCTGTTGAAGCGACAACTGAAAAACTTGACTTACGATATGCTGGCAAACAATAGTAAATCTTTTTGTTAAAGTTACTAGTCCTTGCAACCTCGATTCCACTCTCCTTGCAACCTCATTTCCAGGGTCCCTTTACGCTTTTTGGATATTGTTGACGTCCCAGATGCCAAAAAAGCGAAAAAGGTCCTGGGGACGAGGTTGCATTCCTTGCGTTCATGATACAAGAACAAATTGTGAAAGAAAGAAATACATACCACAGCAAAAAATTCAAGGCAATATCGCGCTAAAAGCTGCGGGAAAAACTTGATGAGACGTTCGTTAAACTTATGACAGAACGTGTTTATCTTTTTTATCGAATCAGGGAGTGATTATGTTATTTCAAACAGCTTCAACTTCTACGCATCAGCTGTGCGAGACGTTTTTTATATCAGTTGATGTTCATATCCAAATAAAGTTTTGTCCCAGGTAAATACACTCTGTGGACAATTTTAGTTTTTGTTTGGTCACATATTGAGTCTATAAATTCATGTCAAGTATCGCGACCTCATGCATTCTTCTTCCAGATTATCACAAGAGGTAAGTCCGACTATTTTGTATAAGAAGTAGAAATTGTTGAGTTGGTTTAAGATATAGAGATTTTACATAATATTGTTTGCCCTTCACAACAGCGAGTTTCTGCCTGGGTAGATAATCTCGCGGGTCAAATAATATAATAATAAATAAATAAATAATAATTTTGTCAAATACTTCCGGAATATTTATCAAATACTTCCATTCACACAAACAGAAAACCTTTTGTTTGACGACAGCCCTCCATGTTTTACTTCGTGTGAATGAAGTTACTCTCATTTTCACCATATCATAGAAATTTTTCGAATTATCTTAAAGAATATTTCTCAGGTAATAATAGGTAATATAATAAAGTATCAGGTAATATAAATTCGCGAATTTGGCCAAAATGTGCAAAAAGCATGAAAACTAATACTTTTTAAAAAAAGTATAAGGTCTTAAAGATTCCAGAAAACATTGAGACCTCTCTTTTTTGCCGCGAAAGGATAAACTAATTTTGCCAAACTTCGTTTGAAACCGTTTTATTGTTCTTTCGTTGTTCACCACACACTTGGATGAGGACAAATGAAACATCGTTGATGAATGCAATGCAGTGTTTGGCTTGTTTAAAATATCGATATACATCCGATATGCAGGCTTTGTTCTAAATGGAAGGAACCTCCTTCCATTGTTGTTTAGGTTTCGCCTTGATAAAAATTTATCACGAACGAAAAACGAACGTGTTTCTACTGCCCGACTAACATTTTTATTTTACGAATGCTTTATATACATAATCACTATGGCAACCTACAATTGCGGACGTACTATATTGCAAAAGAAGGCCGAATTTAGAGGGTCGTCCCACATACAATTGCAAACACGAAAAAACACAAGCACCCCGAACTTGTCAGATTTTATCATTATCATCTTTCGGTCAGATCTGAAATTTTAAATTATTCTGCCTTTTGTTATCCCCATTTATAGACCTTGAAATTGTTGTGGATTGTTCTAGCAGAAATTCCCTGTAACCCACTTTTGACGTTCTTTATCTGCTAAAGCAAAGCCTGACGAGTTTTGACAAGACGATTCAGTTCGGAAATACCGATGAATAGCTAAAAATCGGCGCAAAAATATTATGTCAAGGATTGTAGTCCCAGGGCTTATATTACATGATTTTAAGACGTTCTCGTTTGCTTAATATGTTTTTCATTACTATATACTCTCTCTAAAGAATTCAATTTTATAATAAGGTTAATGTAGCAAAAAAAAAGGTTCTATCTCATTCCTAAGGCTTTTGTCGTTCTTATCATTTTGAATAGCAAAACGAAGCGTTTGAAACGTGGTTGATTCTTCATAACGTAATTATATTGTACACAACAAAGGTTTTCTTAGATATATTAATGTGGTGTATGGATCACGTGATTAACTAAGCTATATTTGAGTCCACATTTTCATATCAAAGATATTACAGTGGAATCTCTCTATCTCGAACTCGCAAGGGACCAAACAATTTGTTCGAGATAGAGAAAGTTCGAGATAAAGAAAGGAAAATACCTTAGGCGGACCACAAAGGGACAGAGACTTTAGTTCGAGATAGAGAGAAGTTCGAGATAGAGAGTAGTCGAGATAGAGAGATTCCACTGTATATACTGAAGAGATTAAGCAAAACTTTGGACTCTTTCGAAAGTCAAACCCTTTCGCATGATCAATCCACGCACCTTTCGTGAAAATTCCTCTTTCAAAAATCCACAGAATTGGCTGAGAATGATAAATATCGCCACACATGATGCTGTATTGTTAGGGTAAACCACATGAAAAATCAACTACGATGGAGTGTGAAGAAGTGTTGTAGATGTTCCGTTCGAAATCTGTTAATTTAATTTTCGCTGAGAAAATAAAAGTTTTTTTCTTTCTTTGTGTCCAGAAGTACTTGCCAGCAATTATTTTAGTTAAGATTTCAGGGTTTTTCTTGTTAAACTATACACCGTATTTTTAAGCACCTACAAAAACCCATCCTCGTTTGAAGCAGCTCAAATTTACCTGATTGATTTAACATACAAGGAAACGAATCCCTGGTAACGAGGTTGCCTACGTGGCCTTTTACATGTCTTGTTGCACGCGTATTGTTTTTTGCGTATCGTGTTCTTCTCGCGTGCTTTGTTTTGATTCTTTTTGCAGTTTTTACCTTTTGACACATCTTGAAGTGTTGTAGCATTTTAAGGGATTTATCCACATCGTTTCCAGAGCTATGTTTTCGATTTTGACATATTTAATCACAAGACTAAAAAAGAGACCTAGACACTAAGTTGGAATGTTTTATAATAATCAGTTGATAAAGCTGATTTAAGCTAATGATAAGTTCTCTAGGTGGGAAGTACCTACGTCTGTGTTCTGAAAACCGTTGCAAAAAAATAATGGATGTATCTGCATATGTTATTTTTCGCAAACAGCTAACTTGAAGGATCGTTGTGAAGTGTAAGTTTTGCGTGCGTTTGCAGCACAAATTCAACAGATGGTATATAATAACTCCAACCTCGTCCCCAGGGTATCTTGTACCTTTTCTGACATCGGGACGGCGATACGAACATATTCGTCTTGCCGTCCCGGTTATAGAAAAGGGACAACAGGCGCTGGGAACGAGGTTGTACCAACTCATGTTTTTCCCTGTGGTTTGTAAAAATTTGAAAACAAGAGCAACCTTACTGCCATTCAGATATTTTGTTTTTGTTTTTGTTTGGTTTCAAAGTATCTGTTGGTGCAATTTAACCCTATTCGGTACGGGTTTTTCGAATATATTATGACCGGGGGGGGGGGGGGGGGGGGGGGGGATCTGCCCCTGCCCCCCCCCTCAATAACCTTTCAAAGGCTTGTCCAAATTGAATCAAACTCAGCACACTTATAGTACGTCACAAAAGAAACAAAATGGCAGCAATAAATCTTTGCTTGCGTTAGCACATTTTCCGTGACGTCATCGAAAGCTTGAAATTTGTTCAAAATGCCACTATCTGCTTAAAATTTAATTAATTTAGTTCTAGAGCGAATTTTTACATTCTGTTTGAAGTTTCTGAAAGCTAAATAAAAGTTATTTAACATATTTTCCGGTTTTTACATAGATCGTATGAAAAATTGCCAAATATTGCCCGAAAATCCGGTTTTTTTCGATTTTTTGGTAAAATCCGAACAAATCGGGAAATCGGATTAATCACGTGACCAAAACTTGCAAAATGATTTTTCTTGATGAAACAAAGTTGTGTTGTAAGTTTCAAGTTCCAGACATAATCCTAACAAGAGTTATTATATTTTCCCTATTATAAGGTTTTCATAGAGATTTTTAGGGGTAGTTTCGAGTAATAGCCAATATCAAAGCCTCTGAAAGGTCTGGGACCTAAAAATTTTGCATGCAGGTGTCTCATAGATAAATATTGAAACTCAGTAAGTATTGTAGCCATGCAACATAGCATTAAAGAGTTATTAAAAAAAAACCGTCAGGGGGGGGGGGGGGGGCGGAATCCGCCCCCCCGGACCGAATAGGGTTAAGGGTTTGCCAACACCATTGTTGATACTTGAAACAGTACAGAAGTATTTCTTTTATTTGATGTTTATTTGTTTGTCTGTTTTTTAGTTTGGGTTTTTTGTTTGTTTGGGTTTTTTTCATAAGTGAATCACGCAAACACCAAGTGGTATAAAACTTCTTACAGTGGGAATAAAAGAGTTAAGACTTGATGTCTTGTCTAGATGTCGGAAAGTCGATTGTCGCTTTATAAGTTCTTTAACGTAAACAAGATCAAGGGCAGTCATTTTATGACAATATTGTCACGGCCAAGGGCTTCTTGATTTATGATGTCAGAAGAAAACAGGAGTTTGAGTGTTATTAATTTTTTTTGAAAATGTCGATGAAGGTTGCTACTGATATTTTTAATAACTTTTAGATATATTTTTTTTCCGACGGATTGTTTTTCTCTTCGCAGTGCAGTATTATGGACATGCACAATTGACATCTTGCTTGGCGGAAAAATATTTGTCTTCGTTGAAAAAAAATAACAGTCCTATTCTCGTCCCATAGCTTTCGTCGGTATTTGGAAATGATTTGTCTAATTAACAGCTATTTTTATTTAATTTATATTTTTAATGGTTTAGATATTTGACGCAACACATAAAGTATGAACCCTAAAAAGAAAATCGACATTGTAATTATTGGAGCTGGCATATCAGGTTTGACATGCGCGAGAGAATTATCAAAACATTCGAATGAAATTAATTTAACAATATTAGAAGCAACCGACCGTATCGGTGGAAGAATTAAATCCGTCATATCGAAAGATGGTTTAGCGCTGGAGCTTGGCGCTGAACATATTCATGGTCCAAAAGGGAATCCGGTTTTTAATTTTGCTTATGAGAAAGGAATTGTCCGAGATGTGTCTTCACGACTAGGTATCTATTTTACCTGTTATGTAAATTTATTTTGGACTTCGATACCGTTTATGGAACACTACAGTGTAAAAACACAACTGTTTATATGATGTTTCACTTCGCGTTAAATTTAATTTCGGAGGGTGGCCCGTATTCGACCGGTTATTTTGTGTTGGGACTTTCATAACGGTTTAAAACTTCACTTTGGTCAATTTGACCAGAAACACACAGTAGACCGAAGTGACACAAACTGGTTTGAGTTCACTTCGCATCTTATGTGAACAGTTTCTTACTGTGGAGCCAGACTAAAACTATAAATCGAAGAAATGAAAAAATCTGTTATTTATTTATGTCGTGGTACAAAGACTCTGCTTAGAAAAGCTCAACAATTTTGCACTTCTTTTAACAATTTTTGTAAATTTATTTTTACATTGAGTGTCCAATGTTGAAATCATTGTACCGTGTTGCTAAATACCGTGTTGCTAAATCAACGGCATTCATTCGACGATAGCCTTATACGTAGAACATGATATATAATCTTAGTAAATGTTTTTAAGTTAAATGTTTCCTGTTTACAAAGTTAACTATTTCGTTTTGTTCGTGTTTAGGGGCTTTCAAAGACATGCGAGTTCTGCATTGTTTCCACAAAGATGTTTTATCGCGTTGTACTGGTGATGAACTGTATAGCGCTTTAGCAGAAGGCACTCACTTGGTTTTTAATTTTCACGACACAATTGAAGAAATAAAGAACGAGAACGAACTTGACGAATATAAATCCGTAGGAGAGGTCTTCTCCAAAGTTGCACAGGAAAAGCTTGTGAAATTTAAAGACAACTTAAGCTCTTCCAAAGCTTTTAAGAGCGTCTTGACATCTAGAATGAATGCTGAAGCTCAACATAACGGTTGCGAAAACTTATTCGATCTGGATCTAAAATTGTACACCATGTTTGAGCACCTGGAAGGAGATATTCAATTTAAACTACCCAATGGTTTTTCAGAGATTGTAGACTCCGTCGCAGTCGACATAAATCCGAAATGCTTTAGATTTAACCACGAAGTGATAAAAATAGAACACAGTCAGTCTTTACTGAAAGTAACATGCGCGAACGGAGAAGTTTTCCATGCGCATAATGTTGTCGTAACGGTGTCTGTTGAAGTTTTGAAACGATTTCTCAAACATAACGTGTTTTCTCCATCACTGCCAAGCAAGAAAGTAAACTCAATACATAAACTTTCCCTTGGGCAGTTGGAAAAGATATACTTCCGATTTTCAAACCCGTTACCTAAAGAGGTGAATCTCATTTTATTTTACCCTTCCACGGACAAAGATGTCGATAAATACAGTAAAGTATTAGGCCTTCAACGTTTTCGTGAAAGCAACTGGTGGATGTTGTGGCTAACCAGTCATCTACTAAATAAACTGAAAAATTCAGATCCGGTCAGCTTTCTTTCCGAGTTACTTACAAAACTTAAACACCGGTATCCGTCCCTCCCGAGCACAGATTTTGAACATGAGAGTGTTTTAGTCAGTGACTGGACACGCAGCAGTCATTTTGGTGGGACCTGGGGTGTCCTAAAGACTGGAACGACTGAGCGCGATGTGAGGAATTTAGCAGAACCAATTTTTTATAACCACTTAGACAATCCGACGTGTTTAACGTTTGCCGGTGAGATGACGCATTGTAGTTTTTACGCCACCACGCATGCCGCCTTTTTAAGTGGCGTAAGGGAAGCCAAATTTATAGCTTCCCGTTATAATTTGTAAATATTTTTACGCACGTTTTCTATTTTATTTTAATTATTTATTTATCTCTTCTGTACTTTCTGAGCGCAATTTATCTTCTATTATTTCGGACTCGATTATCCAGTCTAGTCATGAAATATATATTTTCACAGGATTATTTTAAGTCGTTTGTAGTCACAACCTCGTTCCCATGGTATTTTGCCTTTTTGATGAATTTGATAGCCGCGCCGTTAAAACGACTCACGGACCACGAGACCCTGGGGGCGAGGTTGATGTAGTCACTCATTTCGGTTGTTTATGTCTGATATAAGAGGTTGTTATTTCTATATATTGCGATCAACTCAACCTAGTTCCCAGTGCCTGTTATTTCATTTTTATGTTAGAAAAGAAATAAGATGCCCTGGGAACGAAGTTGCGATTAACTCTGATACGAGAGATGGAAGTTTTATTGTAGCTCTTACCATTTTGTAGGTTTCAACAGCAACCCAACCTCGTCCTGAGGGCTCGTCAAGTTTTTTGTATTGAGACGTACCAAAAAAAACCGGGGGCGAGATTGACAGCAACCTTTGCATATATTTGTCTCACTTACACAGCTTGGACTCGGTTATCAACGGTATCGTTTTATTGTTCAGTCAACTTTAATTTTTATTAAAGTATTAATTTTTAAGATATCATACTTTTTAAGATATCAGAATTTTCTGTATTCCTATGTGATGTTTCAGTCAAATATTTTCGCAAATAGTGCATAGACGATTTCTAACTTGTTTACCTCATCAATGTGCTTCGTTTTTGTTAGTTTCTTTATATTATACCTTCTTAACATAACTATCCAACTTCGTCTCCAAGTTTCCAAGGCTCATCTACGCCTATGATAGTCTGACGAGACGTCCTTGTTGGGGACTAGTTTGATAACTGACATTAATTTGCACTCAGCCAATAGACCCTTTCATCGATAGCGACACCATTTTGAATTTCCCGCTTTCGCAATGCATCTCCGGACGACCGGGGTATCTGGAGTTAGTGTCAACAGAAGAATTTGTTCGATTGCGTTCGATTGCGATAACAAAATGAACAAAATACAAAGTGCTCGTAGTGAGGCTACCATCTTTTTATGTAGATTTAATCAAGAGGTAGCTGTTTTTTGTTATCAGCGGATCGAATTGGGCAAAATACTAAAATTTCCGAATCCGAGTATTTATCCGAATCCGAATATTCATCCGAATCCGAGTATTCATCCGAATCCGAGTATTCATCCGAATCCGAGTATTCATCAGAATCCGAGTATTCATCCGAATCCGAGTATTCATCCGAATCCGAGTATTCATCCGAATCCGAGTATTCATCCGAATCCGAGTATTCATCCGAATCCGAGTATTCATCCGAATCCGAGTATTCATCCGAATCCGAGTATTCATCCGAATCCGAGTATTCATCCGAATCCGAGTATTCATCCGAATCCGAGTATTCATCCAAATCCGAGTATTCTTCCGAATCCGAGTATTCATCCGAATCCGAGTATTTATCCGAATCCGAGTATTCATCCGAATCCCAGTATTTATCCGAATCCGAGTATTCATCAAAAAATAACAAAAATATATAAATGGTGGTAGGTAAACATTTTTGAATAACAAAGCGCCGATGTTTAGAAAAACGAAAGGGTTCCTCCAGAAATGACTAGACACTCCATATCTTTACAGAGCAGTACATACACGCGTGAACAAAAACATTCCAAACATCCTAGTAGAGTAACCTACGCAAAAAAGACTATAGGTCATGTAGTGAAAAAAAGAAAAAAAAATCTAAAAAACTTTCATTTAGCTGGCGATCGTGTAAGAACCGGAAACCATACGGTGAGCAATAACAGAAAGGTCTGAAAATCTACTTGTACAAATAATTTGGAGGTGGGAAATCAATGTTGGTATTTGGGAAAAACTAGACTTGATTTAAAATACTTCACACTCAGAACGAATATTTTAAGTAGGTCACATGATATAAATTAGTGAACGATGTGCTTCTAGTGCCAACCGTTTGTCCTGTGTACACTCTAACGACTTGATTACGGAGGATTGCCCATTAGGTGGAATAATCTTTGCACTCGGTAGAATGCGATAAAGACAAAGCATTGTTAGACGATGCTTCCAACGTTAAGTAACTGGGCGTTTATATCTGAATTTTTCCAGGCTATAAGCTGCATTTTGGCAGTTTTGGAAAGACGAGTCGTTTTTTTAGCGTTTACATACGGACGACGTTTTTTAACAACCAATGAAAGCTCAGGAAACGCTGTCATTTTTATTGCTGAGTGCCGATGTTTTTTTTGCAAACTAGTCATATTTTTCTATTGTTCTAAGCTATAGACCTATTGTTTTTAACCTGAAATTCCAGCCTGATATTCTTATAAAAGAAAAAGCATGTATTCTGTCGGTAAATTGTATAACTCAAAGACGAGGCATACTTCTTTAGCAAAATAATAACAAGATTAAAACATCAACAGAAATATGTCAGCCGTTAACCGATACCTCAGTGGGGAGCGACAGTTTAGGTGGAACAACAGTTTAACTTGGGAGCAGCGACCATAAACATTTTAATAGAAAGCTTCCTTAATGCAGGTATCCTATCTCTAACAGACCACCAACCTCGTTTTCAGGGCCTTAAATTTCGCAAGCCCGGTAACCTGGTAAAGAAACCATATTCGCTAAAACTAATGTTAGTCACTATTGACTAACTTACGATTCCAACTATATTTTTAATTTGTTTAGAGCTTAATCTTTCGTTGCCATTATGTCATTGTATCATAATCCAGACTTTTTCAAAAAAGGGACTAGTGCTGCTGCAAATAATTGCGTCACTGATGGAATAATTAGTAAACATAGAAGACGGTATAGAGTTGGGTAAATAGAGAAGATAACATACTTGAACATCTTTCTATGAGCAAGGATTGGAGATTGTAACACAATTTGAGCTACCAACAAGAGGAAAGGGAGTGTTAGTTCATTTAAATCTTCTATTTAAGCTACCAACAAGAGGCCTGCAAAGGGAGTGTTAGTTCATTTAAATCTTCTATTTGAGCTACCAACAAGAGGAAAGGGAGTGTTAGTTCATTTAAATCTTCTATTTGAGCTACCAACAAGAGGCCTGCAAAGGGAGTATTAGTTCATTTAAATCTTTTATTTGAGCTACCAACAAGAGGCCTGCAAAGGGAGTGTTAGTTCATTTAAATCTTCTATTTGAGCTACCAACAAGAGGCCTGCAAAGGGAGTATTAGTTCATTTAAATCTTCTATTTGAGCTACGGAAGGCCTGGAAGCACAGCAACTTCCCAAACTAGATAACCACCTAAGGTACAATCAATATTATTATACTGAACGCAAAGCAGAAAGGTTGAACTCGGTTGGTTAAAAGATGTAACAGGAACAGTAATATTTTACAGTCTCGGCTAAGATGAATACTGTGTATGTGGAACTGCTAGATGTTGAAGTACGAGACTTGCTCGGATGTGATGGCGGTTTACTGCTCACCTAAATTACATTAAAAAAATATTTTTTACAAACCATGCAACATTAAAAACGCTAAAAGTTGCCTGTAATTTGGTACCCAGTGAGTCGTAGTCAGTCGTAGTCAGTCGTAGTCAGTCGTAGTCAGTTGTAGTCAGTCGTAGTCAGTCGTAGTCAGTCGTAGTCAGTCGTAGTCAGTCGTAGTCAGTCGTAGTCAGTCGTAGTCAGTCGTAGTCAGTCGTAGTCAGTCGTAGTCAGTGTAGTCAGTCATAGCCAGTCGTAGTCAGTGTAGTCAGTGTAGTCAGTCGTACCCAGTCGTACCCAGTCGTACCCAGTCGTAGACAGCCGTAGTTAGTCGTAGTTAGTCGTACCCAGTCGTATCCAGTTGTAGTCAGTCGTAGTTAGTCGTAGTCAGTCGTAGTCAGTGCAGACGTCGTACCCAGTCGTAGTCAGTCGTAGTCAATCGTAGTCAGTCGTAGTCAGTCGTAGTCAGTCGTAGTCAGTCGTAATCAGTCGTAGTCAGTCGTAGTCAGTCGTAGTCAGTCGTAGTCAGTCGTAGTCAGTCTTAGTCAGTCGTAGTCACTCCTAGTCTGAGTCGTATATTTTATTAAACACGATCGATTTCCACGACGATAAATTTGAATAAGGATCACACGTAACCGTCCAAATGAAAAAAAGAGCGCGTTTTTTTTGTGGAATTTACTATTCTAATTATTTTCTATTAGTAATCCTTCGATCAAATCAGAATATTCGCCCTTAAGAGATTTTTTTTTTTAAAAAAATTAACTGTAGTATTCTGATTATCTTTGGAAAATTTTTACAATATTGATACTAAGACAGATGTAAACGTTTCCATATTGCTCTTCTTTAGCCTGTACAATACTCTACATCGTGAAGGAACATCTCTTGCTTATAGTTACGTAATTCGAACAAACTTTAAATCCCCAAGGATTCGAAAAGGGTACCGAATTGAAATCTTACAACAAGTGAAGGTATCTAAAAAGAAAGTTATTGACAGACATTGTCACTTGGGTGGGTTATATTTTACATAACAGAAAATATTTTAGACTACTTTAGCGGCAGAAAGTTTCGCGGACAGATATTTCGCGAGGTCAAACAATCGCAATATCCGCGAATTGTAATTTTTGGACAAATTTTCGGCCCACAAAAGTTTCTTCCCTAAAAGTTTTTGTCATAATACTTTTTATTTTAGAGGCAGTCAGTATTTTATCCATAATTAAATGAATTTGCATATAGGTATAAACATACAGATAAATAAAACAAAGGTTTGATGAAACTTTTTTTAAATCTATTTAGTTGTTTCTTTAATTATGTGTCTGTTCTGATTGTATATCTCATTACATACGTTCAATTTGATGACGTCATTGGGATCAAAAAATGACGTCATACATCCCCACAAAAGGCTATTTTTCCAATTTTTCAATAACTTAGGATTTTTTCAAGTATCAGTGACTCCATGGCCCCAATTCTTGGTAGAGATATTGACTTTTGATTGAGATCAAATATGACGTCATATTTGTATTTTATGAAATTCTGTTATTTTCAAGGTTAAGGTAAAAAGATTCGTTATTCCAGAAATATTGTCAGTACACGTTTAGAATTTTGCTTCTTCTTCTTCTTCTTCTTCTTCTTCTTCTTCTTCTTCTTCTTCTTCTTCTTCTTCTTCTTCTTCTTCTTCTTCTTCTTCTTCTTCTTCTTCTTCTTCTTCTTCTTCTTCTTCTTCTTCTTCTTCTTCTTCTTCTTCTTCTTCTTCTTCTTCTTTACCCAGGGAAACCTCTTCAGTCCTAATGGTACTGTCAACAATCAGGGTCCTGGGAAGGGGGTGCTAGTGTATTTAAAGCTCCCATTTCGGCTACGTAAGGTGTGACGAATTTCTACAGCTAAAAGATAGTGGAAAGACAATTTTTCTAACCTATCAGTGAGGAAAATTTACAATATAGACAAGATCTGAACCATATGACAAAAAGATTCGCGTAGTTTATCAACATACTTGCCGGATTCTTCATAGATTTTATACAAAACAAACTGGAGACCTTATGCTGGCTGTGTCTAATAAATTGACTGATAAATCATTTTCACACGATTGAATCCTATCCTATTAGCAAACATAAATTCCGTAATCTTTTTGTCTGCAAATAATTCCTTTCGTTAAGACATATTAGTTGAACATGGCGAAAAACCTCAAAAAACGTAGCGCGAGATTATAATTTTTTTTAAAAAAAGAATTAATTCAAAAGAACATCCCTTCTGCGGTACTTGTTAAAAACAATCAGAAAAATAAACCCAAACAATTAATTAAAGAGGTCATTGAGTCGTGAGTTCGATTGATACTATTACACTATTTCGATGAACTCTGCAGAAGTACCATATTCAACACAACAACTCTACATCAGTATCATATTCAACACACCAACTCTGCAGCAATATCATATTCAACACACCAACTCTGCAGCAGTATGATATTCAAGACACCAACTCTGCAGCAGTATCATATTCAACACACCAATTCTGCAGCAGTATGATATTCAAGACACCAACTCTGCATCAGTATCATATTCAACACACCAATTCTGCAGCAGTATCATATTCAACACATCAACTCTGCAGCAGTATCATATTCAACACACCAACTCTGCAGCAGTATCATATTTAACACACCAAGTCTGCAACAGTATCATATTCAACACAACAACTCTGAAACAGTATCATATTCAACACACCAAAAAAAACATAGATTTGAACTATTTGTTTTGTGTATTGTAAAAGCAGATATGTAAAAGCTTTAGATTTAGATAGGTTACAGCTGTTCTCAGAACCCACCTTACTACTTTTCGATGAGAATCATTTGCCCTTACCAGAGTTGCCAGATCCGGATGAGTTTGGTTTGAATTGGGATAAGGATAGAAAACAGTAAAAGCCTGTTGTGGCGACAAATCCACCTGCTCCTGCATCACATCTGGATTGCAAGACTAGTTGTAATAGTGGTAGATGTAGATATCGTTAGATCGAGTTGTGTTCACACATGTGTTTATGTTTGGATTGCATTGAAGTTGAGGAAATTGACTTTGATAGGGAAACCGAAGCATAAATTGACATAAATTGACTTACTGTAATAATAATATTGTAATTTGTATTACCGCACGTAATTCTTCCTCAGTAGAAGAAACTACATTATTATTATTATTCACACAATCCGCAGGAATGTGTGTTTGGTTTAGCCTTTCTTCGTCTCGGAATAAAAAATGAACACATTGGTGAATACTTTACGCGGAGCCAATTCATGTGCGAGATTACATGAGAAACTAGCCGAGGCGGTAAAATTTTTATTTATAAAGCGGGTTGACATTGATTTTTAAAGGAATGTTTTAAGATCTAGTGCTCATAATGTTGTATTTTTTATAGTGTAGTTAAGTCTAGCTTAAGATAAACGTATTTCATATTCCTGTACAAGTTACCGACTCACACCTTGGTGGAACGAAAAGTTGTTTAATGGCGCGCCGTTTATTCATTTTTGTGCAAAAGGCGCATATTTCGCTTTCCGTACAAAAGTTTGACTGATTTCTTCTGCCATATTATGGGTCTTATCCCACATGTGTTGGATGTTGGATGGTTACTGGTTACTGGTCGTGGATTTTAATGTATGTATTTAGTCCTTATCTTAGTCTTTCAACTATGGTTATACATTGATTTAATATCATTTTGGAGCTTAAAACATATTGATTGCATCAATTATAAGGAACTTGTAGCTAATCTATAGCGCTAAAATTATGTGCATTTTGGAAATTCATTCTGCAGACTTTGATTCTATTTTTTATTCCATTTTATTCTATTTCTAAAGTTTTTACCAGTGTTGCTAATGATTTTGTATCTCCATTATGATGATACGATCATCTTGAAATTTGTCATTTCAGATGATTCTTCACCCCAAAAGTCTTGACATCAATCAAAGTAATTGTAAACACAAGGTTTCACTTTATTATAGACAACAACATCATTGGTTACATCACAAATTTATCGCCAATGAAGTGCAGAATTTTGCATTTGTTATGTTGTTGAGATTTTTCAAATCGAAGAGAAATAAGCTGCGTAGGAGCTTTTATATTATTTAGTATGTATATGTAGAGCCTAGCGTATCTCACATGGAAAAAAAACACATCACAGAATTAAGACGTAAATCACTAAATTAGGACGTTTTAGCTAATTCATCTTTTGTTCAACCGGGAAAAATTTCCACTTTGTTTACCTGCATTTTTGCAAAGTTATTTTATGGAATAAAAACCACGAGGGTGCCGATAAGCTGCATCCACCGTGAAAAGTGCGGGCGTTTTCTGGCGAGTTCGGCGTTTTGAAAAAATTTCAGGTATTCGCCTGAAAAAACCCACATAGAACCGAACAATGCCCGAACGAAAAAAAAAATTCACCACAAAAACACTCAATGATTCACCACAAATTATTTAAAAAAGTATAAAAATTAAAATGAACTAACTATGTGGTAGCGAAATGCTTAAAAGAACTGTTTTTGATGGTTTTTAATAAGATTTACTTGATAAATAACTCGAACATAAGCTTTATTAACTCCTTTCTCTTAAAGCGCATGCTTTTAACTGTCGTCTACCATGTTTATGTTACAAGGTGTTGCATTTCGGGAATGCTCCGGGCGAGTTCGGTAAAGTGCGGGCGGTTTCGGCGGACAACCGTCAATTTAATTCGAAAAGTCGCCCGAGCTCGCCCTTACATATGCGGGCGTTTGCGGCTTATCGGCACCCTCGTTAAAAACCATGAAGTTATGTGGCGAGAAGAGTCACCAGATCATCGCTGGAGTAATAAAAGGATGGTAGAGGACATATATTTTTTTCACTTTCAAAAAATGCAATAAATATAAGAAAGAAAAACAATGTGGTGGCCTAAAATATTTTATGTATATATATTAATTATTTACATAATATTGGTTATAGAGATTTATGAGAATAGCTGTCAGCTCCATTTTCTCAGTTTTAACGTTTATTGTTGTATTAAATAACACAATTTTTGAGGATTGAAGTTCGAAGTACCTGTACTTTTTTTCCTGATGTTACTTCTATTCCGATATGTTTGTGAAGATTTTTGAGAATCACATCCAAGCTGCTACTTTTTATAAATTCCTTGTCTTTCATAAGTGATATTTTTTTCTCATTTGCAAATTTGTTACTTAAAATTGCAGTAATATGGTACAAACAGGACTTGTCTATTGGGTTTTACAGGAATCAATTTTTCGCATACCCAGTGTTGTATCTTTGTTTTTATTATATATATACTTATGTATATAGTTAATTGTGTATTCTTTTGTTATTCATGGTTTTTGAAAACAATTTATTAAAAGAAAATAAATAAAAAATATTACTGATATTTTTTTATAGTAAAAGTTCTTTATATACAGTGTTTTTTTAATCGACATCACCCTTTATATGCAAGTACTGCTGCTACCCCTTATAATAGAACATTTCCACAAAAGCGTAGATAGTTGAAAACCTTCTTGTTTCAACTGACAGAAGGTCAGAATAGCCTTCTGGCAGTTGTGAGTGTTTAAGCCGTCCCACTTTCTTGCATAGGCAAATTTTAACCATGTTCTAATTGATTTATTAAGATTGGATTGTGTGTTCGAACCGACAGGTTTTCTTGTTATTATTATTATACATCTGCATCCTGTCAACAAATAAACTATGCGCTTAGCAATTTTATTTCAACTTCTTCGGCTGAAGTGAAAAATATATCTTAAAAAATTGGATAAAAGCGCTTGTCTCGGTCAGATAACTTTTTAAAGATTTTAATCTTTGTGAGAAACAACACGGGAGCAACATGATAACCTTGCTGTGTCGTCAAGAAACAGAACACAAAATTAATTGAAAGATGGTTTTTTGTTTAAGCCCACGCCCTAAAAAAATGTCGGGTGGAGCAACAGATGAGAAAATCCCACAACATACCATATGATGATACTTTATTACGATTTAACGAAAATGATATTAACATTTCTTTCCACCATATGCTCATCAGAGTTGGACAGACACGACCTCGTTTCATGGGGTAATTGCCTTCTTTTTTTTTAAGTTTTGCATCACAAGTTCTCCTGTGTAACTGGTGTAAAAAGTTTTGCATCACAAGTTCTCCTGTGTAACCGGTGTAAAAAGTTTTGCATCACAAGTTCTCCTGTGTAACCGGTGTAAAAATGTTGTACTTCACAAGTTCTCCTGTGTAACCGGTGTAAAAAGTTTTGCATCACAAGTTCTCCTGTGTAACCGGTGTAAAAAGTTTTGCATCACAAGTTCTCCTGTGTAACCGGTGTAAAAATGTTGTACTTCAAAATATATATACAGAATAAGTAAAAGATATCAAAGACCTATTGATTTCAAGAAAGTCTCATCGTTATTCTCTTGAATTATAGTTTTTGCGCCTTTTAACAAACGTTGGGTTTTACGTATTTCAATGAAAACAAGATGCAGGCGCTGCATAAACTATCTCGCTATTAAAAATGCACAACTATGAAACATCCACAATGCGACCCAATTCTACAATTTCTGCTAACAAAAATACAGCCTATCATCCATGGTTAAAAGTCGCGCGATTGAAACGTTTATGGTCTTAAACGGCATTTAGGTGACAAAAAATCAAAATTTTGATGTCACCATCATGTTCAGCATACTTTTTTTGTTATCTGTGCCAAATTTTGTCGAAAATAAAGTAGTTTTAATTTCGGACCAATTTTGGCCTAAAATGACATTTGGGTGACAAAAAATCAAAATTTTAATGTCACCATCATGTTCGGCATACTTTTTTTGTTAATTTTGCCAAATTTGGTCTAAAATAAAGTAGTTTTAATTTTTGGACCAATTTTGGCCTAAAATGACATTTAGGTGACAAAAATCAAAATTATGATGTCACTATTATGTTCAGCATACCTTTTTTGTTAACTGTGCCAAATTTTGTCGAAAACAAATACCAATTTTGGCCTGAAACGTCATTTAGATGACTTCCAAGTACTTAGAGAGTTTAGGTATGAAGTTTAAATCTGTGACGTTGCAATTGACCATTTGGGACATTTAGTTAGTTACGAGTTGAAAACCTATCCTCGCAGGCGAGATAGTAAAAAGAAAAAAAAAAAGTAAAAATAGTTACCAAGATGAGATTCGAACACACGACTACTCCCGTGTCGGTGCTCAGAGAGCCAAAAATTTCCATTTTGGGACGGACAGCTGTATTTGAATACTCCTCGCAGGCGAGATAGTAATAAAAGCTTTCTCCATTTTTTGTACGAATAACAAAATACCACAGTTCTACTGCCACATACAGCACTGCAGTCCAATAAGTAAGTGACAAAGTATTTCTAAGAAAACGTGCGAATTCTTTTAAAGTATATTTTTGCCTGTGTGAGCACATGTTAAAAAACATACACACTTTAAATCTAAGCCAAAAGAAATTGGTTAACCAATTGAATTGCCGTAAGTAACAATAAAAACAAAAAACCTATTGTTTTAAATACACTGTTCTCCACAGTTTTCATTTCGATTGCATGCAAAAGTAAGTATTTTAAAAAAGTTTATCGTAGTCCCATTATATTATTTCGAATTAGAGAAAAATAAGTTAAAAATCATCAAATATTAATAAAGTGTATCCAGGGATTAATAAAACTTATCAAACAACCATATAGCTAACGTCTTTATAACGGATGAAGAGTGGTAAAAAACACGTCATCGCGGATAAATCGACTGAGAAACCCTCATTTATTTCGAAGCAATGATTAAACAAATCAAACGCATTGGGGATGTAAAGATATACAAAACTGATCCTGTTTTAAAAACAGAAGCCAAAACCGGGTCATGCTAAACAAGACATGAAGTCTCTAAACTAAAAATGACAAATAGGATAAATTTTATCGACTTTGCTGTGACGGGCGAATTCCTAGTCTGTTATATTATAGCTAGTCGTTAGCCTGTAGAAAAAAACACGCGGTAGCACGTTAAATTCCGCGCTATTTCGTCTCAAAATACGGCTATTAATAAAGAGGTGGTCAATGTTTGTCCGTGAGCCAATTTATAAAGCAAAGCGAAATGTCGAAAGACCAAAGTGAAATGTCGAAAAACCAAAGCGAAATTTCGAAAGACCAAAGCGAAATGTAGAAAGACCAAAGCAAAATGTCGAAAGACC
The DNA here is from genome assembly GCA_030067915.1 of Hydractinia echinata. NCBI lineage: Eukaryota > Metazoa > Cnidaria > Hydrozoa > Anthoathecata > Hydractiniidae > Hydractinia > Hydractinia echinata. The sequence continues at coordinate 228,567 of JASGCC010000003.1, read as the reverse complement.
AAAGCGAAATGTCCAAATATCAAAGCAAAATGTCGAAAGACCAAAGCGAAATGTAGAAAGACCAAAGCAAAATGTCGAAAGACCAAATCGAAATGTCGAAAGACCAAAGCAAAATGTCGAAAGACCAAAGCGAAATGTAGAAAGACCAAAGCAAAATGTAGAAAGACCAAAGCGAAATGTCCAAATATCAAAGCAAAATGTCGAAAAACCAAAGCGAAATGTAGAAAGACCAAAGCGAAATGTAGAAAGACCAAAGCGAAATGTAGAAAGACCAAAGCAAAACGTCGAAAGATCAAAGAGAAATGTCGAAAGATCAAAGAGAAATGTCCAAATATCAAAGCAAAATGTCGAAAAACCAAAGCAAAATGTAGAAAGACCAAAGCAAAACGTCGAAAGATCAAAGAGAAATATTTCAGACCAAAGCGAAATGTTTCAGACCAAAGCGAAATGTTGAAAGACCAAAGCGAAATGTCGAAAGATCAAAGCGAAATGTCGAAAGACCAAAGCGAAATGTTGAAAGACCAAAGCGGAATGTCGAAAGATCAAAGCAAAATGTCAAAAGATCAAAGAGAAATGTTTCAGACCAAAGCGAAATGTCGAAAGACCAAAGCGAAATGTCGAAAGACCAAAGCGAAATGTCGAAAGATCAAAGCGAAATGTCGAAAGACCAAAGCGAAATGTCGAAAAATGAAAGCGAAATGTCGGAAGATCTAGTTGAGTTTAATCGAATATCATGAGGGAAGGGTTATCATAAAATAGTATTCGGGATTAATAAATTTGATATTGCAATAAACCACCTCCCGCATTCTGTAACGAGGGTCGTTCCGAAAATTAAACGTGGAAGAGCTGTAGAAGAACTTTATAAACAATACTATCAAAAGCGTTTAACGTGTTAAAATAATGGAGCCACACATCTGATAAAAATGATATTAATGATTTTATCTAACCTTTTTTTCCAGGCAAAATTCTGATAATTTCAAGCATTCAATTTAAAGAACAAATAGTCGAGCCAGGAGATGAACTCAGTAGTTGTGAATGAATATCAATATCAGAAGTGATAACGAATACTAAAAGTAAAAATTACATTTAAGTATTTCACAAAAGATTCTGTGTGGTCTCAAAAGAGAAAAAGAAGAGAAGGAGAAACTTATTTTCTAATTGATTTGAAACGAACCAAGGTGCGGTCGAAGAATTTTTCTTTCGTTGCGTTTCTTATTCATTACAGGATTCAATGAAAGAATTGAACAGAAAGGTATGTTAAATCTGAAACGTTTAATAAAATGTCAGCAGAAAAAGTATAAGAATTGTTACAAAAACACTTTGACATTTTCGCATCTTTCTTTTTCTTTTTCTTCTACTATGGCCCCCATAGTTCAACGAGGAACGACTCCTTAATGTTTTTCATACAGAGATGCAGGATGTCAGACCATTCGCAATAGCTTACGCAGGTAAAGTCTGATATGTCTTTTTGTGCGAAGTATGTCTGGTAAATTTTAAAAGGCAGGAAGATACTATATATAGTAGCCGCCGCTTAACTCGAATACAGGATAACTCGAACGTCCTCTTTACTCGAACTGTTTTCAGCTCTCCATAGTTTTTGCGTAACAGACACCTCATAAGTACGCCGAATAACTCGACTACCGTTAATTCGAGTTTCTTTTTGTGTCCCTGTAAGCGTGTTTTCGAGTAACTCGAACTCTAGAAGTAATAATGCAAAGAATGAAGGAAATAACAAAATTTAAATAACAACTTTCCGTGAAGTTTCGAGTTTGGCGTATTTCTATTTTGATAAATTTCTACGATCGAAACTACTGCTTTTTAGTAGAAGACATGGAGCGCAATTAAAGCGAACATTTTTGTCAAGGTTAAAATACTTTATGTTACATAAAAGACGTATTTTAATCTAATTTTTTTACATATTTATTTAAACTATTTTTAGATAAATAAAATTTCAAGATTAAAATACGTATTTTATGTTATATTAAGGTCATGGCGAAAAAGAGTTTATTAAAATTTTTTTTTTCCAGAATGGACAGCTATGGAAAACTGAATACGACGTTAAACAACAACACAAGAATATTTCTTTGTTACGAAGTAGTTATTCACGTTTCTGATGGCCCGAAAAAGGTGGACAGAATCATTTTGATGTCACTTTTTTTTTTAACGGCCATTTTCATCATCATTTTAAATGCCTACATGTTCAACTTTTTAAGAAGAAAAGACAGAAAACGAGCAAATATCCAATTTATGATTTTAACATTTTCTGACCTCATAAATGGAATGATATCACTACCCATCGTAACGCTAAAATTCATTAATTTTGGTGTAAACGTTAACTGCAAGCTACGAGCATTTGTGCAGTTCGCCTATCTCTTCCCTCTCACTTACTCCTGGCTAATAACAGTTGGGATCTGCATCGACAGATTGATTGTGATTTCAATATCGCAAACCTCCGAAGTTTTAATGGATCGACTCAATTTACTATATCGAGTTTGCTGCTTGTTGTTCTGTCTATTTGCATCAATAAAGACAGCTTATAGATTTTGGCAAGACAGCTCGAAAGCAATGACATTTGAAGAGTCAAGCAAACGAACGGTTGACGAAAGCGGTATGTATCAGTTGATCGGCGAAGTGAGTGTTGTTCTCGTGATATGTATCTTGCAATTGATTCTCGTCTACAACGTCAACAGAAAAGCACGTGCAATGAACCAACATCGACAGGGCGCAACGAGCTACGACAAGAAGGTGACGAAAACCGTAAATCTGTTGATATTTTTCACAATCTTGACTACAACTCCACGTTTGATTATCTACGGTATGCAGTTTTATTACCCTCTGATTGTGGATAAAAGGATGAGAAGCGGATATTACTTAATACACTTTGGGGTGCTGAGTGTGCATTTTAATTCGTTGTTTAGTGCGATCGTCTTGATAACAAGAACAAACATGTTTAAAGATTCCGTTGGAAAACAAAAAAAGGTTAATCCAAATAAAATAGGTTTTCTGCAGAAACGGCTCGAACTCAAGTGACGAATTGATATAGAAGTTATCGCTTTAAGGCTACCTGGATACGTAAACTGTCTGTGATTAAGTTCCTTCCCATTACCTGCGAAATGAATTCCTAACGGTAGAACTTTTAGTTACTTTGGTCTATTGAATAAACGAAGGGGGGACCATTTCAATTTAATTAGAGGCAAATGTAAGTGGGCTGGTTCAGACGAGCTAAATGTTTTTCTCATCTTAATGAATTGATAAATGGCAGGTTGGAATAGGCGTGGGGTTGCAGGAGAATAATTGAAAAATCAACAACAGTTAAGGTCAGGTGCGGGGGCGGTACGGACGAGTATTCTGTACTTCTAAATAACGGATCTCTCTCAACATTATAGTTTTGAGTAACATTTTCAGTCCACTTTCGAAATAAAAGTCACTAAATTTCGAGGATGTCTTGGTACAATTTTAATTTTTGCTGGAGTTTAATTTCGCGATGGCAGAACGAAGTAATTTTCGCTGAAGAATATTTCAAAAAAAAATAATGAGTCGCACTTACGTATTAAATTCCACTCGCAAATTTTGTTTCTGGATACTAGTAACAAGAACTAAGTAAGAAAATTCGTCTTTCTGTCTCAGTTGAAACAAATTCCTCATAGCTCACATCACAATTAAAATTCGCGGAAAATCCCTCAAACCGTGACATTTAGTTCATGCGAAGTTTAGTGTATGTAAAGTACGAACCAAAATATATTTACGGTAGTTTGTTAAAAAAGAAAATCTCACTCTGAGGACTTTTCTCAGACCAGAAGTTCAGTAAAAGCGTGATAGTAGAAGTTGGTGGTGGTGGCAGAATTTGTAAATATGACGAAATAAACTTTAAAAGAGATTTTAAAATAAATTCGTGAAGATCGTATTTTTATTTTTTCATTCAAATTGTATTTTTGATTCGAACACATTCTCAATCATTTGTTTGGGTGTTTCATTTTGCGATTGGCTAGAACAGTTTTTTTTTTCGTGGGAATTTAATTTCGCGGAATTTAACAAAAGCTGAAAAGTCCACGAAATATAATTTGTACGAAAATTTGTATGCGGAAGAAAAGATGGCGCAAGAAAATTCTGCATTTTTTAAACAAGGACGGACATTCACAATATTTTATCGACTCGTTTCCGAATGTTTATGTAAATACAACATAGAATTCAGATTATTTAACAAAGCAATAGTTATTCGAGGTTACTAATCCGCAATCTATAATTTCGCAATAAAAAAGTGTACATATTGCAATTTTTTATTATACATTTTGCACAATTATAGAGATCTTAAAACGTAAATTCTGCACTCTTTGCATTCACAAGCAATTTCTTCCCCCAAAATTTATTTCTATCTGGACATTACAGAAGTATAAATAGATTAAAATATAAAGAAAGAAATTAAAATTGAAATTGAAATAGATAGCAAAATTCCCCAAATTTTGTTGTTATCCCCCAATAATAATTTGTCAGTGTTATAACCTCGTCACCAGGTTCTTCTCGGGCTACTTAAGGCCAGTCCTTTTTTATTTCAGGGTCATTTTCAATATCTCAAGTTATAAAGAATCTAGCATAATTTATTGGGCACCATATCATTATATGTATAGTAAAACGCAGAATTCAACTATTCTGAAAAGTTTCGATGACGTCATATGACGTCATATGCCAAAAACGCGCTTTACCCGCGGGTTTTTTAAAGTCATATTTCGTAAAGAAATTCTGTCAAAAATTTGAAAAGCTTTTAAGATCGAAGAAGTTTGAAATAGAGAAAAGATACAGGGTGAGAAAAACCGTCAGTGGACCGAAATGTTAGAAGTGAGGACGGACTTACTAGGGAGGCGGGAATATTAGAGAGGGAGGGATTGTTTTTTCAACCTTAGAAGTAAGGGCGGGTTTTCTAGAGAGGCGGTAATATTGGAGAAGCGAGATTATTTTTTTAACCTTAGAAGTAAGGGCGGGTTTACTCGAGGCGGGAATATCAGAGAAGCAAGATTATTATTTTAACCTTAGAAGTAAGGGCGGGTTAACTAAGGAGGCAGAAAAATTGGAGAGGCGGGATTATGTTTTCAAAGCATTTGAATTGGGTTAGTATTATTTTCAACCAAAAAAATCTAGCAGTTTCCAGGCACGGAATTTTGCTGTGTAACAATCATAAAAATAAAATTAAATTTAGAATGAATCTGTTCTGTGCAACGAAACTTACAACTTTTAATGAAGGGAATATTGGAGTATGTAGATACGCTACAGACTCGATAGAAATTACAGCAATCCTGCATGCAGGTTTATTGGAGAAGCAAGATTATTTTTCAACGCGTGCCAAAAAGACGGGTTCGCTAGGGGATTGCTCCATATCAATTATGCGGGAATAATGGAGTAAATGCAGCAAATATAGGAACTCCTGGTTGGTTTATCAAGGACTATTAAATTGCCAAAATAATATATGTATATAGCACAGAATAATAAAAATAATAAGAGAATAATTAAAATATGATACAAAATTTAGGTAGCCCTAACAGACTAAAAAATTAAAACTCGTCATATTAAATCCCCGTAATAAAAATTTGGAAAAATGTCCTATTCGCAAATTTTTCAAAAAAATTAATGTTGGCTCAAACCATCCAGATTCGCAACGGTTTTATTACAAATAAATACCTATGATTCGTATAAATTTATGTCGCCAAATATTTTTATAAAAAACTAATCGCGAAAATATACCCTTGCTAAATATTTAGATTTCGCAGATAAAATTATCCGCGAAATTTGATCCCCGCCAAATTTAATCTTAATCAATTAACGTCATTTTCTGTGACATGAAGCACAAGTTCTTAAACTATTTTTACCTACATGCATTCACATGGCAAAAAATTTCAAAGTTCGTCCCCGCGATTCGCGAATTAATGCTTTTTGCTAGGTTTGTAACATGGCCAAAAAAGTGTCATTGTCTCGATATTTTCGTGAGGGCATGTGGGCTTCTCCTGTTATAAACAGTATGTATCTCAAAGCGACACATTTTCTTTAGCGAATTAGCATTTTTTGTTTTATCTCTTTAACAATAGCCGTATTCCGTCTGTCTGTTTGTGCGGGAGAAAAAAAGTCCTGTTAGGGAAACACGAATAGCGATATATGAGGAAGCATGGGCGAACACGTGGATTTATCCGCGGGCCACTGACTCGTCTATATTATAATACCCATATACGTCTGTCACGCCAAATGGTACTGTAAGTAGCCAACCTCGTCCCCAGGACTATTTGCTTCTCAACGGCGCTGCGCTTTCTGATAGTTCTAGCGAAATAGCCCTGGACCAGGCTGGTCACCGTATCGCATCTGATTGGCCCACGGCATTACCCTAATTATGCAATGCTTTTAGCTGGCGTCAGCAAAAATCCTAAAAGTGATACATAAACAAATATGGCACCGGAAGATGTGGTGTCGTTGTTGGTGGTGGTTTTAAATCCTTAAAAAGCATTATTTTTCCTTTTTAATCTCATTTCCTCCCCCTTTTTTTAAGATGTCTTAGCTAAAGTAAGAATTTCTTTCAAATATACGATATTTTTTGTTAAAAAGTAGTCGGTGTTGTTGCTAGCCAGTCCATAGGTAATGCATTCATAAATATGGCTCGAGAGAGAAGTGAAGTGTTGCAGGTGCTCTTCTTGTTAATCTCTCGTTGCAGAAGATGTTGCCATCTACGCCTAAAAACGTTTATAGAGGTGGCAAAGGAGTGTGTCGAATTTGTGCTGAAGAAACATCTGCACATCACTTGACCAGAATTTTTTCAAAAAGTGGAAAGAAAAAATCTTTAGCTACAGCACAAAATATTCAGAACATGTGGATTAAACGTTTCCGAGTTTGAACCATTGCCTACAACAATTTGTTCAAAGTGTGACAGGTTCATCAATAAAATGTTTGACTTTCAGAATAATAACAACAACAACAAATCCATTTACAACAGCAAACAACAGTAAAAAGATGTGCAACTTTTTCACCAAACCAGCAGTCAAAACAAAAAAAAATCAACATTGAAAATGAGAATTATTCTGTCCAAAAAACCTGTTTCCAGTCAAAAAAATTTCTACAATTTACGCCTTTACTGAAGATAACAAATAAAACAGACATAAAGTCAAGCACGAAAATACTTCCTAAAGAACTTGGCAAAACAAAACAAACTCAAAACGACTTCATTACCGAAGATCAAGAAAAGAAAATTATTACCGCATTACAAACAAGGACAATTGATATTATCATTACTACCATAAAAAATAATTGCCCTAAAATAATTGATGCCATCAAGCTACTTGCTACAAATGAAATAAGCATTGCTTGCAAAAACTTGTGCAAAAAAAGTGGTGGTTCTGTCTTGTTTGAAAAAAATTGTGATGAAATGATGTATTTTGAAGAAGGCAATTTATGGTCAGAAGTCACACAATATAATCCATTTTTAATAGACATATTGACACCTGTAGCAGGCAGAAAACATATTGAGCAAGATCTACAGATAAAATTGTGTTTTATTTACTCAATTTTAATGCAGCACAGATGGCATGAATTGTTCTTAATGCAAAGAATAAATACAGTACTTGTTATTGAAGGTGGCTGCAGCAAACAGGTAAAAAATACATGTTTATTGATTAAATAACATATATAAGTCGTACAAATCTTAAAAATCAGTTAAAAAATGTCACAAATAATACAAAAAAACTTCATGGTTAAATTCCTCTCAAATAAACATCCGTTGGTTAGTTATAAAAATTGTTAATTAGTTCTTTAATTAAATTAATCTGCTTTATATTCTATATTTTTATTGCAAATTTGTTTGTTACAAAAAAGACTCAACAAAGTTGGCTATAGAATTTCACAATTGCAACAACACAATTCTTGTTTTGTGTGTTTGAAGCTAAAATAATTTTGTAAAAAACTTCTTAAACAAGTTGTCAAGCCACAAAATTCTTTCATATGCTGGTCAACATTTTTTTTATTTGTTGAAATGTCTGAATTATTTTAATACAATATTGCTTCTGCTGGTTGACCACGTCGAGCTGCTCGTCCAATTTCTTGAATGTACGATTCAATGTTGGACGGGGGAGAACTAAGTATAATCTGACAAATGGTGTGTTGACACCCATACCAATACCGTGCTGTAGTGCCAAAAATTATTCTTATTCTAGAGTTTTCACGTTTTATTTCTTCTAAAATAGTTGTTTTCATCAATTTTGTTTGCGGTGAGTGACACTGATTAAAAATTCGAGAAGATGGGTGTTTTTTATGATCAACATATTGGTCTTCACCCAAAATTCTTTCAAACAAATTGTATGCATAGGCACAATATTTTAACTTTAAATAAATAATTGTCATAGGGTAGTTTTGTTTTTTGTGCTTTAACTCTGTTGCGATAGGTAGTAATATATCCTCATATCCTGCTAAACCTTTGCAATTACTCATCCTTATTTCTTTTTTAAAAAAAATGCTTTTACGATTTGGATTTGCAGTAACTACTTTGCAATTCTCTATTTTCAAAGCTTTTTTTAAAGTATGTAATTTCATTGGTGAAGCAGTTGCAGTCAAAGCTAACATGATACTGTGAGGGAAGAATGCTTGTAAAACTGATAAGTTTTGAAATTCTGTACGAAATTCTTCACCCCTAGATATAACATACAGTAATTCATCAATTTTTTAGCTTAGCAACAGATGTGATAAATTTATATTATTCAATTATTATAGAGCTATATATACATATATTTTGTTTGTGAAACTTTGTCAAATGGATATATAATATATATTAGTTTGTTTAGATATATTTAGTTGCTATATTTAAGGCATATTATTTTTATATATAATAGCTATGTATATATCTAGCTAGATTTTTGATACGTTATGTTTACAAAGAAAGCTAGCTTTATACTTACCATAATTCCACACAATGCGCCTCGTCTATCACACAAGCCACAACATTTTCCTCATAAATTTTTTATCTTAATATTTTCCTTCCCTGATCTGATAACAGTGACTCTGGATGTGCAAATAAAATTTTACATTTGCCTGCAACAATGCTTTTTGAAAATTTGAAAATAGAATTTGATGCATCATGCAAATCTTCTTCAAACAAGGGTTCGTATCTCTGGCTATTAGCTTGGTCTTCGAGTTGTAAGAAACCACATTCAATGCCTACTTTAGTTAAATTTACTAGCTGATCTTGAATAATTGATGTTAAAGGAGAGACAACAAGTACAATATTGCCTGCCTTTCGTTCTGGAACAAAGTCGGGTAAAAGTTGATAAATTAACGATTTACCAAACCCAGTAGGCAAAACAGCTATAACGTGGTGTCCTTCTCCTAAATACTCGAAACATTGAACTTGTTTTGGTTTCAAAATAAACGAGGACAACTTTTCATACTTTTGGAAAACATGATTCAGCCGCTTGAAAACACGTACCACATCTTCCCAGCCCATCGCCAAAATCGTAAATATGCAGAATTTGCATAAATTAAAAATGAACCAGAATCTGGTTCATTTGATGCCCACGTGACCAGCCTGTGCCAGCGCCTTTTCGACGCCACGGTAAAAGGTGCTGGGCTCGAGCTTGGTAAGTAGCGACACGCATGCAATGCGGTATGAAAAGGACGGACGAACCTGTGAATTTTCCATAGGCCACTGACTAGTATATAATAAAGTTTTAACTGATACATTGAATGATTTTATGTGTTATCAGCTTACTCGTCCTTAACCCGTGGAAAAGCCCACTGGTTCACCCGGCAGCATAATAAATTACACGGAGTCACGGAGCCATTTTGAACAAACAGACGACAGCTGTCATTATCGAGATAACATTTTAGTAACAGAATATAAAAAGTATATGGTTGTATTTTTGCTATTCCTCGCTAAGTGTCCTATTCAAAAACATGGACGCAACACGTTCGGCTTCTCTTAAACCGCTGACGTAAGCGGCATGCGTTGTCGAATAAAATTGAGGATCTGTCATCTCGCCAGCAAATAAAATACCGACTGATTCCCCGCCACCATAGAACACTGGATCTCTCAGCCGTGTTACGTCATCAATGCATGAATCCGGCTTCAAATAGGAATAAGAGCCACGATAAAACGGGTTAGTTGTCCAGTCAGACACAGTAATGCTATCACAGTCGATTTGAACATCGGGGAATTCGGGATACTCTTTTTTAATAGTATTAATTAGCTCTTTTAAAAATAGAACAGGGCCGTTATTTTGGCAATCTTCTATCAGTTCACCAACCATCCATACTAGCCACCAGTCTGTGTTATTCACGCGGTCAAATGAGAGTAGTTGACTTATTTTGTTGTACACTTTTTTCCCGTAGTCTCCAGTCGAATGAAAGAACCTGATGTCTTCGTATTCTTCATCAAGAGGTGTGGAGAATTTAAAGAATAATTTCGTCACTTGACCCAAACACAACTTATTGATAGAAGTTACTTTCTCTTGAGGTAGCGGTGGAGCGAAAGCGTTCACCTTTATTAAATATTTCAATACTTCCACGGATACGGTGCAAATAACAACATCAGTGTAATAAATGTCACTACCGCGCGTCATCAACTTCATCTTCGGTTGATCATCTTTCAAAATGTATTCCAGCTGTGTTACCTCTTGTTCAAGTTTAATACAGTCCACTAAAATATCCTCAGCAATCGCGTTTACGATCTTATCGTATCCAACCTTTCCCATGTCGGTTAGAAACTCTCCTTGCATACCGACGTAACATTCGTAGCCTTCTTGGTCAAGATCATGTAAGGACACGCAACCGTTATAGTAACACTCATTCATATTTTTAAACATAAACGCGCTCTTCAGAGCAGCGCAAAGTCCTGCATTTTCTTTGCATTCTTCTAATTTAGCATCATAATTCTTATCCACCCAGGCACCAACTGTTTTATGGACTTCAAATTCTTCCTTTCCAAAATTGCGTTGCTTTTCCATAATCTCTTCCGTTAGATCGTTAGAAATGTTTACGGCTTGCAAACGATCTTCGAGTGAGCACGAGTTCAGGACATCCTTGTGAAAACAATCCAAAATTTTACAAGGCTTCCATTCTAAAAAGTAGTGGAGAAGAAATCTTTCAATTTCCTAAACTTTTTACAAAACAGAGATTTCGCAGATAAATCACTTGTTATTATAGGACATGTGCTCAAAGCAAACGGAGTTCAAACAACGCTGGGATTTTCAAGCAAAATTTAACTGGGATTGTGTTAAAGTGAGTATTAGTTTTTAGTTTTATCAACGTGTTAAATTTTGTAGCAGTTCTACCAACAACAATACAAGGCCCCGATTTAGAAGGAACACTTTTTTTGCGTATGCGAGAATTTGAAGTTTCTCCAAGAACTAAAAAAAATGACAAAGCCATTTTTAGCCAATCTAGAAATTATATTGAACGACAAAGAAGAAAGAAAACGCGTATGAATAATACTAAAAAATAAAACGAAGGACCATAACTTCAATAACAAGATGAATAATACCTTGTTGCAACCTCGTTCCCAGCGCATTTTGCCTTGTTGAATCATAACGGTTCAGGGGCCACAAGACCCTGGGGACGAGATTGACCTTGTTGATACGTATTTATATAGCATATTCTTGTATTCCCAGTAGAAACCAATTATTCTCTATTGCCAGGTTACAAAAATAGTCGAAAGACATTGCTAGTAATATATAGCTGTTTGAAACATTATTTGCTGTTACGGAACCATAACATCCAATATGAAGAGTCCAATGAAGACGAGTTGGTCCTGTTTATAGGACTCACCCTGTTCGCAGGCCATGTTATCGTTTCTGATATCGGGACGGTGAGAGGTCTGAGAAACGAGATGAGATGAGATGAGATATCCGTGATGTTATAAGTAATAAAATTTGTTCATATGAGAAGTAAGCCAAACAACATTTTGTTTAGCTGTGTTAAAATTTTCTCATGGGAACTAAATGCAAAAAATGCGCATTATGCGACGTAAACAAGACTCTAGCCTGGTATAGTAATCTAACTAAGTCATTCTGCACACAGGGCCAGCTCGCCGCTTTTCGCGACTCTCTCGTAATTAGCACGATAAGTCAGGAAAACGCAATTTAAAAGAAATAAGATTAAAGATAATTAACTCCTATATATATACGGAGGTGTGGCACTCGAGGGCTAAAATATGCTGATATCAGCAGCAAAAATCTGAAAATCATAAGGCAGAACCACATTTTTTCAAAATTACCCAGGGTTCCTCGACGTCCATCATAGTGGCTAGCGCTGAAACTTGTGAACGAGACGCGGTTGGGAGCTAAGGAATCGTGGCTTCGAACTGAAGACATGCAAAGAAATGCCATGAGTAGTGCATGTTGGTTAAATATGTTGTCACGACAAACAGAAACCTATATTTCATAAATAAATTTCTGCAAATGTTCAGGTTTCTTTTATCGAACGGAAACCTATTTTTCATAAATAATTTTTGTAGATTTTCAGGTTTCTTTTATGAAATAACAAAATTTGGGAAAGTATAGCCAGAAGTAATTTTCGCTTGCAGCGGGAAGACCTAAAGTCTCTGTCCAGGTTAAGACTTAGTAAAGGGTAAACTGTGTCACACGAAGGACACTTAGTGTAATGTGTTACAAATCCAGTGGAGCGCTTATAGCATTAAATGTATAATACATTTTTCATAAACCAACATTCACAGGATTTATGATGAAGCCTATTGTTACTTCTGCAAAGCAAATACAGTTGTTTAGCATTTTTCTTTTTGCATAATAAGTTCCTGTAGATATTCAAAAATTAATTGTGAGTGTTGCAGATCCAGGTGGACAAAAAAATAACTTTCTAACCACTTTGTATTTATACGGCATAAAATTTAGATTATGTATTTGGCTATAGCGAAAAAGTTTAATATTCAAAGTTGAGCTATTTTACTGAGTATTAATTAATAAATGCTTGTTTAATCCTAAATCTAGCTATAGGGTAGCTAAGCTACCTGTAAGAACAACATCTAACAATGTCGAGGCTGTTCTCTTTTGTAAACAAAACCAGTGGTATTTTTGTATAAGTACCAAATTTTATGTGTGCATGAGTGTAACCAAAGTGCCCTGTACGTAAATCCTAAAAATTTATGTCATTGGCTCACACTTTACGAATGACACCACGTAACAAAAAAACCGTGCTTTGCTATTTCCTCTAACCTATACCGAGATTTGGTTGTGATATATATCAGAATTAATTGTCTTTAATACCTTCCTCGTTTTCTTTTAATATATTCTTCTCCACTGAAAATTCATATATAGGAGTTCCCTTTGTTCCGTGTATAAACTGCGCGCCTAGCTCCAAAATGGTCCCGTCATTTGATGTGACGGATTTTACTCTTCCACCGATACGGTCGGTTGCTTCTAATATTGTTAAATTAATTTCATTCGAATGTTTTGATAATTCTCTCGCGCATGTCAAACCTGATATGCCAGCTCCAATAATTATAATGTCGATCTTTTTTCTTTCCTCCATTTTAAAAATCTCCTTAACTAATTGATAAGGTTCTAAAAAATTTAAAAATACTTCTTGCTTGAACAAGCTTTTAAGTTGTTTGTTTACTCAACATTATCCATACACTCACACCCACGCTCGGAATGGAAGTACTTACACTCTCCCTTCACTCTTAATTAAACATAGCTCTCCACCTCAGTGGCAAAATATGCATAAGCAACAAAACTGTTTTTTTTTATGCATGTTATCACTGGTTGGACGGTCCTTTATGTATTGCATTTCGTGTGTCCGTAGCACGGCTATAAAATCGGGCAGATAAAGAATACGGCTATTAACAATCCAAAAGAATTGTTTAAATTTCGGCTAAGGCTGGATGTGCTATTTTTTTAATTTTTTTAGATGTTTCATGATCATTAAGAACAAACAATTTTATAAAACTGGCATGAATAGACTAAATACCTAAAATGCCATATTGTCAATACCCGCTTCATGACAATTGAGAGGTATCCCCACTCTCCCTTACCGAGAATACGGATGAAACACCAGGACTTTTTGACATGATCCCGTATGTATTACGCAAACAGGCGAGAAAGAGTGTCATTCCTCAGGGAGTGAAAAAGACACATTCAACGATTATTTTATCAGCCACAGCGAATGGAAAAATGCTTCCTTCAATGACCATTTTTAAGGGGAAAACTGAGTAAACTAATCATGATTTAAACATCCCACTTTGTTTTATTGTTAAACCACATAAAGAGATGATGATTTGATGATGAATTTTGATTGCAGATATTTAACAGAACAAATTCAATGCCGAGTGTAAAAAGTTTGGATTCGTTATCATTTGATGCTTTTCTGCACATCTGACAGATAGAGTGAAAGCTCAATTACTGGAAAGTAAATCAGATATTCTACCAATACCAGATGTTTGTACTTCAATTCAAACCAATGAACGTGTGCCAATAAGCCATTCAAAGCCGTATTGAAAAGTTGGTTAAAATACGTTGTCAGTCTTCCTGGTGCAAATAGTGATTCTAGTCAACCTCGTCCCCAACGCTCTTTTTTCACTTGATTATAGTTTTAAAACATGATTGACTGGGTAAAGCAAGAGATGGTCAAAAAATATTTCGAAGTTTGTGGAGTATAGTAAGGAATGGTGAAATTTTCGACCAGTGCATAGAAAAGGCTAGATTTGTCCGTTCGGGTTAATTAGTACTGTTGCAGATGACAAAACTTCTTTAAGTAAGGTAAGATATTTGCAAAATTACTTATGTACATTTCGTTTTCATATATTTTTTACTAAAGTAAATATCGGCTGGCGAATGTCTGTACTCTGGTTTATCGTTTTTATCAATTCTTTACGCGGACGCCGCGGACGAGTTCTGGCGTACCGAACAGTGAACCTCGTATAACGATGACAAAAGATGCACCATACGCAATCACCATAGTGTTGCTCCTAAAAAACAAAGACTTGTAATACTAAGCAGTTAACTCAAAAAATTACCTTTTCTCAATTAACATAAATCGTTGATTGATAATGGAATCTTTTAGGCCAGTCACTTCCAATGTTGCTACAATCTTGGACAAAATATTTGTGGAGAGAGAAAAAAATTCAAAGAGCATTCTCACAAGTAATTAACAACGAATTTATGTATAAAACACGCATTTCTAAACTTCAATATGCTTTTTGGCTTAGATTGACAGTTATTTGTTGCTTGCGTTGTCACACGAGCCGATATGTGAGTGGCACTCATATATTAAATTTCAGCACAAATCTATACAGACTACATCTGGCAGACAGGGTAGAAACTTATTAACAACATTTATTTTTTACCTGTTCTTGTCATTTCAGTGAATCACTTTCCTCTTGATCATTGAAAAGTGGGTTGTCCTGTTCCCCATTCATTCGCTTCTTTTGACGGAGTGCCACTCGAAGAAGCTGGTGGTGGTGGAGGAAGTTGGCTTGGATCTGGTGGCATTTGAGGCATAACTAAAAACCAAAAAATGAAACGATTGAACACTTGAGCTTTTGATTACAGCCCTTAAATACTGTCTGTACATACAAAACATATAATTTTAAAACTTGGTTCACATACCTGGTTTAAACTGTTCAGCTGTCATTCTAGTGATCATAATACCAACTCCTTCGATTAGTCCCAGTAATATACCACCGACTGCTGCAGAACGCGCCATTGCACCAGGTCCGGCTAAGAAGAAACAACATTATCACAAAGGGTAGCAACAAAACACTTCTGACTTACCTATGGATGTCCGTGTGATTCTTGCAGAATCAAAACGGCCTAACCTCGACGGTTTTATTTTTATTCAACAAAGTTAGAAAAACAACAACAAATCCTTAAATTCGACGAATAATATTAAAGACAGAGAAGTAATGATATTATTGCTTTTCCATCTTTCTAGCGAAACGCAAATGGCTTATAACATCTTCAGACGTACGTGTTTCCGGAAAACGATGATAGAACTGTTATACAGGCCCAGTTGCACCAGGGAAAGGTTAAAAAGGGGATTAAACATATACAAACGTCAATTTATTTTCTAATTCATTTAATACTGTTTAAAAGCAAACGTATTGATAAAATTTTAACGAATCTGGGAAGAACAGGATGGCGAAAATAAACAAACGCAATACTTAGTATGTTCAGCTTTATGGCTAAAAATAATTGCCACTAGCTCACCTCTCGCCATGAGGACAGCACCAGTAAGTGCACCGCTACCAATTGAATTCCACGGATCTTCCTTACCACGCACAGCCATAAGACAGCAATCAAATGTGGAGAACATACCACCCCATACTGCGAAATTGCCTGAGAAAACAAAAACAAACTACATGAAATCACCGTATTGAATGTTCTAGTGTAACATAAGTAATACTTCATCAGTGTTTTATATTTTGGATTTTCGGAAATGGTTATAAAAAACAGATGCTGTTAATATGAATGAGTGAAGCGTTACAAAAAAACTTGATAAACAAAAACATGACAGAAACTATATTCAGTATCTTGTCATGGATGTTCTTTTAGTTGTATTACAAAATGTTTTTTTTTGCTTTTCCGTTAGATCAACTTTGTTTAATTTTGCTGTTATCAGCTGTGCTGAAACATATTTCGTTGGTACAATTTATTTTCAAAATGGGAGAAATAAATATGCCTTTAAAGTTAAATTTTTTTTCGTGTAATTGCTCTTTCAGAACATCTGCCAACACAATCTTAGCACAGAACTGAATTATTGCATTAGTAAAAAGGTATAATTTGGAGAATCTAAGAGATTAGCAGGCTACAAGAAAAAGTGGTTCTGCACAAAAATAACAAAAGCAACCACCAAACGTTCATTGTTGTACGAATCGTCTTCAGCAATTTCAAATGAGATTCAATAATTTAATTAAAAACTGCAGAACTTATTTTTGCCAGTAATCAAATTTTTGTGGAACTTTATTATACAAGTATTCAATTTTGTCATACTAAAGCACTGCATCAATACAAACTTAACTTAAAAGTTCCCAGACCATTCCCTGACTTTCAGGTTGGCTTTGGATAGTGCGAGTGATTTAACAAACAAACAAACAAACTTTTTCCTAAATTGAGAACTTACCGCCAAGTACAGGTGCCCTGGTTTTCACTGCTGCGATACTTCCCCACACTCTCTGACCCTAAATAAAAGTAAGCAATGACTTATAATGTTACAAAGAAATATCGCTTAGCGTAAGATTTCATATGGGTAGCAAGAAAGTACCACATTTCTAATTTTTAATCCCTAAATTGACTACCAGTTAGGGTAACTAAACCAAAGGTTAATATAATAGAAAAAATGATTATGCTTGCTGTTCCAATGCATAATAACACAAAGATTTGTAGATTGCAGCCTGTGTAGAACCAATCATTTTCTCTTGTAAAGTAGTTTTAACAATGATTTTAAAGAGTCCAGGAAAGAATGTTAAAACAGTGATGGCTTTTTTGTAAGTGTGTTCACATGGACAGTAGAAAAACACTCATACAATTTAGTTAAGTTAGGATAAGATAGGATTAAATAAAAACAATGCTATAAAATGATAATAAAAAATAATTAAATATTGATTTAAAATATTCTTACTACTGGTGCATTTCTCCATCCTTTAACTAATGAAAAAAGACCACCACCAATTGCTCCCATTGCAAATGCACCACCACAATCATCAACAATTCGATAGGGACTATAGAAAAAATAAATTATTTAGACCATAAAACTGAAAAGCACATTATATTTTTAGCCTAAAAACCCAATAGTTACCTCAATGGAATACATTTTCATGAGAATTAATTTCATAAGAATTTAACTTTGCAATTTCTTGATCCAATTTTTTTTTAAGTTTTCGCAAGAATTTATTTTCTTTGCAAATATCTAATTTGTATTACATAAACTGCTTGTCTAATGTTTTTTTCTGCACATTTAAACGCACATTTCTTTTATGTGGGCTGTAGAATTTGTCTGTCTGTAGCTGTTACTGATTATGAAAAAAGGAAAATAAAATGTGATGCTTAAGCTTGGTTTCCAATAAAATTAGTAGTTGTGCAACTGTTGTAGAGAAAAAATTCTGTCTTATACAATTCTTTGTCCCATATAAGTACTTGCAAGGTTGAAATAAAGACACCGCCTTTATGATGCATTCATAATCTATGGACCTTTAAAATTGACTTAACAGGTCATTTTGAATTCTCTGCTGTCACTATCGCCACAGACAAAATTTATATTTTAAATGCTCTCACAATACACCATTTTTTTAAGATCCAAGTTCAACACACTTTGATCAAATCTGCAGCACTAATTCCATCATTTTACCACAAACAAGACAAGACTTTGTAAACAAAAGAATTATGCAACATAGAAAAAAGCATAGAAGAGGTCAGTTATTTTGGCAGAAAAGGAATTTATATAAATTACTTTTCTGCCTTTTTAAAGTGATTTTTGGCCATATTTTAGTGATTTAAGCGGAAAAAGAAGGATGAAATTTATTTTAGTGATTTAAGCGGAAAAAGAAATTAAAACCAAATTATATTGCATTATGAAATAGTTGTTTAGGGATCGTCTCCACCATTGTATCATCATTTTTTTAAATCATTTACAGACCGTTTCATAAAACGAACTTGAAGTGATTTAAAACGATTTGAAAACGATTGTAATTTATTTTGTTTTTTAAGCTAACAATGATACAATTGGAGCGAATAAGAAATGATTGAAAATCAATTTCGAAACTATCTTAAAAAAAACCTAGAACAAAATTTGAAAGGAATTATGGAAAGAATTGTTTATAGCAATTAAAAAGCAGTTAAAAACGCGATGAATTTATTATCTGAAACTATTGTTAGACATTCCTTTCTCACGTCGACAGATGTCACAAAAATTTATGCAAGGTTAATTACTTTGAAAGGAATAGCATAATTGCGTATTTATAGTTATAGTTTCAATCTACACAATCTACAGCGATATTTTCTCTTAACGGTTTTTCATAAGCTGTCATTTATACGACCAAGTTTATCATGATATTTAAATGATTTATACATGATTTTCAAACGATCTACGGCGATCTTTTCGGTTTCTACGATCTCGTTTTCATGATTTTTAAAAGATCTACGGCGATCTTTTCGCTTTCTACAATCCTGTTTTCATGATTTTTAAACGATCTATGGCGATCTTTTTGCTTTCTATGATTCCGTTTTCATGATCTTTAAACGATCTACGGAGAGATAGGGAAATGTTCCTTCTAGCGCAACGCACATCTCGCGCACGCGCACGCACATCAATACAAGTCCCCACAAGTTCTTAGGCGCACACAGTCGTATACCCCACAGTCAAACCCCAACAAATCGACATCATGCCATACCTAGAGGTGTAAATCCCTATAATTCAACAAAATCCAGTACCATCCAAAACAAGTCCCTATAATTCAACAAAATGAGTCAAAAAAATTTCTAGCGCAATTCCCCTATTATACTACGCACATCAAAATCATACAGCAAATAAGTAAAGGGGGAATTCCCTTATAGAATGATGACGTCATCAAAAAATTAACGCATGCGCAGTAAAGAGATGCGTTAGTCGAGCAGAATGAAATTATCTGACAAAACAAAAATCTATACAATAAAGAGAAATGAACGCGAACGCCACAGTCAAACAATTACGAGATATACCCGTGATATGTCTGGTAGCATGAGCACTAGGCCTAAAGTACTCGAGGCCTATCGCCAGAGGAAGGCCGAAAAGGCTAGAATTAAGGAGGAGCTAGCCCCGGTAGCCTGGCATCCCGATAGGGTAATCGATTGGTGCTTTGCGGAGGATGAAAAGGAAGATCTTGAAAAGTTGTGGGGGTCGGTTTGAAGTCAAGGTTATCTTACAATTTTGATTGCTGACAGATACTACTATAATAAATGTGCATTAACTGTCAGCAATCAAAATTCGATATATTTGGAAGTGCAGTATTCATGACCTTTATGGCTGGCATTGGTATCTCCCTACCACTTATGGCCCTAACATTACTACAAGAATCAGAGAGGGAGAAGGAGAATGAACGAAAGATCCAGGGCCTAGAGGATCGTCTTGATGCCTTAATAAATGGATGAAAGGACTGTGAATGTATACTTGACGAGTATTGCTACCAAGAGCACATCACGTATAATGGAGGTAGTTGTGTATGTTCGAGCAGAAGCAATATTCGGAGCCTGTTTGAAATTCAATAAAGAAGATGCTACAATTTGAGAATGAGCTTGTCAGCCCTAAAATTTTCTACAACTTTGCGATTACCTTTACCGACATCAATAATATAAACGTGGACCACCTAACAGTGTCATACACCGTTCCTTCCAAGGAATGGGGTATGGCACTGGTAAGGATCAAATGTACATCGTAGGGTATCATACACGAGACCTTGTGGTAAACCTAAGGGTAAAAACACCAAAAATATGGTCCCCACATGGAGTCAGCCAATACAATACCGGTGCTGTACCTACAATGAGTCTTGCTTTTGAAGAGTACCCTGATTGGATTGAAAAGTATCGCCAAATATGGGACAAGATATCCGAGTTAATTTCTGAGCAATTGACAACGGGGCCTGTGAAAAAGGACCGTTACATCATGGCCAAGCTCAAATACTACAACGACGCAATCACAACTAAATTCCATGGTATGCCAGTACCCTATGATGAACCATGCCAAGCCAGTGCAATCATAGCTATTTCATCGGTATATGTACAGGGTAAAAACCACTACCCTCAGGTACATGTTGTGGAATGTCGGTATAAGGACTTCAAAAAAGAATGGCTGCTAAGTGAGGACTAAAAACCCCTATATTTTATAGGTCTTGTATGACCTATAAAATGTATAAATTAAGGCTTATACTCAGGTCGAGACCCTAGGTAGCGCTTGCATACTGTACAGATTGCAGTTTTTTTAAAACGTCTTGCCTCCCCTCCTCCCGACCCTTAGCAACTAGCTGAGCACGCTCCTGTTCATTGATGGCGTTGACAATACGGTTAAAACGCTGTCACATCTGTTCCTTTAACAGCATATATTTCTGCTTCTCTTGCGTGATCAGACTAAATTCGTAGTTGCTGATGACTCCATTCTCGATGGCTTTAGAAATCAGGTCAATGATGGAGTTCAACTTACCCTCAGCTAATAGTCTTATATTCTCATGTTTCCTGGCCTTCACACCAAGCCTTTTTGATACCTACAGCAATCGCAATACCTCCCATGGCAATGCACAGTGGAGCACCAAGACCCGAGGCTAAAGCTCCGATTCCAACACCTGAGGTGATAATACCAACACCTAATAGTCCATGATCACATTATCGGACCCAGGTCCCGTGCATCTTGAATTTCTTTGAGAGCCTATCACGCTCCTTAATTTCACCCCTTAGAAATGCCTCAATCCCTCTTATCTCGGCAAGTCTAAAATTCTGGCTTCCATCCTGCATGTCCGCGCCTTCCGCTGGTGCGCTTGGTAAATTCGGATACAGCTTAGTTAAATCAGCCATTTATTCTATAAGCAATTGCATGGTTATCCTGGTGAACGAGATATTCTTCTCATGGTGATGTTCATCTGTAAGCATGAACTTGAGGCGATCTGTCGACCCCTTCAGATGTAGATAAATTGGGGTCTCAAAAGTCCAACTAAGCATGTCACCCCAAGCGTTTAATTCCTTGGTGGGCAGTAAGGCTAGAATTTTAGACTTTTTGCCACCTAACAAGCAGTCGTCTTCATCCAATTGAGGGCACACAAGCCTTAGCCTGTGATAAATATCAGTTTTGTACTCGGAATCGTAGTCACCGGCCTGGTAGTCTTTCTTACTAGGATCGTAGGGAATGCCCATGAGCTCTTGCAACTTTTTATGAATTACCACGGTATGCCCTGCACTGACACGTAGCCTGCAAAGTCCATTTTTCAGGACAAACAGCTTGATCTTATCCCCTGCCTGGCTGTTGACAATAGCTGCCAAGTCCTCAATCTTATACAGGCCATTCATGATCTCAATTCGGGTAACCCTCTGATCGGGCCCAGTTTTACGGATGGCAAAATCATTGTCGCTATAAATATTCAACCATGTAGGTCTAATGTTGATGGACTTTAGGGCAATTCTCGTGTCCTGTCCCAGGTAGTCCTCAAACATCGTGGGCTTTGCAATATCAGTGATATAGAGTTGCTTCATCCTTTTCTTCTAACAAGAAAGGAATGAATATCTACTCATACAACCCCATGGCAAGGTACAAATCCAACAGGGGAGAATGGCCACTTGGTGTAACCAACTTGGAGCATCAGAACCTATATGTATCGACGGAGTCACACATTTCTGTGGCATTCCCCGAGTTTACCAAATACCCCATCAAGGTTACAACAATCTACCTGAACGACCCTGTCATTCAGGGCTGGACAAGAGGACAAGCCCTGGACTACTGGAATATTCAGGTGAATTTCGCCACCTATTGCGCAAGCACCGCACTAGGCATATCCGCTAAGCACCTAACAGGCTCCGTACCCCTTGTCAACTCCATCTTAAAATTTCGTATCTATTACCACATGCGTCGTATCCTGGCAAGGATGAAAGTACCCATGTCTTTTAACGATGGTTTTAGTCAGTACAAAAACCCCTACTCAACCTCTGGGTATGCTCAGGTATGTCGCGAATATGGTGCTAACCCAAATGATCTCTATAAGACAAAATCAGTATCGGCATCATTGACTAACGGAAGATGGTGGCCCCAGGTTGATGGTGATTGGGCCAAATTCATCATACCCACAAGTCAAGGCCTGACATCGGAGGGCCTGACCAAGCTAAGTGAGAGTATTCGCGTCTACGTGGTCTTGTTGCTTGGATCGCAGGCAGGAGCAAAAGCATCCCTACTAGGGTCCGGTGTGAACAACTACACAGCAAGGCAGATTTTGATGCAGAAATTTGAAGCCATGGTACAACGTCAGGAAAATGTAGGGCAGGACATAACTGAATTTCAGAAGGTGCTGGGGTACGCCAGAACTCCGGTAAACTTCGCCGTCATGCCAAGCGTGTACATGCTACCCTCGGACATGAACCTCCACATAGGCAAAATTGTAGGGTATAACAATCATATTTTGATTGCACCTGCCAATGTCAATGTGGGAGCCCAAGTTGATGTTAATAACAAGCCTATTGTTAAGCATACGGAGAGGGTCATCAAACCACCTCCAAAGCATACTATACCCCCTAAGTATACCATGCCCCCTATGCATACTATCAAAACACCTATACATACCACACCCCCTATGCATACTACACCTCCTACACCATCTACACCTCCTACACCACCCACACCTCCCGTACATACTCCCAAACAACCCCCACAAAACCAACATGAGGAGACCAAGGCAACACTGATCACGGCAGGGGTAGGGCTAATCATTACCTATATATGGCTTAAAAAAAATAGATCATATTAGGCCTTTTTCGTCTTTCCAACATATAGCACGACAAACCCAGCAGCGGCGGCGATCGCCATGTACAGATGTTTTGCCGCGTATTCCACGAAAGAACGAGACAACCGTACCAATAATCCCGGGTAGTGCAGCGCCTGCCTTGCCTGCCAGATATTTGAGGAACTTTTCAAGCCTTTCAAGCTGCTTCTCTACAAAGCCTTTTCCTGCACCTCCTGCAGCACCCGCCATGGCAGAACCTCCCGTGACGGAGAGCACGATGGTTGAAACCAACAATCCAATGGCCGAGATGATGCTGGCTATAGCGATCCCTTGCTCTTTGAAGAGGATCTGTAGCTTTTCAAGTAGGGACGTGTCATCCCCGGAGATTTTTTTATCAGGGTCTCCTTGATGACCCTCAGCTGGGGGTATATGTCAGAGGATAGTAGGCCATGTGCTTCCTGCTCAAATTTTTTTTTTTCGTTCAGATCTTTAATCTTTTTATTCACCTTTGTTATTTCCCCATCAAGGTTAGCCTTTTGTCCTTCGGCTGCCCCGGCCTTCTGCTCCTCAAGTTGTTCTAACTTGCCCTCCGCCTTGATAATCTCACTGTTATATAAGATCATATTGGCCTTATGTAGCTTAATGGCGCCCCTTATCTTTTGAATTATGTCGTCAAACCCTCTTCTTTCACGTTCACTGATGCCTTCACCATCCCTACCAAATGAAGTATCTATAAAACTTTGCGTCTCGTCCATAACCTTCTCGAGCAAGGGCAGCATCTCCATATCATCAGCCTTCTCCTCAACCTCCTCCTCTATATGCTTGTACCGCTGTAGGAGTTTCTGGGCCCTGAAGTTACCACCTTTGTTGGGTGTAACATAGTCGTCAAAACCTAAGGATACGCTCATATCATACGCTCCTTACCTAACAACGTTTGTATCTGGCCAACAGATTTTAAGGTACCATCTTGATTCGTAATCACTATTTCCTTGAAGGTTTTTTTACCTTTCACTATCTCCTTAACAATAAGTTGATTCCCTCTATCCAGCCTGAAGGCATCGTAATGTATCGCATTAGGCATCCCCAGCTCCTGCCTAAGATGTGTGTAGAGACTATTAACCTTCGATTTAAGCAGTTGCTCCACGGGTGTCCCTGTGCTCCAAGTATGCTGTTCTCCATGCTGTTGTTCTTCTGACGTTGAAGGCCCTGGCGTTGATGGAAGTTTTTGCGTAGTATCATCAGGTCTGTCATCTGTCCCACCACCACCCTTATCCTCTATGTTATATTCAGGCGTAAATCCTGGATTATCAGCCATTTTATTGGAAGATTTCCATATAATAAAACATGAGTACAACATTCGGAATGACACTGGATCCCTACGGGGAAACGAAGCAGCTCTTTGGCATCAAGGGACGCTGTCAGATGGTCCAAATAAGCCATATACCAAGCACCATTAATCAGAACGAGGACCTCTATGTAGACATTCCAAATATGTCCCAAAATGATGTCATCTTTCGCGGCAGTTTCAGGCTCTTATTTGATATGACGTTGACTGGGACTAACACCAAACGTACACTAGTCAGCAACCTAGGCAAAAGTCTGGTGCGAAACCTACGCATCACCCTAAATGGCAACGAAATTCAAAATATATCTGATTACAATACCTTAGCAGTGTACCAGGACTTATGGCTGCCCAAGTTTGACAGAGAAAACAATCTCATCCTAGAGGGTATTAACCCCAATGACGGAACTATCAGGGCTCTCCAGGCCAAAGCCACTGACTATGTAGGGACGGACGAAGAGAAGGCCATTGCTGCCGCCTATGGGAACACCTTTTCCATCCCCCTCGGTAAAATGTTCGAACTCATGAAGGACTTACCGTTTTATCAGACAGGGCTCTATGACAGGCTACAGTTCATTCTACATTTCGCATCGTACGCCGACGTGATCAAAGATAGGGCACGGTTGTCGTGGGATCTACGGCACCCAAAGCAGCCGACGCCACCTACAAGATCACTAACATCAAACTGGAGTTTGACAAAATCAGCCATGAAGGACTAGCGAGTGCTATGATGTTGCGGTATGCAAGACTCGCGTTACCCTACGAAAGGATCCTAAGAAGTAAAGTCGTGACCATGAAAAAATATGATACCTCATACAACCTTCAAATTGATACCCTGGCCAAGAGGCTGAAAGGTGTCTTGCTACTGTTTGTAGACCCCACAACGGTGAAGCCTTATGCCGGAAAAAATGAGGTGTTCTATAAAACAAAAATTGAGAAGATAAGTGTCACTGTCGAGGGCGAACCGATTATTATATAGCCATGCCATGCTCCCCAAGGACTACCTAGAGCAGATTGCCAACCTCTTTGGTAGTCACGACTCTTCGGTAACGATTGGCCAATTCTTCAATGAACGGTATGCGCCATAGAAAAGCTCAATGAGGCCCAGGCTAAATGGATACGGGATAGGCAAGGCAAAATCGATTGGTTCAGCGAGCAAAGGGAAATGCAAATAAAGGTCGGTAAAAGTCTAAAAGAGTTGGACGACGACCTGTACAAGTATTATATTGCAACAGAGGAGGGTAAGCCTAAATTGTCGGATTTCTATATACCACCAAAGAAGCAGCATGATGGGGAACTCACGTTCATCGTTGGATCACTGTCCCTGCTAGGCTTCCTGGCCTACAGGTATCTATAAAATGTTTTTTTGACATGTATAATAAAGACATGTCAAAAACACACGTTGTTACGGAAGAAGAGGCTGAAAAGCTAAGCAATATCTACTACATGCCAGAACATATGTGGACCGGACGCAGGGCTATCAAATTGCTTGCGAAGGAGAGCGGCCTATCAAAAAAGCTAGCCACCCACTGGCTTTCCAGGCAACTCTTGTGGCTCAGGCACATTAAAGGCCCAAAACGTATTGATTATCCACACTTCACCATTACAACACCCAACGAAATGCACCAGTTTGATCTTTTGTACATGCCTCATGATAAGCTGTATGGAAGCACCTACAAGTACATATTGACAGGTATTGACGTGGCTTCAAGGTACAAGGTAGCTAGACCTCTACGTACCAAAAAGGCTAGCGAGGTCGCGGGGATGATCAAAGATATCTACAAAGCGGGACCCTTACACTACCCCAAGATTTTTCAGTGTGACAATGGTTCTGAATTCAAGTCAGATGTAACGAAGCTATTAGAGGGTAAAGGTGTTGAGATCAAGAGGGCTACAACCAAGTACCACCATACATTCATGGCCTTTGTCGAATCCTACAACAAGCTACTTGCGGAAAGGCTCTTTAAACCTTAGCACATGGGTCAAACAGCTGTACACTATCGTCAAAAGTCTAAACAATACCAAAACTACTATGTTAATATAAAACCTAACAAGGCGATCAAACTCGAGGATGTCCCGCTCGTGAAAGGCGAAAAACCCTTACCAGAGGACGGGTTATATCTCTACCTCCTCCAACCAGGGGAAGAACATGGTGATCAAAAGAGACGCGCAACTGATGCCGTTTGGAGTAGGAAAATGTATAGGATGGGGCGAATAGCGGACGGTAGCCGCGTGCTGTATTACTTGAAAAACGGCCCTGATCGTAGCTTCGTGTCAGAAGAGTTGATGCTGATCCCGGAGGATGTTCAGGTACCTCCAGAGGAGGTTAAAGAGTGGTAGATTTCTCGTTTTTCCAAGGAGGACGGTGGCACCTCCCCCACTTTTCCCTATAATTTTTTACTACCCTTGTAGATAGTAAAAAATTAGTGCCCGATTAAGTCATATCATTCCGCAAGCTCCAGGAGACGTTCATGTGTGTAGTGTTCACCAAGCCTAAAATGTCTCACACGCTCGGGGTTTACCTCGATACATCTACGTTCTCGAAGCCAGTTGTAATGGACAATAGAATTTGGTGTCTCTGCCAATACAACAATCTCACCTTTGGAGTAGTCAACAAGCTTGTTTCGAACTTTCTGCGCCACATAACCCTGCTGACCACAGATGGCGAGGTATGACCAGGGGTCGTCGTTGTTTTTCTGGATAATGACCATACTGTTGTCCTTCCCAGGATCCTCGAGATGGGGCACGGCACGTTGCTGTAGTTCCTCAATTTCATCCCCCAGCACTATGAGCTGTTTGTCCCTATCGTCCAAGTCATCCTCAAGGAGCGCCATGGCAATATCCAATATCCGAAAGGGCTTGACGCTGCTCCCTGACCTCATCCTGCAATTTTTCGACACCTTTTTGGGCTAACCAAGAGATTAGTTTTACTGCCTTGGCTTTCCTGGAACGGTGTGTAATTTCAAGGGCCCCTCCCAGCGTGACGAAGATGTCATGCCGGTTTTTCCCTCCTCCTAGCATACTTGACCGGCTGTAGTCGCTCACTCGACCCACTCAACCCTGTATTTCTCCCCTTGATATTGTCATATGATGATCAAGACCATACTGCCTAGCATTTGGAATATTTAGGAATTTTTTGAGGTCGGCACATTTAAAATGAGGTTGATTTTGTTCATCAAACAGGGTCTCGATGACTCCTGCGGGCACTGCGTTGAAGAGAGAAAGCTGCGACGAAATTTTCTATACATCAATGCTTGGCCAGGGGATTTCAACGTGGTCATTTTACTACTCTCGTGGATAGTTTTATGGACCACATCGATCCATAAAACCAGGGTAGGGTGCTCACTGTCTAATATAGCGATAAATTTTGTTAATGACGTGAAAAATGGAGAAGCCGCGGTCATCGGGGTTATATCGTATAAAGGTGCATCCAAAGGCTTGCTCGATATGCTTTTGTCTCTTTACCTCGTAGCCTATATCCCTATCGGCATGTCCAAATTCATCACATTCAATAGCTAGCCTATACCTTGGGAAGTACAGGTCAATCCTATATCCATCAACATAATGCTGCATCACCATATCCTCACCGTCAAAAGCAGTGAGGATGTTGTAAAGGGTGCCTTCCTCCTTGGATAAAAGCTTTATGTTTTGGATTTCCATACCACAACGCCTCGAATTTTAATGGCATCCATTTTTTGCATTGGGCCAAGATTTCCGTAACAGCTTCGGCGGAAATAAATAAATCATGCGGATTTTTCTTACGTCCTAGCATATCTAATCGGGACGAGGATGATTGAGAAAGTTCATTTCTGCTTTGTCCCCTGATATTTCTGTATGATGTTCTCATGGTATGGATCCCTAAATGCCTACCAAGATCAGCCCTTTTGAACCATGGGGCATCACAATCGTCGTATATGATTTCTACGTGTGGGGCAAGCGCCATAACAACCTTTTGAGATGACATCTTTTTTGTCCTTTATTCAGGTAGATTGTGTGTACGGTCACTTGAGAATTTTATAGCCCCTAGGATGTTCCAATCTCACGTACAGGCACACGTGTTTGGACCTCTTCAAATCGGCCTTGATCTCATCCCAGTCTGAAATAAGGTTGGTTTCCTAGTCTATTATTTTCATGTCCGAGCGTTCATGAGGGTACCACAAAAAACAGGGCTTTTTTCTGCCTCCTCAAGTTTTTGGGGACAGCTGTATAAGACTGCGTGAGTAGCCATAAACTGTGTCTGCGATGCCTACCACTGATAGCCAATTCAAGTAGCGATTGTCGCCGCTTATCAAGGCTCTCGTCGGCTATCATGTCGTCGACGACAAACAACGTCTCCTCACCTGCCAGCAATGACGACAATTTCTGAACCCATTCAAAGAGTTCATCTTTGGGCTCTATCAGGAACACATATTTGTCCTTCCAGAGCGAGGCCCTCTCAAGGAAGGTGGTATTCCATCGTATAGTAAGGCACAACACGACTATGTTGCAGTAGTGCTTTTTATATTCGTTTTCCAGCAAATCAAGGACAAGCTGTGTCTTGCCACAGCTTGTTGGGCCTGTAAAAATACAGGTATGTGGGTCCCTTACGACGTCTAATGCCATTTATTCCTATATACTTTCGGTATAATGCAAGAGCATTCGGTACAGATCAGCACGCCATCGTGATTGTTTACCAAAGACCCCCGGCAGGCAGGGCAGAGCTTGGTATTTCGAGTATGGTATACGAGGGGTAGTGGAGTATATGCCAATTTTCCCTGTAGGCATCGCAATACCTTGAGGTACCCCTTGACAAGTAGTACCTTTTCTGGGCTCTCAGGGGGTGCTCTGATGAGTTCGATGTACTGGGGTATGATGTTGTATGTCAACAGGGTGTAGAGAAGTAGGTAATCTTTATCCTGTACAAGCCCTCTAATTTCCCTGTCCATATCAAGAGGGTCTAATTTGTATTCGATAACAGGGTCCTTACATTTGGTACGCCGCCCCGCCTTCGCCCTAGCTAGACAACCTATGCAACTTTTTGTCCGGCTGTTCCCCCTAATTTTAAACATCTCAGGAGGAAACACTTTTTTACATTTGTAACAACATTTTGCCTCCATTTACTATTCCGGGGACTATTCCGAGACATATCGGTTGCCCTTCGACATATTTTCGCTTGCCCACATGGGTTGGGTATTGTAACCCATGTGGGCAAGCAAGCGACGGATACTTACCGGTTTCTATATACTTATAGGGTAATAAGTGGTCTATTTAGGTTTGGGAACTATGCTTGCAGGGAGCCGTCCCTTCTTCACGGCCATCTCGCGACTCGCCCGTCCCGCCGCAAAGTAAACCACCATCTTGAGGACGTCATTCGTATTCATTTTTGTAGATGGGCGTGAAATATCCAAGAATTTCTTACCTGCCATGGCATAGGCGAAGGTGAAACTAAGGTCCACAACGGTTTCGTATAGCATATCCAGGATTTCTTTTTCCTTAGGTGTAACGTTGCTTGCTGTCATTTAATTAGTGTCATTTTTTGAAAAAATTCAATGCATCTTGAAGATGTCAATCTGAGGCTGGGTTTTACCCTTTTATTGAGGCTCCGGATTGGTCACCGGCTTATTAGATTCTCCACCATTTTTAGAGGCAAATCTGTACCAAACTCCAACCCCTATCGCAAGTACGGTAAGCGTACCTACACCATAAATGTAGACTGACTGCATGGAATTGGTCCCAGAAGAGGCTTTGACTGCAGGCTCTACAGTACCCTCTTGTTGTTTCATTTCTCCCTTCCTTTTCTTCATCAGTGCTGCCAACTTGTGGCCCTGGGCCACACGCCCCGGATGCTTTACTGGTTTTGTAATTATTCGCTCTTCTTGTTTCTGTTCTTCTTCACTGATTTATATTATCCTCTTCCTCCTCCTCCTGTTTCTTTTTTCCAAGATGCCGGGCTGTATGTCCCGCTACCAAGATGGGTGCCAGACACCTCCCAATGGTACAGTACACAAGAATCCCCAAGTCTGTCATGGAGTCTCGGATAATAGGATCCTCCTCAATGTCCCTGCGCAATTCGTCAACAGAGTCAATATCAACAAGGTTTCCAACCATGCTTGCATATAGGCTGATAACATGGGTGGACAGTGCCCTGGCAGTCTTTTCACCCTTCTCCTGAAGCTCACGTTGAAGGTACTCGGTATGTACCTTGTCAATGGCCTCTTCTGGGGCCTTGTCAACAAACCCTTCTGTGCACTTTTTGGGCAAAAGGTGTCCTTTGCCTTTCCTCAGGGCCTCCTTCAAAGCCTGGCGTTTATCGATGGGTTTCTCTACATGTTCATATTCTGTAGAGGCTGTATCGAATACCTGTGCAATATCGGACATCTTTATTAATAGTCTTTTGTAACGAAAAAGAACATAAGTGATCATGGCATACGGTAAAATTACGGCTATATACAAGCACACCTCCATTTTATTCCTGGCTATGTGCCGGACCGGTAGTGTCTACGGGCTAGCGTTGTCACCTGGTCCTGCTGCACGAGCCTTTTGTCGCCTGTTGAGTGCTAACTTCTTCACCTAGACCTGATGCCTCCTATTTTGAATCAAGACCTAGCTCTTGTATATATCAACCCCCTCCTCCAGACATCGTCGATAGTCGTCAAAAGTGATGGATTTCTTCAAGACGCATCTCTTCACGCCCTTGGCTTTGCGATCACCGCCCTCTTTTGTGAGGCTCTTGTAGGCATAGAGTTTTGCCCTCAGGGTGATGAACTCGGTCATGACCTTCCCTGCAAGCTCGTCTTTCATCAGGCCAACCACCTTCTTGTTTTTTCCTATGGGGAGAGGCCTGTTATCATCTGGATTATAGGCACTCGTATCTAATCTTTTTTCAACATCCCGCGCAATGTCACGATAAAAGTCCTCCGTTCGAATATGGTAAACGAAGCTGTCCGTGTGCATATAACAGAGTTGCAATTTGCTACCATACTTTGGTATCATGAAATCGTACTGAAACTCGTACATGATCAGCTTTGACAGGTCCAGGATTGCCTGACCAATGTACACAGGTTTGTTCATCTTCACCTCCGTTTTACCCATCTCTACACCTAAGAGGTGCTTACTGAATCGGCTTCCACCCTTGAAATTTGGCTTCATGACCAACTTCATATACTTGTCCTCGCTGGTGACCAGCTGGATGTTGCGGTGGTTCCGTATATTTTCCATGGTCTTGCCAAACACTGGGAGATTCATGAGTTTGTAAAAGTCATTCTCAAAGTCGTTGCTGGCAGCCGTTCTCAGCCTAGTATTGTGATCGATGTACCCCTTCAACCATGCCTTTTGGTTAAACCGGATGACCCTGTGCACCCTCTTCAATTCAAGCCCATGTTTTATAGCCTCGTGAAGGGCTCTTAGATGCACCACAAACCTGCGCTTATTTTCCAAATTTAGTACCAATTTCTCGACCTTGTGGACCGTCCTGCGTTCCGGTAGGAACGGTAGCTCGTTATGTGTGTCGTGTAGCCTCTCGGGGTAGTCAATATCTACCTCTAAAATGTACCCTTGCTTATTGTCCCTAAAGAGCTTCGCAATTCGCTTTTCTGTAAATGCCTCGACGTCGGGGACCCATTTAAAACCAGCAGGGTCAAGCTTGTAATTTGTCAAGCATACGTCCCGAAAGGTTTCAAAAACGTCGGCTAATAGCAGGACGTCTGTGGTGAGGTACACATTGTGGTAATCACCCATGGTGACTACACCACCCTTTTCGCTATCTACGATGCTGTTTTCATGATTTTTAAATGATCTACGGCGATATTTTCGCTTTCTACGATGCCGTGGAGACGATCCCTAAAGACCTTAGATAATAAGTCCAATTAAAATAAACGAAGTTCGTATAACGAAACTAACTTTATTATTGTTGAAAAAATTTCAATATAAAGACTATAGATAATAGTCCAATTATAGCTAATAAACGAACTTCTTATAAGCAAATTTTTATACGAACTTCTTTGAAATGATACGAACCAGGGAATTCCACGAAGAAAACAACATGCGTGCTACACATCGCACGCGTAAATCTATTTTAGAAAATTTGCGCGTGCGTTTTTTCCGATTTTTTTCCTGGTTTATTTCACTCTTATCAGTCTCGTGAGTGTTCTTTAAGTGGTGTAAAAGTGCTAAATATATTAACAAAACACCTTGGTTCGTTGTAGGAAGTAATTTATAATAGGTAAATAACATATACAGTACAGTCTGAACGTAATCTACCGCGTACACACTAATATCACACCTTTGCGTGGAGGACGGCAGTCGTTTGTCTTTTGTTATAATTAAATCTCTTAAGGGCTTTGCGAGTTTATATTTGCGTGTTAAAAAACAATGCGCTCGCGAAGAAATATTGGAGCAATTATATTTCTTGTAATAGCGAGATGCATTGTGTAAATGTATTGATAAGCTATTCCCTTAAGTATTAGCGTGAAGTAATTAAATAATAAAAATCTTTCGCGAAGTTTTATAATACATTGCGCGAGAATGTATTGTTGATTTAATTACTTAAAAAGATTCCAGCGCGTTTAATTCAAGAAACATATGAGAAGCATTGTTCACAACTACTAAATGACTCGCGCGTTTTTTTATTAAAAGAATACAACTACGGTTTAGAAAGCATAGCCTTAAGCGGCGCCATTAACTACGCTGTAGAAAATCAACTTTTATAATTCCTTCGTTAATTTTTTTTATTTTACGCGAGTAAAGAGCGTAATTAGCGCGTGCGATTAATCGCACGCCTGAATAGCTGTTGCGCGTGTGTGGGCGCGTGCGCGTGCGATCGCACGCGTCTCATGGAATTCCCTGCGAACTACATACAAACTTTATTTTAAATGATACAAACTTTATTTTAAATGATACAAACTTTATTTTAAATGATACGAACTTTATACAAACTTGTATATAATTTTGATGATACGAAAAAGTTCGTATTAAAAATAAAATGATACGAAAGATTTAATAAATCGATACAAAGTTTTGGATACGAATAATACAAACTACGTACAAACATTTTGAGACGATCCCTAACCGTTCATCTAAATCACATGATCACATATATATATACATTTTCTTGATCAGAACTAAATCTCTACACAATAGAGGCAACGTGAAAACAAGGTTCTAATTTTTTTTGTGGATGAGTTGCTGACGTCATCAAAATTCAAATAACGCTACTTTTTCATTTTTATCCTACCTCAGTGGATTTTTCCACGAGCTTTATCGACTAGTATTTACATAATTTGATAGTTAAATTTCTTTAGTAATTGGCGATGTGTGATAAACATGTGTGTTTTATTAGAAGCGATTTTGCAACAATTTGAATTGAAAAGAATTTAACAAGTGTGGAAACAAAATAATTTTTTTTTTAAAAACAATTAAAAACAATCTCTATACCATTTAGAAAAAAAAAATTAAATAAAACGAAGCGATTTTTAACTATTTAAAAAATGAATTGGAAATAGAAATTTGCTGGATGGTACATCACGCAATATATATATAACCTATATGTAAGTTACTGACTTGTTTTGCAAAATGTTATCACCCATAGAGCTATCACAGAATGGAAAGATATTTTATGGAAATCATGGTCGCATAGACTATTCTATTCATTCTAACCTAGGAATCATTGCGATTTTTCCCTCAGGAAAGGGTCCACCAACAAAACCATGGGAAAAAAGTTAATCAACAAAAATATAACTTTAAATAGATGCTAAAAGTACAGGTTCATTAAAAACAAAGAACTTGGCTGAGACAATTAGAAATGACAGAAACATATTTTTGAGCCTGGCCTTAAAAATCCACTATTTTACTTGTGGTGAGACAACAAATCACAGGGCAAGAAGTAATCCTAGTTGATTTCTAAGGCATGCAAGTTTTAAAACTTGTTGAAAATAAATTCATGTCAAGTGTTACAAATAAGCACTGTGTAGTCAATGTTTAATGTCCTTACCATGGTTCTCGAGCGTACTCCTCCATGCTTCTTGCATAAGATCGCCGTAAAGAAAATGCAAGCAACAGACGGCCCTGTGTTACGCTCTGGCTAGATTGAGCCTACCTCTATAAAACACAGATCTACTTTTGCTTGATAGATAGAACAATTTTGTGGCTTAAAAACTAAGAAAACTTATAAAAAAAACTGTTTTCATTTTTTTTTTGTAAAACGACTAATCACAAGTGCATCTTATTTTATGTATATTTCACTTTTTAAAGAAAAATTTAAACATTGTGTGATCTGTGTTTTATTGTATTTACGCAAAAAGTTAGGAATTTAAATTATTCTGTAAACAACTGTGGTAATATCTTAACCACGCACGATTTCTATTTCCAAGAAAAAGAAGAAACGAAGATCAAAAGGCAAAGCAGGGAGAAGTGAGAAGTGCAAAAACAATCAAATCAAAAGAACCTGTAAAGCCCAAAGCCAAAGAGGAAAATGTATGTCGCACATTTAATATGTTTAACTAAACGCGAATAATGATCGCTGTTGGGTTATTGAAAGTCTTCTTTCTTGTGTGCCAGCTAAACAAATCGCTGGCCTATGAATCCCAACGTTTTTAGAATAGCCACTTTGTTGCCAGCTGGCTTCGTGTCTTGTGGATCAATGCAATGGACTTTTTTACTGATTTTTCTTTTTAAATGAAGACACAAAGTCGGAAAGCCATGATGTCATTAAGATGTTAAAAGAGTAATCAAAAATACCAATACCAATACAGGCCCGGCGGAAGCACTACGACAACGCCGGCTTTGGCCGCAGGACTTTTTTGCTGGCAAGATATGTTTTTTTTCACTTTATAGAAGAATAAATATATTGACAAAATTTTATTTTGGAAATTCGTTTTCAATATTTTTCTTTTACACATCACATAAAATGCGCGTTATTTAAACAAATCACAAGGGGTTGTTAGGGGTTTGTCGGAATATCAAAGAATTTCGTTTCAAAAAGATATACGAACAAGAAATTGAATAATGGTGAAATTATCATCTGCTTCAGAAATAGGAAATGTACAAAAGTTATAACAAAACAATAAATTTATAAAGGCTATTTATTTGAGGCCAGAGCATATTTTAAACAAAATTATAAAACAAAAGGATAAATGGGAAATCATTGCATTGCATTCGAAAAAAAACACTTTCGTTTGTTTTGTTCGTGGACGTTTGTTCGCTTGTTGACTCTTCTTTATGCGCAATGTAATATACACTATATGTAATCGTTACATTTTAAACCAATTTAGCCTCGTAAATAGGCTAAAAAAAAACCCCACTGGGGGACTTACAGCGCTCGCTACCGCCGCATGAACTTTGCACTGCTTCCGCCGGGCCTGCAATAAAGCTAAAATGTATTTTGGGGCGAATTGTGTACCTCTATCGTAAAATAAAACTGATCATGTTAGGTGCTGTTGTTGTTATTGGCATATGGTCATTTTCTATTTGTTTTAGTATGAGATATGGCCACATTAAACTTCCTAGGGTCCTGTTCTTGTATTTAAGAACGAAATACAGTGATATTTAGCTAGGCTTTGAAGAAACGTGTTCTTGCCCTTCTAGATTGAAGTGCAGTGGCTTTAAGCTTTGAAGGGACATTTTCGCGTAATTTCGAAACGAAATATGAAATTTTTACCAAGTTTTTCTTTGGATTCAATATTGTTTCTCAACGTGTTTTAATAATACTCATAAAAGCTTACACTTTCTCACAAGTATATTTTGACAATTGTATCAAATCGTTTTAGAGCTATTTCCAAATCGTATCATTTTTCTTAGTCTGTTATAAAATCAGTTTCATAAAAAAATATGAAACATTTATTCGTGAAAAATAATGAAACGATTTCCATACAATGTTTCAATTCTTATCAAAAATTGTACGATTTTGAAGACAATCCCTAATGAGAAGTGAAATTTCAAATCATAGTGAAAAGTGAGATTGTGAAATGGAAATGGAAATCGTACACTGGTTTGAAATTTCACTTGATCAAATGTCAACTAAAGTCAGTTTTACTTTGCACGCAGACAGTCCTAAGAAATACACTGTTGACCAAAGTGACTGAAATCGAGTCAGTTTGATTCTCATGTAAACAGACTCTGGGTGCAACACTAGTTAAGTTAAAACTCTGCCACCCTAATCATCATCATCACCACCCTCTTTGAAATATTTTATTTTGAGCGACATAAACCAGTTATTTATTTTTAATTTTTATGATTTCGGAACTCCATAAGAAACCTGTTCTTCAGGTGCAATGCAACAATCCGTGATGCTGACTCACATTGTGATCTCAGCGATCTTACAATCCTGATCTTCACGATTCTTCACGAGTAGTTGGGAAAATAGAAACAGATATTAAATTATTTAAATTGAAAAGCGTTATAGAAAAAAAAAACCCGAAAAAATCTAACAACTTTTATGCCCTTAAAATTAACATTGTAAAAATTCAAAATATGATAGTTTCATTTAGAACAAAAACTACCAATGCAAAAGTTTTAAAAAATTGCTTCTATCTTTATTATTTTTATAACCTCACTTTATGATTTTGTTTATTTTTATTTGCTTCTACAAACACATTTTAATGTGAGCATAAAGAAGCACATAATACAGGCTTCTTATTTTACAATTTAGAGTGTGCATGATGGAGGCCCGGTCAAGAGGATTAAATCACTGTGCATGAGTGATCCATGTACAATTACAAAAACTCATGTGAATTAAATTGAGTAGTTGAAAGTCAAATATTTATGACACCCAGCATCCATGTGATAGAAAAAATTTGCGATAGCACCGGATTAACATTTTAAGTTTGTGATGTTCATATTGGATCACGATGTTCACATCAATTCTAATGATCTATCATGGTGTGTTCAAAAAAGAACTATATTTTGTTTCTTTAAAACATAAT
Source organism: Hydractinia echinata (assembly GCA_030067915.1). Classification (NCBI taxonomy): domain Eukaryota; kingdom Metazoa; phylum Cnidaria; class Hydrozoa; order Anthoathecata; family Hydractiniidae; genus Hydractinia; species Hydractinia echinata. Next base: position 190,916 of record JASGCC010000003.1, on the reverse strand, counting down.
GTTTGTATTTATTTGGAACCTTAAAATTGTTTCCTTTTTTTAATTCATTGTGTGCAACTTCTAGAGTGAAAAAAAATTACTAATTTTTCTGTGTTAGAGACAAGTGGGGGACGTCCAAACTCTTGAACCCTAAACACGAAAACCGAGCATCTGAACTAACGACTCTCTCAGTCTTGACTCTCTTGTATCCGATAGCCGAAATTAATTGTCCGGGTTCCTCAGTAATAACACATCATAATAGAAGAGATTGTATTATGAAATAAATTTATACAACATCCTTTGCATTGGAACGAAATTGTATATTTGGGGCATGGATCGGGATGCCAGGCAATAAGATTAAACAATAACAGGCAGGACAGATACATGTGCAGATACAAAAACAGTAATAACCCCAGCATATGTACTTAAATGGTATGAGACACTCACAATGACATGTATATCTTGGTTGCACTCCATTGTGAGTGTCTCCCACGGCAGGCCTTGCCATGAGCAAATAACCTCCCGAGCAATTAATTGCTCGCGTCAGAGTGTCCACGCGAGCAATTTTGCTCGCCATATTTTTCGCTAAAAAAACTTTACATTTAGTCTCTCAGGGCATCTTTTTCAGGAGAGGCGTGCGCCTTGGCACACACCTAAATCGTTTCAGGCGTGTGATTAAAACGTCCGCCACATTTCCAGTTTGGTCGGACATGTCCGTAGCTCGTTTCGAACTTTAGTCGGTTAAAACGTCCGATAGATTTCCGTCTTGGTCGGACACTTTTAGATCTCAGAATTATTGAATAGTCCTGGTCCTTTAAATCCAAGAGCAAGCCTATTCATAGCCAACCTGACCATCCTAGCTAATTCACTGACTCCTGACTTAGTTAAAAAACTACGTAGACATAAATCTCTTTTGCCTGGCCCCTTCGTCGTTGGTAACCAGGTCTTACACAAGAAATCCGGCCATGCGGTTCTTAACTAATGCGGAGGTGAAGTCTGCAAAACTGCACTTACAGGCGGAACAGACAATTTATTATGGATTTATTGTAGATAATTTCTTCATTTGACGAAACAATTGGAAACCATAGCAGGTCCAAATTTAATGGATTAATTTTATTTATGCCGCAACTGTTATTCAAACAATTTTAAAAACGAAACCCACGTGCGGTATAATTTTTTTTTCTGTATAAATTTTATGTACCTGACGTGTACCTTTTAAAAAGAGATTTTATTTATTAGTTTTATTTAAACCACGCGGATAAAGATTTTTTTTTAATTTGAAAACGAAGCATATTTTTTCCTATTTGCTTGTGATGACCTGAAAAATAAACATTAAATTATGAAAACGACAGTATAGTCATGCATACTATTTCGGACATGTAGAAAAGGAAGTTAAGATTGAGAGAGTCGCTATACCAGTAGACGCTCGATCATCGTGTTTGGGGTTCACGATTAAAAACGTCCCCCACTTTTCTACTGCAAAATGAATGCGCAACAAAGATTAACATTAATGCCCGTATCGCACGCGTTTTACAAAATGGCGAATGAACTGTTGCACGATGGGTGGAAAATAATCACACCAAATATCTGTTCAGTTTCACTTAAAAGACCAATCAATTCTTGAGAAAAACGTTTACACTTCTCAAATCTGTAAATATCTCACTTTTCAAAATGTTAATATTTACGCGAGCAATAGAATGCTCGGGTAACGAGCATTTACGCGAGCACTACGCCTGCACGGCATATCTCGTTATTCTCTTCATCATAATGCACTTCAATGGTATGACACACTCACAATGACATGTATATCTAGGCCGCACTCCATTGTGAGTGTCTCCCACGGCATTTCATCATAATGCACTTCAATGGTACGACAAGCTTGAATGTCTACCACGGCATTTCATCATATGCACTTCAATGGTACGACAAGCTTGAATGTCTCCCACGGCATATCACATTATCTCTTCATCATAATGCACTTTAATGGTATGACACACTCACAATGACATGTACATCTTGGTTGCACTGCAATTGTCTCCCACAGCATTACTTCCTCATATCTCATTATTCTCTATTCTTCAATATAAATAATAATATTATAAATTAATAATAGCATACAGTAATAATATCAAATAATGATATAATCAACAGGTCATACACGTGTATCTGTCCAAATTTTTGGCTGACTTAGGAAGCCCGACATCCTCAAATTGTCCCCAAATTGGCACAGGCATAACACAGGAAAATCTAAGTATCTAGGTGAGAAAACTATGTTTCCATATAATCCACAACGATATATACACAAAAAGAACAACTCAACTACAAAAATGATAAGTGTTATAAATGTTATACGAAACGTATATCCTACAACTTGAGCACGTCTTTTATAAGTTAGCCATGTTTAAACACCGATTCTTAAGAACTTTGTCTGAGAGATGTATATATCGCCGGTAACAATCACTGGACCATCTTCCTATAATCTTAATTGCGAATCTTTAGCTCTAACTGGTTGTTTACAGAGCCACACTTGAAATGGATAATGTACAGGTATTTATAGACCTGTCCTAATAAGCGAGGCATCTTAAAGCAGGTAGGTGAGGCAAGTGTCCTATCCTGTATTGGCCAATATTGTTTCAAGTACAGTTCCCTTATATATGTGATCCTAAGAACATTAGTAAGTATGAGGCAACAGAGACATTACTGCAGTCACCACAATTAACATGAGCTAAATGTTCATTTAGCTCCATTAAAGATTTATACAAAGACAAAGCTTCCGAATATGTGTGCGTCTCAAGTGTTTTTAAACGATCCACTGCAATGTTTTTGCTTTCTACGATCCTGTGTTGATGCTTTTTTATCGATCTATGGTGATGTTTTCGCTTTCTTCGATTCTGTTTTGATGCTTTTTAAACAAACTATGACAAGTTTTTCTCTATCTATGATCCTGTTTTGACTGTTTTGAAACGATCTATGACAATGTTTTTGCTATTTAGGATTCCGTTTTGATGGCTTTTAAACAACATGCACCAATGTTTTCGCTGTATAGGATTCGTTTTCATGCTGTATAACAAACATTTTTCCATCATGTGGAATTGTTACTATCTGAAAATTATCATTTATTTTCAAAAAAGATGATTATTTATGTAATTTACACTAAAATCTTGTTTACTATGTGTAATCCATCCAAATTAATTGTACAAGAATAGTTATGTATCAAGTAAATACCACAAGCTAACTAAAATAATAAAGCCAAAATATATAGATTTTTTCTTTTAATATCATAGGAACAATATCAGAAAATACTTCAATTATTATTATATTCTCCTCATGCTCACATTAATACATGCAAAGGAAATATTAAAAATGGTCAAAAAAGCATTTAGGTTTTTCGAAAGTATTTGAAATTTGCGAAACCGACTTTGGAAATTTTAAATTGTGGGTTATGTAAATAATGAAAATAAACTTTTAAACTTTTCCAGTGATTATTTTTACAAATGCAACTGCAACTGCAACATTTTGTATTTTTATACAACGTTAATTTTAAAAGCTGAAATGTTTTGTGAAAAGTTTTTTTTAAAAAAAACCTTTAGACATTTAAAGTTTAACGATGCTGCACTCTAAACAAACCTTCCTTTATCTTGAATAATTTAATTTTTTTTCTTGATCTATTTTGCTAACTGCTTATGTTTTAATTTATTTAATAAAAATGCACAAAGTATAAAAGATTGCGATGTCGTTAAGATGTAACGTTCACAATAGATTGCGATGTTTACAATGCTAAAATTTTTGTGATTGTGACAACATCGTGGATCTACGACTTTTATAGAGTTGTGGGAAGAAATGTCCACCAATCAGGTTTTCTTAAATTGTGTAAAAAAATGCGACCAATTACACTTTTTGAAATAATATTCCAATTTGACAAGTTGAATGAAAAAAGTGTTATTCATCTTAAAGTCTATAAATTATATTCAACAAAATAAATCAAAGTTTGAAATTAACAAATGGAATTTGACAAAATGGATCATGTACAGGTACATAACCATGTAAGGTTTTAAGGTTGGTTGCTGTGTGGTTTTAAATAAATTATTATTTCGATTGTTTTTTTATAAAATTCCTAATTCAACGTTTCAGGTAAATTTGAGTGAAATTCAACATTTCTTTATGTTTGAAAAACAAATTTAGCAAATAAAACAGATAAATCAATGTTTCAAGTATGGAACGGTAGTTAGTTTGTAACTATAACCTATAGTATATTAATAGCTAAACATTTAATAAAATTAATTCAGAAAAAATATATTTTATGCGGAAATAAGTGTTGTTACAAGTAAGAATGCACACACTGTCCACTAAACAAATGTTTTCACTACTCCTTACTGTCAATCATTGATCAGTCATAGAAAAATATATGTATTACCCAGAAACTGTCCAAATTTTTTAAATGCTTCGGAGTACTAATGTTGATTTTGGATGTTTCTTGGAAACATCAAGTAAATGTCACCTTAACTGATAATGATAGTGTAAGTTTGTTATGCATAATTGCTTCCAACTTTACTTTTCACGGCAGAACTGAATCTGACAAAAGGTACTATTATATCTCCCTAGTTATGTGCTTAATTTTTACTAAATTGCGTCCAATAATCAAAAAACACATAAATTTATTGGAGTGGTCCAGTGAATTTTTAAGTGAAAAATTTAGATCCAGCGACATCAAGTTATCATAGAAAGTTTCACTTTTTATATTAGTTTATATTAGTTTATATTGTTACTCTACAGATAGAAAATTCATAGTGCAATCTGGTATTTAAAATTATGATTTAAAGCCATGGTCATTAGAAAGTTAACATGGTGTAGTTGCTGCAACGCTGCAATATTTTATATGTATGTTTGAAGGGTTTCGTTATTGCCAAAAACTTTTTTTTATGCAACATTTCATTGGGCATTTTAAAGATAATATGCGATTCTATAAGGGCAAAGCAAAAAACGACTCAGCTATTTTTTACGGGGAATGTTCACAACAGCTAGATGTAGCAATACAGAATAAATGTCTTTCCACCATTTTGGTTTGTTATTTCCTTTCCTAGGAAGTAAACTCTCTTAGACATAATCTAAGCAGTTAACATATATTATATAAAAGACAATCAAAAAATTCCAAAAGTTAAACTGTAGTAGTTAAATTGTCGTGATTGGGCATCCCTGGCCCATTTCGTGAATATCAAAATTGCAATAACTTGAGTACATTACTTTATTATTATTGATGGGATGCTTTTAGATCAATAAGCATAAAAAGTAGTGTTGCAGCAGTTTAGGCATTTTAGGGGAGGGGCAATGAAATTTTTCAAAGAAAATATTGGATTTTGATCGAATAATAAAGAATTAATACAATTAGTACAATATTTATTAAGCAAAGTGATTTCTTTCAAGCCTGTGCAAACCAAATAAGCTTGTCATTATCTTTTTAGGCCAAATGATGATAATGCTTGACCCGGGAAATTTATATATCCCACAATTTGACATTATAGACCACCACTCATTTCATTGTGAATTTTCAAACAATACTTAAACACAGACTATCAAATATGTTACACATGCAATAATCTGTTATACAACTTTATAAAATATTAGTTTTTACCACATACTCAAAATTGTCATTCAACGAAAAGTAACTGTTTTTTGCTTTGATTAAAATAAAAACACAGGCTGTCATCCCAAACGACATATTTGGCACAATATGCTGCCGTTTTTAAAACTGTTTACCCACACTGACTTGCCCATAAACTGCTAGTTATGTCAATACACTTAAAATTGCTAAGTTAGCTATACTTTCACCATTAACTATAATATAAAGTTATGGCAGGTAAACATAATAAAGTAATTAAATGTGTAAACTAGGTTTGCAACATTTTTTAGCTAAAGTATAAAATGGTATACTTTGCCGCACATACAGACAGACATATACAGGTATTATAATATAGATACTGCCATTTTTAAATTTGCCCTAAAATTATGTGAGTATGTCTATCATTTTATTGCGGAGACATTCATTGATATATATGTTCACATATTATCCTTAAAGACTATTTTGCATTGCAGAATATTTGGAAAACAACCTAAATGCATTAATAAAAATAATGACAAAAATGTTTACAGTATATGGAAATATTACAGAGAAATTTATTTTGTTCCGTAAGCAAGTTTCTGTGGTTTTATTGAAATCAAACCAAAGAATTTAATTAACTGAAACAACAACAGGCTGGTGAGCAGCGTTCAGCAATATTCTACGATTCATTACTGGCAATATGTAATGTGAAACTAACACTAATTATTACAGAAATTAATACTGCATTAGGTTAACAGGGTTATAAAGAATTGAATTTGAAAAATCAGAACTTCTTGTTAGGATTAAAAACCATTGTTGTTTATTATTTAAATTTGTTAGCAGCAGTATTCTACGATTTATTACTGGCAATATGTAATGTGAAACTAACACTAATTATTACAGAAATTAATACTGCATTAGATTAACAGGGTTATAAAGAATTGAATTTGAAAAATCAGAACTTCTTGTTAGGATTAAAAACCATTGTTGTTTATTATTTAAATTTGTTAGCAGCAGTATTCTACGATTTATTACTGGCAATATGTTGCTGTAATGTGAAATTAATACTAATTATTACAAAAATTTATACTGCATTGTTAGGATTAAAAACCGTCATTGTTTATATATTATTTAAATTTGTTAGTAAAAGATTCTCTGCTACATTAAGTCATTAAGTTATTTATTGCATTAAGATGTAAGTAAATTAAGTGATAAAGAAACAAATTTCTTTTTAGCATTTGAAATGAAAAGTGTGATCTCTATTTCTACATATCTTATATTCACTTTCATGATGTAGGGTCTTTCACACATTCTTTTTTAACTAAATATGAAATACATTTGCGCAAGACAAACAGTTAAAGCATACCTCCAAAGAAAAAAATACAAAGAGGGGATAGCTGTTTACCTTTGTTGCCACAATTTGTCTATGCCCATATGTAAATTTTTGTAAATATTGAAAGAATATGCTATTTCTGTGATTTAAAATGGAAAAGTATAAAGTATAAATGATGGCCTACACATCGTAATAACAAGTCATTGTGACGAAAGAAGCTTGACAGACACAAATAATGATGTAAATTATCACATCATAATTTGTTGAATCGTGAATTAAATCACCTAAGGAAATATTTTGTTGATAAAAAAGTAGGAGATTGTGTTCAAAGGATATTACTAATTTGTATTTTCCAGAAAGATCAATTAATTAATAATAACTAGAAACTGCTAATAAATGACAATGGCCAACAGATAAACTAGGGGTTGCCTTAGTTAGTATGAATAGACAAAATAATCCTTTTTCCCAAAGTTTAAGATCCGGTTTAATCTGTCAAATTACCTGTTAAACTAATAAACAGGGTTAAAGATATATTTTAACATTATCTCTAACAATCATGAACTGCATGCTTGATAATAATTTTTATTATTTAAATATGATCAATTAAGGGTAGTTAATTACTAATTGTTTGGCTTGATTAACGACTTGATTAAAAATTATGTTGGTTGTGTATATTATAGGTTGATCAAATATATAGTCCTTATCTTTTTGTGGTTTAACATAGCACAGAACAAAATGAATAGATTAATGTATGAATAAATGAATGAATGAATGAATGAATCGGTAAGTGAATACAAAATGCTTAAATCAAATGAGATGTTATTTTATTTTCTAATTTTCACTTTTAAATTATTTTTAAAATTTATTTTTTAATTTTTTTACTTGACTTTGAATATCAGTTTTTACAAGTGTGGAAAAGATAAATATCGTTAAAGTAGAAGTTGTTTTACTAAAAAGATATAGCATCAAGTCCTTATGGTTGCTTTAAAACTGGAATTTCCCACAATCTTTTTTTAATTATGGAAAACTGCACTCAATGCAATTTATACACTGTTGTTGAATTCTCGTTAATGGGCTAATTTAAATTAAAGACCTCATTAAGGTCAAGTTGAATGTCTTTTGTTTGCTTATGCAAGAAAGTAGTTGAGAGTGTTTCCAGAATTTTGTGTTTGTTTTATTTAATTATTACGTTGTTTCTATGTGTTGAAATTTCAAAGGATTATCATGGTATTTGATAATAGTTCCGATGCTGGTTTTATTAAACGAACTTTTCGAAGAACACGTTATCAAACTAAGTCAATGCAGAATGGAAGTAGAACAACATCGTTTAAAGTATCAAAAACAGAGAAACAGAAACGATCTTTAACTGTGGAATTAGATACTGATACATTTGTAATTGTCAGTAGTAGTAAGAATGAAAAAATTAAAAGAGACCTGGAAAAGAAGTTGTCATTTCAGCCACCTAAACAGTTTCTATCAAGTTGGAGTTTCCATCACTCAAAACACCACACAAGAGATACTGCTAATTTTTTTTGTGAAAGTGAGTCAGTAACAAAAAGAACATTGAAAGAATCAACCACAAAGCGAGAATACCTGTGTCGTTCATTGTCAGCAGAGCTTCTTGCAAAGTTAAACGAAGATCGTAAAAATAACTATGGTGATAATATGGGGAACATTGATGTTAAGTTTTTATCCCCTCAATACTTACCTAAAAAATCTAATTCTTTAAAAAAATTCAAGTCAGCATTTTCACATAAAGGATTAAAACGAAGTCGGTCAGAAGAAATTTGCAAAACAATACGCCTTGAGGCATCTGAACTACCAGGAAACAAAGTTAGTGAAAGGGTTAATTAAAAAAAGAAACTCTGTTCCAGAGTTGTCAGTAAACGATGAAGATAATGCAAAAGTTATCATCACTCATCACCAGGTATACCCTTCATACAAAAACTATCCTTGTTGTCTAACTTAAACTATAGCCCCTCAAAAATGTTTATCTTTAGATAGCAAATACAATATAACACGTTATAAAAGCCTGATAATGTTGGCCATGTTAATAATAATAATGTCTAAATAAAATTTGTGTGTTTTTTTGTTTGTCTGTTTGTTCGTTGTTTGTTTGCTTATTTATTTTTGCAACATGGAAAAGTTTTTTTTATCACACTTTATTTTTTTGCTTGCTTGTTTGTTTGTTTTTATTTTGTACAAATTTCACAGACTGTTATTATATGAAAAACTTACATTCTGTGTGAACATAAGAACTTTATAAAATCACTACTAGGGTCCTTAGACCCCTAAATTATATTGTTAAGTGGGATACTTTAGGTTGAAGTTAGCTAGTCTGATATATTGTGTGGATAAAATTTAACATCTAACACCTAACATAACTATTTAGCCTAATATGCTACCTCTTTGACCTAAAGATAAATAAATGCAATTTAAAACAGAAGTTCTTGATGAGATTGTTGTTAACAAGTAAATGATGGGAAGTTCAATGGATGACTGTTTAAACGTGATTAAAACTCTGAATAGTGCATTAGAATAATATAATGAGGAAAGTGTGTAGTTAAGCATTTTCAACAATTTTTATTTTTATAAATTTGCACAAACTTTTGTATGATTTATAGCTTTAGTGGACAGATTCTAAATTTGTCGAAAGCTGGTTTAAAAGTCAGATTAGACCTATAAAGTGTGTTTCTTTGTATTGTTATATCTCTTTTTGTTGTGTAATGTGATGAGTAAATGAAACTGCAATTCTCACATGAAAATTCAGAAAATAACCTTTAATGATGTGGACAATATAATGGTTGCCATTGTGAACCTGAAAATTTATTAGTGCGGAATGAATTATATATCACAATTACTGTGATAAAAAGAAAAAAAAGTTGTTTTAGTTTCACTTTCCTATTGGTTTATTTACTTTCACTTTGAAAAGAATATTCATCATTTTCTATAATTGTTTTCCTGTTGATAAAGAAGATTGACATTGTTTTATAATTCCAACATATCTTCTGTTTTTTATGATAGGTTTTATCGTGTAATCTTAGTTAGAATGTCATGGAATAATTTTTTTAAATATATTTTTTGCCTTCTTTTTAACAAATTGGAGTGACACACCTGACCTCATTCCCAGGGAATCTTGTATATTTTCTTATCTTTCTGACATCGGAATGCTGATACGAAAATAGTCACATAATTATTGCGTCACAAAACCATTTTGGCGAGGTGAACAGGAGAAAGCTGTTCGTAATAAAATGGCACATGAGCTGTAGCATGTTTTTTTCAAAATAAAAAATCAAGATAAGACTAAATAGAAAGAAAATCAACTTGTCTCCAAGTGGCGAGCTTTAATTTGTAACTTTATGTAGATAATGATATTACATTAAATTACTAGCTGAGAGACACAGTCTTTTATAGACAAAATAATTGTTCACAAAATTTAGAAAATGTTTTTTTACAAAATGTATATCACACGTTTTAACTTATTCATATCAGGTTGTGGTTAGCAAGCATATTTGATTACTTTACATATTTTGATTAGCATAAAAAATATAAAAAGCCAGTAAGTTAACTGTCAGAGCCATTTTATCATTGAATGCACATTTATCTGGCCCAATTCAAGAAAATTAAAAGTACAATAACTTCGGTAAAGAAATAAAGTCTTAATTTATTAATTTATTATGACCAATCATGACCAGTTTTACTCTGCGAAAATATTACCTACAAAAAATCTGTTACAAACATCTATCTGCAAAAATTGATAAATTTTTGTCCACTTTTTTAAATATCTACTAGTGAAAATAATTACCATTACATATTTCGTTTTTGATCATCTTAAATAATACTTAACACTTTTGTTTGACAATGTGCACCATCCTAATAGCCAGGCAGTGAAAGGGCAAACTCTCTCATATAGTAATGTACTAAATTATATTTCTTTTTTCTACTTTTTTTTTACTTTTAAAGGTTTATCAAAGGTCACAGATTATAAAGAATTTTCTTAAGTAACTTTAGTTTTGTTGGGTTGTTGTAATTGCTGCGATTGTTGAGTTTTGTCCATTCTAATAGTTATTTTTCAAATTTTTAAGATGGTCCTTGTAAAATTTACTGTCATGTACAGTACTAGATGAAAACCAGTTATGCACATTAAATAACCATGGCATTCAAATTACTCCTCTATTATATATCTATCCTTCTTTTATGTTTCTATCTTATTAAACAAATTTTGTTTTATACATGTGCCAAAGAGAGTTTTAGATTTACTATTTATTTTTTAATGATTTAAACGAACGTTCAAGGTGTTGCTTTCAGATCACAGTTTTTACCGGTTTGGATTGTTGCTGAAAATTTTTTATGCAATGACTAGGTTGAGTATCAAGAAAGGAAATGTAGGATTTCATGGAATTCTTCATCAGGTAAAAAATGTAGGCCTGTACTAATAATTTTATTAAATATCTAGCACTGCACTGTATGCAAGACATAAAACAAAGTGTTATTGATTATTGTTATTGGAAATTGAGAGATGTAAAGTTTGAAGTGTAGCAAGTTAATTAATTGGTTGATTTTATATTGCTTTTGCAACTTGTCTTCACAATACATAAGTCTGAAAATATTACTAATTATACAAATAACAGAATTAAAAAAATGGGGATTGAATTTTTTTCACTGTATGCATTCTTAAGATACATTTTTCATAGTTTTTATACATTTTGTCTAAAAGCAGCAAAATTTTAAGACCATTAATCCTAAGACTAAGTCGACATTTTTAAACTAAAAAATAAATTTAAGGCAAACCCAAATAGCCTAAAGCTGTCCTTGATACCATCTATCACTTTTTTTATTGCTGTATTAGCAATAAAACACTTTGTATACAATTCACCCTTTGAAGATACAAGAAACAATACATATATTCATATGTGAATTAACAAAAACAAAATCTTTGCTGGCTGATGTTTTAATGTTAACAGTATCAATAAAATAAATTACATTCACCGCACTAATTTTTAATTCATAAAATTTAGTACCCATGAAATATTTTTCTAGCTATTATTCGCATAATTTAGCACCCACAAAATGTTTTTCCAAATAAAATTCCCAAAAATTAATTCACACAAAAATTTTTTTTTGACCTAAGAAAATAAGTACCATTAAAGCACCATCAAATTTACTATTATGCCAGCGCACAACCTAAAATCAACATTCAATAGCATCAAATTCAGTTTTTGACCTTTCTGTATTATCAAACCTTGAATACAGGATACCCATGTTGAGAATGCTGTTTCTTTTTTTTTCTTTTTTGTGATAAAATAGTAAACCGGGAAAAAGTAAAATATTATATAACACTAGTTTTGACTTGCTGACTCTAAAACACACTATTCAAATCTACTCCACTTGAGTACTAAAACAATGTCTCTGTTTTGCTTTGTAAGGTCTAGTTTCGAATTTATATTAAAAAGTTACTTTTTGTGCTTCTCCGTTGTACTTTTTTGCCCTTTCACTGTGATAAAATCTTAACAATTCATTTTGAAGAAAAAAACAGACACCGTTTATGAGGTCAGTATGCCCAAAACAATAATATTTTAGTTTTGTCTCCATATTGATAATGCTTGTATCTTTTAGCCTAAAACGTGTAGGTATACCAAGTAAAAATTGGTTTTGAGATATCAAGATTTAAACTTTGTAAACAAATTAAATTTTATCTAGAAGAACCAACAAAAAATCTTTGTTATTTGTTATTTTATAGTTTCCTTTTTTTCATCTTTTTCTTGTCAAAAACTTATATATATATATAAAAAATTTATATTTTTATTTTAAAATAAACGTTCTATGAATTATACGCTTTCCAATGACATATAATGACATGAAAATCAAAAATTTGCCAAAAAAAAACGATTTGCGTGTTTCATGTATCCTTAATGATATTTTACCCTAACCTTTTAAGTTTTTGTTGTATTTTTACCAGTAAGGGTCTTGTGAAACAGGTTCATTTAAAGCTCTCAATCAAGCTGCACAAGCTGGGCAAGCTTAAAAACCACCTGGGTGTTTTTTACTGCTAGACACTATGCAAAAAGTAGATTACCACATTTGCATTTTTGCACAACTTAAGCTGGGATTTAACCCACAAAGATTCAAAGAGTATGCTCTGTCACAAAGCAGTAATTACTGTTTAGTTAATTTCTGATTGCATAGTGATGTGGTTTTAGTAATATTTAGAGACAGTTAAAAAGTTTAATGCATTAAACTTCCAAACGTATCCTAACCACCATTATAGTGAGAGCTACAATTGAAACATGCTTATTATGTCAGATAGAAAATATCTGAAAGCACTAAGAAAAATAAAAGTGAAATATAATTATTTGTTTTGCATAGTTCTATAGGGGTGTGTTTTTTATATTTGATGATGTTTTGGATTATGGTAAATACTGGTTGCCATTTACATTCGTTCAATTTCTTCTATCACCGTTTTACCATTTTTCTACAGTTGTTAAAATTGTATGTTATCTTATACCTGGTGTATAGGAAGTGAAACATGTAACACAGGTTTTTAAAAAATTAAAATCAAATTAAAAACAAAGCATTTTCGACACATTAAATTTGTTTTATTCATTTTTATTGGCTTCTACACACAATGAAAATTTGAGTTTTGTTTAAGTTACATGCAAATTTATATAAAAATTACAATTCATAAAATTAGGTTAATTAATTACACTTTTTAGAGGAGATTTATTTCGGTTAATGAGTGGGCTCTCCTTCAAAGTTTACTTAAAAACATTACTGCTAGTATTTTTCATCTACTTGGTAAGATACTGAAGGACAGACAGTTTGTGTCATTCTGTTGATTTTTTGATTTAAGTAGTATTCCTAAATTGTGTTTTTTTGATAGGCTATTATGCAGAACCTACATCAACGAAAAATCAAACAAAAAATTGCAAAGCGCATGGTAACATTTTCCGCTTTAAACTATAGTCGACCAAGAGATGACACAGGAAAACCGTTGTTGCAGACTCGAGCACGCTTCTATTCACACCACGTAAGCAGTCCATCAAGTGCTGAAGTGCAAAGAACTCTATCTGATCCAGATTTATACCGAGACAGTTTAAAGAGGAATAAAAAGGTAAAAACTAAGTTGGATCTCTGTATTGATAACTATCTTTGGAATGACACATTAAATTCTGTGAAATATATTAAAAATTATACATTAAGAGCTTCACAGCTATATTTAAATACAAGGGGATTAGCAAATTCCTTTTCGTGTGAATGATATACCCCATCTAACCCATTCTACTGTTTAAAAAGAAATAATATGAAAATGGTTATTCACAACCTAACTTTTACCTCAATCAACACAACTGTGAAAGAAAGTAGCTTTGAAGTTCATAATTCTAATGAGATATTGTTGTACATCATTAAAGCTCACCTGTGCAACATTTACATACAAACTGAATGTCAGCTGCTAACCAAGTCTAACCATGTACCCAATGCTTACAAGCCTGACAAAAAATTGAGTTCCTACCAACCCCTCTCCTGAAAACTCCACAAGGTCACTTTCTAACTACAAGGTCATACTTGACTTTAATACTACTAATCATAACTTTAGACTTTGCTGCATTCACTCTCAACCCTTGCATACTGTTGTACAGAAATTCTCTTGGTTGACAAGTCGGCTCATTTCATTTGCTATTTTGAGGAAATCAACATCTACTTTTGTTAATTTTTCTTTTTGTATTTCTTGATCCTCTACTCAAAGTATTGCTGAATGCAGTTTCGGCTACTGTACGTGACAGGGTGGAGATAAAACGTTCGTTTCTTGACTCAATCCTCCATTTTCTAACTCTTAATTCAACTAATAAATCTACCATGAGAACCAAATCTTTTGGGTACATTAACTCCCATGAACACCCTGTTCTGAACTCCATGGACAGTAATTCTAAGACTAAAAGAAACAATAAAGGACTAAGTAGAAATCTGATGAACATTGATGATTTACATTAAATTCATCACTAAATGAATTATTAATCCTGACACTGTACTATTCAAACTAGTCCCTCAACTACGCAATAAGTCAATAACTTAAACTTTCCTTCACTTGATTAACCCACTTCAGCTCTCTATAGTTACCACTTTAGGCATCACTCTTATTCTTAGAACAATCAACTCTGAAACTTGACTCGCGTCACTGGGAATAACAACATCCTTTATAATCTGATTTGCAAGACTTGTGATAAGTTCAACTCCAGTATCTGCAACAACACCTTCCACTCTGTCTAGTTAAAACCACTTTTATTTTGTTGACTGAATACACTAACACATGGCAAATTTTTTTTTTAAATTAAACTTTTTCCTGTTTTGGACCTAAAACCCGAAACCTAAAACCCTTTTGTGTGAAAAAGCTTTGTCAAATGCACCAAGAGCTTCATAAAAAGCCAGTGCTTTTTTCTCTCTAATTACATTGATGTCTATTCGTGTCTAGGGTAAATTTCATATTTATTCAGGGAACTCTCATGATTTAACCTTTTATTTACGATTTCAAATTTATTGCTGTTTTTGAACCTTATGACCCTCTTTGAAAGTATTTTTTTTAAAAGTTGTGGTTACATGGCTACTGTTTTTATTTTTAAGCTTTATACAAAGTGTTAGTATGAGACTGCTTTGTTCAATATTGATGTAAGATATAACTGTATGAACCCTGGCAAATGTAAACAAAGAAAGCAATAAAAATAATTTCTGAAATTTGATCGTTATTTCTTTTGTCTGCTTGCTTTCTTTTTTTGTACATACTGCCTAAGGACTTTTCACAGCATAACAGAATTGTATTGGGGCTAATAGAAAGATGTTTTTTAAGAAGAAATTTATTTCGTATGTGAGTCGTAGCAGATCTGATGTATGTGGTTATTTACATTACATATATTTGTCATTACTGTTGGTTAAGCATTCATTTCTTTTATTTTCGCAATGTTTCAGTAAACAAGAATAAACGTATTGTAGCTTTGAATTTTTTGTAAACATTCTGAGGTTGTGATGTGGCGGAAAAAAATTCACTGTAAAAAGTTGTTTTATGAAGACCATTTTAAAAATCCAAAATCATTCTTTTAATTTTAATTTTAAACTTTTTTTAGCTATTTAAGTGTTTTCTTACCAGAGATTTCTTTTTTATAGTCCTCAGATGATCTGTTAGCTGAGGACTATGAAATTGGTGACCCAATAGAAGAAACGTTCACGCCGTATACAGCAGTTGGGTCGCACGAAGATATACATGAATTAAAAGATAAAGAAAAACAACAATCAGTACAGATTCTTCTATCAAATTTTGAACGTCGTTCTACTTGTGATATAGATTATAAAAAAGACGATAATATTAATAATGGTGAGGATAAGACAATGTTAAGTAGTAAGCCAGTACCAAAACCAAGACCAAAACACACAAATGGAAGTCCAGTACCTAAGCCACGTGTGCCATCAAAACCAAAACTAAAACCTAAACCTCTTGATTTAGTTGAAAATGAGAAGCATAAATTTAGTGTGTCACACCCAACTAAAGTCCTCAAAAGCATTGAGAACAATTATGATAGACCAACATCAAAAGTTATGGTGGAAGAAAAAGTTCCTGCCTATGAAATTCGATCACCAACCAAAAAGCAAGGATCAACCAAAGTGGACGTGGTGCCATATGCCATTGTTAAATTACAAATGGAGCCAAATCACAAGGAAAGCCCACCAGTTCTACCACCAAAAGATGTTTCTTCTCCAGTATCCCCAAAGATTAGTCCCATGCAGTCACCTACTTGTCATGAACAATATTTGGAGCCTATTGAAGCTCAATCTCCTGTCGTTAGTCCTGTATCAAAACAAGCACCAAAAAGTATATCAGAAAAAGTTAAGAATAAAAGAAGCAAATATAAATCGAAAACAGCAACAATATCGAATAGTTACACTGACGAAAAACTTTCCCCATTTAGTGATGAAGCAAAGAGACGTCAGTCACTTCCAGATTACCTACAAGACATTTCCCCTGTAGATAAAAACTTATCTCAAAATAATCATTTGTATGAAACGGTGTCACCAGCAATGTCTGATGAAGAGGGATGGGATTCGGATGAATTTGATGACGCTTCAAGTGGCGAAGAGGAGCTTGCTGTCGTGAAAATGTCTCAAGCTATACCTAAAATGGTAAAAAGTGTTACTGTTTCCATTTAATTTCAGTTACAGAAGTTCTATTTTGACTGACTTAGAAATTATATTAGCCATGGCAGAATGGGCTTCTAAATCTTCTGTGCTTGTATTTTAGCCGCATTTGGAAGGTACGGAACGAAAAATCTATAACATAGTGACTGAAATCTTGACCACTGAAAGAGCGTAAGTGAAATTTATTATTTAATCTTTCCGATAAAATTAATCGACAACCAAAAATGCTAATGTGTATAAGGCAGCAGTTTTACAATCAAAAGAAAATAACCCTGAGGGTTTAATGGTTTATCTGGCCACTTAGATCTCACCCAGTTGTTTAAATGAGTGTATGCATGAACAGTAAGTAAAGTCTTTCTTGAAACACAAAATTTCGCGATTTCCACAAATCTCTTCTGATATTTTTTACAGGTATGTCAGAAGACTGTACCTGCTGGATAAGGTATAATATCAGATTTTCTTGTCCTACTTAATTGAAAGTTGTCGAAGTTGGGGCTTCAGTTGCATTTTTTTCTGTACCAACACTTTTTTAATAAAATTTATGGATTGCATAAAATCACTGTTTGCAACATTTTAATCAACGTGATATATTCGCCTTACCCCAAATAATAATTTGGTACTTGGTATTGTACATGCAAAACCTTGAATACTCAGTGCAATATTTTGAATTGAATATGGTCAAGTCTGGATTGACAGTGCAATACAAAGGTTTTCTGAGAATGAGCATAAAATCTGAATGAAAATTTGTTAGAATTTAACCCAAAATCTCTGCGGAAATTTGTGTTAAGGGTTAAGATATGAAGATGTAAATCAATATTAGTAGCCTTACTTTATCTGTCTTTTCGAAATGACTGCCAAATTGTTACTTTGTGCTAAGGATATATGTATGACATGTGAAACTGGAATATATAAGATGACGAAACACGTGGATTTCTCCATGAGCATCTAGCTAGTGGTAATAACTGGTACCTGTTTTTTTCCTTCCAAGGTTTTTCATGAGCGGTTTGTACAAGAAGCCAAAGAAAACAACTTGATACCTGAGAAAGTTGTAAATGAAATTTTTCCGAATTTATCTCCAATCTATAAATTCCATTCTACAATTCTACTGCCAGAATTAGAAGCACGGATAATGGAGTGGTAAGTTTGTTGTGTATGCTTTCATGTAACAGATTCTTTTCATGTCAAAGTATGGCTACCGATGCCTCAAGTATCCACAAATAAAACGTTTGTGGTACTAACAGTTGAGTAATTATGCCATTGGTCAAGAGGTAAGGACATATCGAAGGTACTGATGGCCCACACAGTAATTATTTTACCATTTTATAATGAGAACACAGTTGCTACTAGCCATTTTAATATTCTGCAATTTGATTTATTTTTTAAATTTGTTTTTGATGCTGTAGTGTTAGATGATTCTGCCATGTTATTTTTGTTGGTGAAAAAGTTTAGACACCATAGTCATTTTAGAATGTCATCAACAATACAAAATTATATTGAATAAATTTAATTGGTATATTGTGTTTGTCTTGGTTCATCAAATTTTTATTTTAATTTCTTTTGGCAGGGCTAAAGTCGACAAAATTGGTGATATTTTCAAGACACTTGGACATTGTCTCTTGGTAAAACATACCGCATTTTCGATATGTCTTTTTCTTTTCGTTAATTGAATGTAATTTTTCTGAATGTTATTTACATTTCCCTTCATTAATGTTTATTTGCAGCTATACACAGAATTTGTGAAAAATTTTGACAAAGCAACATCTACTTTAAGTCATTGGATTAAAAAGTCACCAAAATTTGCAGCCGTGGTCGAAGAATTACAGGTAAAGAGAAACATCATTTTTATACCGTATTTACTTATTAAAACAAAGTGGCCTTGTGGAGTTTGCAGGAAAGGGGTTGGTAGTAACTCAATTTTTTGTCAGACTTGCAAGCATTGGGTACATAAGAAGTGCAGTAGTATTAGTGGAAGGTTA
Organism: Hydractinia echinata; assembly: GCA_030067915.1. NCBI lineage: Eukaryota > Metazoa > Cnidaria > Hydrozoa > Anthoathecata > Hydractiniidae > Hydractinia > Hydractinia echinata. Next base: position 171,853 of record JASGCC010000003.1, on the reverse strand, counting down.
AGAGCTGACATTCAGTTTGTATGCAAGCGTTGCAAAGGTGAGATTATAGAGAATGAAGTATTTCCAGCTTTAATGATGTACAACAGTGGCTCGTTAGAGATAGTTGAGAACTTCTGTTACTTAGGTGATATGTTGGGCAGTGAAGGGGGTGTTGGAAGAAGTGTTACTTGCAGGATAGGTTCTGCTTGGAAAAAGTTCAGAGAGTTACTTCCTTTGTTGACTAGCAGAGTCCTGTCAATTGAGGTAAAAGGTAGGTTGTATGAGGCCTGTGTAAGAAGTGTTATGTTGTACGGTAGTGAGACATGGGCAGTGAAGCAGGAAGATCTTGACCGTTTAGAAAGGAATGATATGAGAATGGTTAGGTGGATGTGTAACGCCAGTCTGAGAGACAGAAAGAGTTCAGATGAGCTAAGAAGCAGGCTAAGTCTCCGTAGAATTAAAGATGTTATCCAGATAAAAAGATTGAATTGGCTGGGGCACTTGGAAAGAATGGAGGAGGATAATTGGGTAAGAAAGTGTAGAGACTTGATAGTTCCTGGGGCAAAGCCCAGAGGCAGACCGAGAAAGACTTGGCAGGAGGTTATAAGGACAGACTTGATACAGAGGAAGTTGAGTTTAGATCTAACACAGTCTAGATCAGATTGGAAGAGGGTCATTAATATACCCCGTCCAACCCATGCTAGCATGGAAAACGGACGTTAAGCCGAGAATGATGATGATGATGATTTGAGTTATCTAAGTACACGTTTTTGTTTTTATAAGCAACTGGTTGATACAAAACTGAGGCTGAAATATGGTCAAAAATTAAGCAACTGCCTAGGCTGAGTTTTGGCAGAGTGGTAAGCAACTTAGGCTGAATTCTACTACACACTTAGCAACCACTTAGATCAGTCTTCCACAAGAAGGGGACAGAAAGAATATTTTCAACATAAAACATCTTTTCCTACATATATATAACAAAATAATAAAGCCCCTAAAATACAAAGTTAGTCATCTAGTCCTTCAAAGATATTGAACACCCAACCGTCTTCAACAAGTTCACCTTCCTCTACCACTTCTATACCGTCCATCTCTTGGGGATCTTCAAAATCATCGAAAACATCGAATGCATTTCTGTCTTGAGCATCTGCAGTCTCTTCTGGTGGTGGCAAAATTTGTGGAGGATCAACAGCAGGATCTAAGGGCATCTGACTGAACTGTCAATATAGCAGTGGCCACAGTAGCAGACACGGCACCAGTATTCGTAGTAACTGTCGTACCTGCAGTTTCAGATGATGCTGATACTGAAGCACCATGTTTACATTTAATATGAATTGCCAATCCTTGAGTATTAATAAATTTCTTGTGGCAGTGAGTGCATTCTAACTTAAGTGCGTCCTCAACAAACATCGGAATTGGAACCTCAACTTCGCCACCACGGTGGACAATACTTCTTGTGAAGCCAAATCTTTTCAATGTTGCTTGCTTCTTTGACATTTTTAATTTAACTACTGTACTAAGATAAAAAAATACAAACAACTTCCTCAACTAACTGAATCACATTCCAACTTTAAATTTCTAACGTTTTAAAACTGAATTCGAATGTTCGAATGTTAAGTCATTGTAAAGCTGAATTACATTCGAATGTTTGTATGTAAAAACTTTCTGAAATCGAATCACGTTCGAACATTAACATGAAAGACTTTTTATCCAAAATCAAGAAACACTGTGAAGTATTTATCTTCTTCTACTTATCTTCGGCTACACAACGGCTATAAATTGTATGAAGAAAACGGGGGCATAAGGAAGTATATAACATTTCATGTTTCATCAAGCAACCCGTTAGCAACTAAGGCTGAAATATTAAATACAACAAGCAACTCGTAAGCAACTAAGGCTGAAATTTGTACAGATGAAGCAACCATTAAGCAACTTTGAGGCTGAAATTGCAAAAAAGGCCTTAGCAACCCCAGGCTGAACCCAAAAATGCAGTTGCTTATAAAAACAACAACGTGTAATCCAACTGGTGACCTAGTTATCTAAGTAATCCAACTCGTGACTCAATCCCCGGCCGTAACATTCTAGAAAAGTGTGAATCGATCCTTTGTGCTTTTAGCATTCAGCACTGTAATAAGAGTGATATTTTAGGCAGTTGTCTAGTTGAGTGCTTGCTGTGCTTGTACGACTTCTGTTGCAGGATCGTGATTGATAACAGTAAGGAACTAAAGAGTCTACTCTGGGTAAAATAATAATAACAAAATATTAATAATAATACTTATCTTTTGCTATGTTCACATTTGGAGACACTTGTTTAAAAAAATTTGCAACATCTTTGAAAAACCCAATCATCTTTATTATAATATATGTATGTCTATATGTCTGCGGGTCCAAGTATACCTTCTTCTTTAAAACCGGGGGTGTTTTACACCTAAGGTCACAGTAATAACCATTTCTTTTTTGAAATCTCTAGGGACGTGTTCTTGTGAGTCAAAGTCTACCAAATTTCTTTCATAATTGCATTTTGGATATAGTCTCTTCTGTCTGGGATTAATTAATTCTGGGTGGTGACCAAGTGATTCTGTTTGCCCATTTCGGAAAAGAGCTGAAAAACAGACAATTTCCCAATTATTATTTCCAGGGTTGTATGTGCACCTGTAAGTGCCAATACAGCAACAGTATTGATAACTAATGTTTACTGTTTGAGCGTGGCTACCTAAGTTTTGAGTATGGTGACTACTTTTTTCCCTTACAATTCATTTGTCAAAAAAAAATGTTCAAGGATCAATGACAGGTCTTGGACTGTGTTTTTATGAAAACTAAAGTCGTGGGGAAATTATTTTAATGTTGCTGGTATAAAAAACGTATTTTTTTTAAACTTAAAAGTTTTGTAACTTCTGTGAAAATTAAAATAATGATTTAAAATTGGTTAATAAAAGAGCCAAAAATGTATTCGCCTATCATCATCTAAGTTTCTGTATTTATGGGTACAGCTATTTTTTCAGCTTTTTTTGACAGCATATTAATTTTGACAAAGATACAAGTCCAGAAACCATCAAAATTAATTCTCGTGATTGGAATAAGTCAGATAGATAAATAAAGCATGCTCGAATATTATATCCAGTCCAATATTTAACTTTAAATTATACTAGTAAAATAGGGTTTATTATGGCGACTACGATTTAACCGATGGAATAAAATTTATGTTAACCAATGACTAATGTTAAAACATTATGCTATGCTAAAACATATTTCATAGAGAAGGCAGTGACTAACCAAAACGGTGTGAATACAGTTAACCTGTAGGGCTACATCTGGCTAGTACATTAAAGTATTGTAAAAATTATGGTCCCATAATATTGATAAAGGACATGCATAAATTGAGCTGGTCACGTTATATTTAGAAACGTCCTGAATGTGAGAATCTCTCCCTTCAGCATCATATGTTGGAACCCGTTCAACGAGTGCCAAGATACAAACTACTTCTACAAGGTAAATCCTGTAACAATTGTTTTCTTTTGGACTGTAGTATGAGTACTACTTAAAGGTTGAGAATAAGATACACAATCAGATAAGTAATTTTATAACTGACTAACAGTAGATCAAGTGAACCTTAACTAATTGAGAATATGGTAAAATGAAATTATCCATGTGCATTTCTCAATTAGTTAGATAAAATTCACTTGATTTACCATCTACCAGGTATGTACTATGTTTATTCTGAAAGTCTTAATAAGGGAAGCCTGTTAGTTTCTGCTGATATTGGTCTTATAATAATTTCTGAGTAAAAGAATGTTAAAAAAATTGGTTTTCCAATAAAGGAATGGATCAGTTAATAAAATTCAAGAAAGTACACGAATGCAGATTTTGGTGGCCAGGAGCAGAAAGAAATTTTTAAATTATCTGCTATATTTCTTTATTGATTAGATTATCTGAAAAAATTGCCAGCTGATTCTCCAGATCGGAATGAGTCTGAAGGTGAGTGCTATTCACACTTCACAGGTCTCTCATTGATAACAGTAACATTTACATATATCCTGTATATATTTACTGACGTAGATAAACCTGTATAAAGATGAATAATAATAATATTAATAATAATTTCAGAAATTTCATACAATTCTACTGGCATTCTCCGATGCACTAAGCAAGTTAGAAATATTTACATTAATTCTAAACGAGTTGAAAAACAATAATACCTTGGCAAGTTAAAAATTTACGCTTGCATCATTGTCGATAATAAGTGGCTATATTGCTACCAGCATGCATTGTACGAATGAAGATGTATTATGAACTTATTACACTAAAGATGAATCAGCATTTTTGTTAGTCTGATTGTGTGTCATAATCTATGTATAAGTGGAGAACTATATCTACGTGTGACTACCCTGACAACAAACGAGTTTCTGACATCATTTTAGTGCTGGTGAAACTTTTGAAATCTCTTTGTAAATTATCCCCATTTAATTAGATTACAAAATAACTTGATGAAACTGTTAATATGTTAGCGAAGAGATGGAGTTGAAGTTGAATTATTAATTGATCGGTTATGATGTAATATTATGTATGATTTTTTAGCCTCACTTGTCATCATATCAAAAGCAGCTATACATGCTAACAACTCCATGAAAGAAAATGTATGTTTTCCTGCATTTGATCCTTTTTCACGTACAGATTCCAAGTCTAACAAAGTAATATTTTAATTGCATTGTAGTATAGCAGTTATTGCATTGTTTTTTAGGAAAAATTTAAAAAACTACTCGATATCGAAGATAGAATTCAAGATGGTTTACATAGCGAGAGTTTAGTCACAGCCAGCAGGGTAGGTCTAGTTGCTATGTTTGAAATGTTTTGCTACTCCATTTTTTTGTTCTCAGAGGAAATTTTCTTACTGTGTCCCCATCGTTTCCAGGTCTTTCTGAAGGAAGGTGAACTTACCAAGCTTGCAGCCAGAAGTGGAAACAGAATGGCTCGAACTGTAATGTTGGTAGGTGTTACGGACAGTTTTATGTAGCAATCTTTGTTTACAGGACCGCACCGTAAAAATTTTATTCTCCAGATACTGACTTTTAAGGATTTGAATTTTATCATTCCACGTGAATTGTAATGTCATGTCATGACAAAAAATGTTATATTATCACTGATTTTGAACCTGTAAATAAGATCTGGATTTTCACTTTGCAAACTTTTATTTTGAAATGGTGCATTTTATGTGTTCCTAGCCAAATATTTAAATATATGGCGATGACCCTATAATTTAGGATATATGTGAAATTTCAGTATTAAACTCATACTACGTATACAAGTGTAACATTTGATGTAATTTTTACCTTGAAAGAAATTTTGCTTTGATTTTGCCTAAGGTTGATTTTTATTTAATTTTTTTACAGTTCAACGACTTTTTGTTATGTTGTTCACTCACAGCAACTGGAAAGCTTCGCGTCCGGCAAATCATGGATTTAGCTGGGTTGAGTATCGACGAAGTAGACTCGACATTACCGGAGAATTCATTTCGTATCAAAAGCCGGCAGAGGATACTAGATTTAATAGCCCACTGTGAGGAGGAGAAAGAGGAGTGGGTGGCAGCCATAAGAGCAGCAGTCACCGATCTCCATGAGAAGAGAGGTGGGTTTATACATATTTATTGGAATTGTAATCGTATTTTTTCCCACAATTTCTGAATGAGTGAGGACAATAAATTAAAAGAATCCACATGCTGTGTTGGAGTGCATGAAGAAGGACTTCATTTGCGTGTCCAAAAATGTTTGCACACTAATTCTAATTTTCTCACTTTTGTAGACAGTTATTCTTTATGACTTCTTCAGGCTCGACTATTGAACGTATGCTAGAAGAAGATCGCAAGAATGATAGAACACAGCCTGGACAGACTGCGCCATTATGGGTGAAAGATGAAGATGTTACCATGTGTATGTTGTGCGCTTTAAAGTTTGGATTGGTGCATCGGAAGCATCACTGCAGAGGATGTGGAAGGGTGTGAATCTTTTTCTTTATTAGTATTTTTTCATTTCCCAAGAATTTTATAACTTTAAAGAAAATTTAGCACCGACGTGGCAATGGCATTGTAACTTGTTTGTTTTTTGTGCAGGTGGTGTGTGATAAATGTTCGAATTATCGAGCTAGCTTGGCATACTCGGGTGATGAAGTCAAGCGCATTTGTTTTGCATGTTCACAAAAACTTGGCATAACTACGAAAGATTCAGTGGATAAGAAAGACGTAAGGAAGAGTGTTCGAGCTAGAGATTTATCAGCTTCCGCAGGTAAGACTTGCACACTGTTCCTCAAAAATTTGAGAAACTTGAGCAATTGTCTTTAAAAATCTCAGGCATTTTGCAAAAATAATTTCTAGAAACTTCAAGATAGTGAGAAATGTAGGTCTAAGTTAAAATGAAAGTGTAAATGGACACCTAATCTAATTGTTAGTGGACGCGCCACTGTAAGTGAATAATAGGAGTGAGTGGATGCCCAAATTCAAATGGACACCCAATTGTTAGTGGACACCCAAGTGTAAGCGAGAACTAAGTGTGAGAGAACACAAGAATTTGGGTGAGAACTGCCATTGTGGCCAAAATATGTTAGGGCAAAACTGCAAGTTTTAAAATTTATCACCACTAGTATTTACGTACCTAATTTCTATTTAAAATTTAAACATTTCTAACTTGTTAACGTTTATTTCTTATTGTTGACAGTTTGGACATAAGCTAACTGTTGTTGAGTTCATAATCTCCCTTATTCGTGTTCGTGGTCCTTGTGTTCCCTGACATGGATTATTTCAGCATTAATTCGACTAGAAACTTTTTCAGCCGACCAGCTGTAGAGTATAAACAGTGTGATGCTTGACCATATTTGGAAAATATCTGAAAAATTGCCATTGTCCATACTCAACTTAACAATTGCCTGAACAATTTTGAACAAGATTGAGGTCATTTCATGTATATAGTCAAGATAGGTCTAAACTGTTCTCCCTCTTATAGAGAGTTAACGATAGAAACTATACTTTAAAAGCACCTTTTTGATTTAGACATGTGTGGAGAAGTGTTTTGGAAACCTCCCGGCAAAGGTTGGAGCAAAGAGTGGGTCGTTTTAACAGACTTTGTTTTATATATTCAAAAGAAAAAGCAAGTGAGTTATTTTCACCCATTTGGAATAGTACATTTTCTGCATCTCGTTCTATTTGTTGTATTTGTTTGTCGCTAACTGTCCCTCTGAAAGCCTGTTTATATTAGCTGGATTGTCTCACTTATTAGGGCTAAAATTTACCTGGTGTTTATATGCGCATTTTGCATGTCGCTTTGTTTGGTTGGAAAATGTTGTGACATTACGTAATGATTTTACACAAGGTTTGACAACAAAAGTTTGAACATAAGGATGTTTTTAACAATAATCTCATTACACTCGTATCATGTTTGTTACACAGAGTGATTTTGTGCTAAAAACGCACAAAACAGCAATCAACGAAGGCCGAAAATCTGAGGACTGGCGTACATAAGAATAATTGATTGTGAATTTTGTTGCAGCCAAACTGCATTTGACTACTTTCACTTTTAGGCCAGAGGTAGCTAGCTAAAGAGCTAATATGCACAACCTCAGCACAAAAGGAAAATATGCTAGCTAGTAGGAATAAAAACTCTTACACCGAACTATTAAAAACATTAAAAGAATAGGGTTCCCTTTAAGCGTTTAACGCCAGGTCACACATTTACTTGTGGCATAACCCGGCGTTTCAACACCTGGGCTAACGACTAGTATTTTAAAACACACCAGCTACGTTTTTGGAATATTCTCTAAATTTGTTGTAAACTTCATTCAAAATTGGAAATAATTTAAACTGATTTTTTATAAAATGGACAACAAAACCGGTGACAATAAATGTACACAGTTAATAATGCATGACGCCATTGTTTATCACAGACAAACAAGGAATTGCATTATTAGAAGTAACTAGCTGGGTTAAATTAATAGTGTTGTAGGAAAGTCACAGATACGTAGCTACATTAAAGCAAAAACATTTTTCATAGTTTATAAATAGAAAAAAGTGTAAATGTGTGACCAGCTGGTGTTTATATGCGCATTTTGCATGTCGCTTTGTTTGGTTGGAAAATGTTGTGACATTACGTAATGATTTTACACAAGGTTTGACAACAAAAGTTTGAACATAAGGATGTTTTTAACAATGTGCTGTGACTGTGACCAGCTCCACATATTGGTTAGATAGCATAGGTCAAGTTGGAGCTTGAGTTGTGCTAAAAATTAGATTGGTAAAGATGACGCAAAAGTAAAGAATAAAGTTGTCTAGGATAAGCTTCATATATACTAAACTAAACAATAGCCTTCAGCTTGCTAGCTCCTGCATCTTGGTCATGACCTCAGTAGCTGCAATCCGAAACTTGATTGTTTAAGGTTTATAGATAACTAAAAAATGTGATATTATTTATCATATAGAAAACCTATAAAAAGAAAAAGATAACGTTTCTAAAATACGCTTTAAAATTCAAAAAGTTTGTAAAAGGACATTTGCAAAATCTCATCAAACTAACTCAACAACCATCAAAATGGCAGTTTTTAGGTAAAAGTTGATCGTTTTAAAAAATCTGAAGGTCCCAAAAAAATGCTCATTAAACGAAAAGGCTTGAATCGATCAAACGGTAGGAAGCAATCATACTTTTGCGTGGATTGATTCGAGCAATTTTGTTCAAAATATATTGTCATTGTCGTTTTTAGCCTAAAAAATTCGCGTTTAGGCGTTAAATAGAATACTAGTATTAATAATATAGAGAAGACCAGTCGTTAGCCTGTGAAAGAATCCACGGGTTCACACATTTTACGAGAAGTCTCCTGCGCAACAAAGTGGATGAAACTAATTTTAAAATTTAACAATTAATAAAGCATGATTCTTAAAGAAATAAAAAAGACAAAAACAGGAACAATAAAAATTAATTCACTGTGATTATTGCATAAAAATTTATTTCGTGACTATTTTCTTTAATTAAGTTTTATAGTATACGGAGCATTTTTATAGATGTTTTGTAGCGTATTTGTTGAAAAGTGTAGACCATAACTGTTTTGTCTATGGATGACAGACACCCGTCATTAGCTTAATATGATAGACTAGTTCTCGGATGGTCCATAAGGTATCCTTGCCGGGGATGACGTTTGTTTTTTCCATCTGTTTCAAATTATTTGGCCTCAATTTTATACGTGCAATGCAATGGTTTACCTAATTTTAAAAATGATTTTGCTAAAGATATGTCCACTTTTCCTGTTATACAGACTTACACAGGTAGCGTATTATTATAAGAGACTAGTTTTATGACCCGCGGGAAAATGCACAAATTTTGTTGACCTTAGCAATAACTCAATCTTTATGCAAACTAGGAAGATAGAAATAGACAAGAAGAAACATCTTTTAAATTTCTATTGTACTAGGCTCATCTTTTATGTGATCTTTCTTTTGTTATTATAATTTTAAAGGAGAGGCGAACTGCGCACGGCACGGCTGCGGAATAAAAGTTCATGATGACTGTGTTGATTTTAAAGACAAGACCGACTACCATAGTCAGCTCTATAATAAATCAATTTACATTTTCCAGCCATCACAACAAAAAACGTCCTAAAAAAACACTAAGAATGTTTTATATTGAAAATATTCGTAGGGTTATAAAAATTTGATGTTTTTTACATAAAAACGGTAAGTTTTCACCTAAAACTTTGTTAAAAATACCAGTTTATATCTTTGTAAGTGCTGAATTTTTTTTATAATTCAGTATTTTTACACATTTGCCAAACGGGTGGCTAAATTAAAAAAACAATGGAATATATTTCTCCTTATTATGATGGTCACGGGTCAATACGCACAAAATAATGAATAAAGAAAAGTTAAAGATCAAAATAGCAAAAAATGTTGGTCAACGTTATTTATTATTTTACACTACTGAACGTAGTGTACTGTAACGTACTGAACAAATTGATATTTTACTTTGTGAGTTCAGATAAAGAAGATTCATGAAAAAAAATGATGAAGGCACCATATTGCGCGTTCGATTTGTTGTTGAATATTTCTGGTCTGTACATTTATTCAAATTTTGCGTCATCTCATCATAACAAACTTCATCGTTCGAAGATCGTAGTATTTTGTGGAAAAGGGACTCAAAACATGAAAAAAATATTGTTGTTGGTCATGATAGATTTTCTTAAGTTCAGAGAAGTTTAAACGGAGGTTATAAAATGCTGTTATTATTATAGTACGTAAAATATTCTTGGTTATCTTAAGTGAAAGATCTTATTTTTTATGTTTACTGGTAAGTATATCCAAAACCTACTTATTTTCATCCTGTACAGCCATGAAGATTTAGTAAAAATGTTGTTAGGAAGATATACAGACACTTAGTTATGAAATATAGTTATTTATTTGTTATTTTATTAGTTATCTTAGTAGATTTTAGGATTTAGAAATCTATAATATTTTTTCTCTCGCTTAAAATTTATTTTCTGGCTGCTATAGTTTTTGTTCGCCTCTCCTTTAAAGTTTGTCAGTTCCCGCGCATAATTATTCGAAATTTGAAATACGATGCGCTCATTGTTTTTTTTTTATAAACAGTAAACATCGCGCTATGATTCGTTATTAAATTTTTTATTAATCTTCTTAAAGACGTAAATAAATATGGCGCACATTTGGAAGCAAATTTTAAATATATTTTATTTTTAAACTATGACGTCTTTTTTAATTACTTTTACTTTTGTATACTGTGTTTGTTCTTGATAGGATGTGAAAGCTCGTTCAACGTTAGCAGTTCCTGGGTATGAAGTTGCTCCTCCAATCTCAGTAAGTATCATCATGGATGTACGGTATCATATTTAAGATTGTTCCTAGATTTTCTATTTTAGTGTTTTTGCAAAAACATTTTTTTATGCAAAATTCTAAAAAAATTCTATCTCTTGCATTTACCTTTTTTCAATATATTCGTAACTGCAACTGTGGCACAATAGTTGGTCAAAAGTTTTCATTATGTTGAAAATCGGCCTTCAGGGTAATGAATGAAAAAACTAAATATTTGGTAAAAACGTTTACAGTAAAATAAGTGACAAAGTTGTTAGCTGCACAAAGAGTTCCAAAAATAAAAATAACCGTTTTCTGCATGATTTAGGCAGATGAAATCGACACGGCTCATCCTCATTGCATCAAACTTCACAAAATGAATAAAAAAGATTTAACTTATTTCATATCTTCGGATAGTAAAGAAATCATCACACAGTGAGAAAATTTTTCTGTTTGTTTTCTTACTTCATTATTTGTTGATTTTGTTAAATCAACTTGCCTTAACTTCAAATTTTATTTCTTCCATTTTTTTCACAGTAAATTACTTGCGTTTTCTTTTAATATATCTACTATGCAGTCGTTCCTTTGTCTTATTTGGTTGTGTTTCGAACGTTTAAAAAAATGTATAAAAAAGAGACCAAGATATACTGCTCCCCTTTTCAGGTGGGAAGAACATTTACAGCACGCAGTAAAAGCACAAAAAGTTCCCATCACAGAGCACGAAGAAGAGTGACGAAAAGCAAAACAAAAGTTACAGCAGGAGTAATTTTTCTATTATGGTGTCAAAACTATGTAATCAGAAACACTAAAAGATTTTTGTGAAGATAGACTCCATAGTGTTTACAGCGGTGTGGTTTCACTAAACACTGTGCTCTTGAAGAACGCATCAATTGAACGACAACTTGAGTGATGAAAGACTTGTACAGCCACAGAATGCATTTATTGTTAATATATATCTAGTTTATAGATTCCTCTTACGGTTTTCCAAACTTGTTAATTTCACGCTTTTTATTATCTCTTCCCGCCTATCAAACCCTCTCCTCCCTTGTTACAACACTCCTCCTTTGTAGAAAATAATGCTGTTTACACTTGAGGAATCAAAAAAATTTTTTATGGTGCTCCACCGGTAGAAAAAAGGCAATAAGAAGCGCCTAAATTTAGTGCCAGTGGCTAATACTTTTACTGTCTAAAACCTTTTTAACGAAAAGTTAGTTTTGTTAAAATTTTAATTTCTTAGATATATATTATAAACTACAAATTGCATATCAGTTGACATTTAAACTCTAGTTTTCTCTTCAATAAAGATTTTTTATGAAAGAAAATTTTGTTACTTTTTTAAATTCAAAATTAAACAAAGTTTTGTCCTTTGCTACAATTTTTTTTAAAATAATTCAAACATATTTTTATAATATTTATAATTTTTGTGAAATTATTTTTTTAGAATTTTTTGTATATGTATGTTTTTTTTATGAAATGATTTTTTTTTAAAAATATGCACTGAATTTACACACCGCAATCACTAAGAAAGCTGGAACCAAAGTTGTCTATGCTTGTCATAATTATACCGATTGTATATTAATACATTATATATTCAGAATTTATATTTACCTAATTATTTTTTGTCTTGTTGTAGTAATGAAAATGACAACTTCGTTTCTTGGTCCAAAATTAAGCTCGGGATATAGTAAAGGAGCATGGAAACGAGGTTGTGTTATGTTTTATGTAAAATTGTTGTATATATCGAAAAGAAATCCTGTTCTCAAAAAACCTGTAGCGTTTTCCTCGCGTCAATATGTGCGACTGCTGTTGCAAAATACTTGTCTGCGACTGCAACTTCATCCCTAGGTCTCTTGTACGCCTATGGTCTACAGTACGCCGTATTCAAGACGGAGCTGTCTTATCTACTCCCATCATGGGATGCAGCTTCAATATAGAGACGGGCATATCAGAAGGACAAGATTAGTTTTTAAATGCATGAAAATCGATTAATATTCTCAACCAGAATAAATAAAATCAAGTTTTTATCAAGCTTACACACACACTACTACCTGCATAGATATAGGAGGATGTAGATGTGATACGAACTCGATAACGCAGATGCAGGAATATTTTTTCGTTTCATTCCAACATAGTTGATAGACAAAAACCCTGGTTTAGAAACTTTCGAGTTTCTCATTCATATCTTATTCAGAACGTTATTCTATTGTTCTTTTTTCTGACCGTGCACAACTCAATTTCACATTGCGCATGTTAAGCAAAGTTTCATAAGAAGTTTAGAATATCATTAAAGTTATTATTTTTATGTTATAGAAGTATTTTTTAACAAATAAAATACTTTCGTATAATGAAGAGAGTTATGTCTTATAATTTTACAAAAAAATTAGTATATGTAATCGCACGTTTACGAGTGCAATTAGGAAATAATCGAACGAGAGGACGAGGATAAATTTAAAAAGCAAAAAATTACGAGTTCGATTATTTCCAATTGCACGAGTAAACGTTCGATTACGAGCTAATCACACAATGAACTATTTTTGTAAGAGTAGCACAGGATGTCAATTTCAATGTTTTGATTTTTTTATTACCCGATTTATAATTAGTTCGATTCATTGTAAAGATATCTTTTTTTGACTTATCATAAAACGCGAGAAAATAAATATTTAAATTATCGGCGCTCCTTAAAGAGTGCAGTTAAGATTCTAGAGTGCAATTAAGAAATAATTGCACTCCGCAGAGTGCAATTACGATATAATTTGCACTGTAGAAGAAGCGCCAAACAAGAAAAAATAGGTCATCGTGTGATTAAAACGTAAAGTCCAGCTATTCTCGCATAATCACAAAAAATGTTAAGGGAAAAATGTTTTCGATTTTTCTCGACTGTTCATATACATAATTTAATAACGTGAATAAATTCATTTTTGTGTCTATGAAACAAGATTGTCATGCTTAAGTAAGTGCGGAAATAATAATACTATAACCTGTTCCCACATGTAGCTACTGCATTTCGAAATCGCGATGTGTTATAAATCAGTGTGTCAGAACAAAAATTTATTATCAACATTTGCCATAAGGTAATACCTTAAGGGAAGAAATTATTTGCGGAATGTCGAAATATTTTTGATATTTTCAGTGACGATATTTGATCTTACAATTGTTTCAGCTTAGTATTCTTTTTTGATATTTTGATGAAAAATAGAGAGATGATATTCCATAAATCGGATATTTTTCATACACTTGGGTACTAAATTAGGTTTTTCCCGACTTTTGATTTACCAAATTTCTTGCATCCGCAAAAATTTATTCTGCAATATCTCTTTTGAGGTCGCTATCCGCAAAAATTTATTCCGCAAAATATGCCATTTTTGGGTCACTCATCCGCAAAAATAAATTCCGCACAAATTTCTTCCGCAAATAATTTCTTCCCTTAAGGTAGTAAAAACAAATAAAAAGTAAATATAAACCGAAAAGCTTCTGGTAATTTTAACTTCTGTGGTTTTATTTGTTTTTACTAGAACAAAAATTGATTTTCAAGTATCGAGATGCGATAAAATGCGGGGAGATAATTGTTCTATAGTTGGATGTCATACTAGTCGAAGAAAAAAGGGGTAGGGATGTTAAAGTAAGTGGCTGAATGTGATAACAAAAAGTAGGGAGCTCAATGAGAATTTTAAGCTGTAGATAATTCTAAGATTATTTACTCAGACTCAATAGCCTCAGGATAGAGGCTGTCTAAAATCTTTTTGCAGGAGTCAGCTACAATACAAGAAAATCTCTGAACAGTTATGATTGACAAATCGACTTCTTCATTATTTACTGCTGTAGTTGATGTATGCTTTATTTTATGGAGTTTCAACCCACCTTAATCTTGCAACGTTTTTCACAAATTTCGCACATTAACGAACCTGGTTCAATCTATAAATGAATAAGAAATTAGCTGGATCTTTTTAAAAACTACAGTTTTATTAACAAAAGTCAGATAAAGTTAGCTAGCTAGCTTGCTAAGCGTGAATTTATGATAATGCATTTTCTTAAATATTACAAAAAGTACTTACATTTTCAGCGATAGATTCTATTTCATCTTCTGGTATTTCATTTTCTTCTAAAAACTCTAAAATTTCATCAAAATCGTCGTCTAAATAGTAAAAAGTTTCTTCCTCATGCAATATTTTCTCTTGTCGCTCTGCCATTTTTGAATCAGCGTGCACGGTTAGCTTAAAAATGCGCACTTTCAACATCAGCGAAAAATTGATCTTTGGCCCTTTGAAGTTTACCGATTTTCTAAACCATTCCAAAAAGTCGGGATTATTAGAGAAGCTTGGATATCAGAGAAGCGGGAATTTCGGAGTAAATACGGGACCCTATGATAAGACAAACAAGAAGCCGCTCGGCTTTAAAACTGGGAGAAATAGTTGATAGTTTCTGCAAAGTTTCGATATCCTGCTCCATTTGTTTTTCGCATTGCGCATGTCTACTTCATGTCCTTCATGTAGAAAAAGTTGGAGACTTGATTCCTGCATAATTCGGTTCTCTAAATGCTACCGTAGGATTAAGCGTCTGGGCGCTTATTTAATACCTCGGGTCCAAGGGTGGGCGCCTAACAATTTTATTTGTGCTTTCTGGAATGAAGCATACCTTTTTTCCGAAACAGAAAGGGTTCCCGTAGAGGTTTGACAATTAGTTATCTAATATAGTCCTCACCTCCTTCATAGCCTTCCCAAATACCAGGAACACATAGATAAGCCAGTGAGTGTTTGATCTTCCTCATGAGGTAAGAAGGGATAAGTAACCCTAAAATCCGTATCATCCTTTTGTTTTTCAATAAGCGCCCTTTCTTGTCGTAGAGGGGGGGGGGGGGGGAATTATTAAATATTTTTGGTGTTTCAAGTAGCACCTATTCGAGGGGGCACTTAATCGAGCTTTTACGGTAATAATGATCAATTCAGTTAATTCGCAAAATTGAATGCCTGTAAACTGGTCGAAATGGTATACAAATAGAACACAGCTGTATTCCTATATTTTTTCCTAAAAACAAACGCTTTATTAAAATAATACAATGTAGAACAAAAAGAGTCCCTTGAATGAGAGCTCCAAAAAGAGTAATGAAAGGATGAGTGTTCTAAAGGTGACGTCTTGATTTGAATAGTGTTCAATAGTGTTAAAAATACAATTCGGGAAACCCGGGGTAAGCCACAAGTCAAGGTGTGACCCGGCGTGGAACACCTGTGGAGCGCTTAAGAAGAGCCTTAAACTGTGCCACACGATCAGGTGCAGCGCTTTAGTAATGGTATACAGTGTGCTGTAAATTAAGTGAAGCACATACACCATTATAGTGTTGCGACTGTAACATAATTTTCAAAAAATAACTTTCCCGCAACGATAGCTGAAATAAAAATAGTGTTTACAAACCGTTGTTACCCCGTCATAGCAAAAACAATGGGTCAATATTATTTTATTTTGCGGAATAAGAGTAGTATAAGGGAGTCATTATATACCGGATTTTCCAAAAACCACGGTCAAACTCTCATAAAAAATATCATACAGAATTTCACTTGTGACGTCACAACTTTTCGTCACAAAAATCATGCCGTGTTTATCCATGCATATCAAGGTAAAGTCCCTATAATGCCATGTTTATTGATGTATATCAAAATCAATGCTGCAAATGAGTAAAAGGTAAATTCCCCCGCACACATACATCCGCTAATAATCATCAAAAATCCAACGCATGCGCAGTAAGATGTGACTGTTGTAAGATAAAAAAAACAAAACTACTATATAATAAATGTGCAACACTCAATCAAAATTTAAACTATTTGAAAATGTAGTAGTCATGATCTTTATAACTGGCATTGGCCTGTCTCTTCCATTAATGGCGTTGGCCTTGGTACAAGAATCAGAGAAGGAAAGGGAGAATGAGCAAGCTATTAAGGACTTGGAGGATCGCATTGATGCCCTGGAATAGATAGCCCTCAGGCTATAAGATAAATGGAAGAACAATGTAAGGACTGCGAACGCGTACTTGATGAGTATGACAGGTGTAGCTGTGGACGAAGGCTCATGGTAGAGGTTAGGATGCTGTGCTGGTACTGCTACCAGGAATATATCACCTATAACGGGGGTAGTTGTGTATGCAATCCTCGGGCCTTACTTTAAATTCTCAATAAAGGATGCTGAAATTTGAGAATGTAATTGTGAAACCTGGAGAATTCTACAACTTTGCGACTACTTTTACTGACATCAATGATATCAACGTGAACCATCTGACAGTGTCAGACCCCATTCCTTCCAACAAGGGCAATGATCAACGGTATATCGTAGGGTATCATACACGGGACCTCATAGTAGCCCTGAGAGTAAAGACGCCTAAAATCTGGTCCCCGAATGGAGTCACCCGGTACAATACCAGTGCTATGCCAGCGATAGGCCTTGATTTTGAAGAGTACCCCGACTGGGTCAAAAAATATAGTCAAATTTGGAATAAGGTCGAAGAGTTGATATCTCAAAAATTGACGACGGAGCCGGTGAAAAAAGAGCGTTACATCAATGCCAAACTCAAATACTACAAGGATGCGATCACGACTAAATTCCACGATATGCCAGTACCCTATGATGAGCCATGCCAAGTCAGTGCCATCCTGGCTATTTCATCGGTGTATGTGCAGGGCAAAAACTACTACCCTCAGGTACATGTTGCGGAATGCCGGTACAAGGACTTCAAAAAAGAATGGTTGCTGGATGATGAATAGAAAAACCAATGTTTTATAGGTCTCACGAGACCTATAAAACATACCAAATTAAGGCTTATACTCAGGTGGAGAATCTAGATACCGCTGTCATACTGTACAGACTGAAGTTTTTTTAAGACGTCGTTTCTGCCTTCCTCCCGCCCTTTCGCAACTAACTGGGCACGCTCTCGTTCGTTGATGGCGTCGACAATACGTTTGAACCGCTGCCTCATCTGTTCCTTCAATAGCATATACTTCTGCTTCTCTTGCATAATAAGACTAAACTCATAGTCATCAATCACCCCATTTTCTACCGCTTTTGAAATCAAGTCAATAATAGAGTTCAGATTTGATTCCGCGAGTAGTCTTATATTCTCGTGCTTCTTCGATTTGACACCCATCCTCTTTCCTGCATTCCTCAAACCAGCTTGTCCGATCCCTACGGCAATCGTAATGCCTCCCATAGCGATGCATAGTGGTACACCAAGGCCCGAGGCTAACGCCCCAATTCCGACACCCGAGGTGATAATACTAATGCTCAGCAGTCCGTGGTCACAATACCTCACCCAGGTCCCGTGCATCTTGAACTTCTTTGATAGCCTGTCACGCTCTTTAATCTCACCTCGTAGATACTTTTCAATCTCACCAATCTTCTCAAATCTATAATTTTGGCTTTCCTCCGTCATGTCCGCGCTTTGCCCAGGCGCACTTGGTAAAATTGGATACAGCTTGGTTATATCGCTCATTTATTATTCAATGAGCAAATGCATCGTTAGTGCAGTGAACGAAACATTTTTGTCGTGGTGAAATTCGTCTGTTAGCATGAACTCGAGGCGATCCGTAGAGCCCTTCAATGGAAGGTATATCGGAGTGTCAAAACTCCAAGTCAGCATATCCCCCCAAGCGTTTAATTTTAAGCGTTTAAAAAGAAAAGCGAGAATTTTTGACTTTTTGCCATCCAGCAGGGCATCACATTCATCCAACTGAGGGCAAACAAGTCGTAGTCTAATATAAACGTCGGTCCTGTAGTATGCATCATGGTCGCCGGCCCTAATAGAATTTTTCGGCAGGATTGTAGGGTAGACCCAGGAGCTCTTGCAGCTGGCGATGAATAACCACCGTGTACCCGACACTGACACCGAGCCTACAGAGTCCATTTTTCAGGACAAACAGCTTAATCTTGTCCCCTGCCTGGCTATTGACGATAGTTGCCAGATCCTCAATTCTGTACAGACCGTTCATAATTTCGATTCTAGTTTCTGTCTGATCAGGCCCTGTCCTACGAATGACAAATTCATTGTCACTATAAAGGTTAAGCCATACGGGTCGAATGCTTATCGATTTCAGGGCAATTCTCGTATCCTGTCCTAGGTAGTCCTCAAACAGTGTAGGCTTCACAATGTCGGTAATATAGAGTTGCTTCATCCTTTTCTTCTTAAAGGAAAAGGATGAATATCTACTCATACAACCCCAAGGCAAGGTACAAGATGTAAGAGACCTAGAACACCAGGACCTGTATGTGTCTACAGAATCACACATTTCTGTGGTATTTCCTGAGTTTGGCAAATACCCCAACAAAATTCCAACAACATATCTCAATGATCCTGTCCTTGAGGGTTGGAGGGGACAAACCCTGGACTACTGGAACATTCAGGTTAACTTTGCCACCCATTGCGCAAGCACTGCATTAGGCATCTCCGCCAAGCACATCACGGGCTCCGTGCCACTTGTCAACTCAATCTTCAAATTTCATATATACTATCACATGCGTCGCATTCTAGCAAGGATGAAGGTACCCATGCCTTATGACGATGGGTTTTCACAGTACAAAAATCCCTACTCAACCTCTGGGTATGCACAAGTATGTCGTGAGTATGGTGCTAGCCCCAATAGCCTGTACAAACTTGGATCAGTAAGTGCCTCAAAAACTAACGGAAGATGGTGGGCACAAGTTGATGGCGACTTTGCAAAATTTATAATGTCAACTAGTCAAGGTCTAACGTCGGAAGGTCTTACCAAGCTAAGTGAAGGTATTCGAGTCTACGTGGTCTTGTTGCTTGGCTCGCAGGCATATTATCAAATCACCACCTAAGCATACTATCAAAACACCCCCTAGGCATAACATGCCCCCTATACATACTATACCCCCTATACATACTATACCTCCTAAGCATACTATACCCCCCAGACATACTACACCCCCTATACATACTATACCTCCTAGGCATACTACACCTGAACACATAGATGCCCCACAACAACATGAGGATACCAAGGCCGCATTGATCACGACAGGGGTAGGCCTTATCATTGCCTACATCTGGCTTAAAAAATAGCTAATATTAGGCCTTTTTCATCTTACCAACATAGATAACAACAAACCCAGCGGCGCCCGCGATTGCCATGTACAAATGCTTGGCTGCATATTCGACAATGGTTGCCGCTACTCTGAGAAAGAATGATACTACGGTACCCATAATCCCGGGTAATGCAGCACCTGCCTTGGCTGCTAGGTATTTGAGGAATTTCCCTAATCTTTCCAGCTGCTTCTCTACAAACCCCTTTCCTGCGGCACTTCCTCCTGCAGCACCTGTTGCGGCACCCCCTCCTGAAACGGCGAGTACAATGGTGGAAATCAGTAGACCAACAGCCGACACGATACTCGCTATGGTCAGACCCTGCTCTTTGAACAAAGTTTTAAGCTTTTCAAGCAGGAACGTGTCATCTCCGGCAATTTTCATCAACGTTTCCTTGATGACCTTCAGCTGTCTGTAGATATTAGAGGAAAGTAAACTATGGGCATTTTGCGCAGCCTTTTTTTTATCGTTCAATTTTTCAATCTTATCATTAAGATTTTCTAGCTCTATATCAATGTTAGCCTTTTGTCCCTCGGTTGCCCCGGCCTTCTTCTTCTCAAGTTCTTTCACCTTAGCCTTTGCCTTGTCGATCTCACTATCATACGAAATTATCTTGCTTGTTAAGCTTTTAATGTTACCCCTTAGGGTTTGAAGTTCGAGGTTAAGCTCCCTTCTTTCACGTTCAGTGATACCTTCATCAGTGCCGCCAAACGAAGTTTCTTCTATAAGGCTCTCCGTGGCATCTACAAATTCCTCTACCGATTCCATCGAAATGATATCATCAGCCCTGTCCTTCCTCACAATGTCATCAACCTTTTGCCCAAGTGCCTGGGCCGCTACCTTACCTTTGTTGGGTGTAGTGATATAGTTTGGGAAACCCATATCCCGCACGAGCTCTACCTTCAATTTCTTGATCATCTCCCCGACAGCTCGCAACCCACCCCTATCTTTTGTAATTAATACTGTAAGGTCTATATTATTGAAAAAAAGACGTCCCCCCTCCATCCTAAACTCATCGTAAGGTATCGCATCAGGCGGCCCCAGCCTCTCTCTAAGAACATGGTAGAGGTCGTCGACCTTTGATTTTAGTAGTTTTTGCCTCTGCTCCGAAAGGCTAGCCCCTGGAGCACCCTGTTGTTCTCCTCCCGTTGAGGGTCCTGGCGTTGATAGAGTTTTGGCGTTGATGGTGTAGTATCATCAGGTTTATCATCTTTCCCACCATCATCATCAAAAATATCGTGTTCATATCTTGGGTTAGTTGGCATTTATTTAAAAAAATCATTCTAAATAAATGAGTGCATTTGGAACTACATTGGACCCCTACGCAGAAATGAAACAGCTTTTTGGTATTAAAGGAAGAAGGCAGCGCGTCAAGGTAAGCCACGCACCCTCCACGATTAATCAGAATGAGGACCTTTATGTTGATGTGCCCAACCTGGGGCAGAATGATGTTATATTTCCAGGTAGCATCAGGCTACTGTTTAGCCTTGAACTTACGGGGACCAACACGAAGCGTACCCTAGTCAGCAACATAGGGAAGAGTCTAGTGCGAAATCTACGTATCACCCTAAACGGCAATGAAATTCAAAATATAAGCGACTATGGACCCCTCGCGGTCTACAGAGACTTGTGGCTGCCCAAATTCGATCGGGAAAACAACCTAATTCTAGGGGGTATTAACCCTAATGACGGTACCATCAGGCCCCTGCAGGTAAAGGCCACTGACCATGTAGGTACCGACGAGGAGAAAGTCATTGCTGCCGCCTATGGGAACACCTTTTCCGTCCCCCTCGGTAAAATGTTCGAACTAACGAGGGACTTACCGTACTATCAAGCGGGATTATACGACAGATTGCAGTTTGTCCTACATTTTGCCCCACATAGCGACGTTATCAAAGATGGAGGTACGGCAGCCTCAGGGTCTACCGCAGCCAAGGCAGCCGACGCCGCATATAAAATCACCAATATTGCCCTGGAGTATGACAAGGTCAACCATGAGGGTCTCGTGAGCGCTATGATGTCGCGGTATAGTCGTCTCGCGTTACCCTACGAAAGGGTACTCCGGAGCAAGGTAGTAACTATGAAAAAAGCAGATACGAGTTACAACCTTAAAATCGATACACCGGCCAAGAGTCTTAAGGGCGTCTTGCTACTCTTCGTGGACCCTGCAACAGTGAAACCCTATGCTGGAAAGAATGAGGTGTTTTACAACCCCAAGATAGAAAAAATATCCATCACTGTGGAGGGTGAGCCCAACGATTTGTACTCACATGCCATGTTACCCAAAGACCACCTCGAACAGATTGTGAACCTCTTCGGGAGTCACGATTCCAAGGTGACGATTGGGCAATTCCTAACAGAACGATACACCCTGTTCATCGATTTCCGAACCTCTCCTGATCATACCCTACATGGTTCCGGAAGACCCCTACAACGCCTTAGTGACGGCATCACGTTGCACATGACCAAGAAAGCCGACGGAACCGGGGACATCCGCTGCTATGTGTACCTGCTTCAAGATGCTCAGTTGAATATCTTAGACGGCCGTTATCATTCGGTGGAGTATTAGTAGACCACAACTCGTGTTTGTCCTAGAGACAAAAACGAGTCAATATGGATGGAACCAAGAGCTGCTCGAGATGTAAACACTATCTTTCCCTAAACCATTTCAGGATCAGGGGTAATGGTCAAACGACAAAAAACATGCATCAAATGCCTCGATGTTAACAAGGCGTCAAAGGAGCGTACAAGGTGCCCGCATCAAAAGCAAAGATCTCGTTGCAAAGACTGCAATGGTGGAGAAATATGCAGCAAGCATGGTAGGGTGAGATCAAAGTGCAAAGAATGCAGAGGTGGAAGCATCTGTGATCATCAAATGATGAGGTCTAAGTGTAGGGAATGCGAGGGTGGAGAAATATGCGACCATAAAAAACGGAGACTGCGTTGCCCCATTTGCAACCCTCCTGGACATCTCGCTAATGTTGTAGGATGTCGAACCCGCAAGGCTCTACAGGGAAATAAGGAGCTCAGTTCCTAAGAGTATCTCGGGTGCGATATGGCTAAGCTGCGGGCTCATATTGAAGCTCAGTTTTCTGTGGGTATGAACTGGGATAATTATGGGGAGTGGCACATTGATCACAAGGTGCCAATTAAATATCGAGAAAATAACGATGATCCTTCGCTTATTGAGGTTGGTAGGAGATTACACTACACCAATACTCAACCCATGTGGGCAAGCGAAAACATTGCAAAAGGCAATCGTTTCGTCTCAGAATAAATGGCAACTCTCGCGATCATAGCCGGAGGTGCATTAAGTAGGTTTCATTCTGTGGAATATTAGTGACCACAATTTGTATTTGTCCTCAGAGGCAAATACAAATCAATATGGAAGGAACCAAAGCTGCTCAAATTGTAAAAAGTGTTAACCCTAGATGCATTTAGGGTGTTGAAAAATGGTCAAACGACAAAATGTTGCCTAGTTTGCCTGGATAAAAAGAAACAGCGGCGTGCCAAAAACAAGTGCCCCCATGGTAGGCGGAGGGATCAGTGTAAAGACTGTAAGGGCAGTCAGATTTGTCACCATGAAAAGGTGAGGGCCTACTGTAAAGAATGTAAGGGCAGTCAGATTTTCGAGCATGAGAGACAGAGATGTTGCTGCATAGACTGTAAGGGCAGTCAGATTTGCAAACATCTAAGGATGAGGTCTCAATGTAAAGAATGCAAGGGGAGTCAAATCTGCCATCATGAAAAAAGGAGAGCCCAGTGCAAAGAGTGTAAAGGAAGTCAGATTTGCCCTCGTGAGAAATTGAAGTACCGCTGCAAGGAATGCAAGGGGAGTCAAATCTGCAAGCATGAGAAACAGAGGGATCAGTGTAAAGAATGCAAGAAGAGCAAACAGTCGGAATAAATGCGGTTTCACAGCGTTGAGTATTGATAGACCACAATTTGTATTTGTTCTAGGGACAAATACAAATCAATATGGAAGGAACCAAGAGCTGCTCAAATTGTAAACACTATCTTTCTTTAAACAATTTTAGGGTGAGGGGTAATGGTCAAACTACAAAGACATGCATCAAATGCCTCGATAAAAAGAAACAGTGGCGTGACAAAAACAAATGCCCCCATCAAAGGGTGAAGTCTCAATGTAAGGACTGTAAGGGGAGTCAGATTTGCAAACATGAAAAGGTGAGATCCATCTGTAAGGATTGTAAGGGTGGAAGCATCTGCCAGCATGAAAAAAGAGGGCCTATTGTAAGGAATGCAAGGGAAGTGAGATTTGCAAGCATGAAAAGGTGAGGAAGCAATGCAAGGACTGTAAGGGCAGTCAGATTTGCAAGCATGAAAGGTGAGGGCCTATTGTAAGGAATGCAAGGGAAGTCAGATTTGCCATCATGAAAAAAGGAAGGCCGAATGTAAGGAATGTGGAGGGAGTCAAATCTGCAAACATCTAAGAGTGAGATCCACTTGTAAGGAGTGTAAGGGTGGAAGCATCCGTCAGCATGAAAAAAGGAGGGCCGAATGTAAGGAAGGTAAGGGCAGTCATATTTGCCCCCATGAAAAAAGAAGATCCCACTGCAAAGAGTGTAAGGATAGTCAAATATGCCCCCATGAGAAATTGAAGTACCGCTGCAAAGACTGCAAGAAGAGCAAACAATAAATGGCAACCTTGGCAATCATGGCCGGAGGTGCATTAATCAACGCATTGGCCTTCAGTGGGACCAACTTCCTGTTTAGCAAACTTTCAGGGCATGGTGAAGCAGAACGTAAAAGACACGACGCGGCAATGGAACAACTACAGAGCGCTCAAGCCCAATGGGTCCGGGACCGCCAGGCTAAGATCGACTGGTTCAACAAACAACGGGAATTACAACTACAGGCTGGGAAGAGCCTAAGAGAGCTGGAGGACGACATGTACAAATACTATATAGCCTCGAACGATAAAGTCCCGAAATTGTCTGATTATTACACACCTTCAAAAAAGCAACAAGATGGGGAACTCACTTTTATCATTGGCTCGTTATCTCTGCTATGGTTTGTGGCATACAAGTATTTGTAAGAACGTTTTTAACATATAATAAACATGTTAAAAGCATCACATATCGTTACTGAGGAGTAGGCGGAAAAATTAAGCCAAATTTAATATACCCCAGAACATCTCTGGACTGGACGAAAAGCTATCCGATTGCTCGCCTCAGAAGCCGGCCTATCAAAAAAGCTAGTCACTCACTGGTTGTCTAGGCAACTGCTCTGGCTACGACACATCAAGGGTCCAAAACGTATCGATTATCCCTATTTCACCATTACAAGATCGAACGAGATGCATCAATTTGATATACTGTACATGCCCCACGATAGGGTATATGGCAGCACCTACAAGTACATTCTGACAGGCATTGATGTAGCCTCGAGATACAAGGTAGCGAGACCTCTGCGTACCAAAAAAGCCAGCGAGGTCGCGGACATGATCAAAGACATTTATAAAGCGGGACCTTTACGATACCCCAAGATTTTTCAGTGTGACAATGGTTCTGAATTCAAATCAGCAGTAACAAAATTGTTAGAGGACAAGGGGGTGGAGATTAAGCGGGCTACTACAAATATCACCATACATTTACGGCCTTTGTAGAGTCGTACAACAAGGTACTTGCTGAAAGACTCTTTAAGCCTCAGGATGCACAGGAGTTGGTCTCTGGGGAGCCTAGTACCATTTGGGTCAAGCACCTGTACACTATCGTGAAAAATCTCAACAATACCAAGACTGCCATGATTGAGATGAAACCTAACAGGGCGATTAAACTCGAAGATGTCACGCTCGCGAAAAGTCAACAATACCCCGAAGAAAAACCCTTACCCGAGGATGGTTTGTACCTCTATCTGTTACAACCGGGAGAGGAGCATGGCGACTCTAAAAGACGCGCCACTGACGCCTTTTGGAGCAGACAAACTTACAAGATGGATAGGGTAGTGGTAGGTAGTCGTGTTTTATACTATTTGAAAGACGGCCCCGAAAGAAGCTTCGTGTCGGAGGAATTGATGCTTATTCCTGAAGATGTTCAGGTACCTCCGGAGCATATCAAGGATTGGTAATAGTTATTCAGACGTTCGTCCAAAGCATCATCATCATCTTCGTCATCATCATTCGGATCCCGCGGATAATCCAAAGGATGTAGTGTATAGAACGGATACCCATAGACGATACCTTTGATAACATTGGGTTCATTTTCCAGATCAATATCGACTAAGCGTCTATCTGGTATCGGAAAGTTGAGTATATCGCCTATTGTTGTGATAGCAGCCAAATCCGACAGCTTCAACTCCTTATCCTTGATGACCTGATAACAGATTGCGCCATAGTTGTTCTCTTTAACAGCAACAATATGGAGCCCCAGGCGTTGAATATCAGCCTCTAGATTCTCGTCCATCTCGCTTCTTGCAAATGTCCCCCATGCTTTTTCGCCTGACGCTACCCTGTTTAAAAAGCTCTTCGTCAACCTTATATTCAAACCCCTCGTAGTAGAGTCCATCTCGATATTTAAAATTTTCCATGCATGTAGGACAATAACCAGTCACTGACGCCGCCCTTATGCAACAGCGTAGTACGGGTACATGGATATTGTAATCCCTTGTAAATTGATTTTCTTGTACATATTCTTCCATCTTTTGATATTCCATCTTTTGATACTCCAATATATGGAAGCATGAAGCCAAACGGGTCAATATGTATATTTTTAAAGTGGTAATTTTACTACTTACAAGAGTAATAAAAATTAGCGTCTGCCTAGTCATCCAGTGCTGGAACACCCAAATCGTACAGGTCATCCCGAGTAAGGTCGATAAGCCCAAAGTGACACCCGCAACGCTCCACATGTCCATCCTCTTCAAACCTATTAAAGGCGTGCATGCTGTTGGGATTCTCGATGACGACAATCTCTTCGGATTTTGGGTAGTTGTCTTTGAACCATCTCCTTTTGGTTGGAAGAATACGTTTTTGAACACGCGCACAGTAGTACGGAAGATGATGATACTCGTCGTCGTCCTGCGCGGTATGCTTGCGATAGATCATGATCATGTTGTCCTTTCCAGGATCTTGAGCATGTGGTACATACCGTTCCTGAAGCACTGCAAGTTGTCGATCTCTGTCCTCAATTTCATCCTCCAGGAAGACAATTTGATTCTCATTGGTCCCTAAATCACCCGCCATTATAGCCATGGCCGCGTCCCTATCCTCGAGGGCTTGGCGCTGTTCCTTAAGCTCATCCTGTAGTTTCTGAACACCTGCCCCGGCCAGCCATTTCACGACCCCTACAGCCTTGGGTTTCCTGCTCCGGCGCACAATCTCCAATGCACCGTCAAGTGTAACGAATACATCATGTTGGTTTTTCGCCTTACCAAGGGGGCCCATAGGATGGGCCCCCTTGGACCCTACTATTTCGGACCTGGTTGATAGGAACATTGAAGGTATTGACATATTTTTAATTTTTTCAAGCCCCAAAAATATCCCCAGGTCAGCACGCTTGAACATAGGCTGATCCTGGTTGCTAGACAGTAGGGTCTCGATAGCTCCTTCGTTAAACATAACTTGCGACGACATTTCTAATATATCAATGTTCGGCGGAGGCTTTCATTCGAGGATTTTCCAGGTCCTGGGGTGCTTCCGCCTTACGTATAGGCATGCATGTTTGGATTTTTTCAATTCAGCTGTGATCTCGCCCCAATCGGGGATCATATTCGTCTCTTCGTCTATCATTTTCATATCTGAGCGTTCATGAGGGTACCAGAGGAAGAGTTGCTTCTTTTTGCCTCCTCAAATTTTTTGGCAAAGCAGTATAAGACTGCGTTAAGAGCCAAAGGCTATGCTTGCGATGCCTACCTGAAATAGCCAATTCAAGTAGGGGTTGACGTTTTTTGTCGAGGCTCTCATCAGATATCATGTCATCCACCACGAACAAGGTCTCCTCACCCGACAACAATGATGACAATTTCTGAATCCATTCAAAGAGTTGATCCTTAGGGTCTATTAGAAACACTTAGTCGTCCTTGAAGAGCGAGGCCCTCTCAAGGTAGGTCGTATTCCACTGTATAGTAGGGCACAGTATCACGATATTGTGGAAATGTTGCCTATATTCATTCTCAAGTAGGTCTAGAACACATTGTGTTTTGCCGCAACTTGTCGGGCCTGTAAAGATTGCTGTGTGAGGTTCAAGGACCACATCTAACATTTTATATTAAAACCCTTTTTTCTTATCTATTTTCGGTATGGTGCAAAGGCATTCGACACATACCTACGCACCGCTGTGGTTGTTGACCAAAGACCCCGTACAGACGGGGCAGTGTGTGGTCTTGTATATGAGGGGCTGAGGATCAAACACTATCTTGCCCTGTAGGAAACGTAATACTTTGCGATATCGATCAGCAAGCCGCGCTTTTTCTTGTAGGACAGGGCAGGGTCCGGGGTAAAAGAAGGGCATCTTGAAGTTCAATATACCGAGGTACAATGTCGTATGTGAATAGGGTGTAAAGAAGCATGTAATTTTTATCTTGTTGGACCTGTTTAATCTCTTTATCAAATCTGACGGGGTCTACAATATCCATTTATTATTTCGGAGGTTTGGGGACTATACTCGCGGGAATCCATCCCTTGGAGACAGCCATCTCACGACTCGCTCTCCCTGCCGCGAAGTACGCCGTCATCTTGAGGACGTCATTCATGTCCATTTTGGCAGAGGGTCTCGTTATCCCCAAAAATTTTTTACCTGCAAGGGCATATGCAAAGGTGAAACTAAGGTCTACAACGGTTTCATATAGCATATCCAGGATCTCCTTCTCCTTCGGGGTTACATTGCTTGGTGTTGCTTTACTCATTTATTTAGAGCATTTTGAAAATTTCAACCTGGGGCCTATCCTTTTTTTGAGGTTCGGGGTGGGCCGCGGGCTTATGAGGTTCTCCACCATTTTTGCCTCTGCCAAATTTGTACCAAACCCCAACCCCTATCGCGAGAACGGCCAGCGTACCTACACCGTACATGTAGACTGACTGTACGGAGCTGGCCCCAGAAGAGGTTTTGACTGCAGGTTCTACAGTACCTACTTGTTGCCTAAGTTCTTCCTTCCTCTTCTTCATCAATGCCGCCAATTTGTGCCCTTGCGCAACCGTTCCAGGATGCTTTACTGGTTTTGTGATGACATTCTCTTCTTGTTTCTGTTCTTCAGTCATTTCTTATAAGTCTTATGGCTTATAAGAAATTTCAATGTAGGCCCTGATCCTCAATGATCTTTCCCCTTCTCCTCCGCATCATCTTCTTTTTTGCTCATATGTCTAGCTGTATGCCCCACCACCAAGATAGGCGCTAAACACCTCCCAATTGTGCAATACACAAGGATCCCGAGGTCTGTCATGGCATCTCGGATTATCGGATCCTCTTCAATGTCCTTGCGTAAATCATCGACACTATCAATATCCACGACATTTCCAATCAAATTTGCGTACAAACTGACCACGTGAGAAGTTAACGCCTTGGCCGTCTCCTCCCCCTTCTCCTGAAGCTCACGTTGAAGGTACTCAGCATGTACCTTGTCGATAACTTCATCGGGAGCCTTGTCAATAAAGCCTTCTGTGCATTTTTTAGGCAAGAGATGCGCCTTGCCCTTGCGCAGGGCCTCTTTTAAAGCTTGGCGTTGATCCGTGGGATTCTCAACATGTTCAAAAGATTCTGCGGCTGTGTCGAATACTTGTGCAAGATCTGATCTTTATTGTACGTTGAAATTTTGGATAGAATAGTAGTATTATCACATAGGGTAGAATTACAGCGATATATAAACACCACACTTCCATTTATTCTCGGGTGTGTTTGATCAACCGCGCTAGACTACACTCTACTCGGAGATATATCGATTACCTTTCGTTTGATTATCCGCAGCCCACATGGGCTGCATGTTGGTGTAGTGGAGTCTTGCAATTTGCACCTCTTCGCTGGGGTATACCCCGTTCTCCCTGTACTTTATTGGCACCTTGTGATCAAACTCCCACTGCCTTCGGTTTCCCCAGTTTATACCGCCTTTAAATTGGGCCTGGATGTGCTTCATGAATGTTATAATATCACATCCCAGATATTCTGTGGAGGCAATCTCTGTATCATAATTTAGGGCATTATGAATCCTCGTTAGAATTAGCTGATGGAGATACCCAGGGCGATCGCATGTTGGGCATTTGGCTCTTTGTTTTTCATGGGGGCACTTGGTACGTTCCTGTGATGCCTTCTTTATATCAAGGCATTTGATGCATAGCCTTGTTCGTTGCCCATTTCCTTTGACCTTGAAGTTGTATAGTGGTAAAGCCTGCTTACATTTTGTGCATTTCCTGGTCCCCTCCATATTGTTCTTGTTTTGTAAAGTACTACCTTTACAAAACTTTGGACAGCTTTTAGAAAACCTCGTCATTCAAAAATGTTTAAAACATAAGTGGGGAGGTATGTACCCCGTCATTGTGCACGACTCTTTTGTCATAAAACGCCGAGAGACCGAGTTTGTTCTGTTCGTACGTAATCATACCCTGCTCATGTACCCGAAAACCTACGTTTTTCGCCCTGTCTAGACCACCCCTCAGCGCACTCAGGTACCTGCTCCAGGTCACAGCATTTTGTTTCTTCGACATGCCCTTACATGAAAATTTCGTACCTTCTTTGCCTTCGATGAAATAACACTTGGCCGTCAGGGCAATCATCCGAAACCCAATGAATTCCGCTTTGAATAACCCTCCCGTTCAACTCGAGTACTTATCAGTGACGAGCCAGTTTTTCACGTCTTTGTTGTAAGTGTTAAGCATTTCGGGGCGAACGACATCTCTCAACTCTTCCCCAGATATGGCAAAATACGCACTGTCAGTATCCATGTAGATGTACTCAAAATCTCGACGATCCACATACTTGTCCAGAAAATCATAGTAAAATTCCAACATCCGAAGCTTCGCTAGTTGGTACACTGCAATACCGCATTGGTAGGCCCTATCGATAGTACACTTGTGTTTGCCCCTTCTTACCTCATACGCATCCCCGATCTCTTTAAGATCCTCTAGGTACGGGCTTCGCAGGGCTGCATCAACCTCTTTTTCATTCCTCGTAAACGTAGTATCTGCATGCCTCGCTAGGTCTTCAATCATTTTGCCATAGAAGCTGTTCCCCTTCATCTTTGCCGTATCTCCCGCAATACGTTTATCGGGGTCCTTATCGACCTGTCGTCTTGCATCGGCAATCTCTTCCGGGAACCGGGCAAAGGGCTTACCTCGAGCGTACTTGAGGAACTGGTGAAAAGCAGTCACTTTCAGCCCATGATCAAGGTACCATTTCAGCACGGGGGTATACAGTAGGATTTGTTTGGTTTTCATTAATTCCAGGAGCTTACGCGTACCTGGAACACGCTTGCGACCCGTAGTTTTCAAGTACCCGTGCATGTGCTCCGGAATTTGATTGTCAGGTATTTCTTTCACCACAAACAGGGGAGCCATTTCGCTGAATTTGTCAGGCAAATCCTCAGGCACCTCAATATCGACCTGCGCGAAGCCAAACAACGATCCATCTAGCACACCTCGCGTTAGTATCCTGATATTGTGTTCCGATGTCGGTTTAGCCACCTTGATCAGCTGTTCCTTCCCACAAGGAAAGTCTTGCATCAGGGTACTCGGGTAGAGCATATTTGCGTCATACCCTAGAATAGTTTTACATTCGTGTGGTTCCTTGTACACGTGAGACCTGATACCTGTCACGTCTCGTTCATGGTACCTACAGAATACGATCGCGGGACCACCAACCATCCCCGTCCGTAAGAGGTCGCAGGCCTCATTCCTCGTACATTTTGTACATGCTTTCCGTAACTCCTTGCAGGTCTTACAAGTCTTGCCATAGCAGGATTCCTCGCACCTGTGCCTGCATGGGTGTCCTGGAGCATATAGCTCTAGCTTGGGGTTCAGCCTTAGAGACTTGTTCAACACGTACCGCATTGATACGCCTGGGATAATTACCGCATCCTTCAAAATGTCTATCTCGTCGGTGTAATACTGCAGCCTCGTCTTATCCACGGCTTCAATGAACGGTTCCACGTCGGCTATATTGTACTCACGCAGCCAGTCCATCATGGTGACGCAGCCTCGTTTGTAAAACTCGGCGCAGAATGACCGGTACTCTTCGGGAGATAGTGTGTTTTTCCCACTTAGCCGGCTATAGAAGTCCTTGTGCGCGACAGGTCCAACATGGTTCAGCTTGTCGTGGCTCGTTAGCCACTCATACGGAAACATGAGCTTCTCGAGCTTACATTCCAACGATTTGCACCAACCGGCATAGCTAAGCCCGGGAGCAAGGAAATTCTTAATGTCGATAAATTTAAACCTCGAGGTGGTGAGGAACATGTAGTCGTTGTCTTTCTTCGCCACCCTGATCTTATCGCCTTGCGCGATCTCTTCGACAAAATACCGCTTGATCAGGTTGATGTCGTACTTGCCGCTGTTAAACCCGATTACAGCTACTTAATTTACCCACTCATTCCACAACTCCTGGTTCTTTTTGGAGAGCATGTCAAAGTCGTCAGGCTTCGAGTACATTCTCTCGACCTCTTTCACAATCAGGGCATGCCTCTTTTCCAGCTCCTCCAAAAACTGTTCAACTAAGACCTTGGGATCCTCGTGCTCGATGAACGTCGGGTCCCCATTCAAACTATCGGTAATACCAACACTTATCGGAACATGTCTCAAAAGGTATGTTAGATCAGAGGTTTGCCGGTAATTTAAAGGTGATAGGAGGGCTTCAAAGTCAAATACAATATAGTGGGGGTAGGGTTTGAATTCCTTCTGAAAGTACCTCTTGATTTTGGGTGGTTTCTCACATTCCCAAGCTGTGACGAGGTTGTACCCCTGTTCTCGTATCATCCTTTCCTTAGACTGGGTTGCAGTGTAACGAGTCTTGTCCGCTTTGGTTCTCTCGGACAGGCAGGGACATCCGTGCCACTTACAACCATTGTACTCGTAAACAGTTTTTGTGATAGGCTCATAGCCATCAACTTTCCACTCCTTTTTGCCATCACGGATAACACGTTCACCACCATGACCACATAGGGCATGATGAATATGTCTTCCGGTTTGTTTTGACATGTATTCAATCCATTTTGATGCATCATAGCTATACCCCTCATCGTAAAAGACCTTCTCCGCCCTGCTCGGTATACGTTTGACCTTCCCCCCTTTGCAGATAATCGTCGTCTTGACACCCTCGCATTCGTTCCGTTTATGCCGCGTGAGGTTGCAGACTTTGTTAAAAACTTGTCCACAGGCCTCGCATTCCCAGTGCTGGGTTAAAGCATCCATTTTTTTTATGTAAAAACAGTGCCCGTCCAGCATACCAAGATTGATGTCATCTAAACCCTTTTTGTACTGCTTTTGCCCATAGACGAGTCTCCATGGTGCCTTTTCGGAGTTTGTCTT
Source organism: Hydractinia echinata (assembly GCA_030067915.1). Taxonomy (NCBI): domain Eukaryota; kingdom Metazoa; phylum Cnidaria; class Hydrozoa; order Anthoathecata; family Hydractiniidae; genus Hydractinia; species Hydractinia echinata. Next base: position 138,496 of record JASGCC010000003.1, on the reverse strand, counting down.
GGGCTCAAAGACCCTGATGTTGATCTTGAAGTGTTTGCCAACGCCCGCTATATCCAACAGCCTCGTAGGGCGCACATCTTTACGCTTTAGTTTAGGGTCCCCGTAGTACTCTCGAGCTAAGGTGAGAGCTGGCCTTGTTAGAAACTCTGTTCCTCGTTTTACGTTAACCCTATCTCTTACAGCTAAGCATCTCCAGAAGCATAGGTTGTCCGTCCTGGCATCTTCACCATCCATACCATAGATGCACCTCTTGTTTCGCAACCAACCCGGGAGAGGGCCGCATCCCAGAAGAGGTTCACGCGTGCTTATCACCTTGATCTGTACATGACCAAAGACGATTTTCCCCTCATATGCTCCTGGGGTCTCGGTGGTCCTAACAGGTGGTAAATAAGCCTTAGTCCAAAACTCGCCATCCTCCAGATCAAGACGCTTCATTTCGCATTCTTCAATGAACGCTTCGATTTTTGCCATGCTTGGTAGCGACATGGAGCCCTTAGTTTTGTGGTAATCAGACACACCACCTCCACCCTTGTAAATATCACAGTAAAGCTGTACACAACCTTAACGCGCATGTCCACGTGTGGTGTAATTTTTTGGATAATAGCGTCCTTTAGAGGTTGGTTTAGATGCCTGTTGAACCGCCATGTTTTGACCCTATTTCCATCTTCCAACATTTGGATATCGTCCTCAATGCCCTGATACAGGGCTAAGCGGTTAGTTTAGGTAAACAGTAACGCAACTTCGGTTAAACAGAAACACATGAAACAGCCCGTTGTTAACACTGGACTAAGTGCTTAGTACAGGTAAACCATGTGGAACATAAGTAAAGGCGTAACACCATTTTTCAAAAAACTTTATTGCAACTTAGGCATAGTGGGAGATTTTGAGATTTTAGTAACAATCAACGAGCGAAGGGAGTTGCCGAAACAGCTGGGGTCCAGGGACGAAGCCCCTGGAAGCCAACACATTTTTAGAGTCCTAAAACACGTAAAACGGCTATACCTTGCAGCCATGACTTCATCCAAATAGCCCCTTTTTTTATTCCACTCTTCTTCAATAATTGACATGGACATACCCTTCCTCTTTCGATTCATGATTAAATATGCTGAAAGACTTTACTAATTTCGAAATAGTAAAAAAAGTATTTTGAAACACTAGTTTCAGACGTATTTCGAAATAAAAATTTTCAAGTGCATCTAAGCCTTTAAGCAACAGTAGTAGTGCCTTTTCGCGTATCAAAAAAATCGAGAAATTAATCAAATAAACTTTCGGGTTTCGCGGTGTTTGGAACAAATTTCGCGGAAAATATTTTTGAGTGAAAAAACTTTTGCGTTTGAGCAAAAAATAAATATAATATACATCCGTGTGTCATTGATTTTTTTGATAACAACGAATTTCAGGGAGGGGTCTTAAATTTGCTTGGAAAAAAAAATTTCGCGTGAAAAAAGTTTTGCGTTTTGTGGTTTTAAAATATCCAAAGGCAAAAACGTTCGCGAAAAAGGGCCAAAAACGCGAAAACGGCGAAAGTTTCTGCCCTTTAATAAATAAAGCGTGTATAAGGAATTTTTCCTCTTAACACACAAAGTATTATAATTTATCTGATATATAAGAGGTTACAAACTGTGACAAGGTGGGATTGGTGCGATAGATAGAGAACTTCAGCGTGCGTAATGGAAGGATTACAAATTCCGACAGGTTTTGGTTTACAGAATACGACAAAAATGGGTTACAAATAGCGATGACATTCCAAAGTTCGACATGATTTCAAACTCATAGACTACAAACAATGGCCATTCGATTTTTAAAATTTGAAATATTCTTCTTAATAATAAACTTTTTGTGTGTCTTTCAGAAAGATTTTATTATTTTCTGATATTCCAGATAACAAGCGCCTACGCATATTAAAATGGCATGACATCAAAATTAATCCTCTATTATATATCTATCCTTCTTTTATGTATTCTATTTTTTTAAATTAAATTACACGTGTGCATAAAAGAGTATCAGTATATATAAATTTGAAGTTTCGGTCTATTTACCTTGTGATGTTCAAAAACATTTATAAGAAGTTGCTTTGAGATTACAGTTTGTTTCCTACCTCGAAAAACCTCGACGCAATGACTAAATTGAATATGAGGAAAGAAAAAGATGGAATTCATGAGATTATTGAACAGGTAGGAAGCGCTGTAAATAAATTTTTAAACAATACACGTTTCTCAAATTATATGTTTTTCATAATTTTGTTGTTTTGACCTTAAGATCATATTCAGCATCATTGAAGCCTAGTTTCCACCAATGCGTTTATTATTAAACATATGTTTATTACTAAACTTCATGGATGAGTTTATTTTCATCTAATTAGTTATGTAGTAAGATTATGCGTTCACACAGAACTTAAAACGAAAGTTAAGATTTGTGACTTGTATAAATTAGGACAGCAAGGAAATTTTAGAATTAGGTTATCTTTATTTAAGTATGATAAAAACTAACTTATTTTAAAAAAAAATAAACACTAAACCTTGTTCATACCCTAGTTTTATCTATCTATCTATCTCCAAGCGTTCTCTTTTCTGTCTTTTTCCTTGTATCTATTGCCAGCTTTATCAAGCCTGGTCCCCACCCAACCTCGTTCCCAGGGCAATTTTTCGCTTTTTTGATATCCGAGACGGCGCGAAGAAATCTCGCCGTCCGAGATTGTCAGAAAGAGAAAAATGGGCCTGGGGTCGAGGTTGGGTCCCCACCAATATGTTTATTGATAAACATATGCTTATTTTAAAAGTTTTAAGTTAAAATTATAGGTGGGAATGCTAAAAATAAACGCATGACGATTTTATATGCACAGCAAAAACAAAACCTTAACAGGTTTTGTGTCGGCTGTGTGAATCTGAAGATTTCACATTTTATCAAGTTTCAGGTAAGGACTTCAAAAATCGCATTTTAAAAATCTTTTAACACTGTGTGCAAAGCCAAAAAACATAAATACAGACACAAATATTTTAAACGAGAGATTAACTGACGTTCGGGATGTATCAAATAAGGCGTTAAGGTTCGTTTCCATTTCACTACGTTTTCCACTTACAAAATTATATCTGGTTGAGGGATTTTTTGTGTTCTAAAGCACCTTTTTAAGTCAGCGATAAAATTGAATTCATTCTACTTCTGGCAATGTTGTTTTTCTTTTCAGCAGCAAAGAGTCAATAATATTTGAGTACTTTGGACTACCAGTTGTAATCCCGTGGAAAAATCCATCTGATAGGGAAATTCCATGGAATGCCCCTGCCGGATGGAAAACCCACGGGGATTCCCCCTGTCGCTTGTTGCAGTTACCATCTTTGACACACAGACAAAAAGTTGAGTGGAAAATCCACGAATCCGCTGATCCTCAGGTCTTCGACCGTCGTACATATCTCCTCAATCTGTATTTTTGAAATCATTAAATTAATCTGCAGGGATGTCCGAAATAAAACTACAATCCATTTTGCTTAGAATAAATTATTATAGAGATTATGAAGCTACGTCAATTGATAGCAATAACAAAAATAATTATTAACATGGAGTTTGAATATTTCAAAACAATAAACAACGATCCTCGTTCTTTATTGACTACATACATACGAAAGAGAATCTAATATCAATCAACATCTGATGCTCTATCAGCAAGTTTCTTTACAAAACAACCTGTTCTAATTTTGAATGTCTTATAAAAGTATTTCTGTTTGTCAAACAACGAGATATTTTTGCGAAAGTTAACAACACGTTGTCTCTCCTGAAATAGCTTTTAAATTACAGAATCTTTTCTTTTTTTCTTGGATAAAATTTCCTTGCGCTTATGCATTATTGTATAGTAAAGCTAAAATTTAGAATCTCTTGTTTACAGCAGCTGTAGTGTATCACTTTGTAATCCCATCGCACTTTGTAATCCAATTTTGTCGCACTTTGTAATCCTATCGCAATTCGTAACCAATTTTGTCGCACTTTGTAATCCTATCGCAACTCGTAACCAATTTTGTCGCACTTTATAATCTCAAATCTATCGCAGTTTGTAATCCTTTCATGACACACTTTGTAATCCCTCGACCTGTCGCACTTTGTGATTTAAAATATATGAAATGTAGGGAAGCACTAAAAAGTATAGAAGTGAAATATATTTATTTGTATTCTGGTGCGTTCATAGCCTAGTTAACTAAGCTTTCTTCTTCGAGTTGATAAAATGAGTTTCTCACAAAAAAAAGCATAGAAGTGAAATATATTTATTTGTATTCTGGTGCGTTCATAGCCTAGTTAACTAAGCTTTCTTCTTCGAGTTGATAAAATGAGTTTCTCACAAAAAAAAGCATAGAAGTGAAATATATTTATTTGTATTCTGGTGCGTTCGTAGCCTAGTTAACTAAGCTTTCTTCTTCGAGTTGATAAAATGAGTTTCTCACAAAAAAAAGCATAGAAGTGAAATATATTTATTTGTATTCTGGTGCGTTCGTAGCCTAGTTAACTAAGCTTTCTTCTTCGAGTTGATAAAATGAGTTTCTCACAAAAAAAAGCATATAAGTGAAATATATTTATTTGTATTCTGGTGCGTTCGTAGCCTAGTTAACTAAGCTTTCTTCTTCGAGTTGATAAAATGAGTTTCTCACAAAAAAAAGCATAGAAGTGAAATATATTTATTTGTATTCTGGTGCGTTCGTAGCCTAGTTAACTAAGCTTTCTTCTTCGAGTTGATAGAATGAGTTTCTCACAAACAAAAGCATAGAAGTGAAATATAGTTATTTGTATTCTGGTGCGTTCGTAGCCTAGTTAACTAAGCTTTCTTCTTCAAGTTGATAGAATGAGTTTCTCACAAACAAAAGCATAGAAGTGAAATATAGTTATTTGTATTCTGGTGCGTTCGTAGCCTAGTTAACTAAGCTTTCTTCTTCGAGTTGATAAAATGAGTTTCTCACAAACAAAAGCTTAGACGTGAACGAATGAATCAGCGGAAACCCCGAGTTTAAATTGGACAATGTGACTAATCGCTTCGGAGGCCATTTTAATGTATCTGTGAGTTGTTTACCAAACTTGGCCACATCTTACTCTGGTAAAAACTTTATAGTTTACTAATGTTTGTTAGGGTGAGTGAAACCACTCGCTGGAATATTCGGATGAAAAGGGCTTTCCCCAACATGGACCACGTGAGCAAAGAAAAATAGAATTAGCCAATCAAAAAGCGCGGCCAAATTTTGGCCGCAGAAAAATCGTTTGAGACCCAGCGTAATTTTTCCCACCTTAACTACTCCGATTTCCCGGTGGTAAGAAAAATTACGCTGGGTCTCCTGGCTATAAAAAGCATAGAAGTGAAATATATTTATTTGTAATCTGGTGCGTTTAACAATGAACTTTATATTGGTTACAATCCACTTTCTCTCTAATGTATTACACAAATACACAATCACTTACACTATTGTTATTTTTTGCAAATTGAAGAGGTAATATTTTTGAATAAGATAATTTTTTGAAATTGTACTTATTCTAATGAAAACGTCCTGTCATTCTATTGCTTTCTTCAGTATAAGTAATATTCAAAAATGTATATATTTGTAGCCGGCTGTTCACAACAAACGAGAAAGCTTAAAGAAAAGTCGGGACGATGCTGGACAGCCATTATTGTATCTTCAAGAACCCTTTATTTTACATGACAGTCAACCGATTCCCGCTGTGCCAGGAACTCTATCTGATCCAGACAGTTCGAAAGAGAATGATCAGGTGAAAAGACTAAGTAGAATTTGCACATAAACGTTCCTTATTTCAACCTTAACCTTTAGGCAAACCTTGTCAATAAAGTACTAAGATTTGTCGCACACTGACACTCATCAGTTTTTTGGATTTAGTATACAGTAAAAAATTCGTTTGAATATATTTAAACCCCTTGACATCATACGGATCATGATATATTATGATGATCAGTACCTTGTGGGGGTGATTTCCTAATAATTAGTTTCTGAATTGTTTAAAATACAGTTGTTATTGCAGCTAGTATAGGGAGGGAATATAACCACACTTTTCCAAAAAACACGGTCAAACTCTCATAAAAAATATCATACACAATTTCACTTGTGACGTCACAACTTTTTTGTGACGCTCCATTGCACAAAATACCGTTGATCATCAGCAAAAATCCACTGATCATCAACGCATGCGCAGTAACATCAATGCTATCATACGCAAGTAGAGTAAAGTCCCTATCATGCGGTGTTGAGTCATAGAATTCAAGGGTAAGTCCCTATCATACAAAAATGAGTATAAAGGGGAATTCCCAACCCGCTCTGTAATCTTCGGACTTTGTTAAAATGTGTATATAAGAAAGGGATGAGTTGGTTTAAGAATGCCATCAGCGAACTATATAGCACCGTGTCGGCACCAGTGGCAGCAACTCGCGATGCTCTTGCCGATCGACTACAGAGTGTGCGGGATACCGTTGCATTCTATTACAACAAGGCAAAGGAACAAATTTCAGGAGGTACAACGCTTCACGATGAGATTGAACAGAAGGCAAGGAAGGACTACACGGAGGACATCCAGGGGGACGATATACAGATGCTGGAAGACGGAAATAGGATCAAGACATGGAGCTTCAACAAGAATCTAAATCAACCCCAAAGGGACGCGATCATGCGAAAAATTGAAACCCACATAGAAATGCGCGTTAAGGTTGTGTACAGCTTCAGCTGTGATATTTACAAGGGTGGGGGCGATGTGTCTGATTACCACAAAACTAAGAGTTCCAGGTCACTATCAAGCATCGCCGAAATCGAAGCGTTCGTAGAAGAATGCGAGATGAAGCGCCTCGATCTGGAGGATCACGAGTTCTGGACCAGGGCTTATTTACCACCTGTTAGAACCACCGAGACCCCCGGAGCGTATGAAGGCAAAATTATCTTCGATCACGTACAGATTAAGGTGATAAGCACGCGTGAACCCCTCTTGGAATGCGGCCCTCTCCCGGGCTGGCTGCGAAAAAAGAGGTGCATCTACGCCATGGACGGGGAAAAAGAACGAACAGACAACCTATGTTTCTGGAGATGCTTAGGTGTGATGGAGAGGGCCAACGTAGCACGAGGAACAGAACGTCTAACGAAAACAGCTCTCGCATTAGCTCGAAAGTACTATGGGGACCCCAAGCTAAAGCGTAAAGATGTGCGCCCCACGAGGCTGGTGGATCTGGAGGGCGTTGCCAAACAATTCAAGATCAACATCAGAGTCTTTGAACCCAAGGCAAACTCTGGGAAAGCACCATGGCGACTCGTCTATGGTCAAAAGCAGTACAAAAAGGGTTTGGGCACCAATATCAATCTTGGTATGGTGGACGGGCACTGTTTTTACATCAAGGATTTAGATGTGCTGACCCAACACTGGCAATGCGAGGTATGCGGCCAAGTTTTTAACAAGGTTTGGAATCTCACGCGGCATAAGAGGAACGAATGCGAGGGCGTCAAGGCGACGATTATCTGCAAAGGGGGAAGGTCAAACGTATACCGAGCAGGGCCGAGAAGGTCTTTTACGATGAGGGTTTTAGCTATGATGCATCAAAATGGACGTTATATGTGATGGCAAAAAGGAGTGGAAAGTAGATGGCTATGAACCTATTTCAAAGACCGTTTACGAGTACAATGGTTGTAAGTGGCACGGATGTCCCTGTCTGTCCGAGAGAACCAAGGCGGACAAGACTCGTTACACTGCAACCCAGTCCAGGGAAAGGATGATACGGGAACAGGGGTACAGCCTCGTCACAGCTTGGGAATGTGAGAAACCACCCAAAATCAAGAGGTACTTATAGAAGGAATTCAAACCCTACCCCCACTATATTGTATTTGATTTCGAAGCCCTCCTATCACCTTTAAATTACCAGCAAACCTCTGATCTAACATACCTTTCGAGGCATGTTCCGATAAGTGTTGGTATTGCCGATAGTTTGAATGGGGACCCGACGTTCATCGAGCACGAAAATCCCAAGGTCTTGGTCAAACAGTTTGTGGGGGAGCTGGAAAAGAGGCATACCCTGATTGTGAAGGAGGTCGAGAGAATGTACCCGAAGCCTGACGACTTTGACATGCTCTCAAAAAAGAACCGGGAGTTGTGGAATGAGTGGCTAGGCCAAGTATCTGTAATCGGGTTTAATTCTGGCAAGTACGACATCAACCTGATCAAGCGGTATTTTGTCGAAGAGATCGCGCAAGGCGATAAGATCAAGGTAGCAAAAAAAGATAACGACTACATGTTCCTCACCACCTCGAGGTTTAAATTTCTCGACATCAAAAATTTCCTTGCTCCTGGTCTAAGCTATGACGGTTGGTGCAAGTCGTTGGAATGTAGGATCGAGAAGCTCATGTTTCCGTATGAGTGGCTAACAAGCCACGGCAAATTGGACCATGTCGGTCCTGTCGCGCACGAGGACTTTTATAGCCGGCTAAGTGGGAAAAACACACTATCCCCTGAAGAGTACGGGACATTCTGCGCGGAGTTTTACAAACGAGGCTGCGTGACCATGATGGACTGGCTGCGCGAGTACAATCTAGCCGATGTGGAACCGTTCATTGAAGCCGTGGACAAGACGAGGCTGCAGTATTACACCGATGGGATAGACATTTTGAAGGATGCGGTTAGTATTCCAGGTGTCTCGATGCGGTACGTGTTGAACAAATCCCTACGGTTGAACCCCAAGCTAGAGCTATACGCCCCGGGGACCCATGTAGGCACAGGTGCGAGGACTCTTGCTACACCAAGAGTTGTAAGAGTTGTAAACAGGTACAGAAAACCTGTGAAAAATGTACTAGGAATGAGGCCTACGAGCTCTTACGGACGGGGATGGTGGGTGGCCCCGCTATCGTATTCTGTCGATACCACGAAAGAGACGTGACAGGCATAAGATCTAACGTGTACAAGGAACCCCACAAGTGCAAGACCATCCTAGGGTATGATGCAAACATGCTTTATCCGAGTACCCGGATGCAGGATTTTCCTTGTGGGAAGGAAAAGCTGATCAAGGTGGCTACACCGACATCAGCACATAACTTAGAGATACTAACGCGAGGTGTACTAGATGCATCGTTGTTTGGATTTGCCCAGGTTGATATCGAAGTACCTGAGGATCTGCGTGACAAATTCAGCGAAATGGCTCCACTGTTTGTTGTGAAGGAGATACCCGACGATCAAATCCCCGAGCATATGCACGAGTACCTGAAAAAGTACGGGCCGCAAGCGTGTTCCAGGTACGCGTAAGCTTTTGGGGTTGCTAAAGGCTGAAAAGATTCTACTATATACCCCGTGCTAAAATGGTACCTCGATCATGGGTTGAAAGTGACTGCCTTTTACCAGTTCCTCAAGTATGCTAGGGGTAGGCCCTTTGAATGGTTCCCTGAAGAGATTGCCGATGCACGACGACAAGCCGAAAAGGACCCCGATAAACGTATTGCGGGAGATACGGCCAAGTTGAAAGGTAACAGCTTCTACGGAAAAATGATTGAGGACCTAGCGAGGCACGCAAACACAACATTCACACGCAATGAAAAGGAGGTTGAGGAAGCCCTGCTAAGCCCTTACCTTGAAGATCTCGAGGAGATTGGAGATGCGTACGAGGTAATAAGGGGCAAACACAAGTGTACCATCGATAGAGTTTACCAATGCGTATTGCGGTGTACCAACTAGCCAAGCTTCGGATGTTGGAATTTTACTATGATTTTCTGGACAAGTACGTGGATCGTCGAGACCGTGAGTACATCTACATGGATACCGACAGTGCGTATTTTGCCATATCTGGGGAAGAGCTGCGGGATGTCGTTCGCCCCGAACTGCTTGACACTTACGATAAGGATGTGAAAAACTGGCTAGTCACCGATAAATACTCGAGTCGAGCGGGGTGGGGCTATTCAAAGCGGAATTCATTGGGTTTCGGATGATTGCCCTGACAGCCAAGTGCTACTTTGTGGAGGGTAAAAAGGGTACGAAATTTTCATGCAAGGGGATGTCAAAGAGACAAAATGCCGTGACCTGGGGTAGATACCTGAGTGCCCTAAAGGGTGGTTTAGATATGGCCAAAAACGTAGGCTTTCGGGTACATGAGCAGGGTATGATTAAGTACGAACAAAACAAGCTCGGCCTCTCGGCGTTTTACGACAAAAGAGTTGTACATGCTGATGGGGTACATACCTCCCCACTTGTTTTTTAAACATTTTTGAATAACAGGGGTTTCTAGAAACTGTCCAAAATTTTGTAAAGGTAGTACTTTGCAAAACAAAAACAATATGGAGGGGACCGGAAAATGCAAGCAATGCAAGCAAACCCTACCACCGGACAACTTCAAGGTCAAAAGGAACGGACAACGAACAAAAAGGTGCATCAAATGCCTTGATATGCATAGGTCGTCAATTGAACGTACCAAATGCCCACATCAAAAACAAAGACACCAATGTCCAACATGCGATCCCCTAGGCTATCGCCATAATCTTATTTTGCAAAGGATTCATAACGCCCTAAATTGGGATACAGAGATAGCTTCCCAGGAATATCTAGGATGCAACATTGTTACATTTATGAAGCACATCCAAGCCCAATTTAGAGACGGGATGAACTGGGGAAACCGAAGGCAGTGGCAGTTCGATCACAAGATACCAATAGGGTACAGGGAGAATGGGGAATATCCTAGCGAGGAAGAACAATTGAAAAGGCTGCACTACACTAACATACAGCCCATGTGGGCTGCAGATAACCAGAAGAAAGGGCATCGATATATCTCCGAGTAGAATGTGGTCCAGCGCGGTTGATCAAACACACTTGCTATAAATGGAAGTGTGTTTGTATATTGCTGTAATTTTACCGTATGCCTTGATCGCTTATGTTCTTTTTCGATATCGTCGTATAATAAAAAGAATGTCAGAGCTCGCGACTATATCCGACACAGCCCCTGCAGAAAATTTCGAACATGTTGAAAAACCCATCGATAAGCGTCGGGCTTTGAAAGAGGCCCTGCGTAAAGGCAAGGAGCATCTATTACCCAAAAAATGTACCGAGGGGTTTGCTGAAAAGGCCCCGGAAGAGGCTATAGATAAAGTACATACTGAGTACCTTCAACGTGAGCTTCAGGAGAAGGGTGAAAAGACTGCTAGGGCGCTGTCTACCCATGTTATCAGCCTCTATGCCAGCATGATTGGAAATATTGTAGATATTGACAGTGTTGACGAATTGCGCAGGGATATTGAAGATGATCCTATTATCCGGGACTCCTTGACAGACTTTGGGATTCTTGTGTATTGTACCATTGGGAGGTGTCTGGCACCTATCCTGGTAGCAGGCCATACAGCCCGATATATGGGTAAAAAAAGAAACAGGAGGAGGAGACCAAGGAAGAGCCCCAGACGGTACTATAATAAAATGAGTGGAGAAGAACAAAAACAAGAAGAGAGGGTCATTACAAAACAAGTAAAGCATCCGGGGCGTGTGGCCCAGGGTAACAAGTTGGCAGCACTGATGAAGAAAAGAAAGGAGGAAATGAAACAACAAGAGAGTACTGTAGAGCCTGCAGTCAAAACCTCTTCTGGGGCCAGTTCCATACAGTCGATGGACAATGCATACCTTTATGGCGTAGGTACGCTTGCCGTGCTCGCGATAGGAGTAGGCGTCTGGTATAAGTTTGCCCCCAAAAATGGTGAAGAATCCCATAAGCCAGCGATTAATACAGAGCCTCAGCAGGGGAAACAGGGCAAAACTCATCCAAATATCTCTATGTTTAAAATGCTGTAATATAAATGAGTACAGCAATAAGCAACATTAGCCCAAAAGAGAAGGAGATTTTGGATATGCTCTACGAGACCGTTGTAGATCTTAGTTTTACCTTTGCCTATGCCATGGCAGGTAAAAAGTTCCTTGGTATTACGAGGCCGTCTACCAAGATGGATACCGAGGATGTGCTGAAGATGGTGGCATACTTCGCGGCGGGGCGAACGAGTAGCGAAATGGCCGTGAAAAAAGGGTGGTTGCCCGCAAGCATAGTCCCCAAACCGAAATAGACCGCCCAGTAAAAATTTCTATTTACCCCAGAGGTAAATAGAAACCGGCGGGTATCCGACGCTTGCCGATGTTGCCAGGGTATTGCACAAGGCGAGCCCCGGAATAGTAAATGGATGTAAAATGTTGCTACAAATGCAAAAAATTGTTTCCCCCGGGCATGTTTAAGATTAGGGGTAATGGCCGAACAAAAAGCTGTATAGGTTGCCTAGCTAAAGCGAAGGAGCAGCGCCGGACCAAATGTAAGGACCGCCCTGTTATCAAATATTTAGACCCTCTTGATATTGACAGGGAAATTAGGGAGCTTGAACAGGATGAGAATTATCTACTTCTTTACACCCTGTTGACATACAACATCATACCCCGGTACATCGAACTCATCGGAGCACCCCCTGAGTTTGTCAACCCGGAAAAGGCACTGCTCGTTGAGAAATATCGCAAGGTACTGAGGTGTCTACAAGGTAAATTAGTATATAACCCAATACCCCTTGAATATAGGACTCAAAATACCAAGCTCTGCCCTGCCTGCCGAGGGCCTTTGGTAAATAATCACGGTGGCGTGCTGATCTGTTCTGCCTCCGCCGCCCTGTACCCTAAAATCGATATAAATAAATGGTGCTGGACGTCGTAAGAGACCCAAATACCTGTATTTTTACAGGGCCAACAAGCTGTGGCAAGACGCAACGTGTGCTAGACCTGCTCGAAAATGAGTATAGGGGGCACTATCACAATATCATCATCCTGTGCCCGACTATACGATGGAATAACACCTATTTAGAAAGGATATCATTATGGAAGGATAACTATGTGTTCCTGATAGAGCCCGGAAATGAGCTGTTTGAATGGATAGCGAAATTGTCGTCGCTGCTGGCAGGCGAGGAGAGTCTCTTCATAGTCGACGACATGATATCCGACGAGAGCCTCGACAAGCGTCGACAATCCCTACTTGAATTAGCTATTTCTGGCAGGCACAGAAGGCATAGCTTATGGCTCTTAACGCAGAGCTACACCGCCCTACCCAAGAATCTGAGGAGGCAGAAAAAAGCCCTGTTTTTGTGGTATCCGAATGAGAGGAGCGACATGAAAATGATTGACGAAGAGACTAACATGATCTCCGATTGGGGTGAGATCAAGGCCGAGTTGAAGAGGTCCAAGCATGCATGCCTGTACGTGCGTCTTGAACATCCCAGGACCTGGAAGATTCTCGAGTGAAGGCCTCTGGCTGAGCATGGACTATAAGAAATATCGCAGCTTATGTTCAACGCAGGAGCTATTGAAACCTTGTCCAGCGAACAAAATCAACCTATGTTCAAACGTGCCGATATTGGTGGATTTTTGGGCATTGAAAAGATTGCCGAGTCATATCGGGATATTCCTACCCCTGCGCGTCATGAGATGAACTTGATTACTAACCAACCACAAAAACAAGACCAAAATAGCCATGATACCTTCGTGACATTGGACGATGCATTGGAGATTGTGCGTCGTTCCAGAAAGCCCAAAGCTGCGGGGCTAATCAAGTGGCTCGCCAGGGCAGGTGTGAAAAAACTACAAGACGAACTGAAGGAGCAGCGCCAGGCCCTAGAGGATAGAGACGCGACCATGGCGGTGATGGCGGGTGATCTGGAGGATAGGGATGATGAAATTGTCTTTCTTGGGGATGAGCTAGAGGACAGAGATCGACAACTTACAGTGCTCAAAGAACGTACCGTACCGCATGCTCAAGATCCCGGAAAGGACAATATGATCATGATATATCGAAAACATACCTCATATGATGATGATGAATACCATAATCTTCCATACTACTGTGCGCGTGTGCAAAGACGTATTCTTTCTACTAAAAGGAGATGGTTCAAAGACAACTACCTTAATGCGGAGGAGATTGTCGTCATCGAGAACCCCAACGCTATACACTCCTTTAATCGGTTTGAGGATGATGGGCATGTGGAGCGTTACGGAAACCATTTCGGTCTTATTGACCTTACCCGGGATGACCTGTATGACCTAGGTGTTCCGGCATTAGAGGACTAGGCAGACGCTAATTTTAATACCCATAAGGGTATTAAAATTATCATTTTTGACCCTTTTTGGTGTATGTTAAAAGCCAGTGAAATATCAAAAGATGGAAGCATACAAAAAACAAAATCAATTTACAATCAACTACAATATACAAGTACCCGTACTACACTGTTGTATCAGGGCAGGGTCAGTGGCTGGATATTGTCCTACCTGCCTGGAAAATTTTAAATATCGAGATGGGATATACTATGGGGGGTTTGAATATAAAACCGACGAAGAGCTTTTAAACAGGGTAGCGTCGGGCGAAAAAGCATGGGGGTACATTTGTAAGAAGCGAGATTGACGAGGATTTAGAGGATGACACTGAACGCCTAGGGCTCCATATTGTTGCGGCTAAAGAGAACAACCTATCAAGAGAACAACAAATCTATCAAGTCATCAAGGATAGGGATTTGAAGCTATCGGATTTAGCTGATATATCAACAATAGGCAATATACTCAGATTTCCGATACCGGATAGACGTCTAGTCGATATTGACTTGGAAAATGAACCCAATGTCATCAAAGGTATCGTCTATGGATACCCGTTCTATACCCTACATCCTTTTGATTATTTAAGGGATCCGAACGAATAGCTATTACCACTCTTTGATAACATCCGGAGGTACAACCCCGAGCGTGTGAGACATTTTAGACTTGGTGAACACTACAAGCATGAACGTCTCCTGGAGCTCGCGGATTGATATGATTTAAACATTTTTTTGTATGGAAGATTTGTCCATACAAAAAAAGCTAATTCTACCAGTGAAATATTAAAAGATGGAGGAGGCCAGGAAATGCGCACACTGTAGGCACTATCTTTCTTTGGACAATTTTAGAACCAAGCGTAACGGCCAAAAGACAAAAACATGCGCCAGATGCTTGAATATAGCCAAGGCGTCAAAGGAACGCAATAGGTGCCCGCATCAAAAGTTTATATCAAGGTGTCGGGAATGCGGTGGTAGGGAAATATGCATCGATCATGGCAGGCGAAGATCCGAATGAAAGGACTGTGGGGGTGGTGGTATCTGCAAGCATAAAAAGATAAGATCAATATGCAAGGACTGTGGGGGAGGAAGTATCTGCGACCATCAAAAACAAAGGCGGCAATGCCCCATATGCGACCCTGATGGCCATCTCGCCCATATTGTAAGCAACCGAACCCATAACGCCCTAAAGAGAAACAAGGAGCTCAGCTCTCAGGATTACCTAGGTTGCAATATCGCTACACTGAGGGCCCATATCGAGGCTCAGTTTTCTGAGGGAATGGCCTGGGACAACCATGGGGAGTGGCATATCGATCACAAGGTACCGATTAAATATCGAGAAAATGGCGATGCTCCGTCGCTTGCCGATGTTGCCGGTAGATTGCACTACACCAACACTCAACCCATGTGGGCGAGTGAGAACATTTCAAAAGGCAACCGATACATTACAGAATAGGAGTGTTTTTTGTGGCCTTGATAAGCCATAAAAAATGTTACCGAGCCTTAACCTCCTCCGGAGGTACCTGAACGTCTTCAGGAACAAGCATCAGCTCCTCTGACACGAAGCTACGATCAGGGCCGTCCTTTAAATAGTATAGCACGCGACTACCCGCTACAATACGATCCAGTCTATACATTTTCCTACTCCAGAAAGCATCTGTTGCACGTCTCTTTTGATCATCATGCTCCTCTCCTGGTTGTAGCAGGTACAAGTACAACCCATCCTCAGGTAAGGGCTTTTCCTCGGGATATTGCTGACTTTTTGCAAGTGGGACATCCTCGAGTTTAATCGCCTTGTTAGGCTTTATACCGATCATGGCAGTCTTGGTATTATTGAGACTTTTTACTATAGTGTACAGGTGCTTAACCCAAATGGTACTAGGCTCCCCAGAGGCCAACTGCTGTGCATCTTGAGGCTTAAAGAGCCTTTCGGCAAGTACCTTGTTGTAGGACTCCACAAAGGCTGTGAAGGTATGGTGGTACTTAGTGGTGGCCCTCTTAATTTCAACTCCCTTATCCCCCAATAGCTTCGTTACATCCGATTTGAATTCGGAGCCATTGTCACATTGAAAAATCTTAGGGTATCGTAAAGGCCCCGCTTTGTAAATGTCTTTGATCATATTAGAGACCTCGCTAGCTTTTTTGGTACGCAATGGCCTAGCGACCTTGTACCTTGAAGCAACGTCAATGCCTGTCAGGATATATTTGTAGGTGCTTCCATATAGTTTGTTATGTGGCATGTACAGCAGATCAAACTGATGCATCTCATTGGGTGTTGTAATGGTGAAATGAGGGTAAGCAATACGTTTTGGGCCCCGAATATGCCGGAGCCACAACAGTTGACGAGACAACCAGTGGGTTACTAGCTTTTTGGATAGACCGCTCTCCTTCGCGAGTAATTTGATAGCCCTGCGTCCAACCCAGAGGTGTTCTGGGGTATAGTAAATTTGGCTTAATGTTTCCACCTCCTTCTCGGTAACAACGTGCGTTTTTGACATGTTTATTATACATGTCAAAAAACGTTCTTACAAATACCTGTAGGCTATAAAACCTAGCAGAGACAATGATCCAACAATGAAGGTAAGCTCGCCATCTTGCTGTGGTTTGGAGGGTACATAGAAATCAGACAATTGCGGGGCCTTCTTGCTTGATGCTATATAGTATTGGTACAGGTCGTCGTCCAACTCTTTTAGGCTTTTACCGGCCCTTAACTGCATTTCCCGTTGCTCAGCAAACCAGTACAATTTGGCTTGTCGATCACGTATCCATGCTGCCTGAGCCCCATTTAGTTTTTCCATGGCCTCGTCATGCCTCTTTCGCTCCGCTTCCCCATGCCCCGATAGTTTGCTAAATAGATAGATTGTGCCGCTGAATGCTAGGGCGTTGATTAACGCGCCCCCTGCCATGATTGCTAATGTAGCCATTTTATTCTGAGGTGAAACGATTGCCCCTTGACATGTTTTCACTCGGCCATATTAACTCGTGTTTGCCCCTAAGGGCAAAAACGAGTTGTGGTCTACTCCACGGAATGAAACCGTATTTATTCCGACTGTTTGCCCTTCTTGCAGTCTATGCACTTGGCCCTCTGTCTATCATGGGGACAAATCTGACTGCCCTTACATTCCTTACAATAGGCTCTCTGTTTTTCATGCTGGCAGATTCGACTACCCTTGCACTCTTTACAATAGCCCCTCTGTTTTTCATGCTGGCAGATCTGACTGCCCTTACATTCCCTACAATAAGGCCCTTCTTTTTTCATGGGGGCAGATTCGACTACCCTTGCACTCTTTACACTGGGATCTTATCCTCTCATGGGGACAAATCTGACTGCCCTTACATTTCTTACAATAGGCCCTCACCCTTTCATGGGGGCATCTGTTACGTTTCTTTGACGCCTTATTAATATCGAGGCATTTGATGCATGTCTTTGTAGTTTGACCATTTTTCACCACCTTGAATGCATCCAAGGCCAACACTTTTTTACAATTTGAGCAGCTCTTGGTTTCTTCCAAATGTTTGCTCTTCTTGCATTCCTTGCAGCGATACCTCAATTTCTCATGAGAGCAAATCTGACTACCCTTGCATTCTTTGCAGCAGGCTCTCCTTTTTTCATGCTGGCAGATTTGACTCCCCTTGTACTCTTTGCACTGGGCCCTCTGTCTCTCATGGGGACAAATCTGACTGCCCTTACAGTCTATGCAGCAAGCCCTCTGTCTATCATGGGGACAAATCTGACTGCCCTTACATTCCTTACAATAGGCCCTCACCCTATCATGGAGGCATATTTGATTTCCTCCACAGTCCTTACACTGCTCCATCCGCCTACCATGAGGGCATTTGTTTTTGGCACGCCGCTGTTTCTTTTTATCCAGGCATTTGATGCATGCCTTTGTAGTTTGACCATTTTTCAACACCCTAAATGCATCCAAGGCCAACACGTTTTTACAATATGGGCATCTCTTTTCTTCCATATTGATTTATATTTGCCTCATGGGGACAAATATAAATTGTGGTCACTAATATTCCACAGAATGATAACGGCCGCCCAGGATGCTTAATTGAGCATCTTGAAGCAAGTACACATAGCATCTGAAATCCCCAGTTCCGTCAGCCTTTTTTGTCATATGGAGGGTAATGCCGTCACTAAGCCTCTGTAGGGGTCTCCCGCTACCGTGCAGGCCCGGATCCGGGCTTGCTCTGAAATCGACGAAGAGCGCATATCTCTCGTTGAAGAATTGGCCAATCGTTACCGAAGAGTCGTGACTACCAAAGAGGTTGACAATCTGCTCCAGATGATCCTTGGGTAGCATGGCATGGCTATACAGCTCATTAGGTTCACCTTCCACCGTGATGGATATTTTTTCAATCTTTGGATTATAAAATACCTCATTTACACCAGCGTAAGCCTTCACTTTCCCAGGGTCTATAAAGAGTAGCAAGACACCCTTGAGACTCTTTGCGGGTGTATCGATTTGGAGGTTGTAGCTGGTATCCGATTTTTTCATGGTCACCACCTTGCTTCGAAGTATCTGTTCATAGGGTAACGCGAGACTACTATACCTTGACATCATGGCACTCGCGAGACCCTCATGGTTTACCTTGTCAAACTCTAGGGCAATATTGGTGATCCTATAGGTAGCATCCGCTGCCTTGGCTGCCGTACTTCCCACGGCTGCCGTACCTACATCTTTGATCACGTCACTGTACGATGCGAAATGTAGGACAAACTGCAATCTGTCGTATAATCCCGCTTGATGGTACGGTAAGTCCTTCGTTAGCTCGAACATTTTACCAAGGCGAACGGAAAAGGTGTTACCATAGGCGGCAGCAATGGCTTTTTCCTCATCAGTCCCAACGTACTCAGTGGCCTTTACCTGCAGGGCCCTGATGGTACCATCATTAGGATTAATACCCTCTAGGATGAGATTGTTTTCCCGATCGAATTTGGGCAGCCAGAGGTCCCGGTACACTGCCAGGATATTGTAATCAGATATATTCTGTACCTCGTTGCCATTCAAGGTGTTGCGTAGATTTCGCACCAGGCTTTTGCCTATGTTACTGACCAGGGTACGCTTCGTGTTGGTCCCCGTCAGCACTAGGTCAAATAGTAGCTTGATGCTACCCGGAAAAATGACATCATTCTGTCCTAGGTTGGGAATATCCACGTACAAGTCTTCATTCTGGTTGATTGTAGAGGGTACGTGACTCACCTTGACGCGCTGCCGCTTTCCCTTAATGGCAAAAAGCTGCTTCGTTTCTGCGCAGGGGTCCAATGTAGTTCCAAATGCACTCATTTATTATGGAGGGATTATACAATAAATGCCAACTAATCCAGTATTTGATCACGATTTTCCGGATGAGGAGGGTGGGAGGGATGATAGGCCCGATACTACGTCAAAACTTCCACCAACGCAGCAACTTCCATCAACGCCAGGGCCCTCAGCCCAAGGAGAACAACAGGGTGCTCCGGGGTCTATACTTGAGGAGCAGAGAAAAAAAATATTAAAATCAAAGGTTGATAGCCTCTACGCTCATCTTAGTCAGGATACGAGGCTGCTGGGGAAGCTTATAATGATACCTTATGATGATTTTAGGGTGGAGATATTAACCCTTCGATCTTGTTCCAAATTTGACGATATTTTTCAATCCAATCAGGATACTCCTCGAAATCAAGACTCATCGCTGGTACGGCACTGGTATTATATTGGCTGACTCCATGTGGGGACCATATTTTTGGTGTTTTTACCCTTAGGTTTACCACAAGGTCTCGTGTATGATACCCTACGATATACCTTTGATCCTTACCTCCATTAGAAGGAACAGGGTCTGACACTGTCAGGTGGTCCACGTTGATATCATTGATGTCGGTAAAGGTAGTCGCAAAGTTGTAGAATTCTCGGGGTTTCACAATTTCATTTCCAAATTTCAGCATCCTTTATTTGAATTTTAAACAAGGCCCGAGGATTGCTTCTGCTCGAACATACACAACTACCTCCATTATACGTGATGTATTCCTGGTAGCAGAACTAGCACAGCATTTTAGCTTTTATCATAAGTCTCCGTCCACAGGTACACCTGTCATACTCATCCAGTATACATTCGCAGTCCTTACATTGTTCATCCATTTATCTTATGATTCCAAGGCATCAAGACGATCCTCTAGGTCCTTAATACTCCATTCATTCTCCTTCTCCTTCTCTGATTCTTTTACTAATGCCAATGCCATTAGCGGCAGGGTTATACCGATGCCGGCTATAAAGGTCATGACTACTGCACTTCCAAATATATCAAATTTTCTCTGACAGTTAATGCACATTTATTAGTAGTAGTATTTTATCTTACAGCAGTCACATCTTTACTGCGCATGCGTTGATGATCAGTGGATTTTTGCTGATGATCAACGGTATTTTGTGCAATGGAGCGTCACAAAAAAGTTGTGACGTCACAAGTGAAATTCTGTATGATATTTTTTATGAGAGTTTGACCGCGTTTTTTGGAAAAGTGTGGTTATATTCCCTCCCTATACTAGCTATTGCATCACTTAATTTTGGAAATTTTCTTGCTTGCTTGTTTTTGTTTTTGTTTATTCATTCATTTGATATGTTAAGGCGGTTCCCCTAGAAAAAAACTATACCGCAGAGGATTGTCTTTTCTGAAGATACTTGATGAGGATATCATAGTATGTGACAGTACGACCAAATTAGTCAAAAATTTCATTGGTTGGTTGCCATGGTTACCCGTTGCTAGGAAAAGTATAGGCAAAATATGACATTTGCTGCTCCAGGCCTTTCCTCAAGGGTCACATGTATGGATTGAGTGAAGCGCATTTTCGCAAGGCTGACTCGTCTTCCAGAGAATTGATGCGGTATTTTTTGGACGAAAGAAAAGCTAAAACAGGGCGAAACAGGCAATATCTCGACAAAATAACTGATTGACAAAACTTCGATTTAAAAATCGGTTTCATTTAAACACTAGGTGGTACTAATGCCTGCATCGACAGAAGAAATTGTAAAGCGTGTGTGCTTCGATCTTGAGAATTCTTGTTTCGCGTGGATTCCGAACTTAAAACGGCAAAAAACTTGTTTAAAGATTATTTTATAGACATTCTTGACTTGTGGATCGACAAAATGTGTACGGCAGCACTATTTCGACCTGATAAGCACCAAATAACTAAGTCTTAAGTCTAATTGATGACGAGTAAACTCTGACGAGTTCACTTCGCAGGGTGCATCGTTAAGACAGCTTTCTGACTGCATGTGGAACACCTCATTTAATATTCAGAACTGTCATATATTGCCTTAGGAGGCCCTAAAGTATCATCTAGCTATTGCAAAGAATTAAACATCGACGGAGGGACCGAAAAGCTGTCTAAAAATGTGAAAATGGTTGCTATGGGCGTTGCTATGCAGTTATATTTGCGGTTGGTGTTGGAAAAAGTGCCAGAATGCGCAATAAAAACCTAAATTTGTCATAAGCACTACTTGCCACGGTATTCTAAGATGAATTTGCTGTCAGAAAACAGGTAAAAGACAATTCTTGAAATTTAGACATTTTTTCTTGGGGAACCACCTTAAAATTTATAAAGTAGACGCTGTTTCCTTATCAAGACCATTATAAAATTTTCCTTTTTTTCCCTTTTTTAGCTATTCAAGTGTTTTATCATCTGAGGTTTTGCTTTTTATAGTCATCACATGATGTGCTCACCTGGAACAGTGAAAACGGTGTTTCAATAGAAGTAACGCGCACACCATCTGCAGCAGTTATATCCGATGAATTACAAAATACAGAAAAACAGCAAACAGTACAGGATATGCTATCATATTTTGAACACAATTTGGTTCTTAACATTAATAATGGTGTGAACAAGAAAATCTTATGTGTTAAGCCAGTGCGCAAACCAAAACCCATGGATTTAAACGAACATCCAATACCTAAGCCATGTTTGACTTCAAAACCAAAACCAAAAGTAAAACCTAAACCTCTCAATATGTTGGTGTATAACTTTCCTGAACACGTCAGAAACATTCAGGAAAGTTATACACCAAGATCCATAGTAAAAGAAAAAGAAAAAGTTGTTGACTGTAAAATTCAATCACCAACAACAGAATTAACAAAATCTCAATTACATAAAACGGAGGCAAATTACAATAAAAAGCCGTCATTGCTACCACCAAAAGATGTTTCTTCTCCATTCTCCTTTAATATTAATCCCAAGAAATCGCCAGCGATTTCGGAAGAAGAGGACTGTGATTCCGATGAAGATGAAGACGATTTAAGTGACGACGAGGAGCTTGCCATACCGGGTATGCCACAAGATAGAGCTAAAATGGTAAAAAGTATTAATTTTTATTAGTTTTACCGATATTATTACTGGAAGATTATAATAAGATATATTACCAAAGTTAAAAGGCTATGTCATCTTGAAATATGAACAGTTCTTTTATATCGTTTTTTGTACGTTATAAGCATTCACAGCAATTTTGATGTGTTTAAAATGATATTTGATGGTCTATTTCGACTGTCTTAGAAATCATAATAGCCATGGCAAAATAAGCGTTATTACAATCTAAATATACTGTGCTCTGGCAATTTTTTTAGCTTCATTTGGAAGGTACTGAACGAAAAATTTATCACATAGTGACTGAAATTTTAACCACTGAAAAATCGTAAGTAAGATTTATTTTTATTCCTTTTCATAACATCACTTCGAAGTCCAGATTTCTGAAATGCTAATAGGTGCAGTTTTATGTTGAAGGTTTTTAGGATAGAGGATAAAATTGCCCTGTCTGCAGGTTTTGATACACGAGCACCCCATTAATGCATGCTTAAATAACCTTTTCTTGAAACAAAAAATCATAATTACTAAAAAACTTCTTTGTATAACTTTTTGCAGATATGTGAGAAGATTGCACCTGCTGGAAAAGGTATTGCTATTTTTCTTGTCCCGATAAATTTAACGCTGCTTAAATCGAGGTTTCTGTTGCATTTTCTTTCCCTCCACTATACATCAATTATGGAGATTCACCGTCAAAAATAAATAATACACAACTATTCATGGCATAAATAGCATTCTGTAATCCGGTATTATCAGTATCCATTATTTTGTACTTAGAATTTATCTTGAATTCCCCAACTTATTGGACTAACAAAGCTCCATTAAGTGACACAATGGTATACCGTTTTGATGTATCGCAGGACACGCCGAAAAGGTCTCTAAAAGTGTGCTTATACCAACAAATTAATGTTCACAGCATTGAAATTTTTAACCTTATAACATTTGGTGTTAAGTTGATACAGTAAAACTTATTAATTATTGTTTATGGAACATTTGGAATATGCAATAATATTTTTACCTCAACTAATTATTTTATTAATGAGAAAACGTAGTACTTGTTTTTTCCTTCCAAGGTTTTTCATGGTCGCTTTGTAGAAGAAGCCAAAGAAAACAATGTGATACCTGAGAAAGTTGTAAATGAAATTTTCCCAAATTTATCTCCAATCTATGAATTTCACTCTACAATTTTACTACCAGAATTAGAAGCACGGTTAATGGAATGGTAAGTTTGTTGTATATGATATGAAGTTACACGTAGCAGTTTCCATTCAGATGTTTAGCCGCTATAGATTATACCTTACTTCAGAGGGGTCATAATCTTTCGAAGAAACAAATTCAGAAATGTGAAATACTTTAATTGCGTTGATTTTGTGATGTAATTTAGTAGAACATGGCAATGTTAACGGGATTATATTGTGTTTTATATGTTTATAAGTTTATCAAATTTGTATTTTAATTTCTCTTGGCAGGGAAACAATTGACAAAATTGGTGACATCTTCAAGACACAGGGACATAATCTCTTGGTAAAACATATTGTATTTCCCGTGGTTGTTTTCGACATGTATTTTTTATTTCCCTATTCGATTGTAATTTTTCTGGATATTGTTTAAACTTTTCAGCTATACACCGATTTTGTGAGAAATTTTTACAAAGCAACAAAAACTTTGAATAATTGGATTAAAAAGTCTTCAAAGCTTGCAGCAGTAGTGGAAGAATTGCAGGTAAACCAAAATCCTTTTAACTCTCTACTCGGAAAAATTTAGACTTGCCTGTGCTTACATGTGGAGACAATTCTTTAAATCACTGTTCATTCTTTCGAAAGGCAGCTCATTTATTAAAATAATGGGAAATTTTTTTGAATAAGGAAAAAACCATTTTATGTCAATGCTTATAATATTGATGCCTACGAAAGAAATCCATAATCTAGGAGAGACACATGCTATCTTTAGAAACGTCCTGAATGTGAGAATCTCTCCCTTCAAGCTCATATGTTAGAACCCGTCCAGCGGGTGCCAAGATACAAACTACTCCTACAAGGTATCTAAGATGTTTTTTATTTTGAAACGTTTGCTGCGTGAGTATCCGTAGGGTAGCTCAAGAGACAGCTGAAGAATAAGAGTGTGAGACCTAAACACAAAGTCGGGACATTTTTAGCTATTTCTCGAAATAACTAAACGGCAGGCGGTAGACATTGGCAGATGTGTAGTCCGAGTAACCGATGTTGCCAATCCCCCGAAAGGTCTGAAAAATTGTGAAATCCGGGCATGCTGACTGAAATTTGGTTAAAAGCAAAAGTCCACTGTGAACAATTTCAAGTGAACTCTTACAAGTTTGAAGTGCGTCTTACTCACATAGAAACAGCTTTTTCATTGCTTGTGATCACGAGTTTTGAAAATTCACCCTCCTTGCAATAATTTATGTCCAGGCTTGTAGCTATATAGAGTGTAAAATGGCTTAATTACTAGCTTAAAAATTGAATAAAGGGAAGATTGTGGTGACCAAAAACAAAAAGGGATGCTTGCTTTACAATCTTCTTTTAAATTAACAGTTGAAATAATCTAATTATTTTTATATCGATTAGAATACCTGAAAAATTTGCCATCTGATTCTCCAGATCGGGAAGAGTCTGAAGGTAAGGTGTTGTCTTTATGGAAAGGTATTGCCTTTTTGGGGACGGGGGTAATTTTTTTTGAATTTTAAAAACTGTTGATATCCATGCAAAAGTGTTGTGTGATTTTATATTAATTATATAAACATTTATAATATGTATGTTCATTACAAGATTGTTACTAAACAGATGTATGGATCCTGGAAATAAAATTAAAACCAGATTAAAAAAAAATTATTTACTTATTTATTTTATCGTTTCTTGACTTTTCAATAAGCACTACAATGAAGTTCAAGTTCAAGCATATCATAACATAACATAGCATACGTTCTGGACGAGTTAAAAATATATCAAATATGAAAACTTTACTTTAAGGGCAGAAACTTTCGTGGGCAGAAACTTTGCGTATCAAAAAAATCCGCGAAATTTATGAAAAAAACTTTTGCGTTTCGCGGTTTTTGGAACAAATTTCGCGAATAAGTAAAAAATAAATATAATATCCACCCATGTGTCATTGATATTTTTGATAACAACGAATTTTTGGAAAGAGTCCTAAATTTGATTAAAAAAAGAAGGTTTTTAGCTTAAAAAACTTTCACGTTTTGCGGTTTTGAAATTTCTGAAGGCAAAAACTTCCGCAAAAAGGGCCGAAAACGCGAAAAACGCGAAAGTATTTTGAAAGTATAATCCTAAAATCGAATAAGCATTATATTAATATTGTAGAGACTTTTAAATATTTCTTGTGAATTCTCCTTATTGGATTACTTTGTGCAATATTAAGCTTTTAAAAACACGCATGCAATGAAAGTGTTAGTATGTGGAAGTAAGCAAACAGGTGGTTATAAAAGTTGAATTGTATATTGTATATTGATTAATGTGTCGTAATATTCTGCATGACTTTTTAGCCTCACTTGTCATCATATCAAAAGCAGCTAGACAGGCCAACGACTCCATGAAAGAAAATGTATGTGTTTCTTGCCTTCACTCAAGTTTCGCTGCGTTTCGCATGAACTTGAAAAATGATGTTAAGTCTGTTAAACAAGGTGTTTTAGTTAGGCTTCCTTTGCATGCTGACGTTATTGTATTGTTTTTAGAAAAATTTTAAAAAACTAATTGATATCGAAGATAAAATCCAAACTGGTCTAAATGGCGAAAGATTGGTCACAACCAGCAGGGTAGGTCGAGCTTTTAACTGTTTGAAGTTTTTATACTTTGCTGTTCAAATTGTTATTTTATATAATTTGCTTATCATGGCACACTCATTTGCAGGTTTTTTTAAAAGAAGGTGAACTTACGAAGATCGCAGCTCGAAGTATAAAGAGAAAGGCTCGTACTACTATCATGTTGGTAAGTGATGATTAATTATGATGTCGTGTCAGTCTTCATTAATGATTAGAACCTGCAAAAAGAGGATATGCATCGAGGGGCTGTTCATATGGAGGCGAGCTGGCCCGGTTGACCGGGCTGACTCACTTGTTTCAGATCTCGCCATGTTTCAAAAAACCTTATAAAAAATGCATGTGTTCATATGAAAAGCGAGCTAGCCCACTTTACTGAGATCTTGGTTGTTTCTACCGACATCTCAGCAAGGCGAGAAGGAATTTTTCTATATAAACACACCAGGCCGGCTAACCGAGCTGACTCATTTTATTTTGGAGCATGATCGAGACTATTTTATTTGTAGAAAGCAATTTTTCTTTCTGTTCGGAAATGCCAAAAATATTATATAAGGTTTAACTTTTTTGTCAATTTATATAACTATTGGTGAAAATAATATTATATTATATGCATGAGAGCAATAAATATATAAAAACACTTGAGATGAATAACATTATCATCAAATTTTTATCGTTGTTTTGACAAAACAAGCATTAGCTATTTGTAGCATTCTCATGGATTACATATTTTTGAATAATCCTTGTATTTAAATTCCTTTTAGAACGCGATATAAAATATATAAACAAACTTTCATGACTTTCTTCAGCCCGCCTAACCGGGCCAGCTCGCCTGACACGAACGTAAAAAAAATTTAGACCGCCTAACCGGTAAACCGGGCTGGCTCACTTCATATGAACAGCCCCTAATACTATGTTAATAAATTTGTCTATGTATTTGAAAGGGTAAACTCTATCCGTTTCTTGCCAAACTCCTTCAATATTTTGTTGAAAAAGCTATTTAAGTGTGATGTTCAACGTTTTTAACCTTGGAATCTATTCTGAACTTTGCTTTAATTTTGGCTAAACTTTACATTTTCTTTGATTGTTTTTTCTTTAAGTTCAACGATTGTTTGTTATATTGCTCACTCACAGCAATCGGAAAGCTTCACGTCCGAAAAATCATGGATTTAGACGGATTGAGTATCGACGAAGTAGACTCGACATTACCACAGAATTCATTTCGTATCAAAAGTCGGCAGAGGATAATAGATTTAATAGCCCACAATGAGGAAGAGAAGGAGGAGTGGGTGGCAGCCATAAGAGCTGCAGTCACCGATCTTCATGAGAAAAAAGGTTGATATACTTGTAGTTTCATTATGGTTGCTTACAAATCAACTAAACATTTTTTCATATATCACCCAAAATTTTAGTGCATTCTTTCCCCACAATGAAAATCAGTAAGTATAATAAATAGATAGAATTTAAACCCTTAAGTGGCCATAATACTCTAGTGAGTATTTGAGAGGAGAGCTAGGAATGGAATTCATCTTTGTGTGTTTAATGTTTACTTATGGTTTAAACTTTCCCGATACGTTTTGTGGACATTTTCTCTTAGGTTCGATTGTTCCACGTATGCCAGAAGAACACCGAAAGAGTGATATGAGAAGTTTAATCGGACAGGCTGCGCCTTTATGGGTGAAAGATGAAGATGTCTCCATGTGTATGTTGTGTGCTTCAAAGTTTGGATTGGTGCATCGAAGACATCACTGCAGAGGATGTGGATGGGTATAATTATTTTACTAAAATATTATTTATGAACTCTTTAAGAATTTGTAACTTTCTAAAGAAAGACCAGAACTGATTGCATAGTAACTTAATTTATTTTATGCAGGTGGTGTGTGGTAGATGTTCAAGTTATCAAGCTAAATTGGAATACTCGGGTGATGAAGACCAGCGCATTTGTGTAGAATGTTTTAAAACACTTGACGACAATACGACAGTTGTCCTGAACAGAAATCCAGCAACGTCTATAGGTAAGATTTGTAAGAATCCTAATACTTTATTTCTAAAGTTCTAAGTTACTCATTTTGTCAAGAATGTTAGAAACCTAGTGCAATTGTCAGAAAAGCGTCAAGACGTTTTATAAATATACTTTTCAATAACGTCAAGAAAGTGAGAATCATGTATGTTAAAGTGTAAACAAAAGTATGAACGGACACCTAACTCTTAGTTGGCGCCTAAGGATAAAGGATAACCAAGTTTAAATGTACAGCTAGTTTTTGTTGGAAACCAAAGCACAAGGGGCAACAAAAATTAAAATGAACACATCACAGTATGAATGGACGCTGTTTGTAGACACTCAATTATAAGTGTAAATGAGGTGTACATGGACATTCATGAGTGCTTAACAACTAAAGTGTAAATGAACATGGATGTATGGGTGAGAAGTATGTGTCAACGCATAGTAATGTGTAAAGAGAGAAATAAGTATGAGAGGACACAATCCTGCATCAAAGAATGTGGAGACAAATTTAAAATTTAGACTTTTCCACTCCTAGGTTTCAATAATTTTGATTAAAAATAGGGGATAGTGGGTGTGAGACACTCAAGCATGAGTGTGAGGAAGCTAAGATAATTAAAATTATAAATTTTGTGGCACATACGTTTATCCCCTGACCTTATTATTTTGCTGTCGCAAAGTAAGAAAGCTGCGCAGCTCTTTTTAAAGTGACTTCCTATCGTTATCACTGTCAATGATAAGGTTTTATGTATCGTCAACACAGATATTTCTTGTTCTCCTATTATTGGAGAGTTACTTTATTGGAGTGTTATAGTAAAGTTATCAATATCTTTGATTTAGACATGTGTGGGGAAGTGTTTTGGAAACCTCCCGGCAAAGGTTGGAGCAAAGAGTGGGTTGTGTTGACAGAGTTTGCTTTGTATATTCAAAAGAAAAAGCAAGTGAGATATTTTCAGACATCATCTTACCCCCATGCTTACAGTACCGCCTGCGTGTAACTTTACATGTACGCGATAGTTATCACCTTCGCACGAGCTTTCGGTAGCCTTAGAACTTTCGTTGTTATTGTTAACCTATTGTTAAATACATGAGCTATTTTTGCATGTTGAAAACAATAGAGTTCATGTCTTGTTCGCGAAATTTAATTAGCTCATGTGAACTGCGTGTGTCCCATTGTTGTATTTAATTGCTACAGTCGTCAAGAGATCCACGAACGAAAATAAAATTTAACAAAGGTTTATTGTTTTTACTCACTTTACTTAAAACTTTAAAAATAAAAGCTTTTTTAGATCGCGTTTTAAAAATTTAAAAATGAAAAACGGCGATAGAAAAGATTTTTAGAACACATTTTAAAAGTTTAAGATTGAAAAACGGCGATAGAAAAGCTTCGTTAGATCGCATTTTAAAAGTTTAAAAACGAAAAACGGCGATAGAAAAGCTTTTTTAGATCGCATTTTAAAAGTTTAAAAACGAAAAACGCTGATAGAAAAGATTTTTAAGATCCCATTTTAAAAGTTTAAAAACGAAAAACGCTGATAGAAAAGCTTCGTTAGATCGCATTTTAAAAGTTTGAAAACGAAAAGCGGCGATAGAAAAGCTTTTTTAGATCGCATTTTAAAAGTTTAAAAACGAAAAACGCTGAGAGAAAAGATTTTTTAGATCGCATTTTAAAAGTTTAAAAACGAAAAACGGCGATAGAAAAGCTTTTTTAGATCGCATTTTAAAAGTTTAAAAACGAAAAACGCTGATAGAAAATATTTTTAAGATCGCATTTTAAAAGTTTAAAAACGAAAAACGCTGATAGAAAAGCTTCGTTAGATCGCATTTTAAAAGTTTAAAAACGAAAAACGGCGATATAAAAGCTTCGTTAGATCGCATTTTAAAAGTTTAAAAACGAAAAACGGCGATAGAAAAGCTTTTTTAGATCGCATTTTAAAAGTTTAAAAACGAAAAACGGCGATAGAAAAGCTTTTTTAGATCCCATTTTAAAAGTTTAAAAACGAAAAACGGCGATAGAAAAGCTTCGTTAGATCGCATTTTAAAAGTTTAAAAACGAAAAACGGCGATAGAAAAGATTTTTTAGATCGCATTTTAAAAGTTTAAAAACGAAAAACGGCGATAGAAAAGCTTTTTTAGATCGCATTTTAAAAGTTTAAAAACGAAAAACGGCGATAGAAAAGCTTTTTTAGATCCCATTTTAAAAGTTTAAAAACGAAAAACGGCGATAGAAAAGCTTCGTTAGATCGCATTTTAAAAGTTTAAAAACGAAAAACGGCGATAGAAAAGCTTCGTTAGATCGCATTTTAAAAGTTTAAAAACGAAAAACGGCGATAGAAAAGATTTTTAAGATCCCATTTTAAAAGTTTAAAAACGAAAAACGCTGATAGAAAAGCTTCGTTAGATCGCATTTTAAAAGTTTGAAAACGAAAAGCGGCGATAGAAAAGCTTTTTTAGATCGCATTTTAAAAGTTTAAAAACGAAAAACGGCGATAGAAACGATGATAAAGAATTATTACTAAAAGTTTTAAAAAGTAGCAACATTAGTTTTTTTTAAATATTAAGTGTTATGTTCGTTCTTTTTTCTAAAATAATATATTTCAATAGCCTTCGTGATCTTTAACACTTTTAAACAATAACATGCATGTTACATGTGACAACAAAAGGATTCATCAAATCTTATTGTTATGACTGCGCACGACGATAACAATAGAAAGCAATTAAGTTCGTGTGTAAACAAAAGATATGTGAACGTTCTTTATGTAGACATGAGATCGTTACATGAGGTCGTAAAACTCACGTACATGTAAAGTTACATGCAGGCGGTACTGTACATCTATTGCTTTCATGACTTTCTCATGAAAGCAACAGGCTTAGTATGTCAATCTGGCTTTGAAATGATAAAATTCATCCAATCTTCATATGGCTTTTTTACTCAACCTCTCTGGGCTGTGGAGCAATGTTTATATGATGTGATTATATTACGCACACGCTTTTGTCCAAAATTTACTCCATGGAGCAAAGTTAGGGTGTTTCTATGCAAACAATTCATCCCATCTACATGCAATTCCGAAAAAATCAAGTAAAATCTAATTTAAGTGAAACGAACCGCTTTTTACAATATTTTTATGAAAATGACTTAATAGCCTGTATGTTAGATGGCCCTTATATTTCCGGGCTATTTTAAGGATAATAATCCAGATTACAACTAACAATAATTCAAAATACGTCTAAAAATCTTTTTTTACACATTTGCATTTAAAATTTGAAATTTATTTTCCCGTTGCTCTAAAGTTATCCAACACTAAAATTAACACTCTTTACGATTTTATCATCTTTAGAAGCTATGTAGGCTTCTACACCTCTGTTTAATGTGTATATACTACTCTTTCTGGTTGCCCTTTGCAATTCTGCACGGAGGATAGTGCAAGTTAAATTAACCAAATGAATTTCCTTTGTGTTAATATTGACGGCGGGCACTGGTAAATTAATTTTACTTTTATATACTGCACTTCTCCTTAATAGGATGTGAAAGCTCATTTCACGTTATCAGTTCCAGGATATGAAGTTGATACCGCAAGCTCAGTAAGTTTCATATTCACGATTATCCGAAATTATATTTATGACGTCATCAGACCTTTAAAAACAATTTGATACTACGGAACCGAGCATACGTGTTTATATGGAGCAAAAGTAATTCATGAAATTTTAGTCTCATAAATAATCATAATTTACTCTTGCTGGAATTTAATCCATTCCAGCCGGCCTGTTTGACGTTTGACCTGTTTGTGTAAGACGTACCGTATTATTGTCACGCGATATTCACCAATGGCGTTGTTGAATCGCAGGTTGAACGTCGATAGTCACCAATGGCGTTGTTGAATCGCAGGTTGAACGTCGATAGTCACCAATGGCGTTGTTGAATCGCAGGTTGAACCAATGGCGTTGTTGGATCGCAGGTTGAACCAATGGCGTTGTTGAATCGCAGGTTGAACCAATGGCGTTGTTGAATCGCAGGTTGAACCAATGGCGTTTTGAATCGCAGGTTGAACCAATGGCGTTGTTGAATCGCAGGTTGAACGTCACCAATGGCGTTGTTGAATCGCAGGTTGAACCAATGGCGTTGTTGAATCGCAGGTTGAACGTCACCAATGGCGTTGTTGAATCGCAGGTTGAACCAATGGCGTTGTTGAATCGCAGGTTGAACGTCACCAATGGCGTTGTTGAATCGCAGGTTGAACGTCGATAGTCACCGATGGCGTTGTTGAATCGCAGGTTGAACGTCGCGCGATAGTCACCAATGGCGTTGTTGAATCGCAGGTTGAACGTCGAAATGTGTTTTTAATCTTCTATATTGGAAAGTTTATTTTTCGGAAATGCGAATATCGTGCCATTCCTAAATTTTGTTCCTGAAAATTCGAGTAATCCTCTTGAGCTAAATCTTTTAAGGTAATAAATGACATTCTTTTCTCCAGGCTCTTTACGATAAACCCGGGGAACGCGGATAGAATCCCACTCAGTGCCAGGCAGTATGTTAGTGATGCGCAACGTAGTTCTTCTTCAATAAAAAGTGGAGTGTTTTTTTCAAGTTATAATAGAAACAATTATTATAGTGACAATAAAGAAAATGTTAACGTAGCTCACATGTGTTTTTAATACGCAATACCTTTATTAAGAAAGTGGCTTACAAAAACTTTCACGACCGCAACAGTATGCTAATTTTAGTCCATTCCGCAGAATTTCTAAACACTTCTACTCGCAGAATTTGGCCATTATAGTCTCTGACCTTGAACTAAAGATGTTGGTTTTCTGTATGATTTAGGCAGATGAAATCGACAAGGCTCATCCTCATTGCATCAAACTTTACATAACGAATAAAAAAGATTTAACTTATTTCATATCTTCGGATAGTAAAGAAATCATCACACAGTAAGAAAATTTGTTTTTTTTCTAGTAATTTACTTAATTTTCTTACTTTCATTGGCCTAACTACTCCTCTCCATTTCAGGTGGAAAGAACATTTAGAGCACGCAAAAAAGGCTCAAAAAATTCCCATCAAAGAGAAGGAAAGAGAGTGACAGGAAACAAGAATAATACAAAAAAATCAGCTGGAGTGCTTTTCCATTATGGCACCAAAGCTGTGTAATTGCCAAAACTCACTTAGGTTTTGCGAATGTCTCTACTTTTCGATTAAAATAAGTGAAGCGAAAGTTAAGTGAATTAAGAAGTTGAGAGAGCAATTATTGGGTGAAAGAATAGCGAGACAACAAAATACATCGGCATTGGAGCATATTTTATTGTTAAGAGATCTATTTATAGTTTAGTATAACTTTTGTAATTAAAAGCAGTTATCCTTAGAAAGTTAGTTGTGTTTTTCGTAACTGTTAAATGATTTCATGCCATGGTGCTTAAAAAAAAAGAAGTACTGAATCGGACGGTTTTTTTCATAGGATTTGATTCGGAAAGAACAGCGGCTTAATTTAGTGCCAGGTGGCTAATGATTGTAACGTCTAAATATGCTGCACTGACCTAAGTAAGTAAGCCATAACTTCGTCCCCAGGGTATTTTGTATTTTTCTGACATCCGGGCGGCGAAATACGAACATGCCCTTGGCGCAGGCCTTTCGTTCCTGTGCTGTGATTGGACGAAGTTAAGTTCCTAATTTATGCGTTAACGCGGCGAGTTTGATTAAATAGAAGACAAATGGTGGTTTGGTCGTTAGTTTAGCTAGAACCTTTTGAGTTTATGATTGAATTTGTTTTTACTTTTCCCCGACTAATTTTGATATTCCTGTAGATAACCTCACAAGGGAATTTGAATCAATTTTTTTATTTATCTATGTATGTTTTTCATACAAAAACAACTACGAGAATAAGTACAAAAATCTAGTTCAAAACAATTATGTCGTTTTTTGCACTAATTGTAAAGTCAGCATCTGTGTCACTGTCATCCTCTTCCTGATTTTCTTCAACTAATCCAGTGTAGTTCCAATCGTAAAGCCTTTACGATTGGAACTACATGTTCACTACTGATGTTATAGTTGTATGATTGTTTCATGTTTATTTAAACACAAAATGTTATTTCTTTTTGTTTCCATTATGTTTTTTATATCCCCGATTTTTGTAATCTTCCTTGCAATTTATTAAGGTGGTAACAATGAGAAAAAAAGTTTAGGATAAAAGAAAAAAGTCGGGGCAAATTCTTAGCCGGGTATAAAAAAATCGGGTAAAAGCACTAGTCGGGGAAAAAATAATCGGGGGAAATTTTGGTCGGGGAAAAATTAAGTCACTTGCAAAAAAACTTTTCCCCGACTTTTTTTTCCCCGATAAGGTATCTGAAAAATAATAGTCACAATGAATTGAATTGTAGTTTATAATTTTGGTCATAGCCATGTTCAAACCATGTCAAGAAATATGAAAATGTGCCGAATTGATCTTAATTACCATTTAGCCTAAACAGATGCTGTTATGTTATGCACTGGCTTTGAAAAAATCTTTTAAATTTTTTGATATACACAAGATGCGCCCAAATTTTTTCCGTTTCTTTATACATGTTGACCGCTTCACTTAAGTGCGAGAGAAATTATTTCACAGTAAAAGGAACCGTAATGCTACATCCGGCGTGCGACACCAAGTCTCGGTTAATATTTACATAATTCCATTGTTGTCAGCCAACTCAAAATTTTCTGTTTACACTTTCTTGCCACCCCAAAAAATTGCATTACAGTTGACGTTGTAAAAACAATAATAACAACAAAGAGCTTTTTTACAACTAAAACCAAATGCACAACATTTATCAAAACAAGTGAGAGTGTGACAACATTTCCACTATTTGCAAAGACGTCTAAACTGTCTAATCAGCTAGAGTTTTAGAAGAAATCTGTGAATATGGTTACTGAAATCCACAAAACTAAAAAACATTAAAAGCTATAGTTAGCTCAGAGTGGCTAAACTAATTTTTACCGCAGCATTTAAAAAAATATATATCTTTCTATCGCCGTAACATAACAAAACTAAAGAATCAGTGCGATCCTGGCCAACTCTGTTTGTCATGGCCAACTCTGTTTGTCTGAAGCAAAAACATATTGTTCCTTTCACTTTTTTTGGTTTCGCCAGCACTTTTTCGCTTGTCAGAAATCCTAGTTTAATCCTGACGTCACTGATGTCAGAACAGAGATGGCCTGGGGACGAGGTTATACTTTTATTTCTCAGATATATATATTATAAACTCAAAATACATCCCAGTTGCCCTACACCCCATTCTTGTCCCCAGGGTGTCTTGGCCTCCAAGTCGAGCAGTATTACGTAACAGATCGACAGTATTTCGAAAGAGATCTGCAGTCTTTCGAAGGGGATTGATACCATTTTGAAAAAGATGGTGGTCCTTATCGGCCAACATACGATGTCGATAAAAGCAAAACCCGCTGTACCACAACGATGTTTTCTTGAAAAAAGAATGCTAATTATACTTGCTAGTAGCTAGGATGTTCTATCGTCCCAGCTAGAAATAAGTGCATTATCCAGGACCCTTTTCCAGCACAAAATCCAGTACGTTAAAATATTTTAAAATTTTCCTTCCGTACGCGTGATCAACTAGCCTGGAGACGAGAATGCAAAGAGTTTTTTTTCCCTGGTGAGTAACTGTGCAAAATCACAAGCCCATTGACAAGGCTAATGTTCCAAAATGTCACCATACATTTGAGTTTGGATAACGAAACACAATATAAAGAGGTTTATTGTGAATGATATATTTTGAAAATTATATACAACACTGGAAAGTAACATAACTATTTCAATTCAAACATGTGATATAAAAATAAAGTTTTAAATCGTGCTCACTTTTCTTTTTAAAAATTTTTTTAGGTTAGGCACGAAAATTATCAAATTTCACATTTATAATTATCCTAAATTATATTATAATTGTGACAAATATATATTTAGTAATTCAAATAACAGAAAAACTGGCAAAAGAAACGTGACAAAAAAAACAAATGCCAAAAAATGCACGATTTCAAAGTCTGTTTGATCAAGGGTTTCTGAACTGAATGTACACACATCACATTCAACACAGACTTCACGCATTCTAGATTGTAAAACTCATAAGAAATAAAAAACATAGAAAGACACACAAAAAAAAAACGTTATACTTCACGCGGTAAAAAAATTTGTCTTTTTTTTGCCACTGGTGACGAATTAAAAAAATACAAAAACAAACAAAAAAAGGAACAAACGCAGACAATAAAAAAATATGTTCTTAGCAAACAAAATCTATGCTACGTCCTTCAGTTCAGTGATGGCTTTCTTTAGCAGTTCACATGTATCTTGGTGATTTTCAATATGGCGGTCAGCTAGCTCAATTAACGCAGTTTGAAAACTTTGTATTCTCTGTTCTGTGAATCGTTCGAACTAACATAGAAAAAAGAGTGAGCACTTTTAAAGAAGTTTTAAATTTACCGCAAACGAATGCAACTGACCCGCAAATGTTTTTATAAGTTAAATGTCAGTCTGATCGAGAATAGCGAATAGTTAAATTAACTGGATTAAATCGGATTACTGTAATCACGCAACTACTGCACCGCTTACCTCTGTTCCAGCTTTATCCGAAACCTCCTCAAATACTTTGTCAGCATCTTCTTTGGCCGTCAACAACTAAAAAAAAGTTTTTGCCCATGCATTGGGCAATGACCAATAACACTATTGCTTTACATTCTAACAATTTTTTTGTGACTTTGCTACCGAAAACGGAGGTTGAAAGTTTAAATTGCCCACTGAAATAAAAAATTAAAGATGGTATCCTAGTTCTAAAAGCGCGTATCACTAGCTATTGAATCGAGGTCCGAAATTCCCAATTCTGCTGATTAACGCAACCTTTACTTTGTACACACATGTAAAGAGATTAAATAACCTGCAAATCATATCAACATTTGATTGACGAGCCTAATAATACAACCCTGTAAATAAATAAAACTAAAGTTAGAAACACACTTGCTGTCGATTTTTCGGTTTGGCTTTCTCTAATGCTTTCGTCGCATTCTCAGATTCGACAAGTTTGCACGTTCGTCGAAATAACATATCCTAAAAATAAAATATTTTTTCTCATGCTTTCAATAAATGGTAGATTGAATTTATATGGAGTTAGGAACTGTTTATATGGAGGAGGGGCGAATCAAAACCTGGGATGACATGTCCTGCCTTTATTTGGAAAATACAGTACCACGATGAAAAATTACACGTAAGGATTAGGCCAGATCCCCCCCACCCCCTTCCACTCAATTGGGATGCTGAACTCGCCGAACAGAAAATCATCCTGAGATCAAATTTCATTGTATAAATAAAACAACAATTTACAAAAGTTAATACAGTGGTGGTAAATATATACTTTTCGTCCTGTCCCGGCTATTTCTTGCGTGGTCTACAAACATGAGAATCGTAAGTATACCAATTTAGCGACTTTACACAAACCTGGCATGACTGCAGATTTCGAGCATACAACTCTATAATGGAACCAGCTGTGTCATCTGTGAGAAAGGATGTCTTCTCAGATTTTAACTAAAGGTAAAAGAAACTTTCAGTTAATATCGGATACTTACACGATATCACAGCAAATGTAGTCAGAGCACTCGAATAGGTCGAAATTTTTGCAAACGTCAAGAAGATTTTAAGCCTTGCATAGCTGTGTATCAATATTTTTTTAAAAAAAAACTAGTTGTTATAGACCGTAAGAAAATTCAGAGGAAAATATCCTGTTGCTACATGCAGGATTTTGGCGACAGACAGATAGACGAACAGCCAGCCAGACAGACAGATAGACGGACTTTTGTGTGGTCTTAGACCTGGTGGCCAGTTACAGGTAACACAAGGATAATTTTAATTTGACGAAAGGGAAAATTGAAATTGCATTTAAGAAAACTCAGCAAAATATAATTTATTGAAACACAAAAATAACTAAATAGGTTTAAAAAGAACGCAAAATAAATGGCTACCTGCAGTTCATCTAAAACATCAGAAAATTGTCCAAGAAACCTAGAAAATAAATTTTTGTAGCAAATGCAACATCAATCAACTACCTACCACAAGTCCATGTTGCTGAGCAACTTATTACAACCGGATTGAAAAAAATGATACCTTGTTATTATTTTCAATTTTTTATGCATTTCGAATGGGCAAAACGAGCCGAAAGTAGATAACAATACTAAGGTCACAAAGTTTTCGATAACAACAACAAAACTATACTAACAACACTCCTGTATAAATTTTGTACAAAACTATAGCAAGTTGCAGTTAAGAAGAAATTATTGAACGTGGTGAAATACCTAGTTAGAATTTTCGAATTTTGAGTATCAACAGTTGCAGAGTTTCGAGCAGTCATCGCTGTGGTTCCCAAATGATTTGCAAAACCTGAAGATAATTCAGTATCTCTGTTACAAAAATTCATAGCGATGCACTAAATATATATATATATATATAGCTAAATAAACAGTTTAGTCCAAAATTCCAACACAAGGTGTCATCCGGGATTTTATGTTGAGGAATAAACTTTTTGGGATGCTGCCGAAAGAGATAATTTGCTAAATCTCTTTCCTTAAAGTATAAACTGTTGCACGACAAGTAAAAGTAACAAAGTGATGTTTGATACTATATGCAGCTGTAGTATTTTATATAGAAATTTGAATTTTTAGCTATACCATCTAAACAAAACTACTTACTATTCTCTGCAGCTAACATTTTACCTTTATTCTAAAAAGAAAATACAAAAACCGTTTTGGTCGTCATGCAATACTGTTAGAACTGGACTAAACATTATGTAGAATTTAGTATTCGGAACATTTAATCAAAGCATTATAAGCAGAAAAATTTATGCAGAAATTTTAAAATATGACCTTGAAACTATTTTAGTATGACCACTGGTAGAATCTGATAAAATTACTTACCACATGGCATTGTTTCATGTTTAACAACAAACCATTTGTGTTATCTCTTCTCTTCTGAAACTCATCATCCACATCCTAAACATCAGATCAGGATTTTTACAGAACGTTTTTGCCAAAAAAGAGGGAAAACTTCGCAGAGTACACTTATAAATGACGACACACCTTGTGATGTTGGAAACGAGCATTATCGACGATACTGACAAACGAGTCCAATAATCCACGCTTTACAGCTGCCCTCACAGGTGGCTGAAACAAAATTTTAGAATAGCTTATTGTTTAAGTTTTATACATTTATAACCTTTAAAGATTAATTTCTAGGATGGGAATTGAGTAGATATAAAGAAAATCTCTGTACTTCTTCATCAGTAAGAAACTTTTTAAGGTTTTCATCATCTTGGAATAATGGATGGCTTGCTATTTCTTGGATGAATCTAAAAAAAGCAATCTTCTTGGCAACATCGTAGTATATATAATTGACGTTGGGAAAATAAATTACTAAATAGAGCACAAATTATTTTACATAAGCAGCACACTTACTTTTGTAATCGCTTGCAATCTTTATAATACTCATCGCCACCAATCGTTCGGGAAACTATACACACATAAAACACATGCATGTGTAAGATCAATATATGACATGCTATACAAACCCTGACTGTGCATCAACTGGCATGTAGCATTTAGTTGATAAAACAAACTCACCGTTTTGTTTAACATTCACTTTACTTTCTGCATTTGCTGGCACAGCAGCAGGCTTAGGAGGAAGAGAAGGGATCTAAAAGGAAGAAAATCAGTATTACAACACCTTATTTTAATATGCTGACTGTATGACTGTGTATATCTGTGATATATATACATTCTACAATTTATTTTAAAACCAGCTATAAAATATCTAAAAAAATTGGAAAGAAGGGTTTTAATAAATTTAAGTGGTAGATTTTCATTCTGAGATCTAAAATCAGAGTCAGCAATTAGCTGGAGAGAGTTTGCTGGAGAGATGACTTCAGACATCTTTTTATTGACTATTCTTCAGCCTAAAGTTGATTTTTAGAAGTTTAGAAGTAATGGGATGATGTTCTGTCTAAGAGCACTTATATATATATATAGCTTGCAGGTACCTAAATTTAAACTCACAATGATAGCAGCTGTGACATTCCGTGTGGTTAAACAATGCAACAAGTATTCAAAATCTTCATATTGACGTAACACGATTTTACCTCCCTCACTCTCATCAGATTCCTTCTATAATTAAAAAAGCCAATTTGTGTAAACTAATTCAATGCATCTGTCTTTGTTTATATATATAGATACTAACTGTTTTTGTTTGAACAGTGAATTTTACAATTTCTCCATCTTTACTTGCATCTGAGATAGTTATATTATATTTTGATTCCATGTCAAACGTTAATATACACTAAAATTTATTATTTCATTACACTCCAAGTTAATTTGAATACAACTTTGTAAAAGGCTGTAGACAAATGACAAAGTTCTACGATAAAGAAAAACTGAGCTAAATGAACATTTAGCTTGTGTTAATTGTGGTGTCTGCAGCAACGTTTCGGTTGCCTTGCATATACTAATGTTCTTAGGATCAGATATAAATAAGGCGCTTGGGGGTTTAAGACATCTTATACAAGGAAATTCACTTGGGGCCATATTGGTTAATACATGATAAGAGTGTTGCCTTGCCTACCTGTTTGTTTTCATCACCAGGTATCAGACCTCTGTGATGCCTCGCTTATTAGGACAACGCTATAAATACCTGTACATTGTTCCTTTAAATTTGGGATTTATCAACATTGGCTAGAGCTAAAGATTTCCACCTGCCATCCCTATACTATTAGTGATGCTGTATCTGTTTTGCTAAACTAACAACATTTTTTGTTTTTATGTGATGCCACTCAGGTCAACTGATTCAGCATTTCACTGACTCGTCACCACATAACATTCGTCATCGCACCCATTGTTAGACAGAGTGCTGAATTCTGCTTGTGACTTGTTTCGATTGACTTTTCAATTTCAATCATGTTGCTCTAGCTGCACGGTTTCCTTAAACAACCATTTGGCAAAGTGCCCAGGTTTTAGTCCAGCAGTCGGAGCAAGAGTCCTGACTAATTACTACTTGCACGTTTTACTGATTGGGATGTCGGGCTTCCTTTATCAGCTGGAAATTTTGGACAGATACATATTTATGGCTTGTTTATTATATCATTACTTGACATTATTACTATATGCTATTATTAGTTTATGATATTATTATTTATATTGAAGAATAGGAAGAAAATAATGAGATATGAGGACGTAGCTAATAGAGTGGGAGACACTCGCAATGGAGTGCAGCCAAGATGTGCATGTCATTGTGAGTGTGTTACCATTCAAGTGCATTATGATAAAGAGAATAATAAGCTATGCTGTGGGAGACACTCACAATAAAGTGAATGGTATGACACACTTTGCCTTGGGCAAGCATATGAAGTGATTATCTGATTATGATTATTTGGCAATACATCTATCTGTCCTGCCCGTCCTTGTTTAAATATATACAATTGCGTTCCAAGGTGAAAGATGTTGTATAAATTTATTTCATAATACAATGTTTCCTACTATTATGATGTGTTTTTACTGAGGAACCCAGACAATTATACGGGATAGCCACAGGCGTTTTACAGGCCTGCCCAGCTGCGTCACAAGCAATTTCAACAAACTGGTTTTGCTCAGATCTGGTAGTAAGACCAAAACACTGCCCTTTGAAAAGAAAGTCGGAGTCTAAAAGCCCTTTGTTGTGAAATTTCGGCCCTACAAAATCAATAATTCATTCAAAAAATCTCTCCGCAAATTTTGCCAAGTCCGAGATTGTTGGTCATGTTACGGGCCACCAAAGCAGCGCAAATTCACCCAAACACAGTTTTGTGTCACGGCACACCTACTTAGCGTGTGCCCAATGCATTTGCTACACATCTAATGCTCGTAATCCGTTCTTACGTTAAACTAAAGTCAACAGGCCCGGGGGGTCCAGGGGGGCAGCGCAACCCTGGCGGGAGGCAACGGACGCCAAGACGCAAATTTCTGGACGCCAAAAAAAAGTTTAGGTCTTTTTCTATCAAATAAGCCTGAAGTGAGCATCTAGTTCCTTTTTGTTCTTGAGTTATAGTCAATTGAAGTAGGAATAAAAGTTGTGTCAAAATTGGGCTTTTTGACAAACGGACCGCACTACGAGGGTTAAGTTTTGACAATAACGAAATGTTATTATAAATAATGATTTTCATCAGTGTTGTTGTTCTGTCCCATATCTTAACACCAGCCCAACTAATCAACGCTTGCCCATCCCGTTTGTAAACAGTTCGCTTCGTTAAAAGTTGGGTCAGAGCGTTGAAAGATGGGACGGCCCAACTGTCAATGCTCGTTCTTATGAAGTTTTTAAATGAAAAATGTGGTGTTTCAAGATGGACCACCTGTACCAACTGTTAACGCTTTTCCTATAGAGTCTTTAAATGAAAAAATGTGACATTTAAAAATAGGCCACCCATCCCAACTTGTGCTACGTTTTTCTCCTTGGTACTTAAAAAGAAATTCATCAAACTTTTCTCTTAATGTAGTCATAGTTATGATTAAAAAATAACACCACGTGAGCTATTAAAATTTTAAGACTGGCAACCTATTTTGTAGTTCGAAAAGGAATTTGAATTGTCTTAGGCTTCGAGACACATTCTAAAAGTGTGGACAAAAACTTTGTTAAAAACTTTCTTAATTTGTTAGATTTATCCTATAACAACTGAGATTTTAAAAAAGATTTAAATCTTAAAGATAAGAAGTCAAAAAATCAATTATAACATTTTGTTTAAATAAGATTCTTCTTCCTGCTATTTTTTGCTACTAACGCTAAAGCTTGGATAGTTGGGACAGAGCTTTGACAAACGGGTCACACCGTTGAAAATTGAACCACCCTTGAAAGTTAGATCATGCTGATTACAAACAGGACATAGTCATTATTAGCGGCTAATCAACTTCGTAATTTAATTTTCTTTTTGTTTGTTCCACAAGTAGTCACAAAGTTTAATTAATGACTTCACTTGCCATTTTTTCATAAATAGGTTAAAATTTTCAGCCGTGCACGTTATTGGAACTTATGTTGCATTTGTACAGGGCAAAGGAATTTTGTTACTTAATTTCTATATTTTAGGAACACATCACAAACAATATTATTGGAGCTTCCGTAAGGCTTAGGGGGCATGATGTATCGCATCATGGATGCTTTTTTCTTATTTAAGGTGGCAGTAACCCTAAAATCGGAATTTTTTTTTTACATAATTAGTTACAAAAGGTTATTTTCAGACTATATATCCATATTTTTTCTGTTATAACACACTTGTCATGATTTGTAAAAAGTTGGAGCTCGTAGAAAAAGATTTTTTTCTTGTTTATAATACATTTTTAAATAGAAAATTTCTGCTGACTCAGCAATTTTAGTGTTAAGTTAAAATCATTTTATTATGTATTAAGGCCTATATTTTAAGGAAATAGTGAAAAAAATGGTAAAAATAAAACACTGAGTAATAATTATAAGCTATTTGGACAGCTAAAAAGGGTTACTGCCACACACTTTAACCAAGTCTTGTTTTTCTAAAAAAAATAGCTAGCAATAGATTAATATGTTCAAAAAAGTTAATATGGAGATTTTTGACAGTCTAGAAACTACTACAGCAAAATTTAATGGCATTAATGACACATCAACAAAAGCTGAATGCCATGATTTAGAGAGCTGGAAGCTCAATGTAGCTTATTTTGATCAGTAAATTACAAGGGGTCAGTCATTACATGGAAAACCAGCAGAGTTTATACTCTATGGCTTTGAGAATTTAAGACGTTACAGGGTAAAAGAGCCTCATCCACACAAAAAAGTGCAACTATAATAATACTCGGAATGGGAGGAAGGTAGCTATAGATCAAAAAGCTATCATGCATCGCAAAACCATTATGCATTTCAAAATTTTATCCTATCATATAAAGGTAAAAATGTTAGCTATAGCTGGCTAATATTCTGTCCTTTGCAAAATAATTCAGAAAAGTAAAGAAGTCTGTCACACATGACATGTATTTGACTTTTTATTTCATTGCGTTATCGCTGCGTTGACTTTCTAAAGTAAAAATTAAAGCCAAAAATAGTATTAATTTATACGCAGTTAGACCAATGACTATGTTTACATCCTTGAGTTCATCCGATTATCCGATAATCACACGGAAGGATTTTCAAGGTCAAAAGATCGCTAGCTGCACTTCAAAACAAATCATACTGATGACTGACAACACAATTGTGTCACTTTAAACCATTTAGCAAGCTGTTTTATATCTACCTATCCAGTGTAGATGTTTTTGGGTGTGGCAAAGAATACATTCCATATAAATCAGGACCACATTTTTTTATTTTGTAGAATATAGTACCTTCTTGGTACTAATGCTATCATTTTCTTATGATGTGATGTTGTTTTAAATTTAGCACTTGTATTAGCATTGGGTATAGTTTGGAACCCTCTGGGAGCTTAAGCTTTTAAAATCATTTTCCCTTTCTTTACATTTCCACCTTTCTTAGCAAAGCTCAATCCCATCTTTTTCTAGGTGGCGCCGTATAGATTAGTGGTTATAGAGCTCTTGTACTGTGTGCGGGAGACCGGGTTCGATTCCTCTTGACGGCGAT
This sequence comes from Hydractinia echinata, assembly GCA_030067915.1. Classification (NCBI taxonomy): domain Eukaryota; kingdom Metazoa; phylum Cnidaria; class Hydrozoa; order Anthoathecata; family Hydractiniidae; genus Hydractinia; species Hydractinia echinata. The sequence continues at coordinate 93,675 of JASGCC010000003.1, read as the reverse complement.
TCAACATGGGCGAGTGAATGTTACCATAGCCCCGGGTTAACCCAAGCCATGTGAGGGAAATTGGGGAGATGGCACACTGTGGGCCCTTGGATGTTGCCGGGAGTTGTCTAGTAGAGCGCGGGTCCTAATTGGGTCTGCGTAGCTCAAAATGAGCATTAATACTCTAGGACTCTCCATCTAAGCCATGGCCCCTCCTGGAAATAATAGACAGGGTATATCCGTCGATATTTGTGAGGCTCTTGTCATGCCATATTTCAACTACTGCTCCTCGGCATGGGCTTGTGCCACCCAAGGTAGATTGGGAAAACTAGAAAAACGATTAAAATGTGTCCGTACCTTTCTTGGGAAAGAGAGGGAATATTCAATGAATAATTTACTCATCAAAAACGATGCCATATTAGTTTTCAAAGCCATGAATCACATTGCTCCTGATTACATGCGCTCAAAATTACTTTTGACAAAAAACTGTCATAATCATCAAACAAGAGGAGCTTCAAAAAACAGGTTCACACTTCCCTTGGTCAACACGGAATTTGGCAAAAAAGCCTTCCCATTTAGAGCTGCAAAAGTGTGGAATAATCTTCCAGACCAAGTGACCTGTGATGGAAGTCTGCTTTCGTTTAAGACTTCCATCTCTAATGTATTTGGCAAATTCTAATGGAGATCACTTTTTAACTTTTTAATTTTTGTTTTTTATTCTTTTTCTTTTCAATTTTCACAGATTATAAATGTTACTATGTTTGATTGAGCTGAGGCAGTCTAAGGTTTATCATTTTTTGTTTCTTTTTTGTTCTAGTGGCCCCCAGTGGAAACAATCCACTAACTATAGGTTTTTGTGATTTTCTGGGCTAGCCACTTTAAATATTTATTATTATTATTATTATTATTAGGCTAGCCATGTAAAATATGCACATCTATCTATCTCTATCTAGATGCTCTTTTTCTTTGTGATAATCCTATAAAAAGATGAACAACAACTTTGATAAAAAAATTCTACAAAACAGCTGGAATTTAATCTGACATGGAACAGGTGGGTCATTGTTGTACATCCGTCAACAAATGAATCCTTGGCAGTTACAGTATTAATTACCAATAGTAAAATGCTTTGATGAAAGCTGCTGTAAAAAATTTATAACTGACTGACCAATTGTACTTTCAGAAAGGTTTCCCACAACCATCTGTTTACGTTTACAGTCACAATTGCTATTGAACAAATCTAAAAAATACAATGTACAGGCCAAGTAAAGCTGCTCTGAAATGCATCTATGTATGTATAGTATGTCCACAATATGTAGTATGTACAAATAGTTATCACCTTCGCACAAGCTTTTAGTAGCATAAGAACTTTTGTTGTTATTGTTAACCTATTATTAAATAACTAGTCGATAAAGCCCGTGGAGAAATCCACTTAGGCAAAAGGTCAATAAAAATATAGTTGTTTTAGATGTTTTGCTGACGTCAGCAGTGCAGTGCAGATAAAAAAACTCGCGAAATTTGTTTATTCTTTGTCTGTAATGTGTAGAGGTTGAAACGCTGGTCAAAATAATATACAGGATCATATGTTCTCGACGAACGCCTAAGGAGATATCCGGGATTAAAAATTTTGCTGACGTCAGCAAAGACCTGTCAAAACCTTAAAATTTTTTTTTAGAAATTTGTATATACATGTTGCCTTCATCGCATAGATCTTGAAACGGTGATCAAGAAAATGTATAGGATCATGTACTTTTGATAAACGGTTGCAACAAAACAAAACAATAGAGTTTATCTCTCTGCTACAAACTTGTAGTAGGCCATGAAAACTTTGCAAAGCCCTTGTTATATATATTTAATTATTATACAGTCATGGATTCAATGAAAGAAAAAAGAACAAAATAATATATAAAAATTCTAAAATGTATAAATGTAACAAAATGATAAGAAAATGAAATATGGTGAACTTTAAAGCCGAGGTATAAAATGATGTTGGACTTATGTTATAGAGCTTAAAAAGTTGGTGAGTAAGTCTTTATTAAAAAGCTCTTTTCGTTCTGAAGATATTTACATTTAAAAAATTTCAGATTTAATTATGCTGCATAAATTATGATGTCATATTAAAGTAATAGCAAATTTTGACAGTTTCTGTCATCATTAATTTTAGACCTGTTAAATGATGTGCATTCAAACTTTATCAATGCATAGATATTATAAAGGTGCATTAATTAACATAATTTTTTTTGCAAAAATGACACTCGTTTGCTCGTCCCAGGCCTCTTAATTTTTTGCTGACGACCCCATAACTTGGGATCTGCATGTTGGTTTGCAATAAAATTTGGTAAGTCAACATAAAGGGGTTATACAAGCTTACCCACAGTTCTATTGATCACTGAAATAAGCTAATTCATGTTATTGTCCTTAAAAACATTTTGATGATCAAAGAGAGCTGTAAATATTTTAGGATGACCAACAGCAAATATTTAGTCACAAATTAGTAGCTCTTAGTTACACACCTTTAGTTATAGTCTATCTCACCAGAGGTGTTCTCTAAAACATAGAGATGAATATATTATACTGGTGTTGTTATAAATAATAGAAAACAGATTTTTATAAAGTGATGATTAATGCTGGGACAGTTCAGATCATGCAACAATGTTTTTTTAATCTGTTTGCATACAGCCATTTTAGGTATGCATGTTGGGCCTGGTGGCTGAAAAAATAACTTCTACGGAAACATTGGGCTAAATTTGCTAAAATAAATCATGAAAAATTATATGTCTGTATTTTTTTCAACAGTTTCTTCTGAAAATTGCCTGCTTTCAAAAATAGGCAATCACAAAATGTTTGTTTGATATTGGATTCATCAAATTACATCTCACAAATATATATACGTTGGGACTCTATTTACCATTAAATCATCCTGCAAAAATTTATCCAGCATCTTAATCCTATCAAGGTACTATTTAGATCTTTGTAAAGTTTTGTCCCAGACTCTATCTAATGATCTGCAAATTTATATATCTCCTTAATGTTATGATCTATTTGCAGATTTGCTCCAAAAAAATTTCTTTTTTCCTTGAAATTTTACAAGGTATAGCTTGACAATTAAACTTTTTAAATGCATTATATTTATTTAAATGATAAAATTATTTTTTTCTATTTTTTGTTGACTACTTTTATAACAATTTTAACCATAGATTTTAATTTTGTTTTTTTCTGAGTACCACTGCATGCAATATAAAAGCTATTTGTTCATTGCCATGACAACAAACCTAAATATTGATTCTGGTTAAAAACAAAGTATAACCTTCATAAATCTTTAATTTTCATTGGCTGTAAAAATATGAAAAATGTTTTTCTTTTTATTACTTTTTCTTCAAAAATAATTTGCTTCATGACGATATACATACATAAATACTTGGTAGTTAAACCTGTCCAAATAAATAACAATGAGTAGAGATTATTTTCATTTATTTATTTTTTGTGAACAATAGTTTTCCCTTCCATATACTCCACTTGGCACTGTAACAGCTGCATTTTCTTCTTTCAAATATTTGACTTGGTGTTATGTTATTAATATGTTCATTCAACACTGCACCATCTTGATAGAATGCTGTTCTTTACAACACGAGCTTCTAATGAATTTGTGATTAAAGTTCTCTAAAATCACCATGAAAAGAACATAAGTTTAATGTTGACACTACACTGAATGTTTGAGTGTATTTATAATGTCTGTATTTATATAATTTTTATTTTTATTAAAGAGAAGAAAGAAGAGTTAAAGCTTCTAACACAAGAAATGTGTTTGAAAGTGCGTTAATAATGCTGGGAATGGATAATAGTTTACTTGGATCTGAGGATAGCTCTGCTGTCTCGTATATCCTAGATCAGGAAGAGCATACACTAGCATTCGGAGAGGATGCAACCTTGCAACAAATTAAGGTAAAGTGACTAAATTGAACTTCAGCTAATAAGGCACTGTTATTTGTAGAGGTTGAAACAATTTTAAATGCCAGTCATGCCCTTTGCATTTAGGATTGTACATGATAATGCTATGACACTAAAACTAATAGCAAGTTCCAACATCAATGCAAAATCAAGTATTTCTTTGCTTTTTAATGCAAAAACGCCTTAGAAATAAATTATTTTTTAGCCTGACGTATAAGGAAATTCTTTTATGTGAAGTAACAATATATCTACAAAAAGGCACCAAAAAACAATATTGTTCCACCATATTAAATTTTGTAAAATGGTATTGCATTGACTTTCTGGTCATGATTAGACCTGCAATATGCTTCAATTAACTGTACCTTCAGAAACATTTAGCAGATAATGCATGCCCATTTGCTGACTATCCAGATTTATAAGAATATAGTCATGCAATATCTGTTTTATTATTATACCCAATTGATCTTTGTTGCCTTTTGAATTACCTTTATAAAATTCCTACCTTAATCATTTTAAAAAACATTTATTCAACAAGGTTTGCTAAGTTTAAAACCAAAGAAATTAATGCTGGAGTGATTTAAATGAGGAAATTTAGCATAAAATTGATCACTAAGGGCTGGATTATGATGGTATTAATTATTCCTTCCTATGGAAATGACAGATTTTTCGCTCTTTAGTTTTGTTGAATTAGACACAATTTTATTGTTTGTTTTTTCTCTTTTAGAATGACTTTGCAAGTGGTGGATACACTGAAATTAAATTCTTTAACTGTGCACCCATACCAGTGCAAGCCTTGTGTGACATTATACCCACAGTGAACTCAAATTTGAAATCGTTAATCATCTGTGATACGCCTTGGATTAATGATGAATGCATCGAGTTATTTACTGCGTACTGTCATAAATTATATAAAATTGAACTTCAGGGATGTCTTGTACATATTACACGTTCTGGCATTGAGTCTATCAGTAGAAATTGCGGTTCAATTCTTTCATTGTCAATTGTATCCACTCCAATTAATGATATTACGCTAGCACAAGGTAATTGTTGTAAGGAACAATGGATGCTGGATAATAGAATGTTTCCAGCACTTATAAATAATATGAACTCAAAGCTGAGACATTTTGCTTTATCAGGTTTTAATATGTTAACTACTGATTCACTTATAAAATTTCTGTCGTATTTTCAGAGAACGTTACAATCCATAGATTTTAGTGAACTTAGCATTATTGATGAAAGTGTTTTGAAATGCATTGGTGAAAACTGCAACCGTTTGTTTATGCTGAAATTAAATCATTGTATAAAAATAACAGACGCAGCTATTTGTATGTTGTTATCTAATAAGTGCAACATAGAAGTACTTGAGTTATGCGGCTGTCAACAGATAAGTGACGTTTCATGTGATGCAATATCCAAAAATTGCCCGAAACTTTCCATCATTAAGTTAGACAATTGTGAAAAATTAACAGAAGAGTCACTGTCATGTTTATCGAAGGAGTGTAAAAGACTTTCTTACATCAGCATGAGAGAAACAGCGCTTAGAACTCTACCTTACGTTCTTGGAAGTTTAAAATATCTAAGCTTTTTAAATGTAGATAAATGTGCTCAGTTGACATTTCCACCCAAAGAAATAATTTCAAAAGGTGTTGGGGCAATACAGACTATTCTTCGCGAACACAATATTTCACATCAAATTCGATGCATGCTCTTAGGGAGCTCTCAAAGCGGAAAATCTAGTATCATGTTTGCTTTGAAGGGTGAACAGATAAATAATTTAGATGGGGAGACTTTTGGTATTCCTGTGCAGAAGTGGTATCCCTTAGAAGCAGGTTTGACGTACTCAGTTTGAAAAATAGAGGAAAAATCTTTTTCTTAAATCTTTTTCACTACTTCTTTTTGCGTGTGGTCTTATTACATTTATTGTCTTATATATAAACCTGAGCAAGCATGCCATTAAAAGATCAATATTTTTTTTTTAGATGGCTTGAACATTTTGCCAAAATTTTGCGAAAACACCTCACTATCCTTCGAATTGTGGGATTGCACAGGAAGACAGGTGACATATTTTCATACATTTCTTCATGCTGTATATTACTACCCTGGTTTACAGAAATTAGCAATGTAAAATTACAGCACTAATTCATCTTAAATTATGATGCTAAAGAACGTTTATTACAGTAGGATCTTGGTAATAAACACAACAGCTCCAAAATTCTGGAAATTTATGGATAAATTAAAAATACTGCTGACTTGATTCTTTTTGTTTGTTTTTGCTTTTTGTAAATTGTTTCAAGGCTTTTCATCATAATTTGATAAGTAAGATGTTCCATAATTCTCTGCTTTTTTGAATGTTTTAATTCTATTTTGATTTGTTTAATATAGTGTATATAAAAATAAGACAGAAAAACAAAGGCTATAGACAAAGAAAAGTATTAAAATAACCAAAACTTGATAAATTGTATTTATAATTGTTACCCTTTATATGTTTATAGGCTATGGAAGGTGTGCACGCATTCTTTATGAACAAAAGAACAATTTACATTGTCGCTTTCAACCTTTCTGTTTATAATAGCGCTGATAAAGTTGCAAAATGGGTCAGCACAATCCAGGCTAAGGTAAATATATCTATGTTACATTCTTTACGTTGTTTGCAGACTAGTTTCTGCTAAACATTGTTTCCAGGTTTTTAATATCTGCATCTTGTGAATGATTTACAGCCTATATGAAATAATTTTTATTTATTATTTGAATGTTTATAGGGACCAGGCTGTAACATAATCATAGTAGCGTCTCATCATGATTTATCAACACAATCGAAAACAACACAGGCTTGTGAAAGAGTCATGAATAAAGTGAAAGAACAAGAAGAAAACCAAGTAGCTGAGATTAAAGAAGAGTTGCTTTTTTTAAGGTATAGCCTTGAAAATTCATGCAAAATAGTGGCGGCAAAAAAATTGAACTGAAGCTGCCAGTCTTTATCCCCTTTGAACATGTTAGAAGTTTTAAGCTACCACAAAAAGAAATTAATATATTCTAATGTTTGTAAAAAAATAATTTTGTCAAAGGTCAATCCATATGCTGATATGTGGATAAAACCATCAACTTATATACTCTTTTGAAATTATTATTATTAAAACCGTCTTTAAAGTTTGGAATTTCTTTTTGATGTGATTTATTTTTATGTGCAGCACATATCTTTAAAAGGTTTTAAATCTGTATATGGTCACCAAAATTCTCCTCCAAAAATTATCACTTCAAATGTGCGAAGGGAAGCAACATAAACAAAACATTTTGTTTTTTCTAGAGATTTAGGATTATTTGCAATGATTAGTTCAAAGCGACGTAAATTGGAATGGTTGTTAGATAACAGACCAGCAGTTCATCCAGTAATTATTTCTGTTAGCTCAATAACAGGCGAGGTTTGTATGGATTTTCTTCATACATCTGAAAAGTTATTTTGAAAATTGAATATTATGTAAAATATAGTCATATTAAGAAAGAAATTCAGAAACCATGTTAGGTTTGATTCAACTCCATACCAACATTGCCATATGGATGTTGAGTGACTCTGCATTAATGACAATTATATAGTTGAGAAGTGAAGAAGATATATAGAGCTGTGTGAGTGGCATTGTTGTATTCTTTTACCATTAGGGTATTGACGAGCTGAGAAATGCGATGTTGATGATTGCATTGGAAGTTGAAAGATATGCACCAGTCGTGTCAACAAATGAACTGGAAAATTTGTTTCTCGAAATTTGTAACAAGAAGAAAGAAGGGATTGTCATCTTAAAATGGAGTGAGGTCGTTGAAATGATGAAATCGTATGAAATAGAGGCGACTAGTATTTTGGAATTGCTTAGAGAACTTGACAAACTTGTAAGCCAATGTCTAGTTACTTTATTTTCCATCATACTATTGTTTCTTTATTACATCTGATTTCAATGTTTTGTTTATGTTTAAAGCAAGAACAGTTTAATTCTTGACAATGCTAGATATTATTATTACCTAAGAAATGGAGACTCCCATTAACCCAAATTTTGACCAAAAATATCAATTCCTCCTAAAATATCCCAAAATTGTTTAATTCTGACATGCATTTTTTTTCTTTTTGAAAAAAAAATTAACCAGTATGATGTCTGAAAAAGATTGAGGATAAGTAATCGTCCATTTCCTTTTTTTGTTAAAATCTCCTGAAAAATGAAACTTCATACGTTTTTAGTGTTTTTCTAATTTTACCGTCCTGGTATGGAAAAATCATTAGATACCTAGATGGACTTTTTCTCTTGGATGTCCTTCTATGTTAACCAGAAATCATACGATCAGGATTCTTGTTTCTGATTTTTTACAGGGTTTCCCTTTTTCAAAAGAGAAAGAGCAAAGAACCCTTAATCTTTAAATGTTTTTTTTAATTTTAACGGTGATATGTCATTATATAAGGGCTAAACAAATAATGACACAGCTGTTTTGTCAGAGGGAATATTCATAAAGTTCTTTAGTAGACAATGGACACAATCGGAAAAATTATATGGGTATTTTCAGGGAATGCTCTTTAAAAAAATAACAAAATGGTTAGACACAAGTGGGCTAACCACACAACAAGCTAGCTTTGACAAGGAAAGCAAAGCTACCTGTGCTCATCAGTTGACTATATTTATATATGTGGCATAAGGTATATTATTCAAGCTTGTATATATAGCTTGCTGACTATAACAAGATATTTTGAAATTGGAATGTTCATTTATCATATTCCATATGCAAAATTATATTAATAATGTGATTGTTGATTATATAAGTATTACCCATTTTATTCTCTCTATTTTGTCTTGTTTTTTGTATACTTCTATCACCATTTTTAAATTTCCCTCACTATGAGATCATTAGGCTATGAGCATTTTGTATTGAGGAATTCCCACTGCTGATGCCAACACACTGAAACTTTCATTGTTATATTACATTTGCACATTATCTTAAGTATTTTTTTTGCTCAAAAGTTTTGTCCGTATTTTTTTTTGTCACGAGGTTTTTACAGTTGTAAAATCTTTTGTATTCAAGATAACCATAAAGAAATTTCTTAATTTTACCAAGATATTAAACAACATAACTGTTACGTAATTTTCAAACTGTTTGTTGTTGTTTTAGGGTGTGGTCATGTTGTTAAACACATGTCTGGTTTCTTCAAGTTTCGCAGATATTGGTAATGACTGTCTGGTTTGCACAAACCCACCCCTACTTGCTGAAGCAATCTCTGCTTTGCACAGAAACGAACCTAACGCTCAAGATATTGTGAATTATCTTACCAGGGGTGGACATATTGACAATATTTGGACTGGTAACAAGCCTAATGATTGGACATTACGTAGCACGTTTAATAATATTACCACAAATGGCGTTATCCGTGAATGTATCGTTCCTGTTCTGCTTTGCGTAATATTGTTTTTATAACCTCTATACCTTGAGTGGAGACATTTTTGCGGAATTTATTATTTTTTGGATCCTATTTACAAAATTGCACTTTTAAAGATCAAGTCAAGAAAGTTTGTTTTTGCAAGAATTAATTCCTGCAGAAATATTTTCACTCAAGGTGGTGTGTTATGATTTAAAATTTAAACCTGGTTACATCATCAGTGAGAAAATAGTTCCAAAGGCAGATTTTAATTTAAAAAAAAAAAATTTGTAACATTTTTGGTCGATGGAAACTATTCACCTTATATGGGCTTAAATATGGAATTGAAAAAAGATTGTGGTATTTTTTGTTTTTATTTTGCAAAAAAAACACAAATTAAACCTTTTGTATCACGAAAGTTGCTAATTTTTGCAAAAAAAGTAATTCCCAAGTTTTGCTGTGCCACCTCGCGCCATGAAGTGTGACATTTTGGTAGGGTGGATCTCGAACCACTTGATCTTGTAAGAAATTCAGTCTAGTTTCAGAAAAAACTGATCTAGTGTCCAAAACTCACGAAATTGGGGATATAGATAACACAGATGACACAAAATTTTAGCAGGGTGAATGCAAAATTTACTAAATTTCATATGCAGGGCATTGAAAGTTTCTTAAAATTTTAAAAGTTCCTGAATTTTTGAAATCAGGAAAAGTAAGTTAATTGAGGGTATTTTCAAATGTCATTCAGTCCTGCAAAACGCCACCGTACTCAAATGTTTTCTACACTGGCATCAAACAGAAGTATTTGTCTCTTAGAAATTAAACCTATCTGATCCTCGGCAGTTCGAACTAATCATCGAAGCAATCAAAAGTCTTTTTGTACTAGTGAGCGGAGCTCCAAATGCCAGTTATGATGTGGAAACTAATCGTACCCAACATGAAACCCCTTATCAGTTTACAAGCGCTTACTTTTTACCATTGCAAGGACTACTTCCAGTAATACCACAGGTAAAACACAATATTTCTTCTTTTACCCATTTGCAATTTTGTACCCAACATGAAACCCTTATCAGTTTACAAGCGCTACTTCCTATCATTGCAAGGGCTACTTCTAATAATACCACAGGTAATGAACAATTATAATTTTTACCCATTTGCAAACTTCCAGTGCCACTTTCTTTTGATTCTGTAATTTGGCTTGGCCTTTCAAAACCTTTAATTAAAGGCTAAGATACGCTTTTCAATGATCTGTTTTCAACGTTCTATTTTAATGACAATAAAAATGAATAAGAGAGTGCAAATTAGCCATGTAGTTTCGGATTTCTTAAGTTGATCGCAAGTCTTCTATTCCTCTTTCTATTTCTCCTGAAGACACTCACAGTTTTGCAACTTGTTTCAATGTTTATAAAGTCCAATTTGATGTACATCAAAGTTGAATATTTTCTCTCTCAAAAGTTAACTAAATTTTCTCTTTGTTCTCCTTTCATAATTTTGTACGCAAAATATATATACGCCACATTAAGCAATAGATTTGATTCAAAAAAAAGTAATTAAAAAATGAAAAGTTGAACATGTTCGAAAACATCCAGGCGGAACATATTCGAAAACATCCAGGCTGAACATGTTCGAAAACATCCAGGCTGAACATGTTCGAAAACATCCAGGCTAAAGTGTATGTGTTTTTTTATAAAAACATGTGCATTTATTTTAGCTTAATGCATGGCTTCCAAAATGTCCACCCACACACATTCAAGTTGGCTGGAACTATCGTTTCGTTGGTTCAATTCCCCCACTTCTGTTTCTCACTCTCATTTCTGCATGCACTGTGGTGCACAGCATGTCTGAGACACTTAGTTATTGGCAATCTGGTGCATACCTCAGATGCGGTGATGTTGATATCAACGTGTGCCAGTGGAAAGATAAATTGGTGCTGCAGGTTCTGGCTCGCACAAAGAGTATTGCTGGGACAAGGCAAGCAGTGAATAAAGCTTGGTGTTGTTTAACGAAGTATCTGTATACTGTTGAGATGATTCTCGCCTCGTTTCCTGGACTGTACTATGAAGTAAGTGGAGTGTTTTTTTGCTCTTTTTTATATGTCTTGAAAAGAAGAAACTGTTTAAAGAAACATTATTCAATCAGATTTGTTGACTGTGTGTTTGTATGTATCTTACTTTTCTGGCTTTGATCTCTATTTCAGTATGTTTCTATATTCATCAAATATGAACAATCACTATACAAGCTTTCTCTGTGTTTATTTCACTTTAATTCATAAAGCTTTCGCGTAGAGCCGTTGGAAAACAATTGATTGCGCGAAAATGCTATTTTTTGTGCATTTGGTTGCGCGCAAATTGGATGAGAATAGTATATGATTTATTCTGTTTTTATAAAAAAAGAAAGTTTAAATTTAGAAACTCATGATTGCGAAAGATTAGACAAAGGCGCGCGCTCAACCTAGGTGCGCAAAAGTTTTAATTCAAATTCGTGCGAAAATCTTTTGATTTAGGATACATAGAAATAAGAGAAAGAGGCCAGAGTTGTGTTATTTAGTTTTTTTAATTTGGAAGTGTATTTTATAAATGTTCAACTGTATATTGGCCATCTTGTGTTTTTAAAACATTTTTTTTGTTCCACCAGTTGCATTTTCGTGTTACATGCTTTTTTTTGTATTCCAGCTAGCATTTCCCCATCTCCTCATGTAGATTTTCTTTCACCGTTATTTCTGTTATTCCAGTCACACAAAATGTTTTTTCTTCTGGAGATATAAGATTTTGGGTTTTTCATGCTAATTTTTTTCTTTTTTCTTTTGTTAATTATGTATACCTTTATCAGGGTGACCACACCTCATAAAATCTCCTTAATAACTTGAAAAATGAAAATTTTTAGAGTTTTCTTCAACCCTGTTCACGACGTCTTTAACTACGCCACAAAAATATGTAATCTTGAATGTATTTCTTTGTTAGGTTCTATCGGTTACCAGCAGTCATTGTAAACCAGTGTTGGAAGTTATTGACGAATTCGAAGCAGGAGATATCAGTGAGCCTGACGTGCTTTGGTTTATCCCATTAAAAGGTACGAGAGTGTCGTCCATCCACCATGATAGGCCTTCTTTTACTTCTCAAATGTGATCTTAGGTGACGTACTATGTGTGCTGTGTGCCTCCATAATTATAGCTGTCTTTGTGTGCATAAAATGGTTGCCCACAGCTTTATTTTGCCCCCCCCCTCACCTTCAACTACCTGTATAAAAATTCACTAAGGAATACACGAAACAAAATTTATAATAATAAAAACAGAACTCCCTAGGCTACCATTTTTAATTTAATAATTAAAATGAATTACAGTATGAACTGAAATGTTTCGGTGATTGTTTGTGATGGATAAGTTCATGTAATCAACAATATAACAACATCTCTAGATTCGAAAGGGAAATTCTATTTTTGCAATCAAGGGTTTCTTTAATACATTTCATAGAGTTTTTTAATGACGCAACATTGGGTAGGGTTAATTACGGACACACATAATGTTTTCAACCATAATGGTGGTGATTCAAATTCTAATTGCACAACAAGATCTTATGGACAAACTGCGACAATCTGCAGTTTTGTCAAATTTTGGGAGTCTGTTTAACCGAAAGGTTTGTAAGCTTATTGTGTGTTCAGTGTTTTGTTTTTAAACTCTTTTATTTGCTCGCTTGTTCAGCTCCTTGTGTTATCAACATTATTTACATTGATCGATAATAACATAATCGACTTCGTCCTCGTTGTAAACAAACATGGCAGCGAGCTGCTTTTTTAACAGTCAAATACAGTCTAGGATATTAGTTTTTATTTTTATATGGCTTTCAGGGTAGCCATATTGTCTGGAAATCTTCTGTACATATGCTTATATTTTGTTTAATCTCAAGTGAGAAGATTTGTTGAGGTTTTCAAGCAAGGGACTAAATTAATCGGATGCAAGCTTTATTAATCAGTACATTTAGATGACGAAAGATGAGGGACATAAGCCTTCTGTGATGTAAATTAAACAATCGGTCGCATCTGTAATCAGAATACTTTGTTTAATATATAGTATTTACTTATTTCTATAGTTGCTTAAAGAAAGACGGGAATTTACGATCGTTTGTATTGTTCAAAGTTGTCCTTGTTGTGAACTACACTTCTTTTCATACATAAGAACATAGTTTGTAACAATATGTAACAATATATGCGATCAGCCAATGCAGCTAATGCCGGATACAGATTCCATCCGAAGTTTGTTTTGCTATTTCGTAGAGAAAAAATATCTTTATAGCTATTTAAGCTAAATTTTTTGTGCGTTAGGTTTATAAGCTAGTTTCTGAAGTATTTGAGTTTTTCTTTTTTTTAATATCATGATTGCAGAGAAAAGTAAATTTTTAAAACGTTTAAGGTTATGTGAAATGTAAAAAAAAAAGTTAGATTGAGTGTGGTCTTAGATAAAATTTAGTTGTTCAGAGAAACACAAAATGGTGATTTGATTGCATTTAAGTGTTTGGGAAAATTGCAAAACCCAGATCTAAGAAAAAGATACGAATGTTGAGACGTTTTTCTGTTTATTTCCTTTGTTTGTTTGTTTGTTTGTTTTTGTTTGTTTTTGTTTGTTTTTGTTTTTTTGTTTTCTTTATTCTTTTTTTGATTACAATAAATTGTGTTTATATGCTTCAAGATAATTCAAAAAATAGTAAAAAGTACTAATTACAAAACTATCATTCTGCACACAGAGATGTATGTTGCTTAAAAATAGTTAAGGTTATGATAAAAATGTTTTTTTTCTTTAAACATTTTGATGCAACAATTTTTTTGCTTATGTTTTTGTGAATGTTACACTTATAAAATATCATTCCATTCAATTCACATAGTGTTGTTTCATTGTAAACATGAAATTCTTCGTAAGTGAAAAGCCCATCTCGGCAATCGATAAAGGAATGTTTTTGTTTACAATGTGAATAGAAAAGTTGCATTTTCTACGAGTTTTTTTTGTGATATTCTCACTTTCATGTATATTTGAACCTTTTCATGTTGTAAAAGAAATTGTTTCTCCAAAACATGGTAATAAAGAACATCTGCAGCCTGAATATTAGCTTTGCAGTAGCTTTTACTTTTAGTGTGTTTCCTGCAAAATTATATATCTACAAATATCTCCCATCGTTTAGAGGTGTATAAATATATATATTTTTTTTCTAGGTAGTATCAGAAACTCGATACGATCTGCATCCCTGCCGCCAAATTATTTTCCATGGCTGAAATCCATTTATGGTAAGTACAGGTGGATGTTAGTATGAGGTCCTTCTTGTTAAGTTTTTATTTTATTTATTTACTTGGATAGCATGTTCGGTTCCTAATGCTGTTAATGAGGGTCCTGCAAAGAAAGTCCAAGGTATATTCAAAGCTTCCATTTAAGCTACGCAAAGCTCTCCTTTGAGCTACAAAAGGCGTTTATACACAATAACAGCTTAATTAGACAACCGCCTAAGATATCGATCCTCTTCTTATAAATACTAAACGCTAAGCAGAAATAATTGATTCAAAATTTCGTAGACTCGGCCGGGTTTTTAACGAGATATTTTTACATGTTTTTCTGAAGAAATTTAACGTGACTAATGACCTGCTCCAATCAAGTGTTTAATGACGTACTACAATCACGTGAATAATAGCATCCCCAAATCACGTCAATGCACGCAGATAATTTGATAATGTTTAAAAATTTCCATGAATGTCGTATTGTAATGTGGTATTGTGAAAACAAAACAAACCTGGTTAGGCTGTATTCTCTCGTTAGAGAGAACAGAGATGCTATCTCATTATTTCTGGAGATAAAAGAAATTTAATACGACCTAAAATTAGGTGTGATGTCGAATATCATTAGTTAGACACACGCTATAATCGCGTTGTAATCAATGTTATGGTGATTTTGAATTTGTTACAAGAATGTGATGTTTCACACTCATTAACGCTCTATTCTTAATTAAAATGAAACATAAAGGGGGATTTTCACGAAGCGAATTGAACGGCGAATTCGACGGCGAATTGTATCTGAGCATGCGCAGTTTTGTTTGTTTTGATTTTGCATCGAAATATTCGCTTCACTGAAAAGTAGAAACAGTTCCTACTTTTTCGCGGCTAAAGGTTTCGCTGCTAGTTTTTGACCAATCAGAACGCGGTTAACTAACGTAAACAATGAATGTGGCGCCTAATTTATTTTGTCGTGAAAATTAAAAAGCGAATTCGCCGTCGAATTCGCCGTTCAATTCGCTTCGTGAAAATCCCCCTTAAGAAACAACCTTAAGTTTCTAGTATCAAACTGTGATACTCTTAGAGGACTTCTTGTGTGATGTTTTTTGTACATGTGCTAACATCTATGTGGCGTTACTTTTCGTTCGGCGAAAAATAATGATATAAAATTAAGCAATTTTGGCTCAGTAACTAATATTTTTGCCGGCTAAATATTTTTGCCGACCTTCGTTTTTTAGTCGTTTTTTGTTGCCAATGAGGTAGTGGGTGATTTGACGTTAAATACCTAGCTGTTTTATACTGGATTATACTAAAGGAGGAGTCTGTGTAATCAACAGATTCTCACAATCAACAGTCACTCTCTTAAGATATCGCTGTTGTGTTTCTGTGCGTATTACGTCACTGGGATTAAATCGTCGTTTATTATCTGGTTTGTCTGTTTTAGATCAAACCAAAGTGTATTTGAGCTTCTCGTCTGAGCTTTCAACTGAAGTGAAATCAATAAAACACTATCTTCAATCCGCTGGTTACGACGTTTCCACCGACCAAACCGACGCCATCGGTGCTGTCGACGATTCTCGCTTGATTGTTTGTATTCTGTCGGATTCGTAAGTATAATCACTCAGTTTTCATGTTAAAACAGCAGTTGGTGTTTTAAAATAACGTTTTTGCCTATGTATGTGTATGTGTGTGTGTGGTAAACAAAGGATTTTCTGCGTTGTTATTGAGTTCTGTGGAAGTTTGGGGCCTGATTCAGGTTTTGGGAAATATGTTGATTGTATCGTGATGAATGGTGGGTGTAACCAATGAAACTTGGTCAATTTCGTTTGTTTCTGTAAGTTGGTCAGAAGGGGCATGCGGATAATAAATACTTCAGAACGAAAAACACTTGTTAAGGACACTTCATCAAAACAGATATGTTGCACGGCTGATGGATATGCTGACCGTTCTTATATTAACTTTAGTATATGTTTTAAATATACCCGTGTCTACCTTATATGTATTTGTATATATATAGATTTCCAGTACATGGAAAGGATTATATTCTGTTATCGATGTGTTAATACCTTTATTTTAGCTGTTTTTGCTCTACTCTTAATTAAGATATTTTTATCCATGTCAATCCAATAAAGATTAACTCTTGCTCGACCTGTGCGATTTTTATTTATAGTTTTTACTTTAATTAAAGTGACCTCCATGTTTTTAGAGATTACAGGATTAAGCGCTGCTGATTCATCTCGAATACTGTTGTAATAAAGAAAAAAACTGTTTGAACTTAAGATCTCATTTTTAGCTGGCGTATAGAATAGATTGAAAAATAGTTTTTTTTCTCTCAATGCGACGGTTAATAATACGGACAGGGCCTGAATTCGTGCACGTAAAGTAGAAAAGTTGTAGGGTGGAGAGTGTGACATCCTTCTCCGCGAGTTGTTTTTTGTTGTTGTGATATCAAGAATAGTTTATGATAGTAATGAACATAATGAAGTTTAATGAGCCCTTTTAATTACAGTTAATCAGATTTCCTGTGCGAATCCTAGTCATGTGTCTGTTTGTGTGTGGTCCACAACACAATGTGCGATGTTGTACAATATTTCCTGTCTTAAGTACATCGTGTAGCTGACGCACGAATATGACATGACCAGGTCACATATAGTGTTGTATGTTTATCACAGCAAAGACAGTGGTATGAGACAATAATTCTCTACGTTGGTTCTTTTATTTACACTGTTGTACTGTGAGGCTACTAACGGTATGGTTGAGATTTTAAAGATATGTAACTTGTTTCAGTGTGGTCCTATTGTGAACGAGAATCATTTTGATAAGGAGGTTTCAACGAGCTTGTTGCCTTTAGTGCGGGTAGATTTGTCCCGTTTAAGCGTGGTTCGTTACATGTACTCGCAACATGATTTTTGTGAATACATTTGTGTAGACAGCCAGATTGTCTGGAAGAAAATGTTGAGTAAGTTACAAGGATTTGCATAGATAGCTACACTTGGTTTCTGTAAATTTTATTGGTTTGGGTAAAAATGAATTGTGATTTTAAGGCGGACGAGAAAGTTCGATAGTTGATTCGCTTATTCTATTATAAAAGACTTTTTAGTGTACCACCAACGAAGTTTTTGCGAAATTCGTCATTCGTACCATGTACACCATCTTTCCTTCTTGCTTCGTGTATTTTAGGTCCAGTCTCAATTAATATGCTTGTTTGTTTTTTCATTTTGAGCACCATTTTATTTTTTTAAGCTTTGGCTCAAATTTTATTTCTATCTATTTGTTTCATAATTTGTTGTTGTTTTTACACGTGACTTCATTTTGATTAGTGATAACATTTTTGAGATGCTGGACCAATTTTTCGTTCTGCGATAACCTTATGTTTATTCGACCTTAAAGATACGTCTCCGATAGTTAAATGTTTGAAATTCTTCGCCTATGCGTGCTTATTAATTTCACGATTATAAAGTGGTGTACAATGGATCTAATTAGCTGACATTTGTTTCCCGTGCCTTTTTTTTTCTTATTACAACAGTTTTTTTTAATGAATGGCCACACACCTCGTTAGATGAAAAAGATAATTATCATCTATCACATGGTTAGGTAATGCATTATCATAATTAAGAAGATTTGATATTTCGACCAATCAAAACGCTGTGTTGTTGTTTAAATGGTAATCGTTTAAAGTGAAAGTTATAGAAGAAACACGTGCACAGACTTGACACGCCTTTTTTGTGTTCGTTCTTGTTTTTTTGTTGCGATGCTTCTTTCTGTATTTTCATTAGAAAACTGGATCCGATTTGTTTTGGACTTTTTAAGCTGTGTCACGTGGGTTTTTTTACCACGTGATCAAAGCCACTGGACTCCTCTCTAACCTCAAATCACTTTCTCTGTTGTTTATCTGTACGTAGAAATTGTGTATGCATTGGTTTTACGTAACGATCTGTTATCTGTTATTTGAATGAATATTTAAATGTTTTATTTTACATTCAAATTGCGAAATTTTATTCTCCAGTAATGGTTATGTAATGTCATTTCCCTGCTGTTGTTCTCATGCGTGTTGTTGTTATTCTTGATACAGCTGTTGCTGTGTTGTTGTTGTTGTTGTCGTTATTATTGTTGTTGTTATTGTTGTTGTCGTTATTGTTGTTGTTATTGTTGTTGTTATAATTGTTATTGCTGTTGCTGTTGTTTTCTTCTGAAAATTTCCGGGTTACGCCAGATTCAAACATATTAAATATTCATAGTTCCTCTGTAAATTGAAGACAGAGGATATCCTTGTTTAGTTGGTGAAAAAAAAAACAAGACTAAAATCGTTGATAGGATGTAATGTCTTAATAAATATTTTGGAATAAACTTAGCTCTGTAAACCTAAAATCTTTTTAGTGCTTACTAGTTGGCGTGGAGATGTTTCACGGTTTTTTTTAAAACGCCGAAAATGACACGCATGTGTATGTTTTATATCTTTTGCGACGAGAGTATGTCTATTCTACGGAGCACGAGAAAGTTGAAGAAATGGAATACGAGAAGCTGCAGTGCTTGTTGGATGGTTTTCTTTTAGATATAATCTTATTTGGAAAGTGTTTCGCATTAATTGCTTGTTTTTTGTTGTCCTTTTTTGATCAGGGTTTTTTCCAAATTTGTATTTACCATGAGTGCTAATTTAATATTTTTATTGAACAATTTCAAGTTTTTTATGCTTTTTGTTGTTGTTGTTGTTGTTGTTGTTGTTTTTGTTGTTGTTTGTTTGTTTTGTCAGATATAAGCTCATGAAATTTTGATTCGAATTAACAGAAAGATTGATAAATTCCCAATTATTTTAACGAAAAATTAAATCTGATAATATTTTTAATTTACTACAAGTTTTAGCAGCCTGCAGCCTTAATGTTTGAGTAAACAATTTTTTTTTACAAGAAATGAGTATACCGATCAGATTGTTTTTAGAGAAAAGTGAATTTCAGAGTTTATCAAAAAACAGGGTTAGTTTATTTTACTCAGGAATTTGTGATGTCAGTTCTCAAGTCTGTAATAGATTTCGCTGTGTTGAGGAGAAGACATAAGCTGTAGCTATCACGTGATCAAAGTTTTTTATATATGTGTTCAGAGCAGGTGCATTTTCTGAAGTTTTTTTTATCATTTTTTTGTGTACTGATCTAATAAAGTTTAAAAGGATTTTTATAGTGTCGAAAGATTCTTTCGAGGGATGGGTTTTATTTAGGAATGACTCACACATGAAAAAGTGTGCGCTAAACATCAATTTGAAGTTCAGCTTTCACGCCCCTGTCCTTGCCCTAAACCACAAAATCAAAAATGTAAAGTATGTTAGTATCCCTGAAGATCACAAACATTCGAACAAATGCTCATGTGAAGCCTGTATACGGCATAACAGCTCAAAATTCGGCTCTCAAATAAAAAAACGATATTTCGTAGTATGATATTTTTAAACGTCAAAAGATTTGACTCCTTCTACTTCCATAACTTCGAGTTCACGTTTAGCGTACACTTATCGATTTGTTGACGTTTACCGTACATTTAACGATTTGTTGACGTTCAGCGTTCCCTTATCGATTTGTTGACGTTTAACGTACACTTATCGATTTGTTGACGTTTAACGTACACTTTGCGAGTCACTCTTACTTGTTGGCCTGTTCAAAACGAACTTTTCTCAACTTTTTCTGATTTGCAGCATCACGACTACACTAACTAGCAGATGTTTTCTTATCATGAATGTTCCCACGTTGTTAAGCAGCTCGTATACCCTCTCTTCTTTTTCAACTGTTTATATATATGTTGCCATGGTGAGTAATTAGCATTATAAATAATAAATACGGATTTACTACAGTAAAAACAACATCCTTTCAAGAATTAAACGTGTAGTTATTTTTGGCGCGATATAAATGGATGTATAAAAAGACGCTGACGATTGAACAGCACTCACAAGTTGTTTGTGTTGACAACAAAATAGGATTGAGTTTTGTTAGCGAGCTGGTTGTTGAGTATGTGTGTCCACGAATGCTTGTGATTTGGATGATTAAACATGCGTTGTTTCTGTTGTTTCTTTATATCAGCTTCAACTACTGCTGATGTTGTGAGATGTGGATTGTTGTTGATTTTTTTGTCGTTGTCGTTGTTGTTGTCGTCGTCATTCTTTTGTTGTCCTTTTCATTTTATTCGTTATTTTCTAAGTTTTTTTTTTTCGTCGTCGTCTTTGTAGCTGTCGCCGCCGTTCTTTTTTGTAGTTGTCGTCGTCGTTATTGCTGTTCTCCTTCTTGTTTTTGGCGAGAAACAGTTAAACACAAGTGTTTGTCTGATGTAATCTGCTTATCGTAAAAAAATAACTTTATAAAACGTTTGGCGTTCAAAAAAGCGGTAAATCTTTCTTATCTGCTAACCTAAATGATTTGTACGAGAAAGTCAACCGAGCATAAATTATCTTATACACTGATCTCTGTTTTAGTTACTTCACAGAAGATAAACTTTCTCTTATCAAAAATAACATCAAAGATCAGAAGTTTGTGCTGGCCATATTTGAGGCGGATTTATCCATTGAGAACCGTGGTCACGAGGATATATTGGTAAATAAACCCCGGGTTGACATAAGTGGTGGAACTGGAAAGGGGTCGTCTTACAAAGCAGAAGGAAGCGAATTGAAAAGCCTCGTAGAAGCATGTAATAATATTATCTTTGGACATGGATCTCTTGGTGAAGGACTAAAACGAAGTAGGAGCTTTTGCTTGTACAATTTAAGTGAAGAGAAAACTTCAGAATTTTTTTTTACCGTTTCTACTCTTACCTGTTCTTAGAGAAAAGCAGGAATTTAAGATAGAACGCCAGGAGAAGTTAGAAAAGCGTGGAGTGAAAACGTGACTCACACTTATCGCCCGGAGTGTCATGACTTCCATGAAGCATATTACACAATATGTCATGACCTTGTTATTTTAGACTGGTTAACCGAGGCTTGTCAGCTATGTAGTGGAAAGTGACGTCTTTGAAAGTTTAATAAACTCGAGAAAATAAAAAACGGCCGTTGTTATGACGACGTTCTATTTTTTGTTTTCGTCTCTGTGTTATTATAGGACTTTTTTAAAACTGGACAGAAAATTCAGAGGATTTGGAGGAAAGTCTAAAGCTGTTTTTTTATCTTATGTTTGTAAAAGTCTAAATATATTTTTTACGATAACTAGTTCACGTTTAAAAAACAACTATTTTGTAACGACAGCATCAGGGAAAGTGCTTGTTGTCGTGAGCAAGTGCTATGTTGTTCTACTATAATTCTGTGTCCTTTAAATGGTTCTGAAAGTAAAAAATAGCGATGTGATAGACCTTTATAAAGTTATTTAACGTGTTTAAAAAAAATCTCTGTTTTCGTTCCTAAGATATTCGCTAGATAATTTTCAGATTTAATTATTCTGCATAAATTATGATGTAATACCAAATTTGGACAATTTCTGTCCTCTTTAATTTGCATCTGTTTAGAGTGTATGCATTATGAAGGTGAATTAATGTACATAAGAAATGATATCTAGGTGGAATCCTTCTCGTTCCAGACCTCTGTGGTGACCTTTAGTAATTTGCTCATCAGTTTGCAATAACATTTCTTGAGTAAGCTTGTATAGGATTCTTGCATCATTATTTTATTTTTTACTTGAGGACCCCGTTAAGTCTTTTTGTGTTCTGACAAATGGGCGTACTATAGTAAAATAGTTTTTGCCAGACGTATATAGCACACGTTGCAGAAAGTTTTTAGAAAAGGGCACGAGTTCAACAGATTAGAATTTTTTTTTTTTAGAAGCTTATAATTTGGCTGATGTAAAGAGAGGATTGTAGAATTTCGAAGAAAAGAAGACGGACTATGAAACTTCACAACTTTTTTTTCTCGTTTCAGCTTCATTGGCGACGGCGGCTTTTTCAAATGCCGGATACACCAGCAGCCACACTACGTCACTAACCAACAAACCATTTGCACAGATTTCTGATATCGTCAAGGAATACACGAACATGAGCTCAGAAGCAGAGGTTAAGCAGGTCGCCGCTACTGCTGTTGCCGCCGCAGTTGCCTTTGCCACAGCGGAGCACATTGCTAAGCAATCTAACCCGACAATGGGCGCCAAAGCGGCTGCCATGGCGGCAGAAGTCGCCGATGCTGTTGCCAAGGGAGATGCCGAAAGGGCTGCGAAAGCTGTGATAGCAACAGCAAAGTCAGTGGATGAGGTGGTGGCTTTCTCGAATGTACGTCAATCCGTGTCGAGTAAGCCCAATGGTGTAAAGGCTACACCAAATCCAGATAATTCACAAAACGTGCCAAAAAGCTCCATGTGTGTCATCATTTAAACTTAGTTTTCGAAAGAAAGAATGTTCTAAGCGTTATTCTAAGTCATAAAACCAATGGAATTAAAACTCGCCATCTGCTTCCTCGCAAAACCGTACAGTTACAATACGAAATACGCCCCGTTGTGTCTGAACCAACCAGATAAACCCATTTGTGTACAAATTTTAGCGGGAGTTCTGGATTTGTTATTAATTGCATGTAACGTAACAAAGAAAAATGACACATTATTTATCAACAAATTGTACATAGTGTAATATAGTAAACAAAAAATACAATCTTAGTGTCCATTGGCTGTCTATTTTTATTCGCGTGTTTGTTTGTTTGTTTGTTTATTTGCTGCGAAACTGACCTTTGCAGGTATACGCGCATGCGTAGTGAGAATTCAAAATAATTCACTCGGTTATAGAACAATGGCTAGACCAGTTCAACAAGCCCAACGCATTCTACCGTGACATAACGTGTTGTTATTGCGTCAAGAGTATTGTCAAAAGAGAACGATGGTTCAGGAAAGTAACAAACCTAACCGTACGTTTGATGCCGTCGCTCTCAATTTCCACATCTTCTTCGCCGTCGCTCTTAATTTCCACATCTTCTTCGCCGTCGCTCTCAATTTCCACATCTTCTTCGCCGTCGCTCTCAATTTCCACATCTTCTTCGCCGTCGCTCTCAATTTCCACATCTTCTTCGCCGTCGCTCTCAATTTCCACATCTTCTTCGCCGTCGCTCTCAATTTCCACATCTTCTTCGCCGTCGCTCTCAATTTCCACATCTTCTTCGCCGTCGCTCTCAGTTTCCACATCTTCGCGTTGTCGCTCTCAGTTTCCACTCTCCGCTGTCGCCCTCAGTTTCCACATCTTCTTCGACGTTGTCGCCCTCAGTTTCCACATCTTCTTCGCGTTTTTGCTCTCAGTTTCCACATCTTCTTCGCCGTCGCCCTCAGTTTCTACATCTTCTTCGACGTTGTCGCCCTCAGTTTCCACATCTTCGCGTTGTTGCTCTCAGTTTCCATATATTCTTCGCCGTCGCCCTCAGTTTCCACATCTTCTTCGACGTTGTCGCCCTCAGTTTCCACATCTTCTTCGCGTTGTCGCCCTCAGTTTCAACATCTTCTTCGCCGTCGCCCTCAGTTTCCACATCTTCTTCGACGTTGTCGCCCTCAGTTTCCACATCTTCTTCGACGTTGTCGCCCTCTGTTTCCACATCTTCTTCGCGTTATCGTCCTCAGTTTCCACATCTTCTTCGCCGTCGCCCTCAGTTTCCACATCTTCTTCGCCGTCGTCGTCTTTCTCGTGTCATCGCTTGATCTCCGAAGATGATATTCTGACTCGGGTAGTTTTAGTCGTCAATACCGACGATCTACATTTAATAAAATGATCTTTTTTTATAGAAACAAGGGTGCATAAGTAAGATATATTGGTATAAGTAAACCTGCACATGAACCTCTTGATTGCTGCAAAGATTATGATGGATCGAGTGAGGATATTTTCTTTATTTCCTAACACCTTCACCCTTTCCTTCGCGACACACTTAGTTGTTAGCACTGTAAGTTCTGATACTGTAAGATTTTCTTTACCTTGTCTATCTACAACCATCCACATAATCTTTGAGACAAACTAGAAATTCTATCAAAAAAACAGAAATGGCCGTTGACGCAAATGTCCATTTTTCCAACTGAGACGGTTTAAACATGTAAAAAGCTATAATTAGCCTATAGCAGCACTGTAAGGCTTCGTTCTAGTGAACTTTTCGGTTTCACTAGTTGAATTCAGAATTTCCTAAGACCCTAAGTCTTAAGTGCTAAAGCTGAAGTTCCGTGAGCCTGGAGGCAGTACGTCGAGTTTGAGAAAACTTGTGGTGCGAGTTTGTGAATTTTTTTTTGTCAAAAATCGAAAAGTCTCAATATATTATGTGGGTGATTGTAGGTCTCCATCAATATATTTTTGAAATCGTTCTTTAATGGCGTTCGCGAATGCCTTGTGTACGAATGACATGTGTACTGAGAAAACAACAGTAACTACTAGTTATATGAAAAGAATTTCTTGAAATCAACTTCAAGCGCTTGTTAAAACACTTTTTTAAATGCTGTATGTCTGGCCTTTGCATCCGCAGAAGCAGCTATCGTTTTTGCTACTTAAGTCCTGTCTTTAGTAGTTATTTAGTCCACGAATACAAAAAACAACAACATCTTACTGATTTTTCTGTATATACAATTAAGCTAAATGATTTTTATTATTTCTGACATGTTTTAGGAGTGACTCGCAAAGGCGTATGCTTAACGGCATTCTGACGTTAGGGAAGAAGAAGAGGGAGAAATCCATTCTCGTCCTCAGAGCTCCTTGAGATAAAGCCGAAGTTTAAGAGAAATCCTTTGTTTAGGCATTCAAACTATAAAACCGTTTTGAAGAGAAGAAAGTGTTCTGAACTGACTTTCATATGTTCTAAGGAGCGTTTATTACGTTTTTTGAATTAACGTTGAGATCGGGAGGGGCGAGGGTCTTTAAAATCTAAAAGACGGATTGACGTTCAGCATCCACTTCTCGAATTGTGAGTCATCCCTTACATGTCAAAAGAAATTGCGTGCTCTGCAAACCGTTGCGCCTTAATTAATCACAAAATAATTAACCCGAAACATGTGTGTTCCGGAAACGAACAAATTAGCACTCTATTGTTATTAAAATAACAACAGTTACATTTAATTGTAACCTGTCTACCAGTGATTATCATTCGCCATCTAAACCCTAACTTAACATGGCAGGATACAAAGACAGGCGCCGCGTGGTTAGCAAGTACTAATAACACTAGAAAATTTATATTTCCGCAAACAATAAATCTCTTCTGGAAAGTTACAACGTTTAAAGTAAATATATCTAATTCGGCACAACCTTTGTAATGTCACCACATGCTGTATGAAAGCACGCGGCGACAATACAAGTCAACTATTTTAGGATTATATTTTTATTTCGTTTTTTAGAACTATTTTCATACACTAAAGGCCAATTTACATCTCACTCACAAGCCTTAACTAAACTTCAGTTGTTGAAAATACATCATCAAACTTAGAATACCATACAATTACAGCTTTATAACTAAGTCATCATTCCGTCACCAAAATATGACAGCATCTTCTTCAACAATATAAGCGGTACAATCCCACTATTGTTTTCGCACATGCGTCTAATAATCTACCGAGGGTAAATTAATTCATGCAACGTAAACAATAGCGGGCTTAACCTCAGCAACCAGTGAGGTTAATATCAGCACCGGAACGCTTGGTTTTATCCATGGTCGTGAAGATCTGAAAAAGGACAGGTCGAATATTCGTCATCTTTTTGTATTTAAAACTGTTTATTTTTGCTGGCGATTAAAAACATTATCTCGTATAAATATATTTAAAAAAAACCGCAATCGCAACAATTTTAGAAGCTTGACACAAAGGATTCTTAACCAGCTAGAGATATGGCCTCTGAAACAACGCCAGTTACAAGATTTAGGTTTTCTATGTTCGTAAAATTCAGCCTAATCTACAAAAGGGGCGTGCACAACTTAAAAATGCCAGAGATACATTAAAAGTCGCACAACGCCAGTGTAAAGAGAAAGGAATTCAATTGAATTCTTTATCAACAAAATGCTTACCTCAGCATTTGTAGGATGTATTCCTATCAGTTCGTCGAAATGTTCTTTAGTAGCACCAATTTTTAACGCGATGCCAAATCCTTGAATTATTTCACCAGCATTGGGACCAACCACGTGCACACCAACCACACGTTCCTAAGATGGCAGAGAGAGTTTGTTTTGTAAGAAAAAGAAACAACTTCACACTGCAACATTTCAGACACACGAGATTAAATCGAAGTACAAATCGTTTTTAGATGTTTTCATTTTTGTGATGACGTTGGTCTTCTGCGATGCACATAGTCAAAATATCTAAGCTTCTAAACTTTCGTGTAAGTCACTAAATTGGAAAATGAAAAACTCATTTCGAGTCCCTTTTAAATCACAGGTCACGCTTTTGGCTTTTGGCATGTTAAAGCCACCCAAACAGGATGGCCTTTGATTTAAGACTTTGTAATTTTAGATTAAGTAGAATTTTGGATCAAATTCTAGAAGAAAACAGTAAAACACTTTTAGGATTTTAGATTGTAGGAGATGGACCGTGTCAGTTTTTTTAAAGAACAAAAAACCCTCAAACAACAGCGAGAAAACAGACTCACGCTGTCTTTTAAGTTGCAGATGATTTTAGCGTAGCATTCGTTATCTAATCTGTGTGGCACGGTCGCTTCTAGAGGTGTGAAATTCGAGTGGTAGACTTCGACGTTGTCTGCACCAAGTTGCGCGATCGCATCTTCTTCCGACAAGCCGCACACGCCGTATTCAAGAGGCGTGAAAACTGTCGTAGGGACGCTGGTGTAGTCACACTGAAAAAAAGGCCATAATAAACAACGGCGAAAATGTACCTAAAGGAAAGACGACAAACACAAAAACGCCGACACGACAGCTTACAAAAAAGTACGGCAAAGACAACACAAAAGTCGCATCGAAAAGGAAGCCTTTGAGAAGCCAATTTTAATTTGAAGATATCAATTAAAGATACTCTGAAGACGTTCTAAATTTTTTTCAAAAAACATTATCAATTTTACCTTCTTTCGACCTCCAGCAAACAATCTCCTAGCCAACAATTTACCGGCTTGAATTGCCACCGGTGTTAATTCCGGCTTGCCGTCGGCTAAATCACCGATACCATAAATATTATCGACGTTTGTTTTGTCGAAAACGTCTGTATTCACAAATCCATTTCTTCAAAACAAAACAACACAAAAAATAAATAAATAAATACACACCATGACAACAATGGCGACTTATAGAAGCTGCAACCACATCAATACCGAAATACACGAAGAACCGGCCGGGCCTAATTTGTTAGGACGATTTTGAAGGATTTTTGGAAGGGGAACTTATTAGCAGGTAATTGCCAACTTATAAGCTTATCATAAAAGCTATTTTTGATAGCGCAAAACAATTCTTTCTAATACATAAGTGTTTTTAAAATTTGATTTCTTGTTGGAAAAAATCATGGAAAGTCAGCAGCTAGAAGAGGTACTGGTATAAATATGTGAGCGTTATCATAGAATGTGTTTTCATTTTTCTCAAACAAATATTGTACTGAGTTTGGATAAAGCCACATTGAGGTTTATTCGATAGTGGGGACTTGTCCGTCAGAAATGGTTTTAAGGGCGGGCGTAATGCAATATATGGGTTTATTGGACAAGGGGTTTATTGGAAGGAGGTATAATCGAGTAATTACTGAAGGCTAAGAAACGAATCAACTAATTATAACAACCCACTTTTCATTTAATTTCACTCCAGCGTTCTCCAGCCCAATACCTTTAGTACAAGGCGCGCGACCAACTGCGAACACCACAGTATCAAACACATCACTGGATTCCACCCCTTCATTGTTTTTGTACGTTACTTTCACCTTCCCTGGACTCCCTTCTTCGATCTTTTCCATCTAAAATACATAAGCGAACCGGTAATGTGACTTGTTCATACGGATGCTTTAGGATGGGGCGTGAGCGAGGGCGGGGGTGAAGTAGTTACCATTGGAATATCAAATTTATGTAAGGGACAAGATCTTAGGACGTTAAGTGTTGGTGGGAAAGATAAGGTTAGCCATGAAATTAGTTTTCAAAGATCTCATCCCCGCAGCATATTTATAACGTAAAAGGTTACATCAAAAAATTAAAATAACTTGCGATTATCAACTGAGGCATATTTTACCTTAACAGGGACGCACTTCTTTAAAAATTTAACACCATGATTTTCCATATGCTCTCCAACTTTATTCGCCATATCCTGATCAAAGCCACGCAAGAAGATGGAGCGTACCATGACAGTAGTGTCATAACCTAGACCGTGAAGAAAGCCAGCACATTCCAGTGATATGTAGGACGCTCCGATAAACAAAGTTCTACCAGGTGCGTAGGGCAGTGAAAATATGTCATCGCTAAAACAGAATATTTGCTAACACTTTTGAATACATATACAAAGGGTGAGATGTCAATACATAGTAATACTGTGATAGATGTCACAACAGATGTCCACATAGTGTACGTTCAAAGCATTCAGCAGAATTCGAAACCTAGTCAAAAGTAGATATAAGTAGTTGAAAGCTATATCCCGTACTACCCAGCAAATTCACGGAAATTCTACTAGGGGT
Organism: Hydractinia echinata; assembly: GCA_030067915.1. Lineage (NCBI taxonomy): Eukaryota > Metazoa > Cnidaria > Hydrozoa > Anthoathecata > Hydractiniidae > Hydractinia > Hydractinia echinata. Next base: position 64,583 of record JASGCC010000003.1, on the reverse strand, counting down.
ATAAAGCCTTATGCCTCACCCCATGTCAGTTTTCTTGGAATGCAACTTCTGTTTGCGTGATTTAATTTGTCTCAATTCTTTAACGTTTTATAAAAACTTAATTACGAGAGAATATTAATTTTCTTTTTTAATAAGTACCAATTTATTAGTCCCGAGACTACATTCTTGACTGGTGCTAGTAAAGCCAAAACCTGGCCCAATTTTTTACTCCACCAAATATATGTGTATTATGTATTGTTGGATTGTAAATCATTTAGAGATCACAAATATGACATTTATTACGCTCAAGAATTAATTTCAGACACGACCTTAAATAGTCAATTGTTGGTCCAAGTTTTAAAAATGATGGGATGAAAGATGTCATCAATTCTTTTAATAGATAACCATAAAAATCTGATGGGGATAGCATTAAGTCGTACCTTGTTATAGCACACTCCTTTGCCCCTGGAATATCTGGATAAGTAGGACGCCCTCCCATGGCTAACACGATATTTCTTGCAGTCACCGTCTCCTCGTTACCACTTTTATCTTTCAGTGTGAGTGTGTGGTTGTCAACCAAAGAAGCGTACTTGTTGTAATACTTAACCTTTTTATTGCGGAGTTGAACTTTGTAGCCCCAGTTCAGACTGTGCACGTGATCTTGGATAGCTTGTACCATCATCTCCCAATCATGTGAGACATTCTCTTCCACCTTCCATCCATAATGACGTGAGTCACTGATAGATTCACCTATAGACAAAAAGTCAACACAACTTTTAATAATTTGTCTTAGCTTTGTGTATATTGTAAACAATTATATAATCAGTTGCTGATAGGACTTGGCAAATTCTGAATCTCAAAAAAATGAGGGTGTACAGTTGAGATGTTGATAACATCTGAACTTTACACCTCAAAGTTACAACAGGTTGTCAGTTTGTTCTTATATATACCCGTATGTTCATTTGAAAATGCTCTGTTTTGTATGTTTCATAGAATTTATCCCTGTGTCTGATGAAAATTAAGTAAACCATAAAACAGTAACTGTTTCCCACTAAAAAGCCTTATTAAACCTGCATGAAATTGGAACTAGAAATAGTTGTGAATTCTTGAGGCCTCGAAACACAGTACTGCTTGAATGTAACTTTAATGTACACAAGTTTTACGATCTCACTTAACTACCTTATGTCTACATGTAAAAAACCTTTGCATATCTTTTGTTTACGCACATGAACTCAATTGCTTTCTATTGTTATCATCATGCGCAAACAATAACAATAAGATTTGATGAAACCTTTTGTTGTCACATGTATCATGCAAGCTATTGTTTAAAAGCACTAACGATCACGAAAGCTATTGAAATTTTACACCCACCTAACAAGGCAGCTTGGTGCATTAATTTCTTTGGGATACAACCAACATTTACACAAGTACCCCCTAGACCCCACCTTGTACCAATCGGAGTTGGCGTGACAAAATCAGCAACAGCAACACGTAGGCCGAATTCTACAGCTTCCTAAGGTTGAAGTAAGCTAAGTAGAATATAGTTAATATTACCTATTAAAAATTATATACCCATAAAAAGTCAAGATTATTAAAAATCTTCAACAAAACACATACAATTTGTGTCTTTTATTGCAAAAGATGTTAAAAGATGTTAAAATATAATCAAACCTTGGAGCAAGCGAGACCACCTGAGCCTCCCCCGATGACAAACAAATCATAATCAAACTCCCTCTCATCGCCAGACATGAGCTGTTGCAGACGACCATCTTTAAATGCTGCCTCAGTATCACTCGCACCACCAAGGTGCTTGCCATTTATGAAAACATTTGGTACAGTCTTTTGGCTAGTTTTTGCTAAGAGTGCATCTTGAATTGCAGCACCATTTTCTTAGAAAACAAAAGACTTAACTTAGTGCATTTGCAAATAATTATTAGTCAGTAATTGTTATGTTGCACCTCTTACCTTCCAAATCTAACTCGTAGGCCTTGTATGGTGCATTAATACCCTTAAATATGTCTTTAACCTAAATCAAAAAGAATAAACATAATATGCTTAATAAGCATTGAAGCCTCAGTGTGAGAAAAGCTAAGCTGGAAATGCTAATTAATGCTAAACACTATAAGCATCCCCATAAATTTGCATGTGCTACTTATCACACGTTCTAGTCAGGCTTTATGTTTTTTTGCAAAAATAATTATTTTAGCCAAACATTTCTTGCACCAACCTTAACCCTCCACACAACAACATTACTGTAGTGATAATACAACCCTTTATATGCAACAGAAAAGAAAGAAAAAGCTGAAGTCAAACATAATTGTGACAACAAAAATTTAAGCCGAATTTCCACTTAGAAATACACTGTATCGTAACGTAACGTATTGTTTTGGTTCAATGATTGGTTCAAAAGATTAACTATTCAAAATCATTCTTTTTGTTTGTTTAATTTTGGTACGTGTACTACAAAAAAAGTTGAAATAAGTCCAACATTTTCATGTATCAACACATATCAACCGAAAGATCAAGCTTGTCCAATCAGATCAACTGCTTTTGCTACGAAAAGGGTATCATTTGCTTAAGTGTAAATCCGGCTTTAAACAAAAAAATTGTTACCTTGTGACAAAATGGACAGTATGATTTAGAAAATATCATTACATTATTTTCCTTAATTAGTTGGTCCACGAAGGACTTGACATTTTCAACAGGTGGCATCTTGTCCGACAGTGAAAAACTTGAGCTATTGAAATAACCTAAAATGATGAAAAATAAAACAGAATAATAATAAGTTTAAATATCCCCCTTGTCTGCTATAAAATATTTCTTTGCACGAACAAAATATAAATCGCAATAAGGCCAAGGAAAGTTGATTATCTATTATGCGTGATCATGCACATTCAGCTCTTTTGTTTGTGGACTTTATACTTATACTTTATACTTTATAAAACACAGCATTTTTGCTATTTTTCATCATTTATCATTCCATCTTTAAAAAAATAATTCACTGGTGGTAAATCTCTACATATAAATTTGCAATATTTAAATTGTTTGTTTGAATTTATGTTATTCTTTATTTTTATGGTATGCATTTAAAGTATATTTTCAGGATGGTTTCTACTCGCATGTTAAAGGAAAACAATATAAAACAGTGGCCTTTGATTTTTCAAGTTCATAAGATGCATCCGCATTTGCATTTTAAAGGAGAATGAAATGCACCAGGAATTTTTATTCCAAGGTTATCACACAATAAAGATTATCAACTTTCCTTGGCCTATAAATAAACATAAATAAAATATAAATATAATATAAATAATGATTTTCTATGACGCATTTCAGAGCTTTACAGATTTTAAGTAAGTCTTGGTTTTAAAAACAGCAAACTTTGTTTTGACGAAACTTTGGGTGATAACAAAAAAAAATTCATATACTGCAAGCAAACATTTTTACAAAGTAACAATTATATGCAATTAGAATGTTGCACTTACCAGCTGAAGAGGTGTTCAAATACTTCACAAATTTGATTTGACTGTTTTGTAATAAGAAAAAGTTGGGTCTTGTGATACGACGGTGGTAAATAACCTCTTGTGAAAACTTACGTATTATTTGTTTCAAGTACCGTCTGGCTAATATATGACTATTCCACATTTATTATTAAATAACATTTCTGATCTATGGCAAAACATAAGAGTTTATCATAAATGTTTCATTATAGCTTTTAGACAAAAAGTGCAAAACAAATAAACAGCTGCGTAATATTATAATATAACTGATATTCCTTAAAAGTAAATTATGTAATAAAAAATATATACAGGGTTCCCACTTATTTTGCAAGTAATTTTTTTACGAGAATTTAGGAGGATTTTAGGAGGATTTTTAGCTATTTTTTTAGGAGATTTTACAAAAATTTAGGAGATTTTAGGAAAATTTGAATTAGTGACAAGGGTAACTTAGCAGATGTTCCTAATTACATGCTACCTGGTAAATAAAAATTAATTACATTTTTTTCCAAGTTATATTTCTGTAAAGGCAGAGAAAAAATACGATTGTAAATAAATGAAATCTTCAAGCAAACTATAAACTGTCTGCACAACAACAAAAAAAAATTCTTGAAAGTCTTGAAACACTTACTTAAAACAGCTGCACAAGGAAACAAGGATGTCAAAGGAATTAAAACAGGAGAGCAAATTGGAAATGATCAGATTTCAGTTTCTCGTTATTGGAGTTGTACTCTCAAAACAATTATAAACAAAACAAAAAACTTGAGAGTAAATCTTAATGTCAGCTTTATTTTTAATTAAACAATTCTATTTGGTGGCCAGCTTGTCAACCATCTCCTGCTTCTCAGACGCAGCTCTTTTCAAAGCATTCAATTTCAATACAGTAGATTTAATATCAGTACTGATATTAGGAGACTTTTAGGAGCTTTTGAAAAAAAAAATCAGGAAATTTTAAGATATTTTAGGATTATTTAGGATTTTATTATTTTAAGGTTGTTAGGAGGCGTGGGAACCCTGATATACATTTAATATTACGATTAATAAATTACTGCTTAATTTAGAAATTATTACAGCATATAACAAGATGTATAGCAGTTATGTCTAAGCTTGCAATTCAGATTGAGATGTGATAAGTTATGCATCTAACATCTAAAATAAATAAAAAACATTTTGCTCAGTTTTGTAGGAAGGCAACAAGTTTACGACTAACTTTCACCAAGACTTGCAAGTAATCATCATGTCAATCTTAAATGGAAGACTCCAGTCTTGACAATGAAGAAAAGGCTAGCCATGTGACAGATCACACACATCCAAAATGGCATTTATGGTGTACAGGTATGTGGTTTTATAAATCTTTAATCAACATTAATCTTTAATTCAACAAAAAATAGAACTTTGCAAGATGTGTGATATATTTGTTTTATGCATGCAAATAAGACACAGCACGCCCAAACTTGCTTCAGGAAGGTGTGGTGGTGTGTGAGTCTGACCACACATGCTAAAATAACAAGACTAGACTCAATGAAACTGTTTTGCTATTATGTAAGTAAACTATTTTGAATTGAAATAAAAGATTTATTACAATAAATATATTATACGCTACAGTTATGGGAATATAGAAATTGATGTAATTGTAATTATATTTAAGCCTTTATTGAATTTTAGTGCAACAGAAATCTTCCATAGGTGAAAATATCACATATATTCACGATAAGCATACATTATAGCCAAAACATCTGCAATAGTTATCAGATGCAAAAAGCTAAGTTGTTTTTCACATGCTTTCAAAAAACCAGGGTTCTATTCTAATATAATTTTTAATATGTACAATATATTTTAAGCAAAAAATACTTTGACTTCGCCAGCATTACACTTTGCCCTATCGAATTTATTCCCCTTTTGTTTCATTTTATTCCTCCATTGATGAAAAGGCTAACCAGTTTGCCGAAATTAAACAAAATAGACTTAAATATAATGATTTTAAAAATGCAGTGAAGCTGTTTGCAGGTTTTACGTAATACAGATGAAGTAAGTACAGTTGGTTGAAAAGTCCAATACTAAAATTTGTGTAAATATATTAATCTATAATGTTCTTTATTTATAAGTAAACAAAGTAGAATTAAAATTTATAGTTGTACCTTTAGTCCTAGAGGTTAATTTCCATGACCAAGCTAAAAGCTAGACTAGACTAGAAAAAATTGATTCACAACCTTCTAAAAATATGCTAATAAGTAATCTTAATTTATTACTGCAGTGAAAACAACATAATTAGCTGTAGCTGAAAGACAAGATGGTGACAACCCTTTACGCCCGCCTACCACAAAGGCATGTTTTCCTCACACAATTTTGTTGATAGACAAATGTTGAACTAAATTCTATATTTATTTCACCTCTGACCATAAGTTTCTATAGGGTTCCCACATTGGTGCTGTACTACACTTAAAAGCATGTTTTTTAATTTTTAAATTGGAAGCAGGCTATTTCAGGCAAACAGATTAGCTAGATTAGATAGATACACGTGACCTGTTATATATAAAATTTCTATCTTCAAAGGATCCAGATCACAAAGCTTTCTATCAGGAAAGATTTAAACTTTATCGTATCACTATTGTCTCACTTTGCAGAGCAAGTAAAACTAACTATTATAGGAAATATTTTCAAGAAAATAGTAACTCTATACGTAATGTATGGAAAGGTATTAACACACTTATATCAGGTAAAACTTATTCACAACCTCCTAATTCGCTCTTAATTGATGGTTCAATGGTCACCGGCCCTAAAGTTATTGCTAACACTTTTAACAGCTTTTTTGCATCTGTTGCTGATAAAATTAGGTCTAAAATACCAAAAACACCTAAAACTTTCTCACACTATCTAAAAAATTCTAATCCTAATACAATATTTTTGTCACCAACAACCAAAGATGAAGTGCTAAAATGCATCTCATCTTTCAACCAAAATAAAGCTAGTGGTCCTTATAGTTTTCCACCTCGTATTATGTCCTTAGTTAAAGATGTTATATCTGAACCTATATCTGAACTTATCAATTTATCCTTTTTGACGGGCTCTTATCCAGATAACCTAAAAGTTGCCAAAGTTATTCCAATTCACAAAAAGGAAACTAAACTACTATGTAACAATTACAGGCCTATATCTTTGCTATCAAATCTTGATAAAATCTTTGAAAAGCTAATTTATCAAAGAGTTCATAATTTTATCTATCAATATGACCCAAACTATAACGGATGCGCTTGATAAAGGCAATTATGGGTGTGGAAATTTTATTGATCTCCAGAAGGCTTTTGATACTGTTGACCACAAAATTCTACTGAAAAAATTGTCTCACTATGGTATCAGAGGCCAAGCCTATCACTTTTCAAATCCTACCTGAGCAACCGCCATCAGTTTGTTAACATCTCAGGTTTCACCTCAAAATGGGCTATTGTCAGACACAGTGTTCCACAAGGTTCTGTTTTAGGTCCTCTACTTTTTTTAATTTACATTAATGATTTAAATTGTGCTATTAAATTCTCTTGTGTTCATCACTTTGCCGATGACACTAATTTGTTACATTTTAACAAATCATTATAATCTCTTAACAAAAAAGTAAATCTTGATTTAAAATTCCATTGGCATTGGCTTAATGCCAATAAAATTGCCTTAAATGCCACAAAAACGGAATACATTATTTTTAAACACGCCTCTAAGCCCATGGATCAGGAAATCCAACTTACTATATAGGTGGTGAAAGATTATTTCAAAGCAACTCTATTAAATACCTAGAAATACTTCTAGACTCTAACCTAACTTGGAAGCCGCAGATTGATACTGTAGCTTCCAAACTAAGAAGGACTAATGGAATCATAGCCAAACTAAGACACTTGGTTCCGAAAGATGTTTTACTCTCTATCTACTATGCTCTTTTTTATTCTCATCTTAACTACTGCTCCGTAATCTGGGGACAATCAGTAAGCTCATTTATTAAGAGGATTGCTACCTTGCAAAACTGTGCTATCCGATTGATGACATTTTCTAATTACTTTGCTTCTGCTGATCCTTTATTTACTCAACTATAGGATTAATAAAATTTACTGATCTTATGCATTATCAAAATGCTCTTTTAATTCATCGTATTTATCATCAGAAGGTTCCTTCTCCTCTTCAAAAAACATTTGCAGTTGACTTCTCCCACTCCCATAATACCAGGGCTAATGCTCGTGGACTCATTAATTTTAAACTTGTTCGCACTAGTAGTTTTGGTACGAAGTCTATACTTCATCAAGCCGTTCTGTCATGGCAATTTTGTCATGATAAATGTCCAAGTATAAAACTTCTTGACTTGACTGAAAATGAGCTCAAATCTACCCTGAAGAAAGCACTGATTAACTAGTTAGGGTGTGTCTCCGTGGTTCGTACATTATATATTGATTACAGTACAGTCTGAATGTAATCTACCGCGTACACGCTAATATCACACCTTTGCGTGGAGGACGGCAGTCGTTTGTCTTTTGTTATAATTAAATCCCTTAAGGGTTTTGCGAGTTTATATTTGCGTGTTAAAAAACAATGCCCTCGCGAAGAAATATCGGAGCAATTATATTTCTTGTAATAGCGAGATGCATTGTGTAAATGTATTGATAAGCTATTCCCTTAAGTATTAGCGTGAAGTATTTAAATAATAAAAATCTTTCGCGAAGTTTTATAATACATTGCGCGAGAATGTATTGTTGATTTAATTACTTAAAAAGATTCCAGCGCGTTTAATTTAAGAAACATACGAGAAGCATTGTTCACAACTATTAAATGCCGCTTTTCGTTTATAAACTTTTAAAATGTGATCTTAAAAAACATTTCTATCGCCGTTTTTTGTTCTTAAACTTTTAAAACATGATCTTAAAAAACATTTATATCGCCGCTTTTCGTTTTTAAACTTTTAAAATGCGATTTAAAAAAACATTTCTATCGCCGCTATTCGTTTTTAAACTTTTAAAATGCGATTTAAAAAAACATTTCTATCGCCGCTTTTCGTATTTAAACTTTTAAAATGCCATCTAAAAAAACATTTCTATCGCCGCTTTTCGTTTATAAACTTTTAAAATGCGATCTAAAAAAACATTTCTATCGCCGCTATTCGTATTTAAACTTTTAAAATGCGATTTAAAAAAACATTTCTATCGCCGCTTTTCGTTTTTAAACTTTTAAAATGCGATTTAAAAAAACATTTCTATCGCCGCTATTCGTTTTTAAACTTTTAAAATGCGATTTAAAAAAACATTTCTATCGCCGCTTTTCGTTTTTAAACTTTTAAAATGCGATTTAAAAAAACATTTCTATCGCCGCTTTTCGTATTTAAACTTTTAAAATGCGATTTAAAAAAACATTTCTAACGCCGCTTTTCGTATTTAAACTTTTAAAATGCGATCTTAAAAAACTTTTCTATCGCCGCTTTTCGTTTTTAAACTTTTAAAATGCCATCTAAAAAAACATTTCTATCGCCGCTTTTCGTTTATCAACTTTTAAAATGCGATCTAAAAAAACATTTCTATCGCCGCTTTTCGTTTTTAAACTTTTAAAATGCGATCTAAAAAAACATTTCTATCGCCGCTTTTCGTTTATAAACTTTTAAAATGCGATCTATAAAAACATTTATATCGCCGCTTTTCGTTTATAAACTTTTAAAATGCGATCTTAAAAAACATTTATATCGCCGCTTTTCGTTTATAAACTTTTAAAGTGCGATCTAAAAAAACAATGTTGTTATTTATACATAAAGACCACGATTTTTATGTACTTATTGTATTTATTGTACGACCAAATTTTAAATATGGTTGGGCAAATGAGATGGCAAGGGTTTACATATACAATTTATATTTATCGAAGTAACTTTATATTAAAATACTATTTCTAATTCAACTCCGATAACTAATTTTATAATGTAACGCAAACAACTAAACTTTTATATTTAATTACTGCAATTAAAAATTTCAAAAAAGTTCGCGCAAAATAGATTGCTAAAATTGATCTTGCAACCTATTGTGATTTAAACAATCGATCGCGTGGGGTCATTGTTTATCAGCGAGGCAATTATTTTCTTAAAAAAACAAAAGCTATCGCGATGTTATTGTTCTGTGTAACTACTCATGCGAGTTTCGCGTACGCGGTAGATTACATTCAGACTGTACTGTATGTTTGCTATTTTATTTTTTTTATTTATTTTTTTTTCTCTAACTTAACCAGTTATTTAAACACTAGTTATTTGAACCCGTGGTTAATTGTCCGGGTTCCTCAGTAAAAACACATCATAATAGTAGAGAACATTGTATTATGAAATAAATTTATACAACATCCTTCGCATTGGAACGCAATTGTATATTTGGGGCATGGATTGGGATGCCAGGCAATAAGATTAAACAATAACAGGCAGGACAGATACATGTGCAGATACAAAACAGCACTAACCCCAGCATATGCACTTAAATGGTATGAGACACTCACAATGACATGTACATCTTGGCTGCACTCCGTTGTGAGTGTCTCCCATGACATATCTCGTTCTTCTCTTCATCATAATGCACTTCAATGGTATGACCCACTCCCAATGACATGCAATCTAGGCTGCACTCCATTGTGAGTGTCTCCCACGGCATTTCATCATAATGCACTTCAATGGTAGGACAAGCTTGAATGTCCCCCACGGCATTAATTTCATCATATGCACTTCAATGGTACGACAAGCTTGAATGTCTCCCACGGCATATCTCATTATTCTCTTGTCATAATGCACTTCAATGGTACGACAAGCTTGAATGTCTACCACGGCATTTCATCATCATTTCATCATAATGCACTTCAATGGAACGACAAGCTTGAATGTCTCCCACGGCATTACATATGCACTTCAATGGTACGACAAGCTTGAATGTCTACCACGGCATATCTCATTATTCTCTTCGTCATAATGCACTTTAATGGTATGACACACTCACAATGACATGTACATCTTGGCTGCACTGCAATTGTGAATGTCTCCCACGGCATTACTTCCTCACATCTCATTATTCTCTTCTATTCTTCAATATAAATAATAATAATATTATAAATTAATAATAGCATACAGTAATAATATCAAGTAATGATATAATCAACAGGCCACACACGTGTATCTGTCCAAATTTTTGGCTGACTTAGGAAGCCCGACATCCCCAAATTGTCCCCAAATTGGCACAGGCATAACACAGGAAAATCTAAGTATCTTGGTGAGAAAAACTATGTTTCCATATAATCAACAACAATATACGCATAAAGAGCAATACAACTACACAATGTTAATTGTTATAATTTTTATACAAAACGTATATCCCACAACTTGGGCACGTCTTTTAGGTTAGCCATGTTGGAACACCAATTCTTAAGAACTCTGTCTGGGAGATGTATATATCGACGGTAACAATCACTGGACCATCTTCCTAAAATCTTAATTGCGGAATCTGGTATACCACAGGACGCTGCTGCCGACGCCCCACCAATTCTAAAACTATGTGTATTGAGGTCAAGGCTGTCTGTAACACTAATTTTTAAAAAAGCACAAACCAATTTCCTTGTAACGAATTCTCCAGTGGATAAGACAAACCAGGGACCACAATGGGTACCCCTGTACACAAGATACTGGGAGAACGCTGCCAATGGGCACATGCTACCGCCAATTCGTCCAAAACGAAACTTTACTGCAGTCACCACAATTAACATGAGCTAAATGTTCATTTAGCTCCATAATAATCCACTTAAATTTATTTTGCTTCTTATCACAAAAAGGTTTGTTGATAATTTTATTAAGAAGGCTGAAAAAGAAACGTTTTAAACGAAATCCCGTGGAGATATCCACTCAAAAACATTTAAAATTTATTCTATGTTTCTTACACAAAATCATTTGTTGTCACTTTTGAACGAAATTGACAACTATAATAACAACGTTAATTGCCTGTGACTTTACTCGTATAACAATTTATAACAAAGCTCCCGTCACGGTAAATTTAAATTCGCATGGAATAAAATTCCTAACTGATGAAATCACTTTATTTTATCACACGATTTGTTTTAGCCAAACAGCGAAATTCAGTGTTCTTTTCGTCAAAACGTTTTGTTGTTAATTCCATTCAAGTGGGAGTAAATAAATCCCACTTGAAATCCCAATAAATCCCAGTAGACAATAGACACGTGCTTAAGGGAATAATAAAAATTAATTACCCGTGACTTTTGTGTAATAAAGTTTACATCATTACACAAAGGCTTTTATGAGAACAATAAAATAAATTAACCGTGACTTTTTTAAAACAAAATTTTTAAATCAATTCGAAAAAGCACACAAAAGACAGAATAAAAATAAAAGTTTAGCAAAAGTGACATGTTACCGCGGCTGTTTCTTTAGAAAAAACAACACATCCATTTTGCCTGTCACAGACACACGGAACTGGCGTATTATTATATAGATGCAGATATATTGACGTTTATTATTACGAACAGCTACTTTCTGTTTATCTTGTCCTGTAATGTCATGTGACGTCATGTGTTGTTTAATGTTTGTATTGTTCCTGGTTACCAATATGACTCAATAGCTTGCTAACAGTGTTGGTATTCCAGGATAGGTACTCCATAATTTATCCATAGGCCATGTATATAAATTTTTTTTCCATTATTTTTTTGAGTATCTATCGAAATATACGTTCTTTGATTGATTGATTGATAGCTTGATAGATGTGCAGATTTGACAAGGCTAGCCTCACAGCCCTACAAATATAGAGGGCTATACCCTGTTTATTATTTCGGTCGCCCGAAAGGCACCCAAAAATATCTGCACTTTTTACAACGTATGCAGCCAAAATGAATCCAAAACCATGGGTAATGTGGGAGTGAGTGAAATTGAGTCCAAAGTTTCCGTAAAAGCTGTGCATGAGACTTCTGCCTACTTACTACGACTACCAACAATAACACTTTGGATTATCTTACCTGATACCAGATTAACTGCTAGAATAGACTACAACACAACTTTTACTAACAGCAGAACAAAAGAATGGTACATACAAACAAAGTCAATGAGTGGTAACAAAGTCAATGAGTGGCTTAAAGAGACTCAACTGTTAAGTGAAATCACAAAAAATGAGCCACAAGCAGCTTACAGTTGTTGGTGTCAGTGGTTATAAACATAAATTAACTATTATATATATATGGGAACTGTACCCGATATAGCAATTCTGTTAAAACCAATTGATGACCTTATTCTGACAACATTTATATCTCAAAGGGGTGCTTCGTGACTCTGAGACAGAACAAAGTGAGAAACATAAAACTGCTAAACTTCTATAGCTACATGTGAAGTTTTTAAAGATGTCAAAGTGGAACCACAGCTATACAGTCTTTGACTGGTGAATCTTTTGAAACGATAACCGCAAATATATTTGACACAGCACGAGTAGCTATATATAGGTAAAAGTGCCAGGAGGTTTTGGGATAACAAGCCATAGCTAATAGCATTTTTTGACATATATATATATATAGCTAAGGGTTTTCAACTCAATGAGGTATGTTTAACCAAAAGCTTCAGAAACTTATGAAGTTAATGAAAATGATGTTACCAATGATGTTACATTCTATTTATCTATTCGTTTATAGTCATTTTTCTGATAACTATGATTCGATTAGCCATAGTTTTTCTCTCTTTTTGTATCAGCCACTTTTAGTCTAATGAACTAAACTCATCATTTTTCCCTTTTTGATATTTTTGAAGGTATCCTTTCTACAGCCACTTTAGGACTTTGATTTATGCAAGTTGTTTTATTAAATTCCTAATTTAAAATATATGTTAATTTACTCTATGTAATTGTATATAGCTACAGTTTATTTAAAAATAAAAATGCTTACACTTTTATTTACAATTGGCGTCAGAAGGACACAGCATGCAACTCGTGATGCCATTTTGGAAAGTTCTCAGGGCACGCTTGTAATAAATTTTCTTGTCCCCAACTGCCATAAATGCTTAATAAGCCTGGTTTCCACTAGCCGTCTTTTTGGTAGGAAACACAATGTTTCTACCTGAATCTGATAGATTATTTTTCAGCTAGTAACTTGTAAAATATTGGGAAATTTAAATATATTAGTGATCGCGGAGCGGAAATTGGTCCCTTATGTTGGCAAGCGAAAATTTGTACATAATAAATACTCCATGTAAAAAAACAGGTCAAGTGTTTTTCAATAATAGGCGACGAAAAATTACTGTCCCCAGAGCTCTTTGAGGTAAACCTCAAAAGTCTGAAAGAGCTCTGGATACGAGAATGGCGACGGAAGCGAAAGGAATTTTAGTATAGCGGTTTACAACTCTCCTGAGGTTTCTTTTTTAGAATGTTGGGAGGGCAGATGCAGAGCCTTTCTACAGCTTGTATGAAAACATGCAATCGTTTATAGCCAGTTAGAACGGCAAACACAATACAAGAAAAATTTCTATTTACATTTTACGCAATTCTCGCATTTCAACAAAATTTATAGAAAACATTGCAGATATAATGCCTAAGTTTTTCCCAGATGCTTCTTTGTTTACTTGTTTTAATGTTGTGTTAATTTCAAACACGCGTGGTTAACTTTAAAATAAATGTATGCCACTCTCGCCGTCTGGGTTATATAAAAAAGAGTATGGGTACACTGAGGTAATGATGGCCCGTTTAAGGTCTTAAGGGATTTTTTGATTTGAAATTATTACGCGGGGCTTATATTCGGACTAAGCAATTCTTTGGTTACTGGCTACATATTAAACACTCTAAAGACTAGGCATTCTTGTACCCACAAGTCTTTAAGATGAATCTGGAAAATGTTGTTCTCTATTATATTCTTACTAGTCGCCAACCCGTGGAAAAATCCACGGGGTCGCCCGTCCTTTGTATATCGCATTTCGTGTCTTCATGACAGACTAACAAACAGACAGGCGACGGCTATTGTTATAGACTAGTCGCCAACCCGTGGAAAATCCACGGGGTCGCCCGTCCTTTGTATATCACATTACGCGTTACAATGACAGACAGACAAACAGACAGACGACGGCTTATATTATAGAGACTAGCCGTTAACCCGTGGAAAAGTCCACGGGGTCGCCGTCCTTTATATATCGCATTTCGTGTTTCCGTAACAAAAAGACAAACAGGCGCACGAACAGACAGACGACGGCTATTATCAAAGAGACTAGTCGTCAACCTGAGGAAATATCCAAGGTGGTCACCGGTCCTTTATATATCGCATTTCGTGTTACCGCAACACGATGTTTTTCTCGTGGACAGACAGACAAAATACAGATATTATTAAGAAGAAGAAAAGAGCTTACATTATACACATGACGCACCATACCTGACAATCAATGCAGCATCTTTGAATTTAATGAATTGAACAAAGGGTAGAACGGATAAATATCGTTTAAATTTTATTCCTTGGGATGTTTTTCATTATATAACGACAAGAAACAACACTTTACCGCTTTCCCTGCAAGTTAAATGTCGTTCTTTTCTAAATTATATTACAAAAACCTCTGTTTAGGTACAAAAAATGAGCATGTTAACAGTTCCATAAACAAGTCCTACATTTCCAGCCAAAGAAAGGAATTAGAGGATATCACCCACGCGCAGGGACTTAATGGTAAGGCGTCGGTCCCGTAAACCGAAGATCACGAGTTCGAACCTTGTTTCTGCCTCAGTTATGTGGACGCGTTTGCCGGACTTTTCCTGACATAACGTGCAGATATGCCTTAGAAGAGGAAGAAGTCAAGAGATTGGATGAAACTTCTGGCGTATTGTTCTCGGACTCAAAAGCAATAAACAGGACTGAATCGGCAATGGAGTGGCGAACATTTAAGTATGAATTGCACAAAATTATCAAAATCTTTATGTAGAAAAACCCCAAATTTCTATAGAACGAATAACACAGCAATGTATAAGATACTTTGAACCGTTAATTTTGAACGTGACATAGGCTTACCAAGTTCTGCATTAAATTTTGAACACTTGCATATAAACTCATTAATGCTGCGAATGGGAAATGTACCAAAGGAATTAAAACAGGCGCAGTGGCCAAGTGGTAAGGCGTCGGTCTCGTAAACCGAAGATCACGAGTTCGAACCTCGTCTGTGCCTAAATTATGTGGACGCGTTTGTCGGACTTTTCCTGACATAACGTGCAGATATACCTTAGAGGAGAAAGAAGTCAAGAGATTGGATGAAACTTCTGGCGTATTGTTCTCGGACTCAAAAGCGATAAACAGGACTGAATCGGCAATGGATTGGAGAACATTTAAGTATAAATTGCACAAAGTTATCAAAATCTTTATACAAGAAAAACCCTAAATTCCTATAGATCGAATAACACAGCAACGTATAAGATACTTTGAAGCGTTAATTTTGAACGTGACATAAGCTTACCGAGTTTTGCATTAAATTTTGAGCATTTGCATAAATAGTCATTAATGCTAAGGATATAAAGGATATAAAATAGGCGCAGTGGCCAAGTGGTAAGGCGTCGGTCTCGTAAACCGAAGATCACGAGTTCGAACCACGTCTGTGCCTAAATTATGTGGACGCCTTTGCCGGACCTTTCCTGACATAACTTGCAGATATGCCTTAGAAGACGAAGAAGGCAAGAGATTGGATGAAACTTCTGGCGTATTTTTCTCGGACTCAAAAGCGATAAACAGGACAGAATTGGCAATGGAGTGGAGAACATTTAAGTATAAATTGCACAAAGTTATCAAAATCTTTCTACAGGAAAACCCCAAATTCCTATAGATCGAATAACACTGCAACGTGTAAGATACTTTGCACCGTTAATTTTGAATTTAACATAGGCTGACCGAATCCTGCATTAAATTTTGAGCACTTGCATACAAAGTCATTAATGCTGGGAATTGGAAATGTACCAAAGGATATGAAACAGGCGTAGTGGCCAAGTGGTAAAGCGTCGGTCTCGTAAACCGAAGATCAAGAGTTCAAACCACGTCTGTGCCAAAATTATGTGAACGCGTTTGCCGAACTTTTCCTGACATAACGTGCAGATAAGAGGAAGAAGTCAAGGGATTCGATGAAATTTTTGGCGTATTGTTCTCGGTGTCAAAAGCAATAAACAGGACTGAATCGGCAATGGAGTGGGGAACATTTAAGTATAAATTGCACAAAGTTATCAAAATCTTTATACAGGAAAACCCCAAATCCCTATAGATTGAATAACACAGCAACGTATAACATACTTTGCACCGTTAGTTTTGAACGTGACATAGGCATACCAAGTTCTGCATTAAATTTTAAGCACTTGGATAAAAATTCACTAATGCTGCGAATTGGAAATGTACCTAAGGATATAAAACAGGCGTAGTGGCCAAGTGGTAAGACGTCGGTCTCGTAAACCGAAGATCACGAGTTCGAACCTCGTGTGTGCCTAAATTATGTGGACGCGTTTGCCGGAATTTTCCTAACATAACGTGCAAATATACCTTAGAAGAGGAAAAAGTCAAGAGGTTGCCTGAAACTTCTGGCGTATTGTTCTTGGAGTCAAAAGCAATAAACAGGACTGAATCGGCAATGGAGTGGAGAACATTTAAGTATAAATTGCAGAAAGTTATCAAAATCTTTATTCAGGAAAAGCCCAAATTCCTATTTATTTATTTATTTATTTATTTATTTATTTAATTATTTATTTTTTTATTTATTTATTTATTTATTTATTTATTTATTTATTTATTTATTTATTTATTTATTTATTATGAATATTTACACAGGATGTACACTTCAGTAATAAATTACTGCTATTATTGCGTGTCCTGAAGATCGAATAACACAGCAACGTATAAGATACTTTGCACCGTTAATTTTGAACGTTACATAGGCTTACCAAGTTCTGCATTAAATTTTGAGCACTTGCATATAAAGTCATTAATGCTGCGAATGGGAAATGTACCAAAGGATATAAAACAGGCGCAGTGGCCAAGTGGTAAGGCGTCGGTCTCGTAAACCAAAGATCACGAGTTCGAACTTCGTCTGTGCCTAAATTATGTGGCCGAGTTTGGCGGACTTTTCCTGACATAACGTGCAGATAAGCCTTAGAAGAGGAAGAAGTCAAGGGATTCGAAGAAATTTTTGGCGTATTGTTCTCGGTGTCAAAAGCAATAAACAGGACTGAATCGGCAATGGAGTTGAGAACATTTAAGTATAAATTGCACAAAGTTATCAAAATCTTTATACAGGAAAACCCCAAATTCCTATAGAACGAATAACACTGCAACGTATAACATACTTTGCACCGTTAGTTTTGAACGTGACATAGGCATACCAAGTTCTGCATTAAATTTTAAGCACTTGGATAAAAATTCACTAAT
Source organism: Hydractinia echinata (assembly GCA_030067915.1). NCBI lineage: Eukaryota > Metazoa > Cnidaria > Hydrozoa > Anthoathecata > Hydractiniidae > Hydractinia > Hydractinia echinata. Next base: position 46,716 of record JASGCC010000003.1, on the reverse strand, counting down.
GCTGCGAATTGGAAATGTACCTAAGGATATAAAACAGGCGTAGTGGCCAAGTGGTAAGACGTCGGTCTCGTAAACCGAAGATCACGAGTTCGAACCTCGTGTGTGCCTAAATTATGTGGACGCGTTTGCCGGAATTTTCCTAACATAACGTGCAAATATACCTTAGAAGAGGAAAAAGTCAAGAGGTTGCCTGAAACTTCTGGCGTATTGTTCTTGGAGTCAAAAGCAATAAACAGGACTGAATCGGCAATGGAGTGGAGAACATTTAAGTATAAATTGCAGAAAGTTATCAAAATCTTTATTCAGGAAAACCCCAAATTCCTATTTATTTATTTATTTATTTATTATGAATATTTACACAGGATGTACACTTCAGTAATAAATTACTGCTATTATTGCGTGTCCTGAAGATCGAATAACACAGCAACGTATAAGATACTTTGCACCGTTAATTTTGAACGTTACATAGGCTTACCAAGTTCTCCATTAAATTTTGAGCACTTGCATATAAAGTCATTAATGCTGCGAATGGGAAATGTACCAAAGGATATAAAACAGGCGCAGTGGCCAAGTGGTAAGGCGTCGGTCTCGTAAACCAAAGATCACGAGTTCGAACTTCGTCTGTGCCTAAATTATGTGGCCGAGTTTGGCGGACTTTTCCTGACATAACGTGCAGATAAGCCTTAGAAGAGGAAGAAGTCAAGGGATTCGAAGAAATTTTTGGCGTATTGTTCTCGGTGTCAAAAGCAATAAACAGGACTGAATCGGCAATGGAGTTGAGAACATTTAAGTATAAATTGCACAAAGTTATCAAAATCTTTATACAGGAAAACCCCAAATTCCTATAGAACGAATAACACTGCAACGTTGAAGATTCTTTGTACCGTTAATTTTGAACGTGACATAGGCTTACCGAATCCTGCATTAAATTTTGAGCACTTGCATAAAAAGTCATTAATGCTGCGAATTGGAAAGGTACCAAAGGATATAAAACAGGCGTAGTGGCCAAGTGGTAAGGCGTCGGTCTCGTAAACCGAAGATCACGAGTTCGAACCTTGTCTGTGCCTAAATCATGTGGACGCGTTTGCCGGACTTTTCCTGACATAACGTGCAGATATGCCTTGGAAAAGGAAGAAGTCAAGAGATTGGATGAAACTTCTGGCGTGTTGTTCTCGGACTTAAAAGCGATAAACAGGACTGAATCGGCAATGGAATGGAGAACATTTAAGTATAAATTACACAAAGTTATCAAAATCTTTATACAGGAAAACCCCAAATTCCTATAGATTGAATAACACAGCAACGTATAAGATACTTTGCACCGTTAGTTTCGAACGTGACATCGGCTTACCAAGTTCTGCATTAAATTTTAAGCACTTGGACAAAAAGTCATTAATGCTGCGAATTGGAAATGTACCAAAGGATATAAAACAGGCGTAGTGGCCAAGTGGTAAGACGTCGGTCTCGTAAACCGAAGATCACGAGTTCGAACCTCGTGTGTGCCTAAATTACGTTGACGCGTTTGCCGGAATTTTCCTGACATAAAGTGCAGATATGCCTTAGAAGAGGAAGAAGTCAAGAGATTGGATGAAACTTCTGGCGTATTGTTCTCTGACTCAAAAGCGATAAACAGGACTGAATCGGCAGTGGAGTGGAGAACATTTAAGTATAAATTGCACAAAGTTATCAAAATATTTATTCAGGAAAACCCCAAATTTCTATAGATCGAATTACACTGCAACGTGTAAGATACTTTGCACCGTTAATTTTGAACGTAACATAGGCTGACGGAATCCTGCATTAAATTTTGAGCACTTGCGTACAAAGTCATTAATGCTGCGAATTGGAAATGTACCTAAGGATATAAAACAGGCGTAGTGGCCAAGTGGTAAGGCGTCGGTCTCGTAAACCGAAGATCACGAGTTCGAATCTCGTGTGTGCCTAAATTATTTGGACGCGTATGCCGGACTTTTCCTGACATAACGTGCAGATATGCCTTAGAAGAGGAAGAAGTCAAGAGATTGGATGAAACTTCTGGCGTATTGTTCTTGGACTCAAAAGCGATAAACAGGACTGAATCGGCAGTGGAGTGGAGGACATTTATGTATAAATTGCACAAAGTTATCAAAATCTTTATTCAGGAAAACCCCAAATTCCTATAGATCGAATAACACAGCAACGTATAAGATACTTTCAACCGTTAATTTTGAACGTGACATAAGCTTACCAAGTTCTGCAGTAAATTTCGAACACTTGCATATAAAGTCATTAATGCTGCGAATGGGAAATGTACCAAAGGATATAAAACAGGCGCAGTGGCCAAGTGGTAAGGCGTCGGTCTCGTAAACCAAAGATCACGAGTTCGAACCTCGCCTGTGCTTAAATTATGTTGCCGAGTTTGGCGAACTTTTCCTGACATAACGTGCAGATAAGCCTTAGAAGAGGAAGAAGTCAAGGGATTCGATGAAATTTTTGGCGTATTGTTCTGGGTGTCAAGAGCAATAAACAGGACTGAATCGGCAATGGAGTGGAGAACATTTAAGTATAAATTGCACAAAGTTATCAAAATCTTTATTCAGGAAAACCCCAAATTCCTATAGATCGAATAACACTGCAACGTGTAAGATATTTTGCACCGTTAATTTTGAACGTAACATAGGCTGACGGAATCCTGCATTAAATTTTGAGCACTTGCGTACAAAGTCATTAATGCTGCGAATTGGAAATGTACCTAAGGATATAAAACAGGCGTAGTGGCCAAGTGGTAAGGCGTCGGTCTCGTAAACCGAAGATCACGAGTTCGAACCTCGTCTGTGCCTAAATTGTGTGGACGCGTTTGCCGGACTTTTCCTGACATAACATGCAGATATGCCTTAGAAGAGGAAGAAGTCAAGAGATTGGATGAAACTTCTGGCGTATTGTTCTCGGACTCAAAAGCGATAAACAGGACTGAATCGGCAATGGAGTGGAGAACATTTAAGTATAAATTGCACAAAGTTATCAAAATCTTTATACAGAAAAACCCCAAATTCCTATAGATTGAATAACACAGCAACGTATAAGATACTTTGCACCGTTAGTTTCGAACGTGACATAGGCTTACCAAGTTCTGCATTAAATTTCGAACACTTGCATATAAAGTCATTAATGCTGCGAATGGGAAATGTACCAAAGGATATATAAACAGGTGCAGTGGCCAAGTGGTAAGGCGTCGGTCTCGTAAACCAAAGATCACGAGTTCGAACCTCGCCTGTGCCTAAATTATGTGGCCGAGTTTGGCGAACTTTTCCTGACATAACGTGCAGATAAGCCTTAGAAGAGGAAGAAGTCAAGGGATTCGATGAAATTTTTGGCGTTTTGTCCTCGGTGTCAAAAGCAATAAACAGGACTGAATCGGGAATGGAGTGGAGAACATTTAAGTATAAATTGCACAAAGTTATCAAAATCTTTATTCAGGAAAACCCCAAATTCCTATAGATCGAATAACACTGCAACGTGTAAGATACTTTGCACCGTTAATTTTGAACGTAACATAGGCTGACGGAATCCTGCATTAAATTTTGAGCACTTGCGTGCAAAGTCATTAATGCTGCGAATTGGAAATGTACCAAAGGATATGAAACAGGCGTAGTGGTCAAGTGGTAAGGCGTCGTTCTCGTAAACCGAAGAACACGAGTTCGAACGTCGTCTGTGCCTAAATTATGTGGACGCGTTTGCCGAACTTTTCCTGACATAACGGGCAGATAAGAGGAAGAAGTCAAGAGATTCGATGAAATTTTTGGCGTATTGTTCTCGGTGTCAAAAGCAATAAACGGGACTGAATCGGCAATGGAGTGGAGGACATTTAAGTATAAATTGCACAAAGTTATCAAAATCTTTATACAGGAAAACCCCAAATCCCTATAGAACGAATAACACAGCAACGTATCAGATACTTTGAACCGTTAATTTTGAGTGTGACATAGGCTTACCGAGTTTTGCGTTAAATTTTGAGCATTTGCATAAAAAGTCATTAATGCTGCGAATGGGAAATGTACCAAAGGATAAAAAACAGGCGCAGTGGCCAAGTGGTAAGGCGTCGGTCTCGTAAACCGAAGATCACGAGTTCGAACTTCGTCTGTGCCTAAATTATGTGGACGCGTTTGCCGGACTTTTCCTGAGATAACGTGCAGATATGCCTTAGAAGAGGAAGAAGTCAAGAGATTGGATGAAACTTCTGGCGTATTGTTCTCGGACTCAAAAGCGATAAACAGGACTGAATCGGCAATGGAGTGGAGAACATTTAAGTATAAATTGCACAAAGTGATCAAAATCTTTATACAGGAAAACCCGAAATTCCTATAGATCGAATAACACTGCAACGTGAAAGATACTTTGGACCGTTAATTTTGAACGTAACATAGGCTGACCGAATCCTGCATTAAATTTTGAGCACTTGCATACAAAGTCATTAATGCTGCGAATTGGAAATGTACCAAAAGGTTATGAAACAGGCGTAGTGGTCAAGTGGTAAAGCGTCGGTCTCGTAAACCGAAGATCACGAGTTCGAACCTCGTCTGTGCCTAAATTATGTGGACGCGTTTGCCGAACTTTTCCTGACATAACGTGCAGATAAGAGGAAGAAGTCAAGGGATTCGATGAAATTTTTGGCGTATTGTTCTCGGTGTCAAAAGCAATAAACAGGACTGAATCGGCAATGCAGTGGAGAACATTTAAGTATAAATTGCACAAAGTTATCAAAATCTTTATGCAGGAAAACCCCAAATCCCTATAGATTGAATAACACAGCAACGTATAAGATACTTTGCACCGTTAGTTTTGAACGTGAGATAGGCTTACCAAGTTCTGCTTTAAATTTTAAGCACTTGGATAAAAAGTCATTAATGCTGCGAATTGGAAATGTACCAAAGGATATAAAACAGGCGTAGTGGCCAAGTGATTAGGCGTCGGTCTCGTAAACCGAAGATCACGAGTTGGAACCTCGTCTGTACCTAAATTATGTGGACGCGTTTGCCGGACCTTTCCTGACATAACATGCAGATATGCCTTAGAAGAGGAAAAAGTCAAGAGATTGGATTAAACTTCTGGCGTATTGTTCTCGGACTCAAAAGCGATAAACAGGATTGAATCGGCAATGGAGTGGAGAATACTTAAGGAGAAATTGGACAAAGTCATCAAAATCTTTATACAGGAAAACCCGAAATTCCTATAGATCGAATAACACTGCAACGTGTAAGATACTTTGCACCGTTAATTTTGAACGTAACATAGGCTGACAGAATCCTGCATTAAATTTTAAGCACTTGCATACAAAGTCATTAATGCTGCGAATTGGAAATGTACCAAAGGATATGAAACAGGCGTAGTGGCCAAGTGGTAAAGCATCGCTCTTGTAAACGGAAGATCACGAGTTCGAACCTCGTCTATGCCTAAATTATGTGGACGCGTTTGCCGAACTTTTCCTGACATAAAGTGCATATAAGAGGAAGAAGTCAAGGGATTCGATGAAATTTTTTGGCGTTTTGTTCTCGGTGTCAAAAGCAATAAACAGGACTGAATCTGCGATGGAGTGGAGAACATTTAAGTATAAATTGCACAAAGTTGTCAAAATCTTTATACAGGAAAACCCCAAATCCCTATAGATTGAATAACACAGCAACGTATAAGATACTTTGCACCGTTAGTTTTGAACGTGAGATAGGCTTACCAAGTTCTGCTTTAAATTTTAAGCACTTGGATAAAAAGTCATTAATGCTGCGAATTGGAAATGTACCAAAGGATATAAAACAGGCGTAGTGGCCAAGTGATTAGGCGTCGGTCTCGTAAACCGAAGATCACGAGTTGGAACCTCGTCTGTACCTAAATTATGTGGACGCGTTTGCCGGACCTTTCCTGACATAACATGCAGATATGCCTTAGAAGAGGAAAAAGTCAAGAGATTGGATTAAACTTCTGGCGTATTGTTCTCGGACTCAAAAGCGATAAACAGGATTGAATCGGCAATGGAGTGGAGAATACTTAAGGAGAAATTGGACAAAGTCATCAAAATCTTTATACAGGAAAACCCGAAATTCCTATAGATCGAATAACACTGCAACGTGTAAGATACTTTGCACCGTTAATTTTGAACGTAACATAGGTTGACAGAATCCTGCATTAAATTTTGAGCACTTGCATACAAAGTCATTAATGCTGCGAATGGGAAATATACCAAAGGATATAAAACAGGCGTAGTGGCCAAGTGGTAAGCCGTCGGTCTCGTAAAGCAAAGTTCACGAGTTCGAACCTCGCCTGTGCCTAAATTAAGTGGCCGAATTTGGCGGACTTTTCCTGACATAACGTGCAGATAAGAGGAAGAAATCAAGGGACTCGATGAAATTTTGGGCGTATTGTTCTCGGTGTCAAAAGCAATAAACAGGACTGAATCGGCAATGGAGTGGAGAACATTTAAGTATAAATTGCACAAAGTTATCAAAATCTTTATACAGGAAAACCCCAAATCCATATAGATTGAATAACACAGCAACGTATAACATACTTTGCACCGTTAGTTTTGAACGTGACATAGGCTTACCAAGTTCTGCATTAAATTTTAAGCACTTGCATAAAAAGTCATTAATGCTGCCAATTGGAAATGTACCTAACGATATAAAACAGGCGTAGTGGCCAAGTGGTAAGGCGTCGGTCTCGTAAACCGAAGATCACCAGTTCGAACCTCGTGTGTGCCTAAATTATGTGGACGCATTTGCCGGAATTTTCCTGACATAACGTGCAGATATGCCTTAGAAGAGGAAGAAGTCAAGAGATTGGATGAAACTTCTGGCGTATTGTTCTCGGATTCAAAAGCGATAAACCGGACTGAATCGGCAGTGGAGTGGAGGACATTTAAGTATAAATTGCACAAAGTTATCAAAATCTTTTCTCAGGAAAACCCCAAATTCCTATAGATCGAATAACACAGCAACGTATAAGATACTTTGAAGCGTTAATTTTGAACGTGACATAAGCTTACCGAGTTTTGCATTAAATTTGAGCATTTGCATAAATAGTCATTAATTGCTGAATGGATATGTACCAAAGGATATAAAATAGGCGCAGTGGCCAAGTGGTAAGGCGTCGGTCTCGTAAACCGAAAGATCACGAGTTCGAACCTCGTCTGTGCCTAAGTTATGTGGCCGAGTTTGTCGGACTTTTTCCTGACATAACGTGCAGATAAGAGGAAGAAGTCAAGGGATTCGATGAAATTCTTGGCGTATTGTTTCTCGGTGTCAAAAGCAATAAACAGGACTGAATCGGCAATGGAGTGGAGAACATTTAAGTATAAATTGCACAAAGTTATCAAAATCTTTATACAGGAAACCCCAAATCCCTATAGAAACGAATAACACAGCAACGTATAAGATACTTTGAACCGTTAATTTTGAGCGGTGACATAGGGCTTACCGAGTTTTGCATTAAATTTTGAGCATTTGCATAAAAAGTCATTAATGCTGCGGAATGGAAATGTACCAAAGGATTATAAAACAGGCGCAGTGGCCAAGTGGTAAGGCGTCGGTCTCGTAAACCGAAGATCACGAGTTCGAACCTCGTCTGTGCCTAAATTATGTGGACGCGTTTGCCGGACTTTTGCCTGACATAACGTGCAGATATGCCTTAGAAGAGGAAGAAGTCAAGAGATTGGATGAAACTTCTGGCGTATTGTTCTCGGACTCAAAAGCGATAAACAGGACTGAATCGGCAATGGAGTGGGAGAACATTTAAGTATAAATTGCACAAAGTTATCAAAATCTTTATACAGGAAAACCCCAAATTCCTATAGATTGAATAACACAGCAACGTATAAGATACTTTGAACCGTTAATTTTGAACGTGACATAGGCTTACCAAGTTTCTGCATTAAATTTTGAGCACTTGCATAAAAAGTCATTAATGCTGCGAATGGAAATGTACCAAAGGATAAAAAACAGGCGCAGTGGCCAAGTGGTAAGGCGTCGGTCTCGTAAACCGAAGATCACGAGTTCGAACCTCGTCTGTGCCTAAATTATTGTGGACGCGTTTGCCGGACTTTTGCTGACATAACGTGCAGATATGCCTTAGAAGAGGAAGAAGTCAAGTGACTGGATGAAACTTCTGGCGTATTGTTCTCGGACTGAAAAGCGATAAACAGGACTGAATCGGCAATGGAGTGGAGAACATTTAAGTATAAATTGCACAAAGTTATCAAAATCTTTATTCAGGAAAACCCCAAATCCCTATAGATTGAATAACACTGCAACGTATAACATACTTTGAACCGTTAATTTTGAACGAGACATAGGCTTACCGAAGTCCTGCATTAAATTTGAACACTTGCATATAAATTCATTAATGCTGCGAATTGGAAATGTACCAAAGGATATAAAACAGGCGTAGTGGCCAAGTGGTAAGGCGTCGGTCTCGTAAACCGAAGATCACGAGTTCGAACCTCGTCTGTGCCTAAATTATGTGGACGCGTTTGCCGGACTTTTCCTGACATAACGTGCAGATATGCCTTAGAAGAGGAAGAAGTCAAGAGACTGGATGAAACTTCTGGCGTATTGTTCTCGGACTCAAAAGCGATAAACAGGACTGAATCGGCAATGGAGTGGAGAACATTTAAGTATAAATTGCACAAAGTTATCAAAATCTTTATTCAGGAAAACCCCAAATCCCTATAGATTGAATAACACAGCAACGTATAACATACTTTGAACCGTTAATTTTGAACGAGACATAGGCTTACCAAGTTCTGCATTAAATTTTGAACACTTGCATATAAAGTCATTAATGCTGCGAATGGGAAATATACCAAAGGATATAAAACAGGCGTAGTGGCCAAGTGGTAAGCCGTCGGTCTCGTAAACCAAAGATCACGAGTTCGAACCTCGCCTGTGCCTAAATTATGTGGCGAGTTTGCGGAACTTTTCCTGACATAACGTGCAGATAGCCTTAGAAGAGGAAGAAGTCAAGGGATTCGATGAAATTTTTGGCGTATTGTTCCTGGTGTCAAAAGCAATAAACAGGACTGAATCGGCAGTGGATGGAGAACATTTAAGTATAAATTGCACAAAGTTATCAAAATCTTTATACAGGAAAACCCAAATTCCTATAGATCGAATAACACAGCAACGTATAAGATACTTTGAACCGTTAATTTTGAATGTGACATAGGCTTACCGAAGTTTTGCATTAAATTTTGAGCATTGCATAAAAAGTCATTAATGCTGCGAATGGGAATGTACCAAAGGATATAAAACAGGCGCAGTGGCCAAGTGGTAAGGCGTCGGTCTCGTAAACCGAAGATCACGAGTTCGAACCTCGTCTGTGCCTAAATTATGTGGACGCGTTTGCCGGACTTTTCCTGACATAACGTGCAGATATGCCTTAGAAGAGGAAGAAGTCAAGAGATTGGATGAAACTTCTGGCGTATTGTTCTCGGACTCAAAAGCGATAAACAGGACTGAATCGGCAAGTGGAGTGGGAGGACATTTAAGTATAAATTGCACAAAGTTATCAAAATCTTTATACAGGAAAACCCCAAATTCCTATAGATCGAATAACACAGCAACGTATAAGATACTTTGCACCGTTAATTTTGAACGTGACATAGGCTTACCAAGTTCTGCATTAAATTTGAACACTTGCATATAAAGTCATTAATGCTGCGAATGGGAAATGTACCAAAGGATATAAACAGGCGCAGTGGCCAAGTGGTAAGCGTCGGTCTCGTAAACCAAAGATCACGAGTTCGAACCTCGCCTGTGCCTAAATTATGTGGCCGAGTTTGGCGAACTTTTCCTGACATAACGTGCAGATAAGCCTTAGAAGTGGAAGAAGTCAAGGGATTCGATGAAATTTTTGGCGTATTGTTCTCGGTGTCAAAAGCAATAAACAGGACTGAATCGGCGATGGAGTGGAGAACATTTAAGTATAAATTGCACAAAGTTATCAAAATCTTTATTCAGGAAAACCCCAAATTCCTATAGATCGAATAACACAGCAACGTATAAGATACTTTGCACCGTTAATTTTGAACGTGACATAGGCTTACCAAGTTCTGCATTAAATTTTAAGCACTTGGATAAAAGTCATTAATGCTGCGAATTGGAAATGTACCTAAGGATATAAAACAGGCGTAGTGGCCAAGTGGTAAGCGTCGGTCTCGTAAACCGAAGATCACGAGTTCGAACCTCGTCTGTGCCTAAATTATGTGGACGCGTTTGCCGGACTTTTCCTGACATAACGTGCAGATATGCCTTAGAGGAGGAAGAAGTCAAGAGATTGGATGAAATTTTTGGCGTATTGTTCTCGGACTCAAAAGCGATAAACAGGACTGAATCGGCAATGGAAGTGGAGAAATTTAAGTATAAATTGCACAAAGTTATCAAAATCTTTATACAGGAAAAACCCTAAATTCCTATAGATCGAATAACACAGCAACGTATAAGATACTTTGAACGTTTAATTTTGAACGTGACATAGGCTTACCGAGTTTTGCATTAAATTTTGAGCACTTGCATAAAAGTCATTAATGCTGCGAATGGGAAATGTACCAAAGGATATAAAACAGCCGCAGTGGCCAAGTGGTAAGGCGTCGGTCTCGTAAACCGAAGATCACGAGTTCGAACCTCGTCTGTGCCTAAATTATGTGGCCGAGTTTGGCCGGAACTTTTCCTGACATAACGTGCAGATAAGCCTTAGAAGGAAAAGTCAAGGGATTCGATGAAATTTTGGCGTATTGTTCTCGGTGTCAAAAGCAATAAACAGGGACTGAATCGGCAATGGAGTGGAGAACATTTAAGTATAAATTGCACAAAGTTATCAAAATCTTTATACAGGAAAACCCCAAATCCCTATAGAACGAATAACACAGCAACGTATAAGATACTTTGAACCGTTAATTTTGAGTGTGACATAGGGCTTACCGAGTTTTGCGTTAAATTTTGAGCATTTGCATAAAAAGTTCATTAATGCTGCGAATGGGAAATGTACCAAAGGATAAAAACAGGCGCAGTGGCCAAGTGGTAAGGCGTTGGTCTCGTAAACGAAGATCACGAGTTCGAACTCGTCGGTGCCTAAATTATGTGGACGCGTTTGCCGGACTTTTCCTGAGATTACGTGCAGATATGCCTTAGAAGAGGAAGAAGTCAAGAGATTGGATGAAACTTTCTGGCGTATTGTTCTCAGACTCAAAAGCGATAAACAGGACTGAATCGGCAATGGAGTGGAGAACATTTAAGTATAAAATTGCACAAAGTTATCAAAATCTTTATACAGGAAAACCCGAAATTCCTATAGATCGAATAACACTGCAACGTGTAAGATACTTTGGACCGTTAATTTTGAACGTAACATAGGCTGACCAATCCTGCATTAAATTTTGAGCACTTGCATACAAAGTCATTAATGCTGCGAATTGGGAAATGTACCAAAGGATATAAAACAGGCGTAGTGGCCAAGTGGTACAGCCGTCGGTCTCGTAAAGCGAAAGTTCACGAGTTCGAACCTCGTCTGTGCCTAAATTATGTGCCGAGTTTGGCCGGACTTTTCCTGAAATAACGTGCAGATAAGAGGAAGAAGTCAAGGGGATTCGATGAAATTTTTGTCGTGTTGTTCTCGGTGTCAAAAGCAATTAAACAGGACTGAATCAGGCAATGGAGTGGAGAACATTTAAGTATAAATTGCCACAAAGTTATCAAAATCTTTATACAGGAAAACCCCAAATCCCTATAGAACGAATAACACAGCAACGTATAAGATACTTTCAACCGTTAATTTTGAGCGTGACATAGGCTTACCGGAAGTGTTGCACTTAAATTTTTGCATTTGCATAAAAATTCATCAATGCTGCGAATGGGAAATGTACCAAAGGTTATAAAATAGCCGCAGTGGCCAATTGGTAAGGCGTCGGTCTGGTAAACCGAAGATCACGAGTTTCGAACATTCGTCTGTGCCTAAATTATGTGGACGCGTTTGCCGAATTTTCCTAAACATAACGTGCAGATATGGCTTAGAAGAAGAAGAAGTCAAGAGGATTGGATGAAACTTTCTGGCCGTATTGTTTCGGACTCAAAAGCGATAAACAGGACTGAATCGGCAATGGAGTGGAGAACATTTAAGTATAAATTGCACAAAGTTATCAAAATCCTTATACAGGAAACCCCAAATCCTATAGATCGAATAACACAGCAGCGTATAAGATACTTTGCACCCATTAGTTTTGAACGTGACATAGGCTTACCAAGTTCTGCATTAAATTTTAAGCACTTGGATAAAATTCATTAATGTTGCGAATTGGAAATGTACCAAAGGATATAAAACAGACGCAGTGGCCAAGTGGTACGGCATCGGTCTCGTAAACCGAAAATCAGGAGTTCGAACCTCGTCTGTGCCTAAATTATGTGGAGCCAGTTTGCCGGAATTTTCCTGACTTAACGTGCAGATAAGCCTTAGAACAGAATAAGTCAAGGGATTCGATTGAAATTTTGGCGTATTGTTCTCGGTGTCAAAAGCAATAAACAGGGACTAAAGCGGCAATGGAGTGGAGAACATTTAAGCATAGATTGCACAAAGTTATCAAAATCTTTATACAGGAAAACCCCAAAATCCCTATAAAACGAATAAAACAGCAACGTATAAATACTTTGAACCGTTAATTTTGAGTGGGACAAAGGCTTACCGAGTTTTGCATTAAATTTTGAGCATTTGCATAAAAAGTCATTAATGCTGCGAATGGAAAATGTACCAAAGGATAAAAAAACAGGCGCAGTGCCAAGTGGTAAGCGGTCGGTCTCGTAAACCGAAGATCACGAGTTCGAACCTCGTCTGTGCCTAAATTATGTGGACCGCGTTTGCCGGACTTTTTCCTGACATAACGTGCAGATATGCCTTAGAAGAGGAAGAAGTCAAGAGACTGGATGAAACTTCTGGCGTATTGTTCTCGAACGTCAAAAGCGATAAACAGGACTGAATCGGCAATGGAGTGGAGAACATTTAAGATAAATTGCACAAAGTTATCAAAATCTTTATACAGGAAAACCCCAAATCCCTATAGATTGAATAACACAGCAACGTATAAGATACTTTGCAACCGTTAATTTTGAACGTGACATAGGCTTACCAGTTCTGCATTAAATTTTGAAGCACTTGCATAAAAGTCATTAATGCTGCGAATTGGGAAATGTACCAAAGGATATAAACAGGCGTAGTGGCCAAGTGGTAAGCCGTCGGGTCTCGTAAACGAAGATCACGAGTTCGAACCTCGCTGTGCCTAAATTATGTGGCGAGTTTGGCGGACTTTTCCTGACATAACGTGCAGATAAGAGGAAGAAGTCAAGGGATTCGATGAAATTTTTGGCGTATTGTTCTCGGTGTCAAAAGCAATAAACAGGACTGAATCGGCAATGGAGTGGAGAACATTTAAGTATAAAATTGCACAAAGTTATCAAATCTTTATACAGGAAAACCCCAAATCCATATAGATTGAATAACACAGCAACGTTATAACATACTTTGCACCGTTAGTTTTTGAACGTGACATAGGCTTACCAAGTTCTGCATTAAATTTTAAGCACTTGGCATAAAAGTCATTAATGCTGGCCAATTGGAAATGTACCTAACGATATAAAACAGGCGTAGTGGCCAAGTGGTAAGGCGTCGGTCTCGTAAACCGAAGATCACCAGTTCGAACCTCGTGTGTGCCTAAATTATGTGGACGCATTTGCCGGAATTTTCCTGACATAACGTGCAGATATGCCTTAGAAGAGGAAGAAGTCAAGAGATTGGATGAAACTTCTGGCGTATTGTTCTCGGACTCAAAAGCGATAAACAGGACTGAATCGGCAGTGGAGTGGAGGACATTTAAGTATAAATTGCACAAAGTTATCAAAATCTTCATTCAGGAAAACCCCAAATTCCTATAGATCGAATAACACAGCAACGTATAAGATACTTTGAACCGTTAATTTTGAACGTGACATAGGCTTACCAAGTTCTGCATTAAATTTTGAACACTTGCATATAAAGTCATTAATGCTGCGAATGGGAAATACACCAAAGGATATAAAACAACCGCAGTGGCCAAGTGGTAAGCCGTCGGTCTCGTAAACCAAAGTTCACGAGTTCGAACCTCGCCTGTGCCTAAATTATGTGGCCGAGTTTGGCGGACTTTTCCTGACATAACGTGCAGATAAGCCTTAGAAGAGGAAGAAGTCAAGGGATTCGATGAAATTTTTGGCGTATTGTTCCTGGTGTCAAAAGCAATAAACAGGACTGAATCGGCAGTGCAATGGAGAACATTTAAGTATAAATTGCATAAAGTTATCAAAATCTTTATACAGGAAAAACCTAAATTCCTATAGAACGAATAACACAGCAACGTATAAGATACTTTGAACTGTTAATTTTGAATGTGACATAGGCTTACCGAGTTTTGCATTAAATTTTGAGCATTTGCATAAAAAGTCATTAATGCTGCGAATGGGAATTGTACCAAAGTATATAAAACAGCCGCAGTGGCCAAGTGGTAAGGCGTCGGTCTCGTAAACCGAAAACACGAGTCGGAACTTCGTCTGTGCCTAAGTTATGTGGACGCGTTTGTCGAACTTTTCCTGACATAAAGTTGCAGATAAGAGGAAGAAGTCAAGGGATTCGATGAAATTCGTGGCGTATTGTTCTCGTTGTCAAAAGCAATAAACGGGACTGGAATCGGGCAATGGAGTGGAGAACATTTAAGTATAAATTGCACAAAGTATCAAAAATCTTATACAGGAAAACCCCAAATCCCTATAGAACGAATAACACAGCAACGTATAAGATACTTTCAACCGTTAATTTGAGCGTGACATAGGCATTACCGAGTGTTGCACTAAATTTTTGCATTTGCATAAAATTCATCAATGCTGCGAATGGGAAATGTACCAAAGGTTATAAAATAGCCGCAGTGGCCAATTGGGTAAGGCGTCGGTCTGGTAAACCGAAGATCACGAGTTCGAACATCGTCTGTGCCCTAAATTATGTGGACGGCGTTTGCCGGAATTTCCTAAACATAACGTGCAGATATGGCTTAGAAGAAGAAGAAGTCAAGAGATTGGATGAAACTGTTGGCGATTGTTTTCGGACTCAAAAGCGATAAAACAGGACTGAATCGGCAATGGAGTGGAGAACATTTAAGTATAAATTGCACAAAGTGATCAAAAATCTTATACAGGAAAGCCCCAAAATTCCTATAGATCGAATAACACAGCAGGTATAAGATACTTTGCACCGTTAGTTTTGAACGTGACATAGCTTACAAGTTCTGCATTAAATTTAAGGCACTTGGATAAAAATCCATTAATGTGCGAATTGGAAATGTACCAAAGGATATGAAAACAGCGCGGCAGTGGCCAAGTGGTTAAGCGTCGGTGTCGAAACCGAAAATCAGGAGTTCGAACCTCGTCTGTGCCTAAATTATGTGGCCAATTCGTGCCGGAATTTTCCTGACTTAACGTGCAGATAAGCCTTAGAACAGGAATAAGTCAAGGGATTCGATGAAATTTTGGCGTATTGTTCTCAGTGTCAAAAGCAATAAACAGGACTAAATCGGCAATTGGAGTGGAGAACATTTAAGCATAGATTGCACAAAGTTATCAAATCTTTATACGGGAAAACCCCAAATTCCCTATAAAACGAATAACACAGCAACGTATAAGATACTTTGAACCGTTAATTTTGAGTGGGACATAGGGCTTACCGAGTTTTGCATTAAATTTGAGCACTTGCATAAAAAGTCATTTAATGCTGCGAATTGGAAAATGTACCAAAGGATAAAAAACAGGCGCAGTGGCCAAGTGGTAAGACGTCGGTCTCGTAAACCGAAGATCACGAGTTCGAACCTCGTCTGTGCCTAAATTATGTGGACGCAGTTTGCCGGACTTTTCCTGACATAACGTGCAGATATGCCTTAGAAGAGGAAGAAGTCAAGGACTGGATGAAACTTCTGGCGTATTGTTCTCGGACTCAAAAGCGATAAACAGGACTAATCGGCAATGGAGTGGAGAACATTTAAGCATAATTGCACAAAGTTATCAAAATCTTTATACAGGAAAACCCCAAATCCCCTATAGAAGGAATAACACAGCAACGTTATAAGATACTTTGAACCGTTAATTTGAGCGTGACATAGGCTTACCAAGTTCTGCATTAAATTTGAGCACTTGCATATAAAGTTCATTAATGCTGCGAATGGGAAATGTACCAAAGGATAAAAAACAGGCGCAGTGGCCAAGTGGTAAGGCGTCGGTCTCGTAAACCGAAGATCACGAGTTCGAACCTCGTCTGTGCCTAAATTATGTGGACGCATTTGCCGGACTTTTCCTGACATAACGTGCAGATATGCCTTAGAAGAGGAAAAAGTCAAGGGACTGGATGAAATTCTGGCGTATTGTTCTCGGACTCAAAAGCGATAAACAGGACTGAATCGGCAATGGAGTGGAGAACATTTAAGTATAAATTGCACAAAGTTATCAAAATCTTTATACAGGAAAACCCCAAATCCTATAGATGAATAACACAGCAACGTATACGATACTTTGCACCGTTAATTTTGAACGTGACATAGGCTACCAAGTTCTGCATTAAATTTTAGCACTTTGCATAAAAAGTCATTAATGCTGCGAATGGGAAATGTACCAAGGATATAAAACAGGCGTAGTGGCCAAGTGGTAAGGCGTCGGTCTCGTAAACCGAAAGATCACGAGTTCGAACCTCGCCTGTGCCTAAATTATGTGGCCGAGTTTGGCGGAATTTTTCCCTGACATAACGTGCAGATAAGCCTTAGAAGAGGAAGAGTCAAGGGATTCGATGAAATTTTGGGCGTATTGTTCTCGGTCTCAAAAGCAATAAACAGGACTGAATCGGCAATGGAGTGGAGAACATTTAAGTATAAATTGCACAAAGTTATCAAAATCTTTATCAGGAAAACCCCAAATTCCCTATAATCGAATAACACAGCAACGTATAAGATACTTTGAACCGTTAATTTTTGAACGTGGACATAGGCTTACCGAGTTTTGCATTAAATTTTGAGCATTTGCATAAAAAGTCATTAATGCTGCGAATGGGAAATGTACCAAAGGATAAAAACAGGCGCAGTGGCCAAGTGGTAAGGCGTCGGTCTCGTAAACCGAAAGATCACGAGTTCGAACCTCGTCTGTGCCTAAATTATGTGGACGCGTTTGGCCGGAGTTTTCCTGACATAACGTGCAGATATGCCTTAGAAGAGGAAGAAGTCAAGAGATTGGATGAAACTTTTGGCGTATTGTTCTCGACTCAAAAGCAATAAACAGGACTGAATCGGCAATGGAAGTGGAGAACATTTAAGTATAAATTGCACTAAAGTTATCAAAATCTTTATGCAGGAAAACCGAAATTCCTATAGATCGAATAAACACTGCAACGTGTAAGGTTACTTTGGACCGTTAATTTTGAATGTGACATAGGCTGACCGAATCCTGCATTAAATTTTGAGCACTTGCATAAAAAGTCATTAATGCTGCGAATAGGGAAATGTACCAAAGGATATGAAACAGGCGTAGTGGCCAAGTGGTAAGGCGTCGTCTCGTAAACCGAAGATCACGAGTTCGAACCTCGTCTGTGGCCTAAATTATGTGGACGCATTTGCCGGAATTTTCCTGACATAACGTGCAGATAGCCTTAGAAGAGGAAGAAGTCAAGGAGATTGGATGAAACTTCTGGCGTATTGTTCTCGGACTCAAAAGCGATAAAACAGAAGTGAATCGGCAGTGGAGTGGAGAACATTTAAGTATAAATTGCACAAAGTTATCAAAATCTTTATACAGGAAAAACCAAATCCTATAGAAACGAAAACACAGCAACCGTATAAGATACTTTGAACCGTTAATTTTGAGTGTGACATAGGCTTACCGAGTTTTGCATTAAATTTTGTAGCATTTGCATAAAAAGTCATTAATGCTGCGAATGGGAAATGTACCAAGGTATTATAAAACAGCCGCAGTGGCCAAGTGGTAAGGCCGTCGGTGACATAAACCGAAGATCACGAGTTCGAACCTCGTCTGTGCCTAAATTATGTGGCCGAGTTTGCCGGAATTTTCCTGACATAACGTGCAGATAAACCTTACAACTGGAATAAGTCAAGGATTCGATTAAATTTTTGGCGTATTGTTTTCGCTGTCAAAAGCAATAAACAGACTGAATCGGCAATGGAGTGGAGAACATTTAAGTATAAATTGCACAAAGTTATCAAAATCCTTATACAGGAAAACCCCAAATTCCTACAGATCGAATAACACAGCAACATATAAATACTTTGCACCGTTAGTTTTGAACGTGACATAGGCTTACCAAGTTTCTGCATTAAATTTTAAGCACTTGGATAAAAAGTCATTAATGTTGCGAATTGGAAATGTACCAAGGATATAAAACAGGCCTAGTGGCCAAGTGGTAAAGCGTCGGTATCGTAAACCGAAGATCACGAGTTCGGAACTGCATCTGTGCCTAAATATGTGGGACGCGTTTGCCGGAATTTTCCTGAAATAACGTGCAGACATGACTTAGAAGAGGAAGAAGTCAAAGGATTCGATGGAAATTTTTGGCGTATTGTTCTCGGTGTCAAAAGCAATAAACAGGACTGAATCGCGGCAATGGATGGAGAACATTTAAGGTATAAATTGCACAAAGTTATCAAAAATCTTATACAGGAAAAACCCAATTCCTATTAGAACGAATAACACAGCAACGTATAAGATACTTTGACTGTTAATTTTGAACGTGACATAGGCTTACCGAGTTTTGCATTAAATTTGAGCATTTGCATAAAAAAGTCATTAATGCTGCGAAATGGAAGAATGTACCAAAGCATATAAAACAGCCGCAGTGGCCAAGTGGTAAGGCGTCGGTCTCGTAAACCGAAAGATCACGAGTTCGAACCCGTCTGCTGCCTAATTATGTGGCCGGTTTGCCGGACTTTTTCCTGACATAACGTGCAGATAAGCCTTAGAAGAGGAAGAAGTCAAGGGATCGAGATGAAATTTTGGCGTATTGTTTCTCGGTGTCAAAAGCAATAAACAGACTGAATCGGCAGTGAGTGGAGAACATTTAAGTATAAATTGCACAAAGTTATCAAAATCTTTTATACAGGAAAAACCCAAATCCTATAGAACGAATAACACAGCAACGTATAAGATACTTTGAACCGTTAATTTTGAATGTGACATAGGCTTACCGAGTTTTGCATTAAATTTTGAGCATTTGCATAAAAAGTCATTAATGCTGCGAATGGGAAATGTACCACAAGGATATAAAACAGGCCGCAGTGGCCAAGTGGTAAGGCGTCGGTCTCGTAAACGAAGATCACGAGTTCGAACCTCGTCTGTGCCTAAATTATGTGGCCGGTTTGCCGGGATTTTCCTGACATAACGTGCAGATAAGCCTTAGAAGGAAGAAGTCAAGGATTCGATGAAATTTTTGGCTGTATTGTTCTCGGCTGTCAAAAGCAATAAACAGGACTGAATCGGCAATGGAGTGGAGAAACATTTAAGTATAAATTGCACAAAGTTATCAAAATCTTTATGCAGGAAAACACCAAATTCTATAATCGAATAACACAGCAACGTATAAGATACTTTGAACCGTTATAATTTGAGTGGACATAGGCTTACGAGTTTCTGCATTTAAATTTTGAGCATTTGCATAAAAAGTCATTAATGCTGCGAATGGGAAATGTACAAAGGATAAAAACAGGCGCAGTGGCCAAGTGGTAAGGCGTCGGTCTCGTAAACCGAAGAGTCACGAGTTCGAACCTCGTCTGTGCCTAAATTATGTGACGCGTTTGCGGATTTTTCCTGACATAACGTGCAGATATGCCTTAAAGAGGAAGAAGTCAAGAGATTGGATGAAACTTCTGGCGTATTGTTCTCGGACTCAAAAGCGATTAACAGGACTGAATCGGCCAATGGAGTGGGAGAACATTAAGTATAATTGCACAAAGTTATCAAATCTTTATGCAGGGAAAACCCGAAATCCATAGATCGAATAACACTGCAACGTGTAAGGTACTTTGACCGTTAATTTTGAACGTGACATAGGCTGACCGATCCTGCATTAAATTTTGAGCACTTGCATACAAAGTCATTAATGCTGCGAATGGGAAATGTACCAAAGGATATGAAACAGGCGTAGTGGCCAAGTGGTAAAGCGTCGGTCTCGTAAACCGAAGATCACGAGTTCGAACCTCGTCTGTGCCTAAATTATGTGGACGCGTTTGCCGAACTTTTCCTGACATAACGTGCAGATAAAGAGGAAGAAGTCAAGGGATCGATGAAATTTTTGGCGTATTGTTCTCGGTGTCAAAAGCAATAAACAGGACTGAATCGGCAATGGAGTGGAGAACATTTAAGTATAAATTGCACAAAGTTATCAAAATCTTTATACAGGAAAACCCCAAATCCCTATAGATTGAATAACACAGCAACGATATAAGATACTTTGCACCGTTAGTTTTGAACGTGACATAGGCTTACCAAGTTCTGCATTAAATTTTTAAGCACTTGATAAAAAGTCATTAATGCTGCGAATTGGAAATGTACCTAAGGATATAAAACAGGCGTAGTGGCCAAGTGGTAAGGCGTCGGTCTCGTAAACCGAAGATCACGAGTTCGAACCTCGTGCTGTGCCTAAATTATGTGGACGCATTTGCCGGAATTTTCCTGACATAACGTGCAGATATGCCTTAGAAGAGGAAGAAGTCAAGAGATTGGATGAAACTTCTGGCGTATTGTTTCTCGGACTCAAAAAGCGATAACAGGGACTGAATCGGCAATGGAGTGGAGAACATTAAGTATAAATTGCACAAAGTTATCAAAATCTTTATACAGGAAAACCCCAAATTCCTATAGAATCGAATAACACAGCAACGTATAAGATACTTGAACCGTTAATTTTGAAGTGACATAGGCTTACCAAGTTTGCATTAAATTTTGAGCACTTGGCATAAAAAGTCATTAATGCTGCGAATGGAAATTACCAAAGGATATAAAACAGCCGCAGTGGCCAAGTGGTAAGGCGTCGGTCTCGTAAACGAAATCACGAGTTCGAACCTCGTCTGTGCCTAAATATGTGGCCAAGTTTGCCGGAATTTTCCTGACTTAACGTGCAGATAAGCCTTAGAACAGGAATAAGTCAAGGGATTCGATCGAAATTTTTGGCGTATTGTTCTCGGTGTCAAAAGCAATAAACAGGACTAAATCGGCAATGGAGTGGAGAACATTTAAGCATAGATTGCACAAAGTTATCAAAATCTTTATACAGGAAAACCCCAAATCCCTATAAACGAATAACACAGCAACGTATAAGATACTTTGAACCGTTAATTTTGAGTGTGACATAGGCTTACCAAGTTTTGCATTAAATTTTGAGCATTTGCATAAAAAGTCATTAATGCTGCGAATGGGAAATGTACCAAAGATAAAAAACAGGCGCAGTGGCCAAGTCGGTAAGGCGTCGGTCTCGTAAACCGAAGATCACGAGTCGAACCTCGTCTGTGCCTAAATTATGTGGACGCGTTTGCCGGACTTTTCCTGACATAACGTGCAGATATGCCTTAGAAGAGGAAGAAGTCAAGAGATTGGATGAAACTTCTGGCGTATTGTTTTCGGATTCAGAAGAAAAAACCGGACTGAATTCCCAATGGAGTGGAGAACATTTAAGTATAAATTGGACAAAGTCATCAAAATCTTTATACTGGAAAACCCCAAATTCCTATAGATCGAATAACACTGCAACGTGTAAGACACTTTGCACCGTTAATTTTGAACGTGACATAGGCTTACCAAGTTCTGCAATAAATTTTGAGCACTTGCATATAAAGTCATTAATGCTGCGAATGGGAAATGTGCCAAAGGATATAAACAGCCGCAGTGGCCAAGTGTAAGGCATCGGACTCGTAAACCGAAAATCACGAGTTCGAACCTCGTCTGTGCCTAAATTATGTGGCCAAGTTTGCCGGAATTTTCCTGACTTAACGTGCAGATAAGCCTTAGAACAGGAATAAGTCAAGGGATTCGACGAAATTTTTGGCGTATTGTTCTCGGTGTCAAAAGCAATAAACAGGACTGAAATCGGCAATGGAGTGGAGAACATTTAAGTATAAGATGCACAAAGTTATCAAAATCTTTATACAGGAAAACCCCAAATCCCTATAAAACGAATAACACAGCAAACGTATAAGATACTTTGAACCCGTTTAATTTTGGAGTGTGGACATAGGCTTACCGAGTTTTGCATTAAATTTTGAGCATTGCATAAAAAGTCATTAATGCTGCGAATGGAAATGTACCAAAGGAATAAAAAACAGGCGCAGTGGCCAAAGTGGTAAGGCGTCGTCGGTTCGTAAACCGAAGATCACGAGTTCGAACCTCAGTCTGTGCCTAAATTATGTGGACGCGTTTGCCGGACTTTTCCTGACATAACGTGCAGATATGCCTTAGAAGAGAAGAAGTCAAGAGATTGGATGAAAACTTCTGGGCGTATTGTTCTCGGACTCAAAAGCGATAAACAGGACTGAATCGGCAATGGAGTGGAGAACATTTAAGTATAAATTGCACAAAGTTATCAAATCTTTATGCAGGAAAACCAAATTCCTATAGATCGAATAACACAGCAACGTATAAGATACTTTGAACCGTTAATTTTGAGGACATAGGCTTACCGAGTTTGCATTAAATTTTGAGCATTTGCATAAAAAGTCATTAATGCTGCGAATGGGAAATGTACCAAAGGAAAAACAGGCGCAGTGGCCAAGTGGTAAGGCGTCGGTCTCGTAAACCGAAGATCACGAGTTCGAACCTCGTCTGTGCCTAAATTATGTGGACGCGTTTGCCGGAATTTTCCTGACATAACGTGCAGATATGCCTTAGAAGAGGAAGAAGTCAAGAGATTGGATGAAACTTCTGGCGTATTGTTCTCGGACTCAAAAGCGATAAACAGGACTGAATCGGCAATGGAGTGGAGAACATTTAAGTATAAATTGCACAAAGTTATCAAAATCTTTATCAGGAAAACCCCAAATCCTATAGATCGAATAACACAGCAACGTATAAGATACTTTGAACCGTTAATTTTGACGTGACATAGGCTTACCAAGTTCTGCATTAAATTTTAAGCACTTGGATTAAAAAGTCATTTAATGCTGCGAATTGGAAATGTACCAAAAGGATAAAAAACAGGCGCTAGTGGCCAAGTGGTAAAGCGTCGGTCTCGTAAACCGAAGATCACGAGTTCGAACCTCGTCTGTGCCTAATTATGTGGACGCGTTTGCCGGAATTTTCCTGACATAACGTGCAGATATGCCTTAGAAGAGGAAGAAGTCAAAGATTGGATGAAACTTCTGGCGTATTGTTTTCGGATTCAGAAGCAATAAACGGACCTGAATCCCAATGGAGTGGAGAACATTTAAGTATAAATTGGACAAAGTCATCAAAATCTTTTATACTGGAAAACCCCAAATTCCTATAGATCGAATAACACTGCAACGTGTAAGACACTTTGCACCGTTAATTTTGAACGTGACATAGGCTTACCAAGTTCTGCAATAAATTTTGACACTTGCATATAAAGTCATTAATGCTGCGAATGGAAATGTACCAAAGGATATAAACAGCGCAGTGGCCAAGTGGTAAGGCTCGGTCTCGTAAACCGAAGATCACGAGTTCGAACCTCGTCTGTGCCTAAATTATGTGGAGTTTGCCGGAATTTTCCTGACATAACGTGCAGATAAGCCTTAGAAAGGAAGAAGTCAAGGATTCGATGAAATTTTTGGCGTATTGTTCTCGGTGTCAAAAGCAATAAACAGGACTGAATCGGCAATGGAGTGGAGAACATTTAAGTATAAATTGCACAAAGTTATCAAAATCTTTATACAGGAAAACCCCAAATCCCTATAACGAATAACACAGCAACGTATAAGATACTTTGAACCGTTAATTTTGAACGTGACATAGGCTTACCGAGTTCTGCATTAAATTTTGAGCACTTGCATAAAAGTCATTAATGCTGCGAATGGAAATGTACCAAAGGAAAAACAGGCGCAGTGGCCAAGTGGTAAGGCGTCGGTCTCGTAAACCGAAGATCACGAGTTCGAACCTCGTCTGTGCCTAAATTATGTGGACGCGTTTGCCGGACTTTTCCTGACATAACGTGCAGATATGCCTTAGAAGAGGAAGAAGTCAAGAGATTGGATGAAACTTCTGGCGTATTGTTCTCGGACTCAAAAGCGATAAACAGGACTGAATCGGCAATGGAGTGGAGAACATTTAAGTATAAATTGCACAAAGTTATCAAAATCTTTATACAGGAAAACCCAAATTCCTATAGATCGAATAACACAGCAACGTATAAGATACTTTGAACCGTTAATTTTGAGTGACATAGGCTTACCGAGTTTGCATTAAATTTTGAGCATTTGCATAAAAAGTCATTAATGCTGCGAATGGGAAATGTACCAAAGGATAAAAAACAGGCGCAGTGGCCAAGTGGTAAGGCGTCGGTCTCGTAAACCGAAGATCACGAGTTCGAACCTCGTGTGTGCCTAAATTATGTGGACGCGTTTGCCGGAATTTTCCTGACATAACGTGCAGATATGCCTTAGAAGAGGAAGAAGTCAAGAGATTGATGAAACTTCTGGCGTATTGTTCTCGGACTCAAAAGCGATAAACAGGACTGAATCGGCAGTGGAGTGGAGAACATTTAAGTATAAATTGCACAAAGTTATCAAAATCTTTATCAGGAAAACCCCAAATCCTATAGATCGAATAACACAGCAACGTATAAGATACTTTGAACCGTTAATTTTGAACGTGACATAGGCTTACCTAGTTCTGCATTAAATTTTGAACACTTGCATATAAAGTCATTAATGCTGCGAATGGAAATATACCAAAATATAAAACAGGCGCAGTGGCCAAGTGGTAAGCGTCGGTCTCGTAAACCGAAGATCACGAGTTCGAACCTCGTCTGTGCCTAAATTATGTGGCCGAGTTTGCGGACTTTTCCTGACATAACGTGCAGATAAGCCTTAGAAGAGGAAGAAGTCAAGGATTCGATGAAATTTTTGGCGTATTGTTCTGGTGTCAAAAGCAATAAACAGGACTGAATCGGCAGTGCAATGGAGAACATTTAAGTATAAATTGCACAAGGTTATCAAAATCTTTATACAGGAAAAACCCAATTCCTTATAGAACGAATAACACAGCAACGTATAAGATCACTTTGAACCGTTAATTTTGAATGTGACATAGGCTTACCGAGTTTTGCATTAAATTTTGAGCATTTGCATTAAAAAGTCATTAATGCTGCAAATGGGAAAGGAACCAAAGGATATAAAATAGGCGCAGTGGCCAAGTGTAGTAAGGCGTCGGTTCTCGTAACCGAAATAACGAATTCGAACCTCGTCTGCGCCTAAATTAATGTGGACGAGTTTGCCGATCTTTTCCTGACATAACGTGCAGATAAGAGGAAGAAGTCAAGGATTCGATGAAATTTTTGACGTATTTGTTCTCCCGGTGTCAAAAGCAATAAACAGGACTAAATCGGCAAATGGAGTGGAGAACATTTAAGCAATAAATTGCACAAAGTTATCAAAATCTTTATACAGGAAACCCCCAAATTCCCTATAGAACGAATAACACAGCAACGTATAAGATACTTTGAACCGTTAATTTTGAACGTGACATAGGCTGACCGAATCCTGCCATTAAATTTTGAAGCACTTGCATACAAAGTCATTAATGCTGCGAATTGGAAATGTACCAAAGGATATGAAACAAGCGTAGTGGTCCAAGTGGTAAGGCGTCGTTCTCATAAACCGAAGATCACGAGTTCGAACCTCGTGTGT
Source organism: Hydractinia echinata (assembly GCA_030067915.1). Lineage (NCBI taxonomy): Eukaryota > Metazoa > Cnidaria > Hydrozoa > Anthoathecata > Hydractiniidae > Hydractinia > Hydractinia echinata. Next base: position 20,789 of record JASGCC010000003.1, on the reverse strand, counting down.
GCCTAAATTATGGGGACGCGTTTTCCGAACCTTTCCTGACATACGTGCAGATAAGAGGAAGAAGTCAAGGGAATCGATGAAATTTTTGGCGTATTGTTCTCGGTGTCAAAAGCAATAAACAGGACTGAATCGGCAATGGAGTGGAGAACATTAAGTAATAAATTGCACAAAGTTATCAAAATCTTTATACAAGAAAACCCCAAATCCCTATAGATTGAATAACACAGCAACGTATAAGATACTTTGCACCGTTAATTTTGAATGTGACATAGGGCTTACCGAGTTTTGCATTAAATTTTGAGCATTTGCATAAAAGTCATTAATGCTGCAAATGGGAAATGAACCAAAGGACATAAAATAAGGCGCAGTGGCCAAGTGGTAAGGCGTCGGTCTCGTAAACCGAAGATCACGAGTTCGAACCTTCGTCTGCGCCTAAATTATGTGGACGCGTTTGCCGATCTTTTCCTGACATAACGTGCAGATAAGAGAGGAAGAAGTCAAGGATTCGATGAAATTTCTGACGTATTGTTCTCGGTGTCAAAAGCAATAAACAGGACTAAATCGGCAATGGAGTGGAGAACATTTAAGCATAAATTGCACAAAGTTATCAAAATCTTTATACAGGAAAACCCCAAATCCCTATAGAACGAATAACACAGCAACGTATAAGATACTTTGAACCGTTAATTTTGAACGTGACATAGGCCTGACCGAATCCTGCATTAAATTTTGAGCACTTGCATACAAAGTCATTAATGCTGCGAATGGAAATGTACCAAAGGATATGAAACAGGCGTAGTGTCCAAGTGGTAAGGCGTCGTTCTCATAAACCGAAGATTCACGAGTTCGAACCTCGTGTGTGCCTATATTATGTGGACGCGTTTGCCGAACCTTTCCTGACATAACGTGCAGATAAGAGGAAGAAGTCAAGGGATCGATGAAATTTTTGGCGTATTGTTCTCGGGTGTCAAAAGCAATAAACAGGACTGAATCGGCAATGGAGTGGGAGAACATTTAAGTATAAATTGCACAAAGTTATCAAAATCTTTATACAGGGAAAACCCCCAAATCCCTATAGATTGAATAACACAGCAACGTATAAGATACTTGCACCGTTACTTTGAACGTGACATAGGCTTACCAAGTTCTGCATTAAATTTTAAGCACTTGGATAAAAGTTCATTAATGCTGCGAATTGGAAATGTACCTAAGGACCACAAAACAGGCGTAGTGGCCAAGTGGTAAGGCGCTCGGTCTCGTAAACCGAAGATCACGAGTTCGAACCTCGTGTGTGCCTAAATTATGTGGACGCGTTTGCCGGAATTTTCCTGACATAACGTGCAGATATGCCTTAGAAGAGGAAGAAGTCAAAGATTGGATGAAACTTCTGGCGTATTGTTCTCGGACTCAAAAGCGATAAACAGGACTGAATCGGCATGGAGTGGAGAACATTTAAGTATAAATTGCACAAAGTTATCAAAATCTTTATCAGGAAAACCCCAAATCCTATAGATCGAATAACACAGCAACGTATAAGATACTTTGAACCGTTAATTTTGAACGTGACATAGGCTTACCAAGTTCTGCATTAAATTTTGAACACTTGCATATAAAGTCATTAATGCTGCGAATGGAAAATGTACCAAAGGATAAAACAGGCGCAGTGGCCAAGTGGTAAGCGTCGGTCTCGTAAACCAAAGATCACGAGTTCGAACCTCGCCTGTGCCTAAATTATGTGGCCGAGTTTGGCGGACTTTTCCTGACATAACGTGCAGATAAGCCTTAGAAGAGGAAGAAGTCAAGGGATTCGATGAAATTTTTGGCGTATTGTTCTGGTGTCAAAAGCAATAAACAGGACTGAATCGGCAGTGCAATGGAGAACATTTAAGTATAAATTGCACAAGTTATCAAAATCTTTATACAGGAAAACCCAAATTCCTATAGAACGAATAACACAGCAACGTATAAGATACTTTGAACCGTTAATTTTGAACGTGACATAGGCTTACCGAAGTTTGCATTAAATTTTGAGCACTTGCATAAAAAGTCATTAATGCTGAATGGGAAATGTACCAAAGGATATAACAGGCGCAGTGGCCAAGTGGTAAGGCGTCGGTCTCGTAAACCGAAGATCACGAGTTCGAACCTCGTCTGTGCCTAAATTATGTGGACGCGTTTGCCGACTTTTCCTGACATAACGTGCAGATAAGAGGAAGAAGTCAAGGGATTCGATGAAATTTTTGGCGTATTGTTCTCGGTGTCAAAAGCAATAAACAGGACTGAATCGGCAATGGAGTGGAGAACATTTAAGTATAAATTGCACAAAGTTATCAAAATCTTTATACAGGAAAACCCAAATCCTATAGAACGAATAACACAGCAACGTATAAGATACTTTGAACCGTTAATTTTGAACGTGACATAGGCTACCGAATCTGCATTAAATTTTGAGCACTTGCATAAAAAGTCATTAATGCTGCGAATTGGAAATGTACCAAAGGATATAAACAGCGTAGTGGCCAAGTGGTAAGGCGTCGTCTCGTAAACCGAAGATCACGAGTTCGAACCTCGTCTGTGCCTAAATTATGTGGACGCGTTTGCCGAACTTTTCCTGACATAACGTGCAGATAAGAGGAAGAAGTCAAGGATTCGATGAAATTTTTGGCGTATTGTTCTCGGTGTCAAAAGCAATAAACAGGACTGAATCGGCAATGGAGTGGAGAACATTTAAGTATAAATTGCACAAAGTTATCAAAATCTTTATACAGGAAAACCCCAAATCCTATAGATTGAATAACACAGCAACGTATAAGATACTTTGCACCGTTAGTTTTGAACGTGACATAGGCTTACCAAGTTCTGCATTAAATTTTAAGCACTTGGATAAAAAGTCATTAATGCTGCGAATTGGAAATGTACCAAAGGATATAAAACAGGCGTAGTGGCCAAGTGGTAAGGCGTCGGTCTCGTAAACCGAAGATCACGAGTTCGAACCTCGTCTGTGCCTAAATTATGTGGACGCGTTTGCCGGACTTTTCCTGACACAACGTGCAGATATGCCTTAGAGAGGAAGAAGTCAAGAGATTGGATGAAACTTCTGGCGTATTGTTTTCGGATTCAAAGCAATAAACGGACTGAATCTGCAATGGAGTGGAGAATATTTAAGCATAATTGCAAAGTATCAAAATCTTTATACAGGAAAACCAAATTCCTATAGATCGAATAACACTGCAACGTGTAAGATACTTTGCACCGTTAATTTTGAACGTAACATAGGCTGACCGAATCCTGCATTAAATTTTGAGCACTTGATAAAAGTCATTAATGCTGCGAATTGGAAATGTACCAAAGGATATGAAACAGGCGTAGTGGCCAAGTGGTAAGCGTCGGTCTCGTAAACCGAAGATCACGAGTTCGAACCTCGTCTGTGCCTAAATTATGTGGACGCGTTTGCCGAACTTTTCCTGACATAACGTGCAGATAAGAGGAAGAAGTCAAGGGATTCGATGAAATTTTTGGCGTATTGTTCTCGGTGTCAAAAGCAATAAACAGGACTGAATCGGCAATGGAGTGGAAACATTTATGTATAAATTGCACAAAGTTATCAAAATCTTTATGCAGGAAAACCCTAAATTCCTATAGATCGAATAACACAGCAACGTATAAGTTTCTTTGCACCGTTAGTTTTGAACGTGACATAAACTTACCAAGTTCTGCATTAAACCTTAAGCACTTGGATAAAAAGTCATTAATGCTGCGAATTGGAAATGTACCAAAGGATATAAAACAGGCGTAGTGGCCAAGTGGTAAGGCGTCGGTCTCGTAAACCGAAGATCACGAGTTCAAACCTCGTCTGTGCCTAAATTATGTGGACGCGTTTGCCGAACTTTTCCTGACATAACGTGCAGATAAGAGGAAGAAGTCAAGGGATTCGATGAAATTTTTGGCGTATTGTTCTCGGTGTCAAAAGCAATAAACAGGACTGAATCGGCAATGGAGTGGAGAACATTTAAGTATAAATTGCACAAAGTTATCAAAATCTTTATACAGGAAAACCCCAAATCCCTATAGATTGAATAACACAGCAACGTATAAGATACTTTGCACCGTTAGTTTTGAACGTGACATAGGCTTACCAAGTTCTGCATTAAATTTTAAGCAATTTGATAAAAAGTCATTAATGCTGCGAATTGGAAATGTACCTAAGGATATAAAACAGGCGTAGTGGCCAAGTGGTAAGGCGTCGGTCTCGTAAACCGAAGATCACGAGTTCAAACCTCGTCTGTGCCTAAATTATGTGGACGCGTTTGCCGGACTTTTCCTGACACAACGTGCAGATATGCCTTAGAGGAGGAAGAAGTCAAGAGATTGGATGAAACTTCTGGCGTATTATTTTCGGATTCAGAAGCAATAAACCGGACTGAATCTGCAATGGAGTGGAGAATATTTAAGCATAAATTGCACAAAGTTATCAAAATCTTTATGCAGGAAAACCCTAAATTCCTATAGATCGAATAACACAGCAACGTATAAGTTTCTTTGCACCGTTAGTTTTGAACGTGACATAGACTTACCAAGTTCTGCATTAAATCTTAAGCACTTGGATAAAAAGTCATTAATGCTGCGAATTGGAAATGTACCAAAGGATATAAAACAGGCGTAGTGGCCAAGTGGTAAGGCGTCGGTCTCGTAAACCGAAGATCACGAGTTCGAACCTCGTCTGTGCCTAAATTATGTGGACGCGTTTGCCGGACTTTTCCTGACATAACGTGCAGATATGCCTTAGAGGAGGAAGAAGTCAAGAGATTGGATGAAACTTCTGGCGTATTGTTTTCGTATTCAGAAGCATTAAACCGGACTGAATCTGCAATGGAGTGGAGAATATTTAAATATAAATTGGACAAAGTCATCAAAATCTTTATACAGGAAAAACCGAAATTCCTACAGATCGAATAACACTGCAACGTGTAAGATACTTTGCACCGTTAATTTTGAACGTAACATAGGCTGACCGAATCCTGCATTAAATTTTGAGCACTTGCATACAAAGTCATTAATGCTGCGAATTGGAAATGTACCAAAGGATATGAAACAGGCGTAGTGGCCAAGTGGTAAAGCGTCGGTTTCGTAAACCGAAGATCACGAGTTCGAACCTCGTCTGTGCCTAAATTATGTGGACGCGTGTGCCGAACGTTTCCTGACATAACGAGCAGATAAGACGAAGAAGTCAAGGGATTCGATGAAATTTTTGGCGTATTGTTCTCGGTGTCAAAAGCAATAAACAGGACTGAATCGGCAATGGAGTGGAGAACATTTAAGTATAAATTGCACAAAGTTATCAAAATCTTTATACAGGAAAACCCCAAATCCCTATAGATTGAATAACACAGCAACGTATAAGATACTTTGCACCGTTAGTTTTGAACGTGACATAGGCTTACCAAGTTTTGCATTAAATTTTAAGCCCTTGGATAAAAAGTCATTAATGCTGCGAATTGGAAATGTACCTAAGGATATAAAACAGGAGTAGTGGCCAAGTGGTAAAGCGTCGGTCTCGTAAACCGAAGATCACGAGTTCGAACCTCGTCTGTGCCTAAATTATGTGGACGCGTTTGCCGGACTTTTCCTGTCATAACGTGCAGATATGCCTTAGAGGAGGAAGAAGTCAAGAGATTGGATGAAACTTCTGGCGAATTGTACTCGGACTCAAAAGCGATAAACATGACTGAATCGGCAATGGAGTGGAAAACATTTAAGTATAAATTGCACAAAGTTTTCAAAATTTTTATACAGGAAAAGCCAAAATTCCTATAGAACGAATAACACAGCAACGTATATGATACTTTGTACCGTTAGTTTTGAACGTGACATAGGCTTACCAGGTTCTGCATTAAATTTTAAGCACTTGGATAAAAAGTCATTAATGCTGCGAATTGGAAATGTACCTAAGGATATAAAACAGGCGTAGTGGCCAAGTGGTAAAGCGTCGGTCTCGTAAACCGAAGATCACGAGTTCGAACCTCGTCTGTGCCTAAATTATGTGGACGCGTTTGCCGGACTTTTGTTGACACAACGTGCAGATATGCATTAGAGGAGGAACAAGTCAAGAGATTGGATGAAACTTCTGGCTTATTGTTTTCGGATTCAGAAGCAATAAACCGGACTGAATCTGCAATGGAGTGGAGAATATTTAAATATAAATTGGACAAAGTCATCAAAATCTTTATACAGGAAAAACCGAAATTCCTATAGATCGAATAACACTGCAACGTGTAAGATACTTTGTACCGTTAATTTTGAACGTAACATAGGCTGACCGAATCCTGCATTAAATTTTGAGCACTTGCATACAAAGTCATTAATGCTGCCAATTGGAAATGTACCAAAGGATATGAAACAGGCGTAGTGGCCAAGTGGTAAAGCGTCGGTCTCGTAAACCGAAGATCACGAGTTCGAACCTCGTCTGTGCCTAAATTATGTGGACGCGTTTGCCGAACGTTTCCTGACATAACGTGCAGATAAGAGGAAGAAGTCAAGGATTCGATGAATTTTTCGGCGTATTGTTTCTCGGTGTCAAAAGCAATAAACAGGACAGAATCGGCAATGGAGTGGAGATTTATGTATAAATTGCACAAAGTTATCAAAATCTTTATACAGGAAAACCGCAAATCCCTATAGATTGAATAACACAGCAACGTATAAGTTTCTTTGCACCGTTAGTTTTGAACGTGACATAGACTTACCAAGTTCTGCATTAAATCTTAAGCACTTGGATAAAAAGTCATTAATGCTGCGAATTGGAAATGTACCAAAGGATATAAAACAGGCGTAGTGGCCAAGTGGTAAGGCGTCGGTCTCGTAAACCGAAGATCACGAGTTCGAACCTCATCTGTGCCTAAATTATGTGGACGCGTTTGCCGGACTTTTCCTGACAAACGTGCAGATATGCCTTAGAGGAGGAAGAAGTCAAGAGATTGGATGAAACTTCTGGCGTATTGTTTTCGGATTCAGAAGCAATAAACCGGACTGAATCTGCAATGGAGTGGAGAATATTTAAATATAAATTGGACAAAGTCATCAAAATCTTTATGCAGGAAAACCGTAAATTCCTATAGATCGAATAACACTGCAACGTGTAAGATACTTTGCACCGTTAATTTTGAACGTAACATAGGCTGACCGAATCCTGCATTAAATTTTGAGCACTTGCATACAAAGTCATTAATGCTGCGAATTGGAAATGTACCAAAGGATATGAAACAGGCGTAGTGGCCAAGTGGTAAAGCGTCGGTTTCGTAAACCGAAGATCACGAGTTCGAACCTCGTCTGTGCCTAAATTATGTGGACGCGTTTGCCGAACGTTTCCTGACATAACGTGCAGATAAGACGAAGAAGTCAAGGGATTCGATGAAATTTTTGGCGTATTGTTCTGGTGTCAAAAGCAATAAACAGGGCTAATCGGCAATGGAGTGGAGAACATTAGGCATAAATTGCACAAAGTTATCAAAATCTTTATACAGGAAAACCCCAAATCCCTATAGAACGAATAACACAGCAACGTATAAGATACTTTGAACCGTTAATTTTGAGCGTGACATAGGCTTACCGAGTTCTGCATTAAATTTTGAGCACTTGCATATAAAGTCATTAATGCTGCGAATGGGAAATGTACCAAAGGATAAAAAATAGGCGCAGTGGCCAAGTGGTAAGGCGTCGGTCTCGTAAACCGAAGATCACGAGTTCGAACCTCGTCTGTGCCTAAATTATGTGGACGTGTTTGCCGGACTTTTCCTGACATAACGTGCAGATATGCCTTAAGGAAGAAGAAGTCAAGATTCGATGAAATTCTGGCGTATTGTACTCGACTCAAAAGCAATAAACAGACTGAATCGGCAATGGAGTGGAAACATTTAAGTATAAATTGCACAAAGTTATCAAAATCTTTATACAGGAAAACCCAAATTCCTATAGATCGAATAACACAGCAACGTATAAGATACTTTGCACATTACCGTTAGTTTTGAACGTGACATAGGCTTACCAAGTTCTGCATTAAATTTAAGCACTTGGATAAAAAGTCATTAATGCTGCGAATTGGAAATGTACCAAAGGATATAAAACAGGCGTAGTGGCCAAGTGGTAAGGCGTCGGTCTCGTAAACCGAAGATCACGAGTTCGAACCTCGTCTGTGCCTAAATTATGTGGACGCGTTTGCCGGACTTTTCCTGACATAACGTGCAGATATGCCTTAGAGGAGGAAGAAGTCAAGAGATTGGATGAAACTTCTGGCGTATTGTTTTCGTATTCAGAAGCAAAAAGCCGGACTGAATCTGCAATGGAGTGGAGAATATTTAATATAAATTGGACAAAGTCATCAAAATCTTTATGCAGGAAAACCCAAATTCCTATAGATCGAATAACACTGCAACGTGTAAGATACTTTGCACCGTTAATTTTGAACGTAACATAGGCTGACCGAATCTGCATTAAATTTTGAGCACTTGCATACAAAGTCATTAATGCTGCGAATTGGAAATGTACCAAAGGATATAAACAGGCGTAGTGGCCAAGTGGTAAAGCGTCGGTTTCGTAAACCGAAGATCACGAGTTCGAACCTCGTCTGTGCCTAAATTATGTGGACGCGTTTGCCGACGTTTCCTGACATAACGTGCAGATAAGAGAAGAAGTCAAGGGATTCGATGAAATTTTTGGCGTATTGTTCTCGGTGTCAAAAGCAATAAACAGGACTAAATCGGCAATGGAGTGGAGAACATTTAGGCATAAATTGCACAAAGTTATCAAAATCTTTATACAGGAAAACCCCAAATCCCTATAGAACGAATAACACAGCAACGTATAAGATACTTTGAACCGTTAATTTTGAGCGTGACATAGGCTTACCGATTCTGCATTAAATTTTGAGCACTTGCATAAAGTCATTAATGCTGCGAATGGAAATGTACCAAAGGATAAAAAAATAGCGCAGTGGCCAAGTGGTAAGGCGTCGGTCTCGTAAACCGAAGATCAGAGTTCGAACCTCGTCTGTGCCTAAATTATGTGGCCGAGTTTGCGGACCTTTCCTGACATAACGTGCAGATAAGCCTTAGAGAGGAAGAAGTCAAGGGATTCGATGAATTTTTGGCGTATTGTTCTTCGTGTCAAAAGCAATAAACAGGACTGAATCGGCAGTGGAATGGAGAACATTTAAGTATAAATTGCACAAAGTTATCAAAATCTTTATACAGGAAAACCCCAAATCCCTATAGAACGAATAACACAGCAACGTATAAGATACTTTGAACCGTTAATTTTGAGCGTGACATAGGCTTACCGAGTTCTGCATTAAATTTTGAGCACTTGCATATAAAGTCATTAATGCTGCGAATGGGAAATGTACCAAAGGATAAAAAATAGGCGCAGTGGCCAAGTGGTAAGGCGTCGGTCTCGTAAACCGAAGATCAGGAGTTCGAACCTCGTCTGTGCCTAAATTATGTGGCCGAGTTTGGCGGACCTTTCCTGACATAACGTGCAGATAAGCCTTAGAAGAGGAAGAAGTCAAGGGATTCGATGACATTTTTGGCGTATTGTTCTGGTGTCAAAAGCAATAAACAGGACTGAATCGGCAGTGCAATGGAGAACATTTAAGTATAAATTGCACAAAGTTATCAAAATCTTTATACAGGAAAACCCAAATCCCTATAGAACGAATAACACAGCAACGTATAAGATACTTTGCACCGTTAGTTTTGAACGCGACATAGGCTTACCAAGTTCTGCATTAAATTTTAGGCACTTGGATAAAAGGTCATTAATGCTGCGAATTGGAAATGTACCTAAGGATATAAAACAGGCGTAGTGGCCAAGTGGTAAGGCGTCGGTCTCGTAAACCGAAGATCACGAGTTCGAACCTCGTCTGTGCCTAAATTATTTGGACGCGTTTGGCGGACTTTTCCTGACATAACGTGCATATATGCCTTAGAGAGGAAGAAGTCAAGGGATTGATGAAAATTTTTGGCGTATTGTTCTGCTAAAACAAGCAATAAACAGGACTGAATCGGCTGTGCAATGGAGAACATTTAAGTATAAATTGCACAAAGTTATCAAAATCTTTATACAGGAAAACACCCAAATCCTATAGAAGAATAACACAGCAACGTATAAGTACTTTGAACCGTTAATTTTGAGCGTGACATAGGCTTACCGAGTTCTGCATTAAATTTTGAGCACTTGCATATAAAGTCATTAATGCTGCGAATGGGAAATGTACCAAAGGTTAAAAAATAGGCGCAGTGGCCAAGTGGTAAGCGTCGGTCTCGTAAACCGAAGATCACGAGTTCGAACCTCGTCTGTGCCTAAATTATGTGGACGCGTTTGCCGGAACTTTCCTGACATAACGTGCAGATAAGAGGAAGAAGTCAAGAGATTGGATGAAACTTCTGGCGTATTGTTCTCGGACTCAAAAGCGATAAACAGGACTGAATCGGCAATGGAGTGGAGAAATTTAAGTATAAATTGCACAAAGTTATCAAAATCTTTATACAGGAAAACCCAAATTCCTATAGATCGAATAACACAGCAACGTATAAGATACTTTGCACCGTTAATTTTGAACGTGACATAGGCTTACCAAGTTCTGCATTAAATTTTGAGCACTTGCATAAAAGTCATTAATGCTGCGAATTGGAAATGTACCAAAGGATATAAAACAGGCGTAGTGGCCAAGTGGTAAGGCCTCGGTCTCGTAAACCGAAGATCACGAGTTCGAACCTCGTCTGTGCCTAAATTATGTGGTGAGTTTGCGGACTTTTCCTGACATAACGTGCAGATATGCCTTAGAGGAGGAAGAAGTCAAGAGATTGATGAAACTTCTGGCGTATTGTTTTCGGACTCAAAAGCGAATAAACAGGACTGAATCGGCAATGGAGTGGAGAACATTTAAGTATAAATTGCACAAAGTTATCAAAATCTTTATACAGGAAAACCCCAAATTCCTATAGATCGAATAACACAGCAACGTGTAAGATACTTTGCACCGTTAATTTTGAACGTGACATAGGCTTACCAAGTTCTGCATTAAATTTTAAGCACTTGCATAAAAAGTCATTAATGCTGCGAATTGGAAATGTACCAAAGGATATAAAACAGGCGTAGTGGCCAAGTGGTAAGGCGTCGGTCTCGTAAACCGAAGATCACGAGTTCGAACCTCGTCTGTGCCTAAATTATGTGGCCGAGTTTGCCGGAATTTTCCTGACATAACGTGCAGATAACCTTAGAGGAAAGTCAAGGGATTCGATGAAATTTTTGGCGTATTGTTTCGGTGTCAAAAGCAATAAACAGGACTGAATCGGCAATGGAGTGGAGAACATTTAAGTATAAATTGCACAAAGTTATCAAAATCTTTATACAGGAAAACCCAAATTCCTATAGAACGAATAACACAGCAACGTATAAGATACTTTGCACCGTTAATTTTGAACGTGACATAGGCTTACCAAGTTCTGCATTAAATTTTAAGCACTTGGATAAAAAGTCATTAATGCTGCGAATTGGAAATGTACCAAAGGATATAAAACAGGCGTAGTGGCCAAGTGGTAAGCGTCGGTCTCGTAAACCGAAGATCACGAGTTCGAACCTCGTCTGTGCCTAAATTATGTGGACGCGTTTGCCGGAATTTTCCTGACATAACGTGCAGAATGCTTAGAAGGAAGAAGTCAAGATTGGATGAAACTTCTGGCGTATTGTTTCGGATTCAAAAGCAATAAACAGGACTGAATCGGCAATGGAGTGGAGAACATTTAAGTATAAATTGCACAAAGTTATCAAAATCTTTATACAGGAAAACCCCAAATCCTATAGATCGAATAACACTGCAACGTGTAAGATACTTTGCACCGTTAATTTTGAACGTGACATAGGCTTACCAAGTTCTGCATTAAATTTTGAGCACTTGCATAAAAGTCATTAATGCTGCGAATTGGAAATGTACCAAAGGATATAAAACAGGCGCAGTGGCCAAGTGGTAAGGCGTCGGTCTCGTAAACCGAAGATCACGAGTTCGAACCTCGTCTGTGCCTAAATTATGTGGCGTTTGCCGGAATTTTCCTGACATAACGTGCAGATAAGCCTTAGAAAGGAAAAGTCAAGGGATTCGATGAAATTTTTGGCGTATTGTTCTCTGTCAAAAGCAATAAACAGGACTGAATCGGCAATGGAGTGGAGAACATTTAAGTATAAATTGCACAAAGTTATCAAAATCTTTATACAGGAAAACCCAAATTCCTATAGATCACAACACTGCAACGTGTAAGATACTTTGCACCGTTAATTTTGAACGTGACATAGGCTTACCGAATCTGCATTAAATTTTGAGCACTTGCATAAAAGTCATTAATGCTGCGAATGGAAATGTACCAAAGGATATAAAAACAGGCGCAGTGGCCAAGTGGTAAGGCGTCGGTCTCGTAAACCGAAGATCACGAGTTCGAACCTCGTCTGTGCCTAAATTATGTGGACGCGTTTGCCGGACTTTTCCTGACATAACGTGCAGATATGCCTTAGAGGAGGAAGAAGTCAAGGATTCGATGAAATTTGGCGTATTGTTCTCGGTGTCAAAAGCAATAAACAGGACTGAATCGGCAATGGAGTGGAGAACATTTAAGTATAAATTGCACAAAGTTATCAAAATCTTTATACAGGAAAACCCCAAATCCTATAGATCGAATAACACAGCAACGTATAAGATACTTTGACCGTTAATTTTGAACGTGACATAGGCTTACCGAGTTCTGCATTAAATTTTGAGCACTTGCATAAAAAGTCATTAATGCTGCGAATGGAAATGTACCAAAGGATAAAAAAGGCGCAGTGGCCAAGTGGTAAGCGTCGGTCTCGTAAACCGAAGATCACGAGTTCGAACCTCGTCTGTGCCTAAATATGTGGACGCGTTTGCCGAACTTTCCTGACATAACGTGCAGATAAGAGGAAGAAGTCAAGAGATTGGATGAAACTTCTGGCGTATTGTTCTCGGACTCAAAAGCGATAAACAGGACTGAATCGGCAATGGAGTGGAGAAATTTAAGTATAAATTGCACAAAGTTATCAAAATCTTTATACAGGAAAACCCCAAATTCCTATAGATCGAATAACACAGCAGCGTATAAGATACTTTGCACCGTTAGTTTTGAACGTGACATAGGCTTACCAAGTTCTGCATTAAATTTTAAGCACTTGGATAAAAAGTCATTAATGCTGCGAATTGGAAATGTACCAAAGTATATAAAACAGGCGTAGTGGCCAAGTGGTAAGGCGTCGGTATCGTAAACCGAAGATCAGAGTTCGAACCTCGTCTGTGCTAAATTATGTGGCCGAGTTTGCCGGAATTTTCCTGACATAACGTGCAGATAAACCTTAGCACTGGAATAAGTCAAGGGATTCGATGAAATTTTTGGCGTATTGTTTTCGCTGTCAAAAGCAATAAACAGGACTGAATCGGCAATGGAGTGGAGAACATTTAAGTATAAATTGCACAAAGTTATCAAAATCTTTATACAGGAAAACCCCAAATTCCTACAAATCGAATAACACAGCAACATATAAGATACTTTGCACCGTTAGTTTTGAACGTGACATAGGCTTACCAAGTTCTGCATTAAATTTTAAGCACTTGGATAAAAAGTCATTAATGTGCGAATTGGAAATGTACCAAATGATATAAAACAGGCCTAGTGGCCAAGTGGTAAAGCGTCGGTATCGTAAACCGAAGATCACGAGTTCGAACTCATTGTGCCTAAATTATGTGGACGCGTTTGCCGGAATTTTCCTGAAATAACGTGCAGACATGACTTATAAGAGGAAGAAGTCAAAGATTGGATGAAACTTCTGGGTATTGTTTTCGGATTCAGAAGCAATAAACCGGACTGAATCCCAATGGAGTGGAGAACATTTAAGTTTAAATTGGACAAAGTCATCAAAATCTTTATACTGGAAAACCCCAAATTCCTATAGATCCAATAACACTGCAACGTGTAAGATACTTTGCACCGTTAATTTTGAACGTGACATAGGCTTACCAGTTCTGCAATAAATTTTGAGCACTTGCATATAAAGTCATTAATGCTGCGAATAGGAAATGTACCAAAGGATATAAAACAGCCGCAGTGGCCAAGTGGTAAGGCGTCGGTCTCGTAAACCGAAGATCACGAGTTCGAACCTCGTCTGTGCCTAAATTATGTGGCCAAGTTTGCCGGAATTTTCCTGACTTAACGTGCAGATAAGCCTTAGAACAGGAATAAGTCAAGGGATTCGATGAAATTTTTGGCGTATTGTTTTCTCTGTCAAAAGCAATAAACAGGACTGAACGGCAATGGAGTGGAGAACATTTAAGTATAAATTGCACAAAGTTATCAAAATCTTTATACAGAAAAACCCCAAATTCCTATAGATCCAACAACACTGCAACGTGTAAGATACATTGCACCGTTTATTTTGAACTTGACATAGGCTTGCCGAATCCTGCATTAAATTTTGAGCACTTGCATGAAAAGCCATTAATGCTGCGAATGAGAAATGTACCAAAGAATAAAAAACAGGCGCAGTGGCCAAGTGGTAAGGCGTCGGTCTCGTAAACCGAAGATCACGAGTTCGAACCTCGTCTGTGGCAAAATTATGTGGACGCGTTTGCCGGACTTTTCCTGACATAACGTTCAGATATGCCTTAGAAGAGGAAGAAGTCAAGAGATTGGATGAAACTTCTGGCGTATTGTGTTCGGATTCAGAAGCAATAAACCGGACTGAATCCGCATTGGAGTGGAGAACATTTAAGTATAAATTGGACAAAGTCATCAAAATCTTTATACAGGAAAACCCCAAATTCCTACAGATTGAAAAACACTACATCGTGTAAGATACTTTGCACTGTTAATTTTGACATAAGCTTACCGAATCCTGCATTAAATTTTGAGCACTTGCGTAAAAAGTCATTAGTGCTGCGAAATGTACCAAAGGATATAAAAGAGGCGTAGTGGCCAAGTGGTAAGGCGTCGGTCTCGTAAACCGAAGATCACGAGTTGGGACCTCGTCTGTGCCTAAATTATGTGGACGCGTTTGCCGGAATTTTCCTGACATAACGTGCAGACATGCCTTAGTGAAGGAAGAAGTCAAGAGATTGGATGAAACTTCTAGCGTATTGTTTTCTGATTCAGAAGTAATAAACCGGACTGAATCCGCATTGGAGTGGAGAACATTTAAGTATAAATTGGACAAAGTCATCGAAATCTTTATACAGGAAAACCCCAAATTCCTATAGATCGAACAACACTGCGACGTGTAAGATACTTTGCACCGTTAATTTTGACATAAGCTTACCGAATCCTGCATTAAATTTTGAGCACTTGATTAAAAAGTCATTAATGCTGCGAAATGGAAATATACCAAAGAACAAAAAACAGGCGCAGTGGCCAAGTGGTAAGGCGTCGGTCTCGTAAACCGAAGATCACGAGTTCGAACCTCGTCTGTGCCTAAATTATGTGGCCGAGTTTGCCGGACTTTTCCTGACATAACGTGCAGATAAGCCTTAGAAGAGGAAGAAGTCAAGGGATTCGATGAAATTTTTGGCGTATTTTTCTCACTGTCAAAAGCAATAAACAGGACTGAATCGGCAATGGAGTGGAGAACATTTTAGTATAAATTGCACAAAGGTATCAAAATCTTTATACAGGAAAACCCCAAATCCCTTTAGAACGAATAACACAGCAACGTATGCGATGTTTCCCAATTTCGAAGATTTCGGGAAACAAAGTTTCTTTTCGGATTCTGCACTGCAATTAGTGCGCAAATTACGCGCATGCGTTGTTTAGAGCGCGTCTAATATATTTTCAACAGTTAAATACTGTTCTTTCTCTCTCGCAACAAGCTGTTATTGTTAACTCGTTGTGAACATGGACGATATTGAAACTAAGATTCAAAGCATTGTTGACAATGTCCTTTCAAAGTACCAGGACTAAACACTGACGGCTGCTTCCAAAGTGACTGAGAAGATTGCCAGCGATTTCTTCGACAAACAGAAGAAAGACAATGAAGCCCTCCACGATGAAATAGAACTGAAGACTTGTGCTGTGGACCTAAAAAGTAAAGGCAACAGATCACAATTCGAGTTTTGTCGCCAACTAAATTCTACACTAACTAAGATCGAGGAAAGAGTTACAAACAAAAACCTCTAATTGGCTCAAGAAAACCTAGAGAAAGGTAAGAAGTTAATACGCAAACGTGTGAAATTGATTAGACTGGCTGATAGAGAAAACTGGGCTACAGTTAATGAGTACTTAAGCGATGATATGGCCTCAGATTCTGACGACGAGAAAAAGATAAGCAGGGCAATAAGATCAGCCAACGCGAAAATAGAAAAGAGAAAGAAATCCAGAAGTGATAAGAGAGGCTTTGATAAGTCTAATGCGCATCATCCTTTTAAGAGAAATTTCAAAGGTTGTGAGCAGAGTTGTTGGGGTTGTGGTAGGATAGGACATTTCTATTCGCAATGCCCATTCAACAGAAGTCCGAACAGTTCATGTTCCTACAGACATCCTGCTTCTTTAACCAGGACATATAAAAGTTAACTAATACTTTACATTTTTTGTTTTTTGTAATTTTTGTGGCTTAGATATGCGTTGAAATTTAGATATATATAGTCCGAATCGAGCAAATCGACTTTTTTATTAGGGATAATTTCGGGAGCATCAGGAGACTACAGAAAGCGTTGTCGGAAAACTATCAAAAAATTACGAATTATGGCGAAGCGACCTCGAAGCATCACCTTTCGTTTTAAGCATGGTTAAACATGGATATAGATTACCTTTTTCTTCAAGACAAATCCCTTCTTTCTACGCTAAAAACAACGCGTCTAGTCTAAGACACAGCGAGCTTCTACATCAATGTTGCATCGAATAGGTGAAAAGTATGCCATTTTGCTGCAATCCTTTGACAGTTGCTGAAGGAAAAAAGTTGAGATTAGTCATATATTTGAGGCATGTCAACGAATATCTAAATTTTCCAAAGTTCAAATACGTGGATCTAAAAATTGCTAGACAGCATCTGGAAAAAGAATACTATTTTACTACTTTTGATTTAAAAAGTGGTTATCACCATGTTTCTATTCATGACGAAGACAAAAAATATTTGGGATTTGCATGGACATATAAAAATGGCACAACAAGATTTTTTCAATTTAAAGTTTTACCTTTTCGCTTAGCCAGCGCATGCTACGCTTTCACTAAGCTTACTAAACCTCTAGTGAAGAAATGGAGAAAACAAGGCATACGGAATACTATGTACTTAGATGACGGAATTCAGTCAGCAAAAAGTTTCTACCTGGCAAAACTGCACGCTGATATTTTAAGAAAAGCTGGACTAACAATAAACGTAGAGAAATCAAGTCTTATGCGAAAAAAGGCGGGTTCATGGCTTGGTTTTAATATAAATACAAGCACGATGGAGTTTTCTGTACCTCCAGAAAAATCGAACATTTGTTTACCTTACTTAAAAATTTATATAAAAGAAATTTCGCTTCAGCTAGAGAGGTTTCCAAGGTTTCAGGCAAATTATCTCCATGCAGATAGCCATCGGTCCACTAACTCGATTGTTTACACGTCAAATGTATGCTTTCATTGATTCATCTAATACATGGGACACACCCATGTTTATTAATCAAGAGTTGAAAAACGAATTTGATTTTTGGCTTCGCAGCCTAAACAATTTAAACGGTTATCAAATCAAAACATGTAATGTTTCATCGAAAATTGTCTACTCAGACGCTAGCGATACAGGGTGTGGAGGCTATGTGGTACAAAAGTTGGGGGATTTATTAGCAAATGGAAAATTCTCACCCCAAGAATCTGCGACTAGTTCAACATCTCGCGAACTTTTAGCTGTAAGATATATTTTACAATCTTTCGGCTTACAACTACAAAACGAAAATGTGCAATGGTTTTCCGACAATATGAATGTGGCTAGAATAATCGAAGTTGGCAGCGCTAAAACACATTTACAAAAGATCGCTATAGAAATTTATGATTTGTGTTATAGAAATTTATGATTTGTGTATGCAATTTAATATCAAATTAACGCCGGCTTGGATCCCAAGAGAATTTAATCTAATCGCAGATAACATGTCAAAATGTTTAGACACCGATAGCTGGGGGATCGACTTTGAAACTTTATTCAATCGAAATTTGGAGCATTTACATACGACCGATTTGCCGACGAACAGAATTTTAAAGTTAAAAAATTCAACTCCAAGTTCCATTGTATCTGTTCTTTTGGTGTTAATGCGTTTACTTTCAATTGGGCGTATCACTTTAATTGGCTTTGCCCCATTGTTTCGTTAATTGGAGAAGTTTTGATTCATTCCAAACGGTGCAAAGCAAAAGGCGTTTTATTTATTCCCTTGTGGAAATCTTTATATTTCTGGCCAATGTTAACAACAAACGGCGAATATTTCGAACATTTTATAAAAGTTTTTTATTGTTAGATCCTTTTTATTTCAACTATTCAGGAACTAAATCAGTTTTTGACGGTTTTAAAATTTTTTATTCTTTAGCGTTACTTGTAGACTTTTCTTAGTTAATTACTATGTTGTGTAAGTTGTTATTAGATACTTTAAAAAGAAACAAGAATAATTGTGTTAACCTATTACTTCTCAATTTTCAATTAAATTTACAGATTTTACACAAAATTAACTAATTATAAACAACTTGGGCTAAGCCGTCTTGTCTAGTGAAAGGGC
Organism: Hydractinia echinata; assembly: GCA_030067915.1. Taxonomy (NCBI): domain Eukaryota; kingdom Metazoa; phylum Cnidaria; class Hydrozoa; order Anthoathecata; family Hydractiniidae; genus Hydractinia; species Hydractinia echinata. Next base: position 2,014 of record JASGCC010000003.1, on the reverse strand, counting down.
CGCCTTGGCCAGCGAAAAGGCCGTCTTGGTTAAGCTACCTTGGCGAGTGTAGAGCCACTTTGGCTACAGAAAGAGCCGCCTTGGCTAGATAAAGAGCCGTCTTGGCTAGAGAAAGAGCCGCCTTGGCTAGAGAAAGAGCCGCCTTGGCTAGAGAATGAGCCGCCTTGGCTAGAGAATGAGCCACTTTGGCTAGAGAATAAGCCGCCTTGGTTAGAGAATAAGCTGCCTTGGCTACAGGATGAGCCGCCTTGGCTACAGAATGAGCCGCTTTAGCTACAGAATGAGCCGCCTTGGCTAGAGAAGGAGCCAATTTGGCTAGAGAAGGAGCCGCATCTTGGCTACAAAACACGAAAGTTACGTAAAATTATTTGGTTTTATTTAGATCACATCTTGGACCTCGGGATATGGAAAAAGTTAGACTCTATTCAGAACGATACCCTCAGACAAAAAGCATGTTTATTGCCACAACTTTTCGACGTAGCTTTTGCCGACGGAACATTAGAAAAATATAGAAGGGCTTGGTCCAAATGGATAGATTGGTGCAAAAATTACGACGAGGTTTCATACTGCCCAGCAGATCCATTTTTTATTTGCATCTATTTCAACGAATTAATATTATCAAGCCAGTCTATCAATAGCATAACCAACGCTTTATGTGGGATCCGCTGGGGACATTGTTAATTATTTATGTATTTTTAACACGTGACTCCTCAAGCCACGTTTGACGAATGTGAGGTATACTTTTTAGATGCTTCGGCAGTACAGAAAATATTTTGTCGATATAAGACACGTTTTCATGAGTTCCTTTTCACGAGATATTACATGGTCAAACCGAGCCGGATAGTTTTGATATCATTTATACGTTATTTATTAAATTATCTATATTATACTACCCGTATACGTCTGTCCGTCCGTCTGTCTGTCACGAACAAAATGGTACCTTAGCTGCGCATAGCTGCTTCCCTCTAACCACGCCTGAACAATGCTAAAACAATCATAGTATTTGTGTTTTTCGTAACCTTTTCATCGTCCTACCAACCTTTTTATACATCTTTTTAAAGTCACGTCCCTTTTTACCACGAAATTCTCCACTGCAAAAAGTCCATATTTTCGACCTAGCTACCCCGACCATTAATCCGGACCATTAATCCGGAGTAATAAGCCTGTCAACCTTTTGCATCGGACTTTAACTTCATTAACCATAAAACCTTATTTGTTTCACGTGTTTCCGCAACCTGGCGTTTAATTTTAGGCCGGGGCTTTCACGAGTTCATCAGAATATCGCAACCACGAGACCACTAGGACGGATTGGTTTGACATTGGTTTTACGTTTTACAATCTTAATCTGTTCTCAATCTTTCCCCATTTTCTTTGAAGCACTTACCCAAACCTTAACGTCTCACCCCTTTTTATTTTGTAAATCGTTGCAAAAGAATGCCAGGGTTAACGCATTCTCATGTAAATATATTATCACGTTCTCTAGCCATGTATAAATCCTAAACAAACCAATTTTAGGATTTTAGCTAGGAACGTAGATTTCGAGGCAGTATTCTGCTGAAGCTAGCTAGCTAGCTAGCTATAGCTAGCTGTATTTATTCCCATTCTTTTAAAGTTTTTATTCAGTTTGGTATATCGATATTTATTGTATGTAGCTAGCTCTTTTTGAGCTACATCTGTCTCAAAAGTGAAAGTAGCCAAATGCAGTTTTTAGCTTGCTACAACAAATTTCTTATTCAATAATTTTTATGATGCTAAATATAGTTAGGTAACTACACATCTTATTACTGTCATGAAAACTTAATCCGCAAAGTAATTTTTATTAGCTGACAGAGTAACGATGGCCTGTTTCCTGTGTTTTTAATTAAACCGTTGTGATAAAGTTTTTTTGAAAAATGGTATTACGCCTATTACTCATGTGTGACACGGTTTACCTGTAATAAGCGTTCAACCTGGTATTAACAACAGTCTGGTTTGTGTGTTTTTTATTGAAATTGAAATTGCAATAAGTTTTTTT